>OZ024699.1:5861201-6461201 GCA_964016905.1 Perithous albicinctus | reverse complement strand
AGGTTTCGACTGTTTTTGACTGCGTTTCAAAGAAAAGCGAGAAATTTTCATGTTGCGAGTCACTTTCGAGGTTCGAGTTGAACGGGCCATCGCCAAGATCGCATATCGAGAGGTTGGGTGTTAGTTCGTCAAAATCGATGAAACGGCAGGTTTCGACCGGTTTAGAATGAATTTCAACGAAAATCGAGAAATTTTCATGTTGCGAGTCACTTTCGAGGTTCCAGTCGAACGGACCCTCGTCAAGAAAGCGTATCGAGAGATTGGGTGTTAGTTCGTCAAAATCGATGAAAATGAAGGTTTCGACCGTTTTAGAATGAATTTCAACGAAAATCGAGAAATTTTCATGTAGCGAGTCACTTTCGAGGTTCCAGTCGAACGGACCCTCGTCAAGAAAGCATATCGAGAGATTGGGTGTTAGTTCGTCAAAATCGATGAAAATGAAGGTTTCGACTGTTTTTGATTGAATTTCAACGAAAATCGAGAAATGTTCATGTTGCGAGTCACTTTCGAGGTTCCAGTCGAACGGACCCTCGTCAAGAAAGCATATCGAGAGATTGGGTGTTAGTTCGTCTAAAACGATGAAAATGGAGGTTTCGACTGTTTTTGACAGCGTTTCAAAGAAAAGCGAGAAATTTTCATGTTGCGAGTCACTTTCGAGGTTCGAGTTGAACGGGCCATCGCCAAAATCGCATATCGAGAGGTTGGGTGTTTATTCGTCTAAATCGATGAAACTGCAGGTTTCGACTGTTTTTGAATGAATTTCAACGAAAATCGAGAAATTTTCAAGTTGCGAGTCACTTTCAAGTTTTCAGTCGAACGGACCCTCGACAAGAAAGCATATCGAGAGATTGGATGTTTCTTCGTCGAAAACGATGAAAATGCATATTTCGACCGTTTTTGAATGAATTTAAACGAAAATCGAGAAATTTTCATCTTACGAGTCACTTTCGAGGTTCCAGTCGAACGGACCCTCGACAAGAAAGCATATCGAGAGATTGGGTGTTAGTTCGTCTAAAACGTTGTAAATGCAGGTTTCGACTGTTTTTGACTGCGTTTCAAAGAAAAGGGAGAAATTTTCATGTTGCGAGTCACTTTCGAGGTTCGAGTTGAACGGACTCTCGACAACGAAGCATATCGATAGATTGGGTGTTGCTTCGTCCAAATCGATGAAACTGCAGGTTTCGACTGTTTTTGAATCAATTTAAACGAATATCGAGAAATTTTCATGTTCCGAGTCACTTTCGAGGTATCAGTCGAACGGACCCTCGACAAGAAAGCATATCTAGAGATTGGGTGTTAGTTAGTCTAAAACGTTGTAAATGCAGGTTTCGACTGTTTGTGACTGCGTTTCAAAGAAAAGGGAGAAATTTTCATGTTGCGAGTCACTTTCGAGGTTCGAGTTGAGCGGACTCTCGACAAGGAAGCATATCGATAGATTGGGTGTTGGTTCGTCCAAATCGATGAAACTGCAGGTTTCGACCGTTTTTGAATGAATTTAATCGAAAATCGAGAAATTTTCATGTTGCGAGTCTCTTTCGAGGTTTCAGTCGAACGGACCCTCGACAAGCAACCATATCGAGAGATTGGGTTAGTTCGTCTAAAACGTTGTAAATGCAGGTTTCGACCGTTTTAGAATGAATTTCAACGAAAATCGAGAAATTTTCATCTTGCGAGTCACTTTCGAGGTTCGAGTTGAACGGACCCTCGACAAGAAAGCATATCGAGAGATTGGGTGTTAGTTCGTCTAAAACGTTGTAAATGCAGGTTTCGACTGTTTTTGACTGCGTTTCAAAGAAAAGGGAGAAATTTTCATGTTGCGAGTCACTTTCGAGGTTCGAGTTGAACGGACTCTCGACAAGGAAGCATATCGATAGATTGGGTGTTGGTTCGTCCAAATCGATGAAACTGAAGGTTTCGACTGTTTTTGAATCAATTTAAACGAAAATCGAGAAATTTTCATGTTCCGAGTCACTTTCGAGGTATCAGTCGAACGGACTCTCGACAAGGAAGCATATCGATAGATTGGGTGTTCGTTTGTCCAAATCGATGAAACTGCAGGTTTCGACTGCTTTTGACTGCGTTTCAAAGAAAAGCGAGAAATTTTCATGTTGCGAGTCACTTTCGAGGTTTCAGTTGAACGGACCATCGAGAAGAAAGCATATCGAGAGATTGCGTGTTTGTCCGTCCAAATCGATGAAACTGCAGTTTTCGACTGTTTTTGAATGAATTTCAACGAAAATCGAGAAATTTTCATGTTGCGAGTCTCTTTCGAGGTTTCAGTCGAACGGACCCTCGACAAGAAACCATATCGAGAGATTGGGTGTTAGTTCGTCTAAAACGTTGTAAATGCAGGTTTCGACTGTTTTTGACTGCGTTTCAAAGAAAAGCGAGAAATTTTCATGTTGCGAGTCACTTTCGAGGTTCGAGTTGAACGGGCCATCGCCAAGATCGCATATCGAGAGGTTGGGTATTAGTTCGTCAAAATCGATGAAACGGCAGGTTTCGACCGGTTTAGAATGAATTTCAACGAAAATCGAGAAATTTTCATATTGCGAGTCGCTTTCGAGGTTCCAGTCGAACGGACCCTCGACAAGAAAGCATATCTAGAGATTGGGTGTTAGTTCGTCTAAAACGTTGTAAATGCAGGTTTCGACTGTTTGTGACTGCGTTTCAAAGAAAAGGGAGAAATTTTCATGTTGCGAGTCACTTTCGAGGTTCGAGTTGAGCGGACTCTCGACAAGGAAGCATATTGATAGATTGGGTGTTGGTTCGTCCAAATCGATGAAACTGCAGGTTTCGACCGTTTTTGAATGAATTTAATCGAAAATCGAGAAATTTTCATGTTGCGAGTCTCTTTCGAGGTTTCAGTCGAACGGACCCTCGACAAGCAACCACATCGAGAGATTGGGTGTTAGTTCGTCAAAATAGATGAAAATGAAAGTTTCGACTGTTTTTGATTGAATTTCAACGAAAATCGAGAAATGTTCATGTTGCGAGTCACTTTCGAGGTTCCAGTCGAACGGACCCTCGTCAAGAAAGCATATCGAGAGATTGGGTGTTAGTTCGTCTAAAACGATGAAAATGGAGGTTTCGACTGCTTTTGACAGCGTTTTAAAGAAAAGCGAGAAATTTTCATGTTGCGAGTCACTTTCGAGGTTCGAGTTGAACGGGCCATCGCCAAAATCGCATATCGAGAGGTTGGGTGTTTATTCGTCTAAATCGATGAAACTGCAGGTTTCGACTGTTTTTGAAACAATTTAAACGAAAATCGAGAAATTTTCATGTTCCGAGTCACTTTCGAGGTATCAGTCGAACGGAATCTCGACAAGCAACCATATCGAGATATTGGGTTAGTTCGTCTAAAACGTTGTAAATGCAGGTTTCGACTGTTTTTGACTGCGTTTCAAAGAAAAGCGAGAAATTTTCATGTTGCGAGTCACTTTCGAGGTTCGAGTTGAACGGGCCATCGCCAAGATCGCATATCGAGAGGTTGGGTGTTTCTTCGTCGAAAACGATGAAAATGCAGGTTTTGACCGTTTTAGAATGAATTTAAACGAAAATCGAGAAATTTTCATCTTGCGAGTCACTTTCGAGGTTCCAGTCGAACGGACCCTCGTCAAGATAGCATATCGAGAGATTGGGTGTTAGTTCGTCTAAAACGATGAAAATGCAGGTTTCGACTGTTTTTGACTGAATTTCAACGAAATTCGAGAAATTTTCATGTTGCGAGTCACTTTCGAGGTTCCAGTCGAACGGACCCTCGACAAGAAAGCATATCGAGAGATTGGGTGTTAGTTCGTCAAAATCGATGAAACGGCAGGTTTCGACTGTTTTTGATTCAATTTCGACGAAAATCGAGAAATGTTCATGTTGCGAGTCACTTTCGAGGTTCCAGTCGAACGGACCCTCGTCAAGATAGCATATCGAGAGATTGGGTGTTAGTTCGTCTAAAACGATGAAACTGCAGGTTTCGACTGTTTTTGAATGAATTCCAACGAAAATCGAGAAATTTTCAAGTTGCGAGTCACTTTCAAGTTTTCAGTCGAACGGACACTCGACAAGAAAGCATATCGAGAGATTGGATGTTTCTTCGTCGAAAACGATGAAAATCTAGATTTCGACCGTTTTTGAATGAATTTAAACGAAAATCGAGAAATTTTCATCTTGCGAGTCCCTGTCGAGGTTCCAGTCGAACGGACCCTCGACAAGAAAGCATATCGAGAGATTGGATGTTAGTTCGTCTAAAGCGATGTACATGCAGGTTTCGACTGCTTTTGACTGCGTTTCAAAGAAAAGCGAGAAATTTTCATGTTGCGAGTCACTTTCGAGGTTTCAGTCGAACGGACCCTCGACAAGAAAGCATATCGAGAGATTGGATGTTTCTTCGTCGAAAACGATGAAAATCTAGATTTCGACCGTTTTAGAAAGAATTTCAACGAAAATCGAGAAATTTTCATCTTGCGAGTCACTTTCGAGGTTCGAGTTGAACGGACCCTCGACAAGAAAGCATATCGAGAGATTGGGTGTTAGTTCGTCTAAAACGTTGTAAATGCAGGTTTCGACTGCTTTTGACTGCGTTTCAAAGAAAAGGGAGAAATTTTCATGTTGCGAGTCACTTTCGAGGTTCGAGTTGAACGGACTCTCGACAAGGAAGCATATCGATAGATTGGGTGTTGGTTCGTCCAAATCGATGAAACTGCAGGTTTCGACTGTTTTTGAATCAATTTAAACGAAAATCGAGAAATTTTCATGTTCCGAGTCACTTTCGAGATATCAGTCGAACGGACTCTCGACAAGGAAGCATATCGATAGATTGGGTGTTAGTTTGTCCAAATCGATGAAACAGCAGGTTTCGACTGCTTTTGACTGCGTTTCAAAGAAAAGCGAGAAATTTTCATGTTGCGAGTCACTTTCGAGGTTCGAGTTGAACGGACTCTCGACAAGGAAGCATATCGATAGATTGGGTGTTGGTTCGTCCAAATCGATGAAACTGCAGGTTTCGACTGTTTTTGAATCAATTTAAACGAAAATCGAGAAATTTTCATGTTCCGAGTCACTTTCGAGGTATCAGTCGAACGGACTCTCGACAAGGAAGCATATCGATAGATTGGGTGTTAGTTCGTCCAAATCGATGAAACGGCAGGATTCGACTGTTTTTGATTGAATTTCAACGAAAATCGAGAAATTTTCATGTTGCAAGTCACTTTCGAGGTTCCAGTCGAACGGACCCTCGGCAAAAAGTCGTATCGAGAGATTGGATGTTAGTTCGTCTAAAGCGATGTACATGCAGGTTTCGACTGCTTTTGACTGCGTTTCAAAGAAAAGCCAGAAATTTTCATGTTGCGAGTCTCTTTCGAGGTTTCAGTCGAACGGACCCTCGACAAGCAACCATATCGAGAGATTGGGTTAGTTCGTCTAAAACGTTGTAAATGCAGGTTTCAACTGTTTTTGACTGCGTTTCAAAGAAAAGCGAGAAATTTTCATGTTGCGAGTCACTTTCGAGGTTCGAGTTGAACGGACCATCGCCAAAATCGCATATCGAGAGGTTCGGTGTTTCTTCGTCGAAAACGATGAAAATGCAGGTTTCGACCGTTTTAGAATGAATTTCAACGAAAATCGAGAAATTTTCATCTTGCGAGTCACTTTCGAGGTTCGAGTTGAACGGACCCTCGACAAGAAAGCATATCGAGAGATTGGGTGTTAGTTCGTCTAAAACGTTGTAAATGCAGGTTTCGACTGTTTTTGACTGCGTTTCAAAGAAAAGGGAGAAATTTTCATGTTGCGAGTCACTTTCGAGGTTCGAGTTGAACGGACTCTCGACAAGGAAGCATATCGATAGATTGGGTGTTAGTTCGTCTAAAACGTTGTAAATGCAGGTTTCGACTGTTTTTGACTGCGTTTCAAAGAAAAGCGAGAAATTTTCATGTTGCGAGTCACTTTCGAGGTTCGAGTTGAACGGGCCATCGCCAAGATCGCATATCGAGAGGTTGGGTGTTAGTTCGTCAAAATCGATGAAACGGCAGGTTTCGACTGCTTTTGACTGCGTTTCAAAGAAAAGCGAGAAATTTTCATGTTGCGAGTCACTTTCGAGGTTTCAGTCGAACGGACCATCTACAAGAAAACATATCGAGAGATTGGGTGTTTGTCCGTCCAAATCGATGAAACTGCAGTTTTCGACTGTTTTTGAATGAATTTCAACGAACATCGAGAAATTTTCATGTTGCGAGTCTCTTTCGAGGTTTCAGTCGAACGGACCCTCGACAAGAAACCATATCGAGAGATTGGGTGTTAGTTCGTCTAAAACGTTGTAAATGCAGGTTTCGACTGTTTTTGACTGCGTTTCAAAGAAAAGCGAGAAATTTTCATGTTGCGAGTCACTTTCGAGGTTCGAGTTGAACGGGCCATCGCCAAGATCGCATATCGAGAGGTTGGGTGTTAGTTCGTCAAAATCGATGAAACGGCAGGTTTCGACCGGTTTAGAATGAATTTCAACGAAAATCGAGAAATTTTCATGTTGCGAGTCACTTTCGAGGTTCCAGTCGAACGGACCCTCGTCAAGAAAGCATATCGAGAGATTGGGTGTTAGTTCGTCAAAATCGATGAAAATGAAGGTTTCGACCGTTTTAGAATGAATTTCAACGAAAATCGAGAAATTTTCATGTTGCGAGTCACTTTCGAGGTTCCAGTCGAACGGACCCTCGTCAAGAAAGCATATCGAGAGATTGGGTGTTAGTTCGTCAAAATCGATGAAAATGAAAGTTTCGACTGTTTTTGATTGAATTTCAACGAAAATCGAGAAATGTTCATGTTGCGAGTCACTTTCGAGGTTCCAGTCGAACGGACCCTCGTCAAGAAAGCATATCGAGAGATTGGGTGTTAGTTCGTCTAAAACGATGAAAATGGAGGTTTCGACTGCTTTTGACAGCGTTTTAAAGAAAAGCGAGAAATTTTCATGTTGCGAGTCACTTTCGAGGTTCGAGTTGAACGGGCCATCGCCAAAATCGCATATCGAGAGGTTGGGTGTTTATTCGTCTAAATCGATGAAACTGCAGGTTTCGACTGTTTTTGAAACAATTTAAACGAAAATCGAGAAATTTTCATGTTCCGAGTCACTTTCGAGGTATCAGTCGAACGGAATCTCGACAAGCAACCATATCGAGATATTGGGTTAGTTCGTCTAAAACGTTGTAAATGCAGGTTTCGACTGTTTTTGACTGCGTTTCAAAGAAAAGCGAGAAATTTTCATGTTGCGAGTCACTTTCGAGGTTCGAGTTGAACGGACCCTCGACAAGAAAGCATATCTAGAGATTGGGTGTTAGTTCGTCTAAAACGTTGTAAGTGCAGGTTTCGACTGTTTGTGACTGCGTTTCAAAGAAAAGGGAGAAATTTTCATGTTGCGAGTCACTTTCGAGGTTCGAGTTGAGCGGACTCTCGACAAGGAAGCATATCGATAGATTGGGTGTTGGTTCGTCCAAATCGATGAAACTGCAGGTTTCGACCGTTTTTGAATGAATTTAATCGAAAATCGAGAAATTTTCATGTTGCGAGTCTCTTTCGAGGTTTCAGTCGAACGGACCCTCGACAAGCAACCATATCGAGAGATTGGGTTAGTTCGTCTAAAACGTTGTAAATGCAGGTTTCGACTGTTTTTGACTGCGTTTCAAAGAAAAGCGAGAAATTTTCATGTTGCGAGTCACTTTCGAGGTTCGAGTTGAACGGGCCATCGCCAAGATCGCATATCGAGAGGTTGGGTGTTAGTTCGTCAAAATCGATGAAACGGCAGGTTTCGACCGGTTTAGAATGAATTTCAACGAAAATCGAGAAATTTTCATGTTGCGAGTCACTTTCGAGGTTCCAGTCGAACGGACCCTCGTCAAGAAAGCGTATCGAGAGATTGGGTGTTAGTTCGTCAAAATCGATGAAAATGAAGGTTTCGACCGTTTTAGAATGAATTTCAACGAAAATCGAGAAATTTTCATGTAGCGAGTCACTTTCGAGGTTCCAGTCGAACGGACCCTCGTCAAGAAAGCATATCGAGAGATTGGGTGTTAGTTCGTCAAAATCGATGAAAATGAAGGTTTCGACTGTTTTTGATTGAATTTCAACGAAAATCGAGAAATGTTCATGTTGCGAGTCACTTTCGAGGTTCCAGTCGAACGGACCCTCGTCAAGAAAGCATATCGAGAGATTGGGTGTTAGTTCGTCTAAAACGATGAAAATGGAGGTTTCGACTGTTTTTGACAGCGTTTCAAAGAAAAGCGAGAAATTTTCATGTTGCGAGTCACTTTCGAGGTTCGAGTTGAACGGGCCATCGCCAAAATCGCATATCGAGAGGTTGGGTGTTTATTCGTCTAAATCGATGAAACTGCAGGTTTCGACTGTTTTTGAATGAATTTCAACGAAAATCGAGAAATTTTCAAGTTGCGAGTCACTTTCAAGTTTTCAGTCGAACGGACCCTCGACAAGAAAGCATATCGAGAGATTGGATGTTTCTTCGTCGAAAACGATGAAAATGCATATTTCGACCGTTTTTGAATGAATTTAAACGAAAATCGAGAAATTTTCATCTTACGAGTCACTTTCGAGGTTCCAGTCGAACGGACCCTCGACAAGAAAGCATATCGAGAGATTGGGTGTTAGTTCGTCTAAAACGTTGTAAATGCAGGTTTCGACTGTTTTTGACTGCGTTTCAAAGAAAAGGGAGAAATTTTCATGTTGCGAGTCACTTTCGAGGTTCGAGTTGAACGGACTCTCGACAACGAAGCATATCGATAGATTGGGTGTTGCTTCGTCCAAATCGATGAAACTGCAGGTTTCGACTGTTTTTGAATCAATTTAAACGAATATCGAGAAATTTTCATGTTCCGAGTCACTTTCGAGGTATCAGTCGAACGGACCCTCGACAAGAAAGCATATCTAGAGATTGGGTGTTAGTTCGTCTAAAACGTTGTAAATGCAGGTTTCGACTGTTTGTGACTGCGTTTCAAAGAAAAGGGAGAAATTTTCATGTTGCGAGTCACTTTCGAGGTTCGAGTTGAGCGGACTCTCGACAAGGAAGCATATCGATAGATTGGGTGTTGGTTCGTCCAAATCGATGAAACTGCAGGTTTCGACCGTTTTTGAATGAATTTAATCGAAAATCGAGAAATTTTCATGTTGCGAGTCTCTTTCGAGGTTTCAGTCGAACGGACCCTCGACAAGCAACCATATCGAGAGATTGGGTTAGTTCGTCTAAAACGTTGTAAATGCAGGTTTCGACCGTTTTAGAATGAATTTCAACGAAAATCGAGAAATTTTCATCTTGCGAGTCACTTTCGAGGTTCGAGTTGAACGGACCCTCGACAAGAAAGCATATCGAGAGATTGGGTGTTAGTTCGTCTAAAACGTTGTAAATGCAGGTTTCGACTGTTTTTGACTGCGTTTCAAAGAAAAGGGAGAAATTTTCATGTTGCGAGTCACTTTCGAGGTTCGAGTTGAACGGACTCTCGACAAGGAAGCATATCGATAGATTGGGTGTTGGTTCGTCCAAATCGATGAAACTGAAGGTTTCGACTGTTTTTGAATCAATTTAAACGAAAATCGAGAAATTTTCATGTTCCGAGTCACTTTCGAGGTATCAGTCGAACGGACTCTCGACAAGGAAGCATATCGATAGATTGGGTGTTCGTTTGTCCAAATCGATGAAACTGCAGGTTTCGACTGCTTTTGACTGCGTTTCAAAGAAAAGCGAGAAATTTTCATGTTGCGAGTCACTTTCGAGGTTTCAGTTGAACGGACCATCGAGAAGAAAGCATATCGAGAGATTGCGTGTTTGTCCGTCCAAATCGATGAAACTGCAGTTTTCGACTGTTTTTGAATGAATTTCAACGAAAATCGAGAAATTTTCATGTTGCGAGTCTCTTTCGAGGTTTCAGTCGAACGGACCCTCGACAAGAAACCATATCGAGAGATTGGGTGTTAGTTCGTCTAAAACGTTGTAAATGCAGGTTTCGACTGTTTTTGACTGCGTTTCAAAGAAAAGCGAGAAATTTTCATGTTGCGAGTCACTTTCGAGGTTCGAGTTGAACGGGCCATCGCCAAGATCGCATATCGAGAGGTTGGGTATTAGTTCGTCAAAATCGATGAAACGGCAGGTTTCGACCGGTTTAGAATGAATTTCAACGAAAATCGAGAAATTTTCATATTGCGAGTCGCTTTCGAGGTTCCAGTCGAACGGACCCTCGACAAGAAAGCATATCTAGAGATTGGGTGTTAGTTCGTCTAAAACGTTGTAAATGCAGGTTTCGACTGTTTGTGACTGCGTTTCAAAGAAAAGGGAGAAATTTTCATGTTGCGAGTCACTTTCGAGGTTCGAGTTGAGCGGACTCTCGACAAGGAAGCATATTGATAGATTGGGTGTTGGTTCGTCCAAATCGATGAAACTGCAGGTTTCGACCGTTTTTGAATGAATTTAATCGAAAATCGAGAAATTTTCATGTTGCGAGTCTCTTTCGAGGTTTCAGTCGAACGGACCCTCGACAAGCAACCACATCGAGAGATTGGGTTAGTTCGTCTAAAACGTTGTAAATGCAGGTTTCGACTGTTTTTGACTGCGTTTCAAAGAAAAGCGAGAAATTTTCATGTTGCGAGTCACTTTCGAGGTTCGAGTTGAACGGACCATCGCCAAAATCGCATATCGAGAGGTTCGGTGTTTCTTCGTCGAAAACGATGAAAATGCAGGTTTCGACCGTTTTAGAATGAATTTCAACGAAAATCGAGAAATTTTCATCTTGCGAGTCACTTTCGAGGTTCCAGTCGAACGGACCCTCGTCAAGAAAGCATATCGAGAGATTGGGTGTTAGTTCGTCAAAATCGATGAAAATGAAGGTTTCGACCGTTTTAGAATGAATTTCAACGAAAATCGAGAAATTTTCATGTTGCGAGTCACTTTCGAGGTTCCAGTCGAACGGACCCTCGTCAAGAAAGCATATCGAGAGATTGGGTGTTAGTTCGTCAAAATCGATGAAAATGAAAGTTTCGACTGTTTTTGATTGAATTTCAACGAAAATCGAGAAATGTTCATGTTGCGAGTCACTTTCGAGGTTCCAGTCGAACGGACCCTCGTCAAGAAAGCATATCGAGAGATTGGGTGTTAGTTCGTCTAAAACGATGAAAATGGAGGTTTCGACTGCTTTTGACAGCGTTTTAAAGAAAAGCGAGAAATTTTCATGTTGCGAGTCACTTTCGAGGTTCGAGTTGAACGGGCCATCGCCAAAATCGCATATCGAGAGGTTGGGTGTTTATTCGTCTAAATCGATGAAACTGCAGGTTTCGACTGTTTTTGAAACAATTTAAACGAAAATCGAGAAATTTTCATGTTCCGAGTCACTTTCGAGGTATCAGTCGAACGGAATCTCGACAAGCAACCATATCGAGATATTGGGTTAGTTCGTCTAAAACGTTGTAAATGCAGGTTTCGACTGTTTTTGACTGCGTTTCAAAGAAAAGCGAGAAATTTTCATGTTGCGAGTCACTTTCGAGGTTCGAGTTGAACGGGCCATCGCCAAGATCGCATATCGAGAGGTTGGGTGTTTCTTCGTCGAAAACGATGAAAATGCAGGTTTTGACCGTTTTAGAATGAATTTAAACGAAAATCGAGAAATTTTCATCTTGCGAGTCACTTTCGAGGTTCCAGTCGAACGGACCCTCGTCAAGATAGCATATCGAGAGATTGGGTGTTAGTTCGTCTAAAACGATGAAAATGCAGGTTTCGACTGTTTTTGACTGAATTTCAACGAAATTCGAGAAATTTTCATGTTGCGAGTCACTTTCGAGGTTCCAGTCGAACGGACCCTCGACAAGAAAGCATATCGAGAGATTGGGTGTTAGTTCGTCAAAATCGATGAAACGGCAGGTTTCGACTGTTTTTGATTCAATTTCGACGAAAATCGAGAAATGTTCATGTTGCGAGTCACTTTCGAGGTTCCAGTCGAACGGACCCTCGTCAAGATAGCATATCGAGAGATTGGGTGTTAGTTCGTCTAAAACGATGAAACTGCAGGTTTCGACTGTTTTTGAATGAATTCCAACGAAAATCGAGAAATTTTCAAGTTGCGAGTCACTTTCAAGTTTTCAGTCGAACGGACACTCGACAAGAAAGCATATCGAGAGATTGGATGTTTCTTCGTCGAAAACGATGAAAATCTAGATTTCGACCGTTTTTGAATGAATTTAAACGAAAATCGAGAAATTTTCATCTTGCGAGTCCCTGTCGAGGTTCCAGTCGAACGGACCCTCGACAAGAAAGCATATCGAGAGATTGGATGTTAGTTCGTCTAAAGCGATGTACATGCAGGTTTCGACTGCTTTTGACTGCGTTTCAAAGAAAAGCGAGAAATTTTCATGTTGCGAGTCACTTTCGAGGTTTCAGTCGAACGGACCCTCGACAAGAAAGCATATCGAGAGATTGGATGTTTCTTCGTCGAAAACGATGAAAATCTAGATTTCGACCGTTTTAGAAAGAATTTCAACGAAAATCGAGAAATTTTCATCTTGCGAGTCACTTTCGAGGTTCGAGTTGAACGGACCCTCGACAAGAAAGCATATCGAGAGATTGGGTGTTAGTTCGTCTAAAACGTTGTAAATGCAGGTTTCGACTGCTTTTGACTGCGTTTCAAAGAAAAGGGAGAAATTTTCATGATGCGAGTCACTTTCGAGGTTCGAGTTGAACGGACTCTCGACAAGGAAGCATATCGATAGATTGGGTGTTGGTTCGTCCAAATCGATGAAACTGCAGGTTTCGACTGTTTTTGAATCAATTTAAACGAAAATCGAGAAATTTTCATGTTCCGAGTCACTTTCGAGATATCAGTCGAACGGACTCTCGACAAGGAAGCATATCGATAGATTGGGTGTTAGTTTGTCCAAATCGATGAAACAGCAGGTTTCGACTGCTTTTGACTGCGTTTCAAAGAAAAGCGAGAAATTTTCATGTTGCGAGTCACTTTCGAGGTTCGAGTTGAACGGACTCTCGACAAGGAAGCATATCGATAGATTGGGTGTTGGTTCGTCCAAATCGATGAAACTGCAGGTTTCGACTGTTTTTGAATCAATTTAAACGAAAATCGAGAAATTTTCATGTTCCGAGTCACTTTCGAGGTATCAGTCGAACGGACTCTCGACAAGGAAGCATATCGATAGATTGGGTGTTAGTTCGTCCAAATCGATGAAACGGCAGGATTCGACTGTTTTTGATTGAATTTCAACGAAAATCGAGAAATTTTCATGTTGCAAGTCACTTTCGAGGTTCCAGTCGAACGGACCCTCGGCAAAAAGTCGTATCGAGAGATTGGATGTTAGTTCGTCTAAAGCGATGTACATGCAGGTTTCGACTGCTTTTGACTGCGTTTCAAAGAAAAGCCAGAAATTTTCATGTTGCGAGTCTCTTTCGAGGTTTCAGTCGAACGGACCCTCGACAAGCAACCATATCGAGAGATTGGGTTAGTTCGTCTAAAACGTTGTAAATGCAGGTTTCAACTGTTTTTGACTGCGTTTCAAAGAAAAGCGAGAAATTTTCATGTTGCGAGTCACTTTCGAGGTTCGAGTTGAACGGACCATCGCCAAAATCGCATATCGAGAGGTTCGGTGTTTCTTCGTCGAAAACGATGAAAATGCAGGTTTCGACCGTTTTAGAATGAATTTCAACGAAAATCGAGAAATTTTCATCTTGCGAGTCACTTTCGAGGTTCGAGTTGAACGGACCCTCGACAAGAAAGCATATCGAGAGATTGGGTGTTAGTTCGTCTAAAACGTTGTAAACGCAGGTTTCGACTGTTTTTGACTGCGTTTCAAAGAAAAGGGAGAAATTTTCATGTTGCGAGTCACTTTCGAGGTTCGAGTTGAACGGACTCTCGACAAGGAAGCATATCGATAGATTGGGTGTTAGTTCGTCTAAAACGTTGTAAATGCAGGTTTCGACTGTTTTTGACTGCGTTTCAAAGAAAAGCGAGAAATTTTCATGTTGCGAGTCACTTTCGAGGTTCGAGTTGAACGGGCCATCGCCAAGATCGCATATCGAGAGGTTGGGTGTTAGTTCGTCAAAATCGATGAAACGGCAGGTTTCGACTGCTTTTGACTGCGTTTCAAAGAAAAGCGAGAAATTTTCATGTTGCGAGTCACTTTCGAGGTTTCAGTCGAACGGACCATCTACAAGAAAACATATCGAGAGATTGGGTGTTTGTCCGTCCAAATCGATGAAACTGCAGTTTTCGACTGTTTTTGAATGAATTTCAACGAACATCGAGAAATTTTCATGTTGCGAGTCTCTTTCGAGGTTTCAGTCGAACGGACCCTCGACAAGAAACCATATCGAGAGATTGGGTGTTAGTTCGTCTAAAACGTTGTAAATGCAGGTTTCGACTGTTTTTGACTGCGTTTCAAAGAAAAGCGAGAAATTTTCATGTTGCGAGTCACTTTCGAGGTTCGAGTTGAACGGGCCATCGCCAAGATCGCATATCGAGAGGTTGGGTGTTAGTTCGTCAAAATCGATGAAACGGCAGGTTTCGACCGGTTTAGAATGAATTTCAACGAAAATCGAGAAATTTTCATGTTGCGAGTCACTTTCGAGGTTCCAGTCGAACGGACCCTCGTCAAGAAAGCATATCGAGAGATTGGGTGTTAGTTCGTCAAAATCGATGAAAATGAAGGTTTCGACCGTTTTAGAATGAATTTCAACGAAAATCGAGAAATTTTCATGTTGCGAGTCACTTTCGAGGTTCCAGTCGAACGGACCCTCGTCAAGAAAGCATATCGAGAGATTGGGTGTTAGTTCGTCAAAATCGATGAAAATGAAAGTTTCGACTGTTTTTGATTGAATTTCAACGAAAATCGAGAAATGTTCATGTTGCGAGTCACTTTCGAGGTTCCAGTCGAACGGACCCTCGTCAAGAAAGCATATCGAGAGATTGGGTGTTAGTTCGTCTAAAACGATGAAAATGGAGGTTTCGACTGCTTTTGACAGCGTTTTAAAGAAAAGCGAGAAATTTTCATGTTGCGAGTCACTTTCGAGGTTCGAGTTGAACGGGCCATCGCCAAAATCGCATATCGAGAGGTTGGGTGTTTATTCGTCTAAATCGATGAAACTGCAGGTTTCGACTGTTTTTGAAACAATTTAAACGAAAATCGAGAAATTTTCATGTTCCGAGTCACTTTCGAGGTATCAGTCGAACGGAATCTCGACAAGCAACCATATCGAGATATTGGGTTAGTTCGTCTAAAACGTTGTAAATGCAGGTTTCGACTGTTTTTGACTGCGTTTCAAAGAAAAGCGAGAAATTTTCATGTTGCGAGTCACTTTCGAGGTTCGAGTTGAACGGGCCATCGCCAAGATCGCATATCGAGAGGTTGGGTGTTTCTTCGTCGAAAACGATGAAAATGCAGGTTTTGACCGTTTTAGAATGAATTTAAACGAAAATCGAGAAATTTTCATCTTGCGAGTCACTTTCGAGGTTCCAGTCGAACGGACCCTCGTCAAGATAGCATATCGAGAGATTGGGTGTTAGTTCGTCTAAAACGATGAAAATGCAGGTTTCGACTGTTTTTGACTGAATTTCAACGAAATTCGAGAAATTTTCATGTTGCGAGTCACTTTCGAGGTTCCAGTCGAACGGACCCTCGACAAGAAAGCATATCGAGAGATTGGATGTTAGTTCGTCTAAAGCGATGTACATGCAGGTTTCGACTGCTTTTGACTGCGTTTCAAAGAAAAGCGAGAAATTTTCATGTTGCGAGTCACTTTCGAGGTTTCAGTCGAACGGACCCTCGACAAGAAAGCATATCGAGAGATTGGATGTTTCTTCGTCGAAAACGATGAAAATCTAGATTTCGACCGTTTTAGAAAGAATTTCAACGAAAATCGAGAAATTTTCATCTTGCGAGTCACTTTCGAGGTTCGAGTTGAACGGACCCTCGACAAGAAAGCATATCGAGAGATTGGGTGTTAGTTCGTCTAAAACGTTGTAAATGCAGGTTTCGACTGCTTTTGACTGCGTTTCAAAGAAAAGGGAGAAATTTTCATGTTGCGAGTCACTTTCGAGGTTCGAGTTGAACGGACTCTCGACAAGGAAGCATATCGATAGATTGGGTGTTGGTTCGTCCAAATCGATGAAACTGCAGGTTTCGACTGTTTTTGAATCAATTTAAACGAAAATCGAGAAATTTTCATGTTCCGAGTCACTTTCGAGATATCAGTCGAACGGACTCTCGACAAGGAAGCATATCGATAGATTGGGTGTTAGTTTGTCCAAATCGATGAAACAGCAGGTTTCGACTGCTTTTGACTGCGTTTCAAAGAAAAGGGAGAAATTTTCATGTTGCGAGTCACTTTCGAGGTTCGAGTTGAACGGACTCTCGACAAGGAAGCATATCGATAGATTGGGTGTTAGTTCGTCCAAATCGATGAAACGGCAGGATTCGACTGTTTTTGATTGAATTTCAACGAAAATCGAGAAATTTTCATGTTGCAAGTCACTTTCGAGGTTCCAGTCGAACGGACCCTCGGCAAAAAGTCGTATCGAGAGATTGGATGTTAGTTCGTCTAAAGCGATGTACATGCAGGTTTCGATTGCTTTTGACTGCGTTTCAAAGAAAAGCGAGAAATTTTCATGTTGCGAGTCACTTTCGAGGTTTCAGTCGAACGGACCCTCGACAAGAAAGCATATCTAGAGATTGGGTGTTAGTTCGTCTAAAACGTTGTAAATGCAGGTTTCGACTGTTTGTGACTGCGTTTCAAAGAAAAGGGAGAAATTTTCATGTTGCGAGTCACTTTCGAGGTTCGAGTTGAGCGGACTCTCGACAAGGAAGCATATCGATAGATTGGGTGTTGGTTCGTCCAAATCGATAAAACTGCAGGTTTCGACCGTTTTTGAATGAATTTAATCGAAAATCGAGAAATTTTCATGTTGCGAGTCTCTTTCGAGGTTTCAGTCGAACGGACCCTCGACAAGCAACCATATCGAGAGATTGGGTTAGTTCGTCTAAAACGTTGTAAATGCAGGTTTCGACCGTTCTAGAATGAATTACAACGAAAATCGAGAAATTTTCATCTTGCAAGTCACTTTCGAGGTTCGAGTTGAACGGACTCTCGACAAGGAAGCATATCGATAGATTGGGTGTTGGTTCGTCCAAATCGATGAAACTGCAGGTTTCGACCGTTTTTGAATGAATTTAATCGAAAATCGAGAAATTTTCATGTTGCGAGTCTCTTTCGAGGTTTCAGTCGAACGGACCCTCGACAAGCAACCATATCGAGAGATTGGGTTAGTTCGTCTAAAACGTTGTAAATGCAGGTTTCAACTGTTTTTGACTGCGTTTCAAAGAAAAGCGAGAAATTTTCATGTTGCGAGTCACTTTCGAGGTTCGAGTTGAACGGACCATCGCCAAAATCGCATATCGAGAGGTTCGGTGTTTCTTCGTCGAAAACGATGAAAATGCAGGTTTCGACCGTTTTAGAATGAATTTCAACGAAAATCGAGAAATTTTCATCTTGCGAGTCACTTTCGAGGTTCGAGTTGAACGGACCCTCGACAAGAAAGCATATCGAGAGATTGGGTGTTAGTTCGTCTAAAACGTTGTAAATGCAGGTTTCGACTGTTTTTGACTGCGTTTCAAAGAAAAGGGAGAAATTTTCATGTTGCGAGTCACTTTCGAGGTTCGAGTTGAACGGACTCTCGACAAGGAAGCATATCGATAGATTGGGTGTTGGTTCGTCCAAATCGATGAAACTGCAGGTTTCGACCGTTTTTGAATGAATTTAATCGAAAATCGAGAAATTTTCATGTTGCGAGTCTCTTTCGAGGTTTCCGTCGAACGGACCCTCGACAAGCAACCATATCGAGAGATTGGGTTAGTTTGTCTAAAACGTTGTAAATGCAGGTTTCAACTGTTTTTGACTGCGTTTCAAAGAAAAGCGAGAAATTTTCATGTTGCGAGTCACTTTCGAGGTTCGAGTTGAACGGACCATCGCCAAAATCGCATATCGAGAGGTTCGGTGTTTCTTCGTCGAAAACGATGAAAATGCAGGTTTCGACCGTTTTAGAATGAATTTCAACGAAAATCGAGAAATTTTCATCTTGCGAGTCACTTTCGAGGTTCGAGTTGAACGGACCCTCGACAAGAAAGCATATCGAGAGATTGGGTGTTAGTTCGTCTAAAACGTTGTAAATGCAGGTTTCGACTGTTTTTGACTGCGTTTCAAAGAAAAGGGAGAAATTTTCATGTTGCGAGTCACTTTCGAGGTTCGAGTTGAACGGACCCTCGACAAGAAAGCATATCTAGAGATTGGGTGTTAGTTCGTCTAAAACGTTGTAAGTGCAGGTTTCGACTGTTTGTGACTGCGTTTCAAAGAAAAGGGAGAAATTTTCATGTTGCGAGTCACTTTCGAGGTTCGAGTTGAGCGGACTCTCGACAAGGAAGCATATCGATAGATTGGGTGTTGGTTCGTCCAAATCGATGAAACTGCAGGTTTCGACCGTTTTTGAATGAATTTAATCGAAAATCGAGAAATTTTCATGTTGCGAGTCTCTTTCGAGGTTTCAGTCGAACGGACCCTCGACAAGCAACCATATCGAGAGATTGGGTTAGTTCGTCTAAAACGTTGTAAATGCAGGTTTCGACTGTTTTTGACTGCGTTTCAAAGAAAAGCGAGAAATTTTCATGTTGCGAGTCACTTTCGAGGTTCGAGTTGAACGGGCCATCGCCAAGATCGCATATCGAGAGGTTGGGTGTTAGTTCGTCAAAATCGATGAAACGGCAGGTTTCGACCGGTTTAGAATGAATTTCAACGAAAATCGAGAAATTTTCATGTTGCGAGTCACTTTCGAGGTTCCAGTCGAACGGACCCTCGTCAAGAAAGCGTATCGAGAGATTGGGTGTTAGTTCGTCAAAATCGATGAAAATGAAGGTTTCGACCGTTTTAGAATGAATTTCAACGAAAATCGAGAAATTTTCATGTAGCGAGTCACTTTCGAGGTTCCAGTCGAACGGACCCTCGTCAAGAAAGCATATCGAGAGATTGGGTGTTAGTTCGTCAAAATCGATGAAAATGAAGGTTTCGACTGTTTTTGATTGAATTTCAACGAAAATCGAGAAATGTTCATGTTGCGAGTCACTTTCGAGGTTCCAGTCGAACGGACCCTCGTCAAGAAAGCATATCGAGAGATTGGGTGTTAGTTCGTCTAAAACGATGAAAATGGAGGTTTCGACTGTTTTTGACAGCGTTTCAAAGAAAAGCGAGAAATTTTCATGTTGCGAGTCACTTTCGAGGTTCGAGTTGAACGGGCCATCGCCAAAATCGCATATCGAGAGGTTGGGTGTTTATTCGTCTAAATCGATGAAACTGCAGGTTTCGACTGTTTTTGAATGAATTTCAACGAAAATCGAGAAATTTTCAAGTTGCGAGTCACTTTCAAGTTTTCAGTCGAACGGACCCTCGACAAGAAAGCATATCGAGAGATTGGATGTTTCTTCGTCGAAAACGATGAAAATGCATATTTCGACCGTTTTTGAATGAATTTAAACGAAAATCGAGAAATTTTCATCTTACGAGTCACTTTCGAGGTTCCAGTCGAACGGACCCTCGACAAGAAAGCATATCGAGAGATTGGGTGTTAGTTCGTCTAAAACGTTGTAAATGCAGGTTTCGACTGTTTTTGACTGCGTTTCAAAGAAAAGGGAGAAATTTTCATGTTGCGAGTCACTTTCGAGGTTCGAGTTGAACGGACTCTCGACAACGAAGCATATCGATAGATTGGGTGTTGCTTCGTCCAAATCGATGAAACTGCAGGTTTCGACTGTTTTTGAATCAATTTAAACGAATATCGAGAAATTTTCATGTTCCGAGTCACTTTCGAGGTATCAGTCGAACGGACCCTCGACAAGAAAGCATATCTAGAGATTGGGTGTTAGTTCGTCTAAAACGTTGTAAATGCAGGTTTCGACTGTTTGTGACTGCGTTTCAAAGAAAAGGGAGAAATTTTCATGTTGCGAGTCACTTTCGAGGTTCGAGTTGAGCGGACTCTCGACAAGGAAGCATATCGATAGATTGGGTGTTGGTTCGTCCAAATCGATGAAACTGCAGGTTTCGACCGTTTTTGAATGAATTTAATCGAAAATCGAGAAATTTTCATGTTGCGAGTCTCTTTCGAGGTTTCAGTCGAACGGACCCTCGACAAGCAACCATATCGAGAGATTGGGTTAGTTCGTCTAAAACGTTGTAAATGCAGGTTTCGACCGTTTTAGAATGAATTTCAACGAAAATCGAGAAATTTTCATCTTGCGAGTCACTTTCGAGGTTCGAGTTGAACGGACCCTCGACAAGAAAGCATATCGAGAGATTGGGTGTTAGTTCGTCTAAAACGTTGTAAATGCAGGTTTCGACTGTTTTTGACTGTGTTTCAAAGAAAAGGGAGAAATTTTCATGTTGCGAGTCACTTTCGAGGTTCGAGTTGAACGGACTCTCGACAAGGAAGCATATCGATAGATTGGGTGTTGGTTCGTCCAAATCGATGAAACTGAAGGTTTCGACTGTTTTTGAATCAATTTAAACGAAAATCGAGAAATTTTCATGTTCCGAGTCACTTTCGAGGTATCAGTCGAACGGACTCTCGACAAGGAAGCATATCGATAGATTGGGTGTTCGTTTGTCCAAATCGATGAAACTGCAGGTTTCGACTGCTTTTGACTGCGTTTCAAAGAAAAGCGAGAAATTTTCATGTTGCGAGTCACTTTCGAGGTTTCAGTTGAACGGACCATCGAGAAGAAAGCATATCGAGAGATTGCGTGTTTGTCCGTCCAAATCGATGAAACTGCAGTTTTCGACTGTTTTTGAATGAATTTCAACGAAAATCGAGAAATTTTCATGTTGCGAGTCTCTTTCGAGGTTTCAGTCGAACGGACCCTCGACAAGAAACCATATCGAGAGATTGGGTGTTAGTTCGTCTAAAACGTTGTAAATGCAGGTTTCGACTGTTTTTGACTGCGTTTCAAAGAAAAGCGAGAAATTTTCATGTTGCGAGTCACTTTCGAGGTTCGAGTTGAACGGGCCATCGCCAAGATCGCATATCGAGAGGTTGGGTATTAGTTCGTCAAAATCGATGAAACGGCAGGTTTCGACCGGTTTAGAATGAATTTCAACGAAAATCGAGAAATTTTCATATTGCGAGTCGCTTTCGAGGTTCCAGTCGAACGGACCCTCGACAAGAAAGCATATCTAGAGATTGGGTGTTAGTTCGTCTAAAACGTTGTAAATGCAGGTTTCGACTGTTTGTGACTGCGTTTCAAAGAAAAGGGAGAAATTTTCATGTTGCGAGTCACTTTCGAGGTTCGAGTTGAGCGGACTCTCGACAAGGAAGCATATTGATAGATTGGGTGTTGGTTCGTCCAAATCGATGAAACTGCAGGTTTCGACCGTTTTTGAATGAATTTAATCGAAAATCGAGAAATTTTCATGTTGCGAGTCTCTTTCGAGGTTTCAGTCGAACGGACCCTCGACAAGCAACCACATCGAGAGATTGGGTTAGTTCGTCTAAAACGTTGTAAATGCAGGTTTCGACTGTTTTTGACTGCGTTTCAAAGAAAAGCGAGAAATTTTCATGTTGCGAGTCACTTTCGAGGTTCGAGTTGAACGGACCATCGCCAAAATCGCATATCGAGAGGTTCGGTGTTTCTTCGTCGAAAACGATGAAAATGCAGGTTTCGACCGTTTTAGAATGAATTTCAACGAAAATCGAGAAATTTTCATCTTGCGAGTCACTTTCGAGGTTCCAGTCGAACGGACCCTCGTCAAGAAAGCATATCGAGAGATTGGGTGTTAGTTCGTCAAAATCGATGAAAATGAAGGTTTCGACCGTTTTAGAATGAATTTCAACGAAAATCGAGAAATTTTCATGTTGCGAGTCACTTTCGAGGTTCCAGTCGAACGGACCCTCGTCAAGAAAGCATATCGAGAGATTGGGTGTTAGTTCGTCAAAATCGATGAAAATGAAAGTTTCGACTGTTTTTGATTGAATTTCAACGAAAATCGAGAAATGTTCATGTTGCGAGTCACTTTCGAGGTTCCAGTCGAACGGACCCTCGTCAAGAAAGCATATCGAGAGATTGGGTGTTAGTTCGTCTAAAACGATGAAAATGGAGGTTTCGACTGCTTTTGACAGCGTTTTAAAGAAAAGCGAGAAATTTTCATGTTGCGAGTCACTTTCGAGGTTCGAGTTGAACGGGCCATCGCCAAAATCGCATATCGAGAGGTTGGGTGTTTATTCGTCTAAATCGATGAAACTGCAGGTTTCGACTGTTTTTGAAACAATTTAAACGAAAATCGAGAAATTTTCATGTTCCGAGTCACTTTCGAGGTATCAGTCGAACGGAATCTCGACAAGCAACCATATCGAGATATTGGGTTAGTTCGTCTAAAACGTTGTAAATGCAGGTTTCGACTGTTTTTGACTGCGTTTCAAAGAAAAGCGAGAAATTTTCATGTTGCGAGTCACTTTCGAGGTTCGAGTTGAACGGGCCATCGCCAAGATCGCATATCGAGAGGTTGGGTGTTTCTTCGTCGAAAACGATGAAAATGCAGGTTTTGACCGTTTTAGAATGAATTTAAACGAAAATCGAGAAATTTTCATCTTGCGAGTCACTTTCGAGGTTCCAGTCGAACGGACCCTCGTCAAGATAGCATATCGAGAGATTGGGTGTTAGTTCGTCTAAAACGATGAAAATGCAGGTTTCGACTGTTTTTGACTGAATTTCAACGAAATTCGAGAAATTTTCATGTTGCGAGTCACTTTCGAGGTTCCAGTCGAACGGACCCTCGACAAGAAAGCATATCGAGAGATTGGGTGTTAGTTCGTCAAAATCGATGAAACGGCAGGTTTCGACTGTTTTTGATTCAATTTCAACGAAAATCGAGAAATGTTCATGTTGCGAGTCACTTTCGAGGTTCCAGTCGAACGGACCCTCGTCAAGATAGCATATCGAGAGATTGGGTGTTAGTTCGTCTAAAACGATGAAACTGCAGGTTTCGACTGTTTTTGAATGAATTCCAACGAAAATCGAGAAATTTTCAAGTTGCGAGTCACTTTCAAGTTTTCAGTCGAACGGACACTCGACAAGAAAGCATATCGAGAGATTGGATGTTTCTTCGTCGAAAACGATGAAAATCTAGATTTCGACCGTTTTTGAATGAATTTAAACGAAAATCGAGAAATTTTCATCTTGCGAGTCCCTGTCGAGGTTCCAGTCGAACGGACCCTCGACAAGAAAGCATATCGAGAGATTGGATGTTAGTTCCTCTAAAGCGATGTACATGCAGGTTTCGACTGCTTTTGACTGCGTTTCAAAGAAAAGCGAGAAATTTTCATGTTGCGAGTCACTTTCGAGGTTTCAGTCGAACGGACCCTCGACAAGAAAGCATATCGAGAGATTGGATGTTTCTTCGTCGAAAACGATGAAAATCTAGATTTCGACCGTTTTAGAAAGAATTTCAACGAAAATCGAGAAATTTTCATCTTGCGAGTCACTTTCGAGGTTCGAGTTGAACGGACCCTCGACAAGAAAGCATATCGAGAGATTGGGTGTTAGTTCGTCTAAAACGTTGTAAATGCAGGTTTCGACTGCTTTTGACTGCGTTTCAAAGAAAAGGGAGAAATTTTCATGTTGCGAGTCACTTTCGAGGTTCGAGTTGAACGGACTCTCGACAAGGAAGCATATCGATAGATTGGGTGTTGGTTCGTCCAAATCGATGAAACTGCAGGTTTCGACTGTTTTTGAATCAATTTAAACGAAAATCGAGAAATTTTCATGTTCCGAGTCACTTTCGAGATATCAGTCGAACGGACTCTCGACAAGGAAGCATATCGATAGATTGGGTGTTAGTTTGTCCAAATCGATGAAACAGCAGGTTTCGACTGCTTTTGACTGCGTTTCAAAGAAAAGCGAGAAATTTTCATGTTGCGAGTCACTTTCGAGGTTCGAGTTGAACGGACTCTCGACAAGGAAGCATATCGATAGATTGGGTGTTGGTTCGTCCAAATCGATGAAACTGCAGGTTTCGACTGTTTTTGAATCAATTTAAACGAAAATCGAGAAATTTTCATGTTCCGAGTCACTTTCGAGGTATCAGTCGAACGGACTCTCGACAAGGAAGCATATCGATAGATTGGGTGTTAGTTCGTCCAAATCGATGAAACGGCAGGATTCGACTGTTTTTGATTGAATTTCAACGAAAATCGAGAAATTTTCATGTTGCAAGTCACTTTCGAGGTTCCAGTCGAACGGACCCTCGGCAAAAAGTCGTATCGAGAGATTGGATGTTAGTTCGTCTAAAGCGATGTACATGCAGGTTTCGACTGCTTTTGACTGCGTTTCAAAGAAAAGCGAGAAATTTTCATGTTGCGAGTCTCTTTCGAGGTTTCAGTCGAACGGACCCTCGACAAGCAACCATATCGAGAGATTGGGTTAGTTCGTCTAAAACGTTGTAAATGCAGGTTTCAACTGTTTTTGACTGCGTTTCAAAGAAAAGCGAGAAATTTTCATGTTGCGAGTCACTTTCGAGGTTCGAGTTGAACGGACCATCGCCAAAATCGCATATCGAGAGGTTCGGTGTTTCTTCGTCGAAAACGATGAAAATGCAGGTTTCGACCGTTTTAGAATGAATTTCAACGAAAATCGAGAAATTTTCATCTTGCGAGTCACTTTCGAGGTTCGAGTTGAACGGACCCTCGACAAGAAAGCATATCGAGAGATTGGGTGTTAGTTCGTCTAAAACGTTGTAAATGCAGGTTTCGACTGTTTTTGACTGCGTTTCAAAGAAAAGGGAGAAATTTTCATGTTGCGAGTCACTTTCGAGGTTCGAGTTGAACGGACTCTCGACAAGGAAGCATATCGATAGATTGGGTGTTAGTTCGTCTAAAACGTTGTAAATGCAGGTTTCGACTGTTTTTGACTGCGTTTCAAAGAAAAGCGAGAAATTTTCATGTTGCGAGTCACTTTCGAGGTTCGAGTTGAACGGGCCATCGCCAAGATCGCATATCGAGAGGTTGGGTGTTAGTTCGTCAAAATCGATGAAACGGCAGGTTTCGACTGCTTTTGACTGCGTTTCAAAGAAAAGCGAGAAATTTTCATGTTGCGAGTCACTTTCGAGGTTTCAGTCGAACGGACCATCTACAAGAAAACATATCGAGAGATTGGGTGTTTGTCCGTCCAAATCGATGAAACTGCAGTTTTCGACTGTTTTTGAATGAATTTCAACGAACATCGAGAAATTTTCATGTTGCGAGTCTCTTTCGAGGTTTCAGTCGAACGGACCCTCGACAAGAAACCATATCGAGAGATTGGGTGTTAGTTCGTCTAAAACGTTGTAAATGCAGGTTTCGACTGTTTTTGACTGCGTTTCAAAGAAAAGCGAGAAATTTTCATGTTGCGAGTCACTTTCGAGGTTCGAGTTGAACGGGCCATCGCCAAGATCGCATATCGAGAGGTTGGGTGTTAGTTCGTCAAAATCGATGAAACGGCAGGTTTCGACCGGTTTAGAATGAATTTCAACGAAAATCGAGAAATTTTCATGTTGCGAGTCACTTTCGAGGTTCCAGTCGAACGGACCCTCGTCAAGAAAGCATATCGAGAGATTGGGTGTTAGTTCGTCAAAATCGATGAAAATGAAGGTTTCGACCGTTTTAGAATGAATTTCAACGAAAATCGAGAAATTTTCATGTTGCGAGTCACTTTCGAGGTTCCAGTCGAACGGACCCTCGTCAAGAAAGCATATCGAGAGATTGGGTGTTAGTTCGTCAAAATCGATGAAAATGAAAGTTTCGACTGTTTTTGATTGAATTTCAACGAAAATCGAGAAATGTTCATGTTGCGAGTCACTTTCGAGGTTCCAGTCGAACGGACCCTCGTCAAGAAAGCATATCGAGAGATTGGGTGTTAGTTCGTCTAAAACGATGAAAATGGAGGTTTCGACTGCTTTTGACAGCGTTTTAAAGAAAAGCGAGAAATTTTCATGTTGCGAGTCACTTTCGAGGTTCGAGTTGAACGGGCCATCGCCAAAATCGCATATCGAGAGGTTGGGTGTTTATTCGTCTAAATCGATGAAACTGCAGGTTTCGACTGTTTTTGAAACAATTTAAACGAAAATCGAGAAATTTTCATGTTCCGAGTCACTTTCGAGGTATCAGTCGAACGGAATCTCGACAAGCAACCATATCGAGATATTGGGTTAGTTCGTCTAAAACGTTGTAAATGCAGGTTTCGACTGTTTTTGACTGCGTTTCAAAGAAAAGCGAGAAATTTTCATGTTGCGAGTCACTTTCGAGGTTCGAATTGAACGGACCATCGCCAAAATCGCATATCGAGAGGTTCGGTGTTTCTTCGTCGAAAACGATGAAAATGCAGGTTTCGACCGTTTTAGAATGAATTTCAACGAAAATCGAGAAATTTTCATCTTGCGAGTCACTTTCGATGTTCGAGTTGAACGGACCCTCGACAAGAAAGCATATCGAGAGATTGGGTGTTAGTTCGTCTAAGACGTTGTAAATGCAGGTTTCGACTGTTTTTGACTGCGTTTCAAAGAAAAGGGAGAAATTTTCATGTTGCGAGTCACTTTCGAGGTTCGAGTTGAACGGACTCTCGACAAGGAAGCATATCGATAGATTGGGTGTTGGTTCGTCCAAATCGATGAAACTGCAGGTTTCGACCGTTTTTGAATGAATTTAATCGAAAATCGAGAAATTTTCATGTTGCGAGTCTCTTTCGAGGTTTCCGTCGAACGGACCCTCGACAAGCAACCATATCGAGAGATTGGGTTAGTTTGTCTAAAACGTTGTAAATGCAGGTTTCAACTGTTTTTGACTGCGTTTCAAAGAAAAGCGAGAAATTTTCATGTTGCGAGTCACTTTCGAGGTTCGAGTTGAACGGACCATCGCCAAAATCGCATATCTAGAGGTTCGGTGTTTCTTCGTCGAAAACGATGAAAATGCAGGTTTCGACCGTTTTAGAATGAATTTCAACGAAAATCGAGAAATTTTCATCTTGCGAGTCACTTTCGAGGTTCGAGTTGAACGGACCCTCGACAAGAAAGCATATCGAGAGATTGGGTGTTAGTTCGTCTAAAACGTTGTAAATGCAGGTTTCGACTGTTTTTGACTGCGTTTCAAAGAAAAGGGAGAAATTTTCATGTTGCGAGTCACTTTCGAGGTTCGAGTTGAACGGACCCTCGACAAGAAAGCATATCTAGAGATTGGGTGTTAGTTCGTCTAAAACGTTGTAAGTGCAGGTTTCGACTGTTTGTGACTGCGTTTCAAAGAAAAGGGAGAAATTTTCATGTTGCGAGTCTCTTTCGAGGTTTCCGTCGAACGGACCCTCGACAAGCAACCATATCGAGAGATTGGGTTAGTTTGTCTAAAACGTTGTAAATGCAGGTTTCAACTGTTTTTGACTGCGTTTCAAAGAAAAGCGAGAAATTTTCATGTTGCGAGTCACTTTCGAGGTTCGAGTTGAACGGACCATCGCCAAAATCGCATATCTAGAGGTTCGGTGTTTCTTCGTCGAAAACGATGAAAATGCAGGTTTCGACCGTTTTAGAATGAATTTCAACGAAAATCGAGAAATTTTCATCTTGCGAGTCACTTTCGAGGTTCGAGTTGAACGGACCCTCGACAAGAAAGCATATCGAGAGATTGGGTGTTAGTTCGTCTAAAACGTTGTAAATGCAGGTTTCGACTGTTTTTGACTGCGTTTCAAAGAAAAGGGAGAAATTTTCATGTTGCGAGTCACTTTCGAGGTTCGAGTTGAACGGACCCTCGACAAGAAAGCATATCTAGAGATTGGGTGTTAGTTCGTCTAAAACGTTGTAAGTGCAGGTTTCGACTGTTTGTGACTGCGTTTCAAAGAAAAGGGAGAAATTTTCATGTTGCGAGTCACTTTCGAGGTTCGAGTTGAGCGGACTCTCGACAAGGAAGCATATCGATAGATTGGGTGTTGGTTCGTCCAAATCGATGAAACTGCAGGTTTCGACCGTTTTTGAATGAATTTAATCGAAAATCGAGAAATTTTCATGTTGCGAGTCTCTTTCGAGGTTTCAGTCGAACGGACCCTCGACAAGCAACCATATCGAGAGATTGGGTTAGTTCGTCTAAAACGTTGTAAATGCAGGTTTCGACTGTTTTTGACTGCGTTTCAAAGAAAAGCGAGAAATTTTCATGTTGCGAGTCACTTTCGAGGTTCGAGTTGAACGGGCCATCGCCAAGATCGCATATCGAGAGGTTGGGTGTTAGTTCGTCAAAATCGATGAAACGGCAGGTTTCGACCGGTTTAGAATGAATTTCAACGAAAATCGAGAAATTTTCATGTTGCGAGTCACTTTCGAGGTTCCAGTCGAACGGACCCTCGTCAAGAAAGCGTATCGAGAGATTGGGTGTTAGTTCGTCAAAATCGATGAAAATGAAGGTTTCGACCGTTTTAGAATGAATTTCAACGAAAATCGAGAAATTTTCATGTAGCGAGTCACTTTCGAGGTTCCAGTCGAACGGACCCTCGTCAAGAAAGCATATCGAGAGATTGGGTGTTAGTTCGTCAAAATCGATGAAAATGAAGGTTTCGACTGTTTTTGATTGAATTTCAACGAAAATCGAGAAATGTTCATGTTGCGAGTCACTTTCGAGGTTCCAGTCGAACGGACCCTCGTCAAGAAAGCATATCGAGAGATTGGGTGTTAGTTCGTCTAAAACGATGAAAATGGAGGTTTCGACTGTTTTTGACAGCGTTTCAAAGAAAAGCGAGAAATTTTCATGTTGCGAGTCACTTTCGAGGTTCGAGTTGAACGGGCCATCGCCAAAATCGCATATCGAGAGGTTGGGTGTTTATTCGTCTAAATCGATGAAACTGCAGGTTTCGACTGTTTTTGAATGAATTTCAACGAAAATCGAGAAATTTTCAAGTTGCGAGTCACTTTCAAGTTTTCAGTCGAACGGACCCTCGACAAGAAAGCATATCGAGAGATTGGATGTTTCTTCGTCGAAAACGATGAAAATGCATATTTCGACCGTTTTTGAATGAATTTAAACGAAAATCGAGAAATTTTCATCTTACGAGTCACTTTCGAGGTTCCAGTCGAACGGACCCTCGACAAGAAAGCATATCGAGAGATTGGGTGTTAGTTCGTCTAAAACGTTGTAAATGCAGGTTTCGACTGTTTTTGACTGCGTTTCAAAGAAAAGGGAGAAATTTTCATGTTGCGAGTCACTTTCGAGGTTCGAGTTGAACGGACTCTCGACAACGAAGCATATCGATAGATTGGGTGTTGCTTCGTCCAAATCGATGAAACTGCAGGTTTCGACTGTTTTTGAATCAATTTAAACGAATATCGAGAAATTTTCATGTTCCGAGTCACTTTCGAGGTATCAGTCGAACGGACCCTCGACAAGAAAGCATATCTAGAGATTGGGTGTTAGTTAGTCTAAAACGTTGTAAATGCAGGTTTCGACTGTTTGTGACTGCGTTTCAAAGAAAAGGGAGAAATTTTCATGTTGCGAGTCACTTTCGAGGTTCGAGTTGAGCGGACTCTCGACAAGGAAGCATATCGATAGATTGGGTGTTGGTTCGTCCAAATCGATGAAACTGCAGGTTTCGACCGTTTTTGAATGAATTTAATCGAAAATCGAGAAATTTTCATGTTGCGAGTCTCTTTCGAGGTTTCAGTCGAACGGACCCTCGACAAGCAACCATATCGAGAGATTGGGTTAGTTCGTCTAAAACGTTGTAAATGCAGGTTTCGACCGTTTTAGAATGAATTTCAACGAAAATCGAGAAATTTTCATCTTGCGAGTCACTTTCGAGGTTCGAGTTGAACGGACCCTCGACAAGAAAGCATATCGAGAGATTGGGTGTTAGTTCGTCTAAAACGTTGTAAATGCAGGTTTCGACTGTTTTTGACTGCGTTTCAAAGAAAAGGGAGAAATTTTCATGTTGCGAGTCACTTTCGAGGTTCGAGTTGAACGGACTCTCGACAAGGAAGCATATCGATAGATTGGGTGTTGGTTCGTCCAAATCGATGAAACTGAAGGTTTCGACTGTTTTTGAATCAATTTAAACGAAAATCGAGAAATTTTCATGTTCCGAGTCACTTTCGAGGTATCAGTCGAACGGACTCTCGACAAGGAAGCATATCGATAGATTGGGTGTTCGTTTGTCCAAATCGATGAAACTGCAGGTTTCGACTGCTTTTGACTGCGTTTCAAAGAAAAGCGAGAAATTTTCATGTTGCGAGTCACTTTCGAGGTTTCAGTTGAACGGACCATCGAGAAGAAAGCATATCGAGAGATTGCGTGTTTGTCCGTCCAAATCGATGAAACTGCAGTTTTCGACTGTTTTTGAATGAATTTCAACGAAAATCGAGAAATTTTCATGTTGCGAGTCTCTTTCGAGGTTTCAGTCGAACGGACCCTCGACAAGAAACCATATCGAGAGATTGGGTGTTAGTTCGTCTAAAACGTTGTAAATGCAGGTTTCGACTGTTTTTGACTGCGTTTCAAAGAAAAGCGAGAAATTTTCATGTTGCGAGTCACTTTCGAGGTTCGAGTTGAACGGGCCATCGCCAAGATCGCATATCGAGAGGTTGGGTATTAGTTCGTCAAAATCGATGAAACGGCAGGTTTCGACCGGTTTAGAATGAATTTCAACGAAAATCGAGAAATTTTCATATTGCGAGTCGCTTTCGAGGTTCCAGTCGAACGGACCCTCGACAAGAAAGCATATCTAGAGATTGGGTGTTAGTTCGTCTAAAACGTTGTAAATGCAGGTTTCGACTGTTTGTGACTGCGTTTCAAAGAAAAGGGAGAAATTTTCATGTTGCGAGTCACTTTCGAGGTTCGAGTTGAGCGGACTCTCGACAAGGAAGCATATTGATAGATTGGGTGTTGGTTCGTCCAAATCGATGAAACTGCAGGTTTCGACCGTTTTTGAATGAATTTAATCGAAAATCGAGAAATTTTCATGTTGCGAGTCTCTTTCGAGGTTTCAGTCGAACGGACCCTCGACAAGCAACCACATCGAGAGATTGGGTGTTAGTTCGTCAAAATAGATGAAAATGAAAGTTTCGACTGTTTTTGATTGAATTTCAACGAAAATCGAGAAATGTTCATGTTGCGAGTCACTTTCGAGGTTCCAGTCGAACGGACCCTCGTCAAGAAAGCATATCGAGAGATTGGGTGTTAGTTCGTCTAAAACGATGAAAATGGAGGTTTCGACTGCTTTTGACAGCGTTTTAAAGAAAAGCGAGAAATTTTCATGTTGCGAGTCACTTTCGAGGTTCGAGTTGAACGGGCCATCGCCAAAATCGCATATCGAGAGGTTGGGTGTTTATTCGTCTAAATCGATGAAACTGCAGGTTTCGACTGTTTTTGAAACAATTTAAACGAAAATCGAGAAATTTTCATGTTCCGAGTCACTTTCGAGGTATCAGTCGAACGGAATCTCGACAAGCAACCATATCGAGATATTGGGTTAGTTCGTCTAAAACGTTGTAAATGCAGGTTTCGACTGTTTTTGACTGCGTTTCAAAGAAAAGCGAGAAATTTTCATGTTGCGAGTCACTTTCGAGGTTCGAGTTGAACGGGCCATCGCCAAGATCGCATATCGAGAGGTTGGGTGTTTCTTCGTCGAAAACGATGAAAATGCAGGTTTTGACCGTTTTAGAATGAATTTAAACGAAAATCGAGAAATTTTCATCTTGCGAGTCACTTTCGAGGTTCCAGTCGAACGGACCCTCGTCAAGATAGCATATCGAGAGATTGGGTGTTAGTTCGTCTAAAACGATGAAAATGCAGGTTTCGACTGTTTTTGACTGAATTTCAACGAAATTCGAGAAATTTTCATGTTGCGAGTCACTTTCGAGGTTCCAGTCGAACGGACCCTCGACAAGAAAGCATATCGAGAGATTGGGTGTTAGTTCGTCAAAATCGATGAAACGGCAGGTTTCGACTGTTTTTGATTCAATTTCGACGAAAATCGAGAAATGTTCATGTTGCGAGTCACTTTCGAGGTTCCAGTCGAACGGACCCTCGTCAAGATAGCATATCGAGAGATTGGGTGTTAGTTCGTCTAAAACGATGAAACTGCAGGTTTCGACTGTTTTTGAATGAATTCCAACGAAAATCGAGAAATTTTCAAGTTGCGAGTCACTTTCAAGTTTTCAGTCGAACGGACACTCGACAAGAAAGCATATCGAGAGATTGGATGTTTCTTCGTCGAAAACGATGAAAATCTAGATTTCGACCGTTTTTGAATGAATTTAAACGAAAATCGAGAAATTTTCATCTTGCGAGTCCCTGTCGAGGTTCCAGTCGAACGGACCCTCGACAAGAAAGCATATCGAGAGATTGGATGTTAGTTCGTCTAAAGCGATGTACATGCAGGTTTCGACTGCTTTTGACTGCGTTTCAAAGAAAAGCGAGAAATTTTCATGTTGCGAGTCACTTTCGAGGTTTCAGTCGAACGGACCCTCGACAAGAAAGCATATCGAGAGATTGGATGTTTCTTCGTCGAAAACGATGAAAATCTAGATTTCGACCGTTTTAGAAAGAATTTCAACGAAAATCGAGAAATTTTCATCTTGCGAGTCACTTTCGAGGTTCGAGTTGAACGGACCCTCGACAAGAAAGCATATCGAGAGATTGGGTGTTAGTTCGTCTAAAACGTTGTAAATGCAGGTTTCGACTGCTTTTGACTGCGTTTCAAAGAAAAGGGAGAAATTTTCATGTTGCGAGTCACTTTCGAGGTTCGAGTTGAACGGACTCTCGACAAGGAAGCATATCGATAGATTGGGTGTTGGTTCGTCCAAATCGATGAAACTGCAGGTTTCGACTGTTTTTGAATCAATTTAAACGAAAATCGAGAAATTTTCATGTTCCGAGTCACTTTCGAGATATCAGTCGAACGGACTCTCGACAAGGAAGCATATCGATAGATTGGGTGTTAGTTTGTCCAAATCGATGAAACAGCAGGTTTCGACTGCTTTTGACTGCGTTTCAAAGAAAAGCGAGAAATTTTCATGTTGCGAGTCACTTTCGAGGTTCGAGTTGAACGGACTCTCGACAAGGAAGCATATCGATAGATTGGGTGTTGGTTCGTCCAAATCGATGAAACTGCAGGTTTCGACTGTTTTTGAATCAATTTAAACGAAAATCGAGAAATTTTCATGTTCCGAGTCACTTTCGAGGTATCAGTCGAACGGACTCTCGACAAGGAAGCATATCGATAGATTGGGTGTTAGTTCGTCCAAATCGATGAAACGGCAGGATTCGACTGTTTTTGATTGAATTTCAACGAAAATCGAGAAATTTTCATGTTGCAAGTCACTTTCGAGGTTCCAGTCGAACGGACCCTCGGCAAAAAGTCGTATCGAGAGATTGGATGTTAGTTCGTCTAAAGCGATGTACATGCAGGTTTCGACTGCTTTTGACTGCGTTTCAAAGAAAAGCCAGAAATTTTCATGTTGCGAGTCTCTTTCGAGGTTTCAGTCGAACGGACCCTCGACAAGCAACCATATCGAGAGATTGGGTTAGTTCGTCTAAAACGTTGTAAATGCAGGTTTCAACTGTTTTTGACTGCGTTTCAAAGAAAAGCGAGAAATTTTCATGTTGCGAGTCACTTTCGAGGTTCGAGTTGAACGGACCATCGCCAAAATCGCATATCGAGAGGTTCGGTGTTTCTTCGTCGAAAACGATGAAAATGCAGGTTTCGACCGTTTTAGAATGAATTTCAACGAAAATCGAGAAATTTTCATCTTGCGAGTCACTTTCGAGGTTCGAGTTGAACGGACCCTCGACAAGAAAGCATATCGAGAGATTGGGTGTTAGTTCGTCTAAAACGTTGTAAATGCAGGTTTCGACTGTTTTTGACTGCGTTTCAAAGAAAAGGGAGAAATTTTCATGTTGCGAGTCACTTTCGAGGTTCGAGTTGAACGGACTCTCGACAAGGAAGCATATCGATAGATTGGGTGTTAGTTCGTCTAAAACGTTGTAAATGCAGGTTTCGACTGTTTTTGACTGCGTTTCAAAGAAAAGCGAGAAATTTTCATGTTGCGAGTCACTTTCGAGGTTCGAGTTGAACGGGCCATCGCCAAGATCGCATATCGAGAGGTTGGGTGTTAGTTCGTCAAAATCGATGAAACGGCAGGTTTCGACTGCTTTTGACTGCGTTTCAAAGAAAAGCGAGAAATTTTCATGTTGCGAGTCACTTTCGAGGTTTCAGTCGAACGGACCATCTACAAGAAAACATATCGAGAGATTGGGTGTTTGTCCGTCCAAATCGATGAAACTGCAGTTTTCGACTGTTTTTGAATGAATTTCAACGAACATCGAGAAATTTTCATGTTGCGAGTCTCTTTCGAGGTTTCAGTCGAACGGACCCTCGACAAGAAACCATATCGAGAGATTGGGTGTTAGTTCGTCTAAAACGTTGTAAATGCAGGTTTCGACTGTTTTTGACTGCGTTTCAAAGAAAAGCGAGAAATTTTCATGTTGCGAGTCACTTTCGAGGTTCGAGTTGAACGGGCCATCGCCAAGATCGCATATCGAGAGGTTGGGTGTTAGTTCGTCAAAATCGATGAAACGGCAGGTTTCGACCGGTTTAGAATGAATTTCAACGAAAATCGAGAAATTTTCATGTTGCGAGTCACTTTCGAGGTTCCAGTCGAACGGACCCTCGTCAAGAAAGCATATCGAGAGATTGGGTGTTAGTTCGTCAAAATCGATGAAAATGAAGGTTTCGACCGTTTTAGAATGAATTTCAACGAAAATCGAGAAATTTTCATGTTGCGAGTCACTTTCGAGGTTCCAGTCGAACGGACCCTCGTCAAGAAAGCATATCGAGAGATTGGGTGTTAGTTCGTCAAAATCGATGAAAATGAAAGTTTCGACTGTTTTTGATTGAATTTCAACGAAAATCGAGAAATGTTCATGTTGCGAGTCACTTTCGAGGTTCCAGTCGAACGGACCCTCGTCAAGAAAGCATATCGAGAGATTGGGTGTTAGTTCGTCTAAAACGATGAAAATGGAGGTTTCGACTGCTTTTGACAGCGTTTTAAAGAAAAGCGAGAAATTTTCATGTTGCGAGTCACTTTCGAGGTTCGAGTTGAACGGGCCATCGCCAAAATCGCATATCGAGAGGTTGGGTGTTTATTCGTCTAAATCGATGAAACTGCAGGTTTCGACTGTTTTTGAAACAATTTAAACGAAAATCGAGAAATTTTCATGTTCCGAGTCACTTTCGAGGTATCAGTCGAACGGAATCTCGACAAGCAACCATATCGAGATATTGGGTTAGTTCGTCTAAAACGTTGTAAATGCAGGTTTCGACTGTTTTTGACTGCGTTTCAAAGAAAAGCGAGAAATTTTCATGTTGCGAGTCACTTTCGAGGTTCGAGTTGAACGGGCCATCGCCAAGATCGCATATCGAGAGGTTGGGTGTTTCTTCGTCGAAAACGATGAAAATGCAGGTTTTGACCGTTTTAGAATGAATTTAAACGAAAATCGAGAAATTTTCATGTTGCGAGTCACTTTCGAGGTTCCAGTCGAACGGACCCTCGACAAGAAAGCATATCGAGAGATTGGGTGTTAGTTCGTCAAAATCGATGAAACGGCAGGTTTCGACTGTTTTTGATTCAATTTCAACGAAAATCGAGAAATGTTCATGTTGCGAGTCACTTTCGAGGTTCCAGTCGAACGGACCCTCGTCAAGATAGCATATCGAGAGATTGGGTGTTAGTTCGTCTAAAACGATGAAACTGCAGGTTTCGACTGTTTTTGAATGAATTCCAACGAAAATCGAGAAATTTTCAAGTTGCGAGTCACTTTCAAGTTTTCAGTCGAACGGACACTCGACAAGAAAGCATATCGAGAGATTGGATGTTTCTTCGTCGAAAACGATGAAAATCTAGATTTCGACCGTTTTTGAATGAATTTAAACGAAAATCGAGAAATTTTCATCTTGCGAGTCCCTGTCGAGGTTCCAGTCGAACGGACCCTCGACAAGAAAGCATATCGAGAGATTGGATGTTAGTTCGTCTAAAGCGATGTACATGCAGGTTTCGACTGCTTTTGACTGCGTTTCAAAGAAAAGCGAGAAATTTTCATGTTGCGAGTCACTTTCGAGGTTTCAGTCGAACGGACCCTCGACAAGAAAGCATATCGAGAGATTGGATGTTTCTTCGTCGAAAACGATGAAAATCTAGATTTCGACCGTTTTAGAAAGAATTTCAACGAAAATCGAGAAATTTTCATCTTGCGAGTCACTTTCGAGGTTCGAGTTGAACGGACCCTCGACAAGAAAGCATATCGAGAGATTGGGTGTTAGTTCGTCTAAAACGTTGTAAATGCAGGTTTCGACTGCTTTTGACTGCGTTTCAAAGAAAAGGGAGAAATTTTCATGTTGCGAGTCACTTTCGAGGTTCGAGTTGAACGGACTCTCGACAAGGAAGCATATCGATAGATTGGGTGTTGGTTCGTCCAAATCGATGAAACTGCAGGTTTCGACTGTTTTTGAATCAATTTAAACGAAAATCGAGAAATTTTCATGTTCCGAGTCACTTTCGAGATATCAGTCGAACGGACTCTCGACAAGGAAGCATATCGATAGATTGGGTGTTAGTTTGTCCAAATCGATGAAACAGCAGGTTTCGACTGCTTTTGACTGCGTTTCAAAGAAAAGCGAGAAATTTTCATGTTGCGAGTCACTTTCGAGGTTTCAGTCGAACGGACCCTCGACAAGAAAGCATATCTAGAGATTGGGTGTTAGTTCGTCTAAAACGTTGTAAATGCAGGTTTCGACTGTTTGTGACTGCGTTTCAAAGAAAAGGGAGAAATTTTCATGTTGCGAGTCACTTTCGAGGTTCGAGTTGAGCGGACTCTCGACAAGGAAGCATATCGATAGATTGGGTGTTGGTTCGTCCAAATCGATGAAACTGTGGGTTTCGACCGTTTTTGAATGAATTTAATCGAAAATCGAGAAATTTTCATGTTGCGAGTCTCTTTCGAGGTTTCAGTCGAACGGACCCTCGACAAGCAACCATATCGAGAGATTGGGTTAGTTCGTCGAAAACGTTGTAAATGCAGGTTTCGAATGTTTTTGACTGCGTTTCAAAGAAAAGCGAGAAATTTTCATGTTGCGAGTCACTTTCGAGGTTCGAGTTGAACGGACTCTCGACAAGGAAGCATATCGATAGATTGGGTGTTGTTTCGTCCAAATCGATGAAACTGCGGGTTTCGACTGTTTTTGAATCAATTTAAACAAAAATCGAGAAATTTTCATGTTCCGAGTCACTTTCGAGATATCAGTCGAACGGACTCTCGACAAGGAAGCATATCGATAGATTGGGTGTTAGTTTGTCCAAATCGATGAAACAGCAGGTTTCGACTGCTTTTGACTGCGTTTCAAAGAAAAGCGAGAAATTTTCATGTTGCGAGTCACTTTCGAGGTTTCAGTCGAACGGACCATCTACAAGAAAGCATATCGAGAGATTGGGTGTTTGTCCGTCCAAATCGATGAAACTGCAGTTTTCGACTGTTTTTGAATGAATTTCAACGAAAATCGAGAAATTTTCATGTTGCGAGTCTCTTTCGAGGTTTCAGTCGAACGGACCCTCGACAAGAAACCATATCGAGAGATTGGGTGTTAGTTCGTCTAAAACGTTGTAAATGCAGGTTTCGACTGTTTTTGACTGCGTTTCAAAGAAAAGCGAGAAATTTTCATGTTGCGAGTCACTTTCGAGGTTCGAGTTGAACGGGCCATCGCCAAGATCGCATATCGAGAGGTTGGGTGTTAGTTCGTCAAAATCGATGAAACGGCAGGTTTCGACCGGTTTAGAATGAATTTCAACGAAAATCGAGAAATTTTCATGTTGCGAGTCACTTTCGAGGTTCGAGTTGAACGGACCCTCGACAAGAAAGCATATCGAGAGATTGGGTGTTAGTTCGTCTAAAACGTTGTAAATGCAGGTTTCGACTGTTTTTGACTGCGTTTCAAAGAAAAGGGAGAAATTTTCATGTTGCGAGTCACTTTCGAGGTTCGAGTTGAACGGACTCTCGACAAGGAAGCATATCGATAGATTGGGTGTTGGTTCGTCCAAATCGATGAAACTGCAGGTTTCGACTGTTTTTGACTCAATTTAAACGAAAATCGAGAAATTTTCATGTTCCGAGTCACTTTCGAGATATCAGTCGAACGGACTCTCGACAAGGAAGCATATCGATAGATTGGGTGTTAGTTTGTCCAAATCGATGAAACAGCAGGTTTCGACTGCTTTTGACTGCGTTTCACAGAAAAGCGAGAAATTTTCATGTTGCGAGTCACTTTCGAGGTTCGAGTTGAACGGGCCATCGCCAAGATCGCATATCGAGAGGTTGGGTGTTAGTTCGTCAAAATCGATGAAACGGCAGGTTTCGACCGGTTTAGAATGAATTTCAACGAAAATCGAGAAATTTTCATGTTGCGAGTCACTTTCGAGGTTCCAGTCGAACGGACCCTCGACAAGAAAGCATATCTAGAGATTGGGTGTTAGTTCGTCTAAAACGTTGTAAGTGCAGGTTTCGACTGTTTGTGACTGCGTTTCAAAGAAAAGGGAGAAATTTTCATGTTGCGAGTCACTTTCGAGGTTCGAGTTGAGCGGACTCTCGACAAGGAAGCATATCGATAGATTGGGTGTTGGTTCGTCCAAATCGATGAAACTGCAGGTTTCGACCGTTTTTGAATGAATTTAATCGAAAATCGAGAAATTTTCATGTTGCGAGTCTCTTTCGAGGTTTCAGTCGAACGGACCCTCGACAAGCAACCATATCGAGAGATTGGGTTAGTTCGTCTAAAACGTTGTAAATGCAGGTTTCGACTGTTTTTGACTGCGTTTCAAAGAAAAGCGAGAAATTTTCATGTTGCGAGTCACTTTCGAGGTTCGAATTGAACGGACCATCGACAAGAAAGCATATCGAGAGATTGGATGTTTCTTCGTCGAAAACGATGAAAATCTAGATTTCGACCGTTTTAGAAAGAATTTCAACGAAAATCGAGAAATTTTCATCTTGCGAGTCACTTTCGAGGTTCGAGTTGAACGGACCCTCGACAAGAAAGCATATCGAGAGATTGGGTGTTCGTTCGTCTAAAACGTTGTAAATGCAGGTTTCGACTGCTTTTGACTGCGTTTCAAAGAAAAGGGAGAAATTTTCATGTTGCGAGTCACTTTCGAGGTTCGAGTCGAACGGACTCTCGACAAGGAAGCATATCGATAGATTGGGTGTTAGTTTGTCCAAATCGATGAAACAGCAGGTTTCGACTGCTTTTGACTGCGTTTCAAAGAAAAGCGAGAAATTTTCATGTTGCGAGTCACTTTCGAGGTTCGAGTTGAACGGACTCTCGACAAGGAAGCATATCGATAGATTGGGTGTTGGTTCGTCCAAATCGATGAAACTGCAGGTTTCGACTGTTTTTGAATCAATTTAAACGAAAATCGAGAAATTTTCATGTTCCGAGTCACTTTCGAGGTATCAGTCGAACGGACTCTCGACAAGGAAGCATATCGATAGATTGGGTGTTAGTTCGTCCAAATCGATGAAACGGCAGGATTCGACTGTTTTTGATTGAATTTCAACGAAAATCGAGAAATTTTCATGTTGCAAGTCACTTTCGAGGTTCCAGTCGAACGGACCCTCGGCAAAAAGTCGTATCGAGAGATTGGATGTTAGTTCGTCTAAAGCGATGTACATGCAGGTTTCGACTGCTTTTGACTGCGTTTCAAAGAAAAGCGAGAAATTTTCATGTTGCGAGTCTCTTTCGAGGTTTCAGTCGAACGGACCCTCGACAAGCAACCATATCGAGAGATTGGGTTAGTTCGTCTAAAACGTTGTAAATGCAGGTTTCAACTGTTTTTGACTGCGTTTCAAAGAAAAGCGAGAAATTTTCATGTTGCGAGTCACTTTCGAGGTTCGAGTTGAACGGACCATCGCCAAAATCGCATATCGAGAGGTTCGGTGTTTCTTCGTCGAAAACGATGAAAATGCAGGTTTCGACCGTTTTAGAATGAATTTCAACGAAAATCGAGAAATTTTCATCTTGCGAGTCACTTTCGAGGTTCGAGTTGAACGGACCCTCGACAAGAAAGCATATCGAGAGATTGGGTGTTAGTTCGTCTAAAACGTTGTAAATGCAGGTTTCGACTGTTTTTGACTGCGTTTCAAAGAAAAGGGAGAAATTTTCATGTTGCGAGTCACTTTCGAGGTTCGAGTTGAACGGACTCTCGACAAGGAAGCATATCGATAGATTGGGTGTTAGTTCGTCTAAAACGTTGTAAATGCAGGTTTCGACTGTTTTTGACTGCGTTTCAAAGAAAAGCGAGAAATTTTCATGTTGCGAGTCACTTTCGAGGTTCGAGTTGAACGGGCCATCGCCAAGATCGCATATCGAGAGGTTGGGTGTTAGTTCGTCAAAATCGATGAAACGGCAGGTTTCGACTGCTTTTGACTGCGTTTCAAAGAAAAGCGAGAAATTTTCATGTTGCGAGTCACTTTCGAGGTTTCAGTCGAACGGACCATCTACAAGAAAACATATCGAGAGATTGGGTGTTTGTCCGTCCAAATCGATGAAACTGCAGTTTTCGACTGTTTTTGAATGAATTTCAACGAACATCGAGAAATTTTCATGTTGCGAGTCTCTTTCGAGGTTTCAGTCGAACGGACCCTCGACAAGAAACCATATCGAGAGATTGGGTGTTAGTTCGTCTAAAACGTTGTAAATGCAGGTTTCGACTGTTTTTGACTGCGTTTCAAAGAAAAGCGAGAAATTTTCATGTTGCGAGTCACTTTCGAGGTTCGAGTTGAACGGGCCATCGCCAAGATCGCATATCGAGAGGTTGGGTGTTAGTTCGTCAAAATCGATGAAACGGCAGGTTTCGACCGGTTTAGAATGAATTTCAACGAAAATCGAGAAATTTTCATGTTGCGAGTCACTTTCGAGGTTCCAGTCGAACGGACCCTCGTCAAGAAAGCATATCGAGAGATTGGGTGTTAGTTCGTCAAAATCGATGAAAATGAAGGTTTCGACCGTTTTAGAATGAATTTCAACGAAAATCGAGAAATTTTCATGTTGCGAGTCACTTTCGAGGTTCCAGTCGAACGGACCCTCGTCAAGAAAGCATGTCGAGAGATTGGGTGTTAGTTCGTCAAAATCGATGAAAATGAAAGTTTCGACTGTTTTTGATTGAATTTCAACGAAAATCGAGAAATGTTCATGTTGCGAGTCACTTTCGAGGTTCCAGTCGAACGGACCCTCGTCAAGAAAGCATATCGAGAGATTGGGTGTTAGTTCGTCTAAAACGATGAAAATGGAGGTTTCGACTGCTTTTGACAGCGTTTTAAAGAAAAGCGAGAAATTTTCATGTTGCGAGTCACTTTCGAGGTTCGAGTTGAACGGGCCATCGCCAAAATCGCATATCGAGAGGTTGGGTGTTTATTCGTCTAAATCGATGAAACTGCAGGTTTCGACTGTTTTTGAAACAATTTAAACGAAAATCGAGAAATTTTCATGTTCCGAGTCACTTTCGAGGTATCAGTCGAACGGAATCTCGACAAGCAACCATATCGAGATATTGGGTTAGTTCGTCTAAAACGTTGTAAATGCAGGTTTCGACTGTTTTTGACTGCGTTTCAAAGAAAAGCGAGAAATTTTCATGTTGCGAGTCACTTTCGAGGTTCGAGTTGAACGGGCCATCGCCAAGATCGCATATCGAGAGGTTGGGTGTTTCTTCGTCGAAAACGATGAAAATGCAGGTTTTGACCGTTTTAGAATGAATTTAAACGAAAATCGAGAAATTTTCATCTTGCGAGTCACTTTCGAGGTTCCAGTCGAACGGAATCTCGACAAGCAACCATATCGAGATATTGGGTTAGTTCGTCTAAAACGTTGTAAATGCAGGTTTCGACTGTTTTTGACTGCGTTTCAAAGAAAAGCGAGAAATTTTCATGTTGCGAGTCACTTTCGAGGTTCGAGTTGAACGGGCCATCGCCAAGATCGCATATCGAGAGGTTGGGTGTTTCTTCGTCGAAAACGATGAAAATGCAGGTTTTGACCGTTTTAGAATGAATTTAAACGAAAATCGAGAAATTTTCATCTTGCGAGTCACTTTCGAGGTTCCAGTCGAACGGACCCTCGTCAAGATAGCATATCGAGAGATTGGGTGTTAGTTCGTCTAAAACGATGAAAATGCAGGTTTCGACTGTTTTTGACTGAATTTCAACGAAATTCGAGAAATTTTCATGTTGCGAGTCACTTTCGAGGTTCCAGTCGAACGGACCCTCGACAAGAAAGCATATCGAGAGATTGGGTGTTAGTTCGTCAAAATCGATGAAACGGCAGGTTTCGACTGTTTTTGATTCAATTTCAACGAAAATCGAGAAATGTTCATGTTGCGAGTCACTTTCGAGGTTCCAGTCGAACGGACCCTCGTCAAGATAGCATATCGAGAGATTGGGTGTTAGTTCGTCTAAAACGATGAAACTGCAGGTTTCGACTGTTTTTGAATGAATTCCAACGAAAATCGAGAAATTTTCAAGTTGCGAGTCACTTTCAAGTTTTCAGTCGAACGGACACTCGACAAGAAAGCATATCGAGAGATTGGATGTTTCTTCGTCGAAAACGATGAAAATCTAGATTTCGACCGTTTTTGAATGAATTTAAACGAAAATCGAGAAATTTTCATCTTGCGAGTCCCTGTCGAGGTTCCAGTCGAACGGACCCTCGACAAGAAAGCATATCGAGAGATTGGATGTTAGTTCGTCTAAAGCGATGTACATGCAGGTTTCGACTGCTTTTGACTGCGTTTCAAAGAAAAGCGAGAAATTTTCATGTTGCGAGTCACTTTCGAGGTTTCAGTCGAACGGACCCTCGACAAGAAAGCATATCGAGAGATTGGATGTTTCTTCGTCGAAAACGATGAAAATCTAGATTTCGACCGTTTTAGAAAGAATTTCAACGAAAATCGAGAAATTTTCATCTTGCGAGTCACTTTCGAGGTTCGAGTTGAACGGACCCTCGACAAGAAAGCATATCGAGAGATTGGGTGTTAGTTCGTCTAAAACGTTGTAAATGCAGGTTTCGACTGCTTTTGACTGCGTTTCAAAGAAAAGGGAGAAATTTTCATGTTGCGAGTCACTTTCGAGGTTCGAGTTGAACGGACTCTCGACAAGGAAGCATATCGATAGATTGGGTGTTGGTTCGTCCAAATCGATGAAACTGCAGGTTTCGACTGTTTTTGAATCAATTTAAACGAAAATCGAGAAATTTTCATGTTCCGAGTCACTTTCGAGATATCAGTCGAACGGACTCTCGACAAGGAAGCATATCGATAGATTGGGTGTTAGTTTGTCCAAATCGATGAAACAGCAGGTTTCGACTGCTTTTGACTGCGTTTCAAAGAAAAGCGAGAAATTTTCATGTTGCGAGTCACTTTCGAGGTTTCAGTCGAACGGACCCTCGACAAGAAAGCATATCTAGAGATTGGGTGTTAGTTCGTCTAAAACGTTGTAAATGCAGGTTTCGACTGTTTGTGACTGCGTTTCAAAGAAAAGGGAGAAATTTTCATGTTGCGAGTCACTTTCGAGGTTCGAGTTGAGCGGACTCTCGACAAGGAAGCATATCGATAGATTGGGTGTTGGTTCGTCCAAATCGATGAAACTGTGGGTTTCGACCGTTTTTGAATGAATTTAATCGAAAATCGAGAAATTTTCATGTTGCGAGTCTCTTTCGAGGTTTCAGTCGAACGGACCCTCGACAAGCAACCATATCGAGAGATTGGGTTAGTTCGTCGAAAACGTTGTAAATGCAGGTTTCGAATGTTTTTGACTGCGTTTCAAAGAAAAGCGAGAAATTTTCATGTTGCGAGTCACTTTCGAGGTTCGAGTTGAACGGACTCTCGACAAGGAAGCATATCGATAGATTGGGTGTTGTTTCGTCCAAATCGATGAAACTGCGGGTTTCGACTGTTTTTGAATCAATTTAAACAAAAATCGAGAAATTTTCATGTTCCGAGTCACTTTCGAGATATCAGTCGAACGGACTCTCGACAAGGAAGCATATCGATAGATTGGGTGTTAGTTTGTCCAAATCGATGAAACAGCAGGTTTCGACTGCTTTTGACTGCGTTTCAAAGAAAAGCGAGAAATTTTCATGTTGCGAGTCACTTTCGAGGTTTCAGTCGAACGGACCATCTACAAGAAAGCATATCGAGAGATTGGGTGTTTGTCCGTCCAAATCGATGAAACTGCAGTTTTCGACTGTTTTTGAATGAATTTCAACGAAAATCGAGAAATTTTCATGTTGCGAGTCTCTTTCGAGGTTTCAGTCGAACGGACCCTCGACAAGAAACCATATCGAGAGATTGGGTGTTAGTTCGTCTAAAACGTTGTAAATGCAGGTTTCGACTGTTTTTGACTGCGTTTCAAAGAAAAGCGAGAAATTTTCATGTTGCGAGTCACTTTCGAGGTTCGAGTTGAACGGGCCATCGCCAAGATCGCATATCGAGAGGTTGGGTGTTAGTTCGTCAAAATCGATGAAACGGCAGGTTTCGACCGGTTTAGAATGAATTTCAACGAAAATCGAGAAATTTTCATGTTGCGAGTCACTTTCGAGGTTCGAGTTGAACGGACCCTCGACAAGAAAGCATATCGAGAGATTGGGTGTTAGTTCGTCTAAAACGTTGTAAATGCAGGTTTCGACTGTTTTTGACTGCGTTTCAAAGAAAAGGGAGAAATTTTCATGTTGCGAGTCACTTTCGAGGTTCGAGTTGAACGGACTCTCGACAAGGAAGCATATCGATAGATTGGGTGTTGGTTCGTCCAAATCGATGAAACTGCAGGTTTCGACTGTTTTTGACTCAATTTAAACGAAAATCGAGAAATTTTCATGTTCCGAGTCACTTTCGAGATATCAGTCGAACGGACTCTCGACAAGGAAGCATATCGATAGATTGGGTGTTAGTTTGTCCAAATCGATGAAACAGCAGGTTTCGACTGCTTTTGACTGCGTTTCACAGAAAAGCGAGAAATTTTCATGTTGCGAGTCACTTTCGAGGTTCGAGTTGAACGGGCCATCGCCAAGATCGCATATCGAGAGGTTGGGTGTTAGTTCGTCAAAATCGATGAAACGGCAGGTTTCGACCGGTTTAGAATGAATTTCAACGAAAATCGAGAAATTTTCATGTTGCGAGTCACTTTCGAGGTTCCAGTCGAACGGACCCTCGACAAGAAAGCATATCTAGAGATTGGGTGTTAGTTCGTCTAAAACGTTGTAAGTGCAGGTTTCGACTGTTTGTGACTGCGTTTCAAAGAAAAGGGAGAAATTTTCATGTTGCGAGTCACTTTCGAGGTTCGAGTTGAGCGGACTCTCGACAAGGAAGCATATCGATAGATTGGGTGTTGGTTCGTCCAAATCGATGAAACTGCAGGTTTCGACCGTTTTTGAATGAATTTAATCGAAAATCGAGAAATTTTCATGTTGCGAGTCTCTTTCGAGGTTTCAGTCGAACGGACCCTCGACAAGCAACCATATCGAGAGATTGGGTTAGTTCGTCTAAAACGTTGTAAATGCAGGTTTCGACTGTTTTTGACTGCGTTTCAAAGAAAAGCGAGAAATTTTCATGTTGCGAGTCACTTTCGAGGTTCGAATTGAACGGACCATCGACAAGAAAGCATATCGAGAGATTGGATGTTTCTTCGTCGAAAACGATGAAAATCTAGATTTCGACCGTTTTAGAAAGAATTTCAACGAAAATCGAGAAATTTTCATCTTGCGAGTCACTTTCGAGGTTCGAGTTGAACGGACCCTCGACAAGAAAGCATATCGAGAGATTGGGTGTTAGTTCGTCTAAAACGTTGTAAATGCAGGTTTCGACTGCTTTTGACTGCGTTTCAAAGAAAAGGGAGAAATTTTCATGTTGCGAGTCACTTTCGAGGTTCGAGTCGAACGGACTCTCGACAAGGAAGCATATCGATAGATTGGGTGTTAGTTTGTCCAAATCGATGAAACAGCAGGTTTCGACTGCTTTTGACTGCGTTTCAAAGAAAAGCGAGAAATTTTCATGTTGCGAGTCACTTTCGAGGTTCGAGTTGAACGGACTCTCGACAAGGAAGCATATCGATAGATTGGGTGTTGGTTCGTCCAAATCGATGAAACTGCAGGTTTCGACTGTTTTTGAATCAATTTAAACGAAAATCGAGAAATTTTCATGTTCCGAGTCACTTTCGAGGTATCAGTCGAACGGACTCTCGACAAGGAAGCATATCGATAGATTGGGTGTTAGTTCGTCCAAATCGATGAAACGGCAGGATTCGACTGTTTTTGATTGAATTTCAACGAAAATCGAGAAATTTTCATGTTGCAAGTCACTTTCGAGGTTCCAGTCGAACGGACCCTCGGCAAAAAGTCGTATCGAGAGATTGGATGTTAGTTCGTCTAAAGCGATGTACATGCAGGTTTCGACTGCTTTTGACTGCGTTTCAAAGAAAAGCGAGAAATTTTCATGTTGCGAGTCTCTTTCGAGGTTTCAGTCGAACGGACCCTCGACAAGCAACCATATCGAGAGATTGGGTTAGTTCGTCTAAAACGTTGTAAATGCAGGTTTCAACTGTTTTTGACTGCGTTTCAAAGAAAAGCGAGAAATTTTCATGTTGCGAGTCACTTTCGAGGTTCGAGTTGAACGGACCATCGCCAAAATCGCATATCGAGAGGTTCGGTGTTTCTTCGTCGAAAACGATGAAAATGCAGGTTTCGACCGTTTTAGAATGAATTTCAACGAAAATCGAGAAATTTTCATCTTGCGAGTCACTTTCGAGGTTCGAGTTGAACGGACCCTCGACAAGAAAGCATATCGAGAGATTGGGTGTTAGTTCGTCTAAAACGTTGTAAATGCAGGTTTCGACTGTTTTTGACTGCGTTTCAAAGAAAAGGGAGAAATTTTCATGTTGCGAGTCACTTTCGAGGTTCGAGTTGAACGGACTCTCGACAAGGAAGCATATCGATAGATTGGGTGTTAGTTCGTCTAAAACGTTGTAAATGCAGGTTTCGACTGTTTTTGACTGCGTTTCAAAGAAAAGCGAGAAATTTTCATGTTGCGAGTCACTTTCGAGGTTCGAGTTGAACGGGCCATCGCCAAGATCGCATATCGAGAGGTTGGGTGTTAGTTCGTCAAAATCGATGAAACGGCAGGTTTCGACTGCTTTTGACTGCGTTTCAAAGAAAAGCGAGAAATTTTCATGTTGCGAGTCACTTTCGAGGTTTCAGTCGAACGGACCATCTACAAGAAAACATATCGAGAGATTGGGTGTTTGTCCGTCCAAATCGATGAAACTGCAGTTTTCGACTGTTTTTGAATGAATTTCAACGAACATCGAGAAATTTTCATGTTGCGAGTCTCTTTCGAGGTTTCAGTCGAACGGACCCTCGACAAGAAACCATATCGAGAGATTGGGTGTTAGTTCGTCTAAAACGTTGTAAATGCAGGTTTCGACTGTTTTTGACTGCGTTTCAAAGAAAAGCGAGAAATTTTCATGTTGCGAGTCACTTTCGAGGTTCGAGTTGAACGGGCCATCGCCAAGATCGCATATCGAGAGGTTGGGTGTTAGTTCGTCAAAATCGATGAAACGGCAGGTTTCGACCGGTTTAGAATGAATTTCAACGAAAATCGAGAAATTTTCATGTTGCGAGTCACTTTCGAGGTTCCAGTCGAACGGACCCTCGTCAAGAAAGCATATCGAGAGATTGGGTGTTAGTTCGTCAAAATCGATGAAAATGAAGGTTTCGACCGTTTTAGAATGAATTTCAACGAAAATCGAGAAATTTTCATGTTGCGAGTCACTTTCGAGGTTCCAGTCGAACGGACCCTCGTCAAGAAAGCATATCGAGAGATTGGGTGTTAGTTCGTCAAAATCGATGAAAATGAAAGTTTCGACTGTTTTTGATTGAATTTCAACGAAAATCGAGAAATGTTCATGTTGCGAGTCACTTTCGAGGTTCCAGTCGAACGGACCCTCGTCAAGAAAGCATATCGAGAGATTGGGTGTTAGTTCGTCTAAAACGATGAAAATGGAGGTTTCGACTGCTTTTGACAGCGTTTTAAAGAAAAGCGAGAAATTTTCATGTTGCGAGTCACTTTCGAGGTTCGAGTTGAACGGGCCATCGCCAAAATCGCATATCGAGAGGTTGGGTGTTTATTCGTCTAAATCGATGAAACTGCAGGTTTCGACTGTTTTTGAAACAATTTAAACGAAAATCGAGAAATTTTCATGTTCCGAGTCACTTTCGAGGTATCAGTCGAACGGAATCTCGACAAGCAACCATATCGAGATATTGGGTTAGTTCGTCTAAAACGTTGTAAATGCAGGTTTCGACTGTTTTTGACTGCGTTTCAAAGAAAAGCGAGAAATTTTCATGTTGCGAGTCACTTTCGAGGTTCGAGTTGAACGGGCCATCGCCAAGATCGCATATCGAGAGGTTGGGTGTTTCTTCGTCGAAAACGATGAAAATGCAGGTTTTGACCGTTTTAGAATGAATTTAAACGAAAATCGAGAAATTTTCATCTTGCGAGTCACTTTCGAGGTTCCAGTCGAACGGACCCTCGTCAAGATAGCATATCGAGAGATTGGGTGTTAGTTCGTCTAAAACGATGAAAATGCAGGTTTCGACTGTTTTTGACTGAATTTCAACGAAATTCGAGAAATTTTCATGTTGCGAGTCACTTTCGAGGTTCCAGTCGAACGGACCCTCGACAAGAAAGCATATCGAGAGATTGGGTGTTAGTTCGTCAAAATCGATGAAACGGCAGGTTTCGACTGTTTTTGATTCAATTTCAACGAAAATCGAGAAATGTTCATGTTGCGAGTCACTTTCGAGGTTCCAGTCGAACGGACCCTCGTCAAGATAGCATATCGAGAGATTGGGTGTTAGTTCGTCTAAAACGATGAAACTGCAGGTTTCGACTGTTTTTGAATGAATTCCAACGAAAATCGAGAAATTTTCAAGTTGCGAGTCACTTTCAAGTTTTCAGTCGAACGGACACTCGACAAGAAAGCATATCGAGAGATTGGATGTTTCTTCGTCGAAAACGATGAAAATCTAGATTTCGACCGTTTTTGAATGAATTTAAACGAAAATCGAGAAATTTTCATCTTGCGAGTCCCTGTCGAGGTTCCAGTCGAACGGACCCTCGACAAGAAAGCATATCGAGAGATTGGATGTTAGTTCGTCTAAAGCGATGTACATGCAGGTTTCGACTGCTTTTGACTGCGTTTCAAAGAAAAGCGAGAAATTTTCATGTTGCGAGTCACTTTCGAGGTTTCAGTCGAACGGACCCTCGACAAGAAAGCATATCGAGAGATTGGATGTTTCTTCGTCGAAAACGATGAAAATCTAGATTTCGACCGTTTTAGAAAGAATTTCAACGAAAATCGAGAAATTTTCATCTTGCGAGTCACTTTCGAGGTTCGAGTTGAACGGACCCTCGACAAGAAAGCATATCGAGAGATTGGGTGTTAGTTCGTCTAAAACGTTGTAAATGCAGGTTTCGACTGCTTTTGACTGCGTTTCAAAGAAAAGGGAGAAATTTTCATGTTGCGAGTCACTTTCGAGGTTCGAGTTGAACGGACTCTCGACAAGGAAGCATATCGATAGATTGGGTGTTGGTTCGTCCAAATCGATGAAACTGCAGGTTTCGACTGTTTTTGAATCAATTTAAACGAAAATCGAGAAATTTTCATGTTCCGAGTCACTTTCGAGATATCAGTCGAACGGACTCTCGACAAGGAAGCATATCGATAGATTGGGTGTTAGTTTGTCCAAATCGATGAAACAGCAGGTTTCGACTGCTTTTGACTGCGTTTCAAAGAAAAGCGAGAAATTTTCATGTTGCGAGTCACTTTCGAGGTTTCAGTCGAACGGACCCTCGACAAGAAAGCATATCTAGAGATTGGGTGTTAGTTCGTCTAAAACGTTGTAAATGCAGGTTTCGACTGTTTGTGACTGCGTTTCAAAGAAAAGGGAGAAATTTTCATGTTGCGAGTCACTTTCGAGGTTCGAGTTGAGCGGACTCTCGACAAGGAAGCATATCGATAGATTGGGTGTTGGTTCGTCCAAATCGATAAAACTGCAGGTTTCGACCGTTTTTGAATGAATTTAATCGAAAATCGAGAAATTTTCATGTTGCGAGTCTCTTTCGAGGTTTCAGTCGAACGGACCCTCGACAAGCAACCATATCGAGAGATTGGGTTAGTTCGTCTAAAACGTTGTAAATGCAGGTTTCGACCGTTTTAGAATGAATTTCAACGAAAATCGAGAAATTTTCATCTTGCGAGTCACTTTCGAGGTTCGAGTTGAACGGACCCTCGACAAGAAAGCATATCGAGAGATTGGGTGTTAGTTCGTCTAAAACGTTGTAAATGCAGGTTTCGACTGTTTTTGACTGCGTTTCAAAGAAAAGGGAGAAATTTTCATGTTGCGAGTCACTTTCGAGGTTCCAGTCGAACGGACCCTCGACAAGAAAGCATATCTAGAGATTGGGTGTTAGTTCGTCTAAAACGTTGTAAATGCAGGTTTCGACTGTTTGTGACTGCGTTTCAAAGAAAAGGGAGAAATTTTCATGTTGCGAGTCACTTTCGAGGTTCGAGTTGAGCGGACTCTCGACAAGGAAGCATATCGATAGATTGGGTGTTGGTTCGTCCAAATCGATGAAACTGTGGGTTTCGACCGTTTTTGAATGAATTTAATCGAAAATCGAGAAATTTTCATGTTGCGAGTCTCTTTCGAGGTTTCAGTCGAACGGACCCTCGACAAGCAACCATATCGAGAGATTGGGTTAGTTCGTCGAAAACGTTGTAAATGCAGGTTTCGAATGTTTTTGACTGCGTTTCAAAGAAAAGCGAGAAATTTTCATGTTGCGAGTCACTTTCGAGGTTCGAGTTGAACGGACTCTCGACAAGGAAGCATATCGATAGATTGGGTGTTGGTTCGTCCAAATCGATGAAACTGCGGGTTTCGACTGTTTTTGAATCAATTTAAACAAAAATCGAGAAATTTTCATGTTCCGAGTCACTTTCGAGATATCAGTCGAACGGACTCTCGACAAGGAAGCATATCGATAGATTGGGTGTTAGTTTGTCCAAATCGATGAAACAGCAGGTTTCGACTGCTTTTGACTGCGTTTCAAAGAAAAGCGAGAAATTTTCATGTTGCGAGTCACTTTCGAGGTTTCAGTCGAACGGACCATCTACAAGAAAGCATATCGAGAGATTGGGTGTTTGTCCGTCCAAATCGATGAAACTGCAGTTTTCGACTGTTTTTGAATGAATTTCAACGAAAATCGAGAAATTTTCATGTTGCGAGTCTCTTTCGAGGTTTCAGTCGAACGGACCCTCGACAAGAAACCATATCGAGAGATTGGGTGTTAGTTCGTCTAAAACGTTGTAAATGCAGGTTTCGACTGTTTTTGACTGCGTTTCAAAGAAAAGCGAGAAATTTTCATGTTGCGAGTCACTTTCGAGGTTCGAGTTGAACGGGCCATCGCCAAGATCGCATATCGAGAGGTTGGGTGTTAGTTCGTCAAAATCGATGAAACGGCAGGTTTCGACCGGTTTAGAATGAATTTCAACGAAAATCGAGAAATTTTCATGTTGCGAGTCACTTTCGAGGTTCGAGTTGAACGGACCCTCGACAAGAAAGCATATCGAGAGATTGGGTGTTAGTTCGTCTAAAACGTTGTAAATGCAGGTTTCGACTGTTTTTGACTGCGTTTCAAAGAAAAGGGAGAAATTTTCATGTTGCGAGTCACTTTCGAGGTTCGAGTTGAACGGACTCTCGACAAGGAAGCATATCGATAGATTGGGTGTTGGTTCGTCCAAATCGATGAAACTGCAGGTTTCGACTGTTTTTGACTCAATTTAAACGAAAATCGAGAAATTTTCATGTTCCGAGTCACTTTCGAGATATCAGTCGAACGGACTCTCGACAAGGAAGCATATCGATAGATTGGGTGTTAGTTTGTCCAAATCGATGAAACAGCAGGTTTCGACTGCTTTTGACTGCGTTTCACAGAAAAGCGAGAAATTTTCATGTTGCGAGTCACTTTCGAGGTTCGAGTTGAACGGGCCATCGCCAAGATCGCATATCGAGAGGTTGGGTGTTAGTTCGTCAAAATCGATGAAACGGCAGGTTTCGACCGGTTTAGAATGAATTTCAACGAAAATCGAGAAATTTTCATGTTGCGAGTCACTTTCGAGGTTCCAGTCGAACGGACCCTCGACAAGAAAGCATATCTAGAGATTGGGTGTTAGTTCGTCTAAAACGTTGTAAGTGCAGGTTTCGACTGTTTGTGACTGCGTTTCAAAGAAAAGGGAGAAATTTTCATGTTGCGAGTTACTTTCGAGGTTCGAGTTGAGCGGACTCTCGACAAGGAAGCATATCGATAGATTGGGTGTTGGTTCGTCCAAATCGATGAAACTGCAGGTTTCGACAGTTTTTGAATGAATTTAATCGAAAATCGAGAAATTTTCATGTTGCGAGTCTCTTTCGAGGTTTCAGTCGAACGGACCCTCGACAAGCAACCATATCGAGAGATTGGGTTAGTTCGTCTAAAACGTTGTAAATGCAGGTTTCGACTGTTTTTGACTGCGTTTCAAAGAAAAGCGAGAAATTTTCATGTTGCGAGTCACTTTCGAGGTTCGAATTGAACGGACCATCGCCAAAATCGCATATCGAGAGGTTCGGTGTTTCTTCGTCGAAAACGATGAAAATGCAGGTTTCGACCGTTTTAGAATGAATTTCAACGAAAATCGAGAAATTTTCATCTTGCGAGTCACTTTCGATGTTCGAGTTGAACGGACCCTCGACAAGAAAGCATATCGAGAGATTGGGTGTTAGTTCGTCTAAAACGTTGTAAATGCAGGTTTCGACTGTTTTTGAATGCGTTTCAAAGAAAAGGGAGAAATTTTCATGTTGCGAGTCACTTTCGAGGTTCGAGTTGAACGGACTCTCGACAAGGAAGCATATCGATAGATTGGGTGTTGGTTCGTCCAAATCGACGAAACTGCAGGTTTCGACCGTTTTTGAATGAATTTAATCGAAAATCGAGAAATTTTCATGTTGCGAGTCTCTTTCGAGGTTTCAGTCGAACGGACCCTCGACAAGCAACCATATCGAGAGATTGGGTTAGTTCGTCTAAAACGTTGTAAATGCAGGTTTCAACTGTTTTTGACTGCGTTTCAAAGAAAAGCGAGAAATTTTCATGTTGCGAGTCACTTTCGAGGTTCGAGTTGAACGGGCCATCGCCAAGATCGCATATCGAGAGATTGGATGTTTCTTCGTCGAAAACGATGAAAATCTAGATTTCGACCGTTTTTGAATGAATTTAAACGAAAATCGAGAAATTTTCATCTTGCGAGTCCCTTTCGAGGTTCCAGTCGAACGGACCCTCGACAAGAAAGCATATCGAGAGATTGGGTGATAGTTCGTCAATAACGTTGTAAATGCAGGTTTCGACTGTTTTTAACTGCGTTTCAAAGAAAAGCGAGAAATTTTCATGTTGCGAGTCACTTTCGAGGTTTCAGTCGAACGGACCCTCGACAAGAAAGCATATCGAGAGATTGGATGTTAGTTCGTCTAAAGCGATGTACATGCAGGTTTCGACTGCTTTTGACTGCGTTTCAAAGAAAAGCGAGAAATTTTCATGTTGCGAGTCACTTTCGAGGTTTCAGTCGAACGGACCCTCGACAAGAAAGCATATCGAGAGATTGGATGTTTCTTCGTCGAAAACGATGAAAATCTAGATTTCGACCGTTTTAGAATGAATTTCAACGAAAATCGAGAAATTTTCATCTTGCGAGTCACTTTCGAGGTTCGAGTTGAACGGACCCTCGACAAGAAAGCATATCGAGAGATTGGGTGTTAGTTCGTCTAAAACGTTGTAAATGCAGGTTTCGACTGCTTTTGACTGCGTTTCAAAGAAAAGGGAGAAATTTTCATGTTGCGAGTCACTTTCGAGGTTCGAGTTGAACGGACTCTCGACAAGGAAGCATATCGATAGATTGGGTGTTGGTTCGTCCAAATCGATGAAACTGCAGGTTTCGACTGTTTTTGAATCAATTTAAACGAAAATCGAGAAATTTTCATGTTCCGAGTCACTTTCGAGATATCAGTCGAACGGACTCTCGACAAGGAAGCATATCGATAGATTGGGTGTTAGTTTGTCCAAATCGATGAAACAGCAGGTTTCGACTGCTTTTGACTGCGTTTCAAAGAAAAGCGAGAAATTTTCATGTTGCGAGTCACTTTCGAGGTTCGAGTTGAACGGACTCTCGACAAGGAAGCATATCGATAGATTGGGTGTTGGTTCGTCCAAATCGATGAAACTGCAGGTTTCGACCGTTTTTGAATGAATTTAATCGAAAATCGAGAAATTTTCATGTTGCGAGTCTCTTTCGAGGTTCCAGTCGAACGGACCCTCGACAAGCAACCATATCGAGAGATTGGGTTAGTTCGTCTAAAACGTTGTAAATGCAGGTTTCGACTGTTTTTGACTGCGTTTCAAAGAAAAGCGAGAAATTTTCATGTTGCGAGTCACTTTCGAGGTTCGAGTTGAACGGACCATCGCCAAAATCGCATATCGAGAGGTTCGGTGTTTCTTCGTCGAAAACGATGAAAATGCAGGTTTCGACCGTTTTAGAATGAATTTCAACGAAAATCGAGAAATTTTCATCTTGCGAGTCACTTTCGAGGTTCGAGTTGAACGGACCCTCGACAAGAAAGCATATCGAGAGATTGGGTGTTAGTTCGTCTAAAACGTTGTAAATGCAGGTTTCGACTGTTTTTGACTGCGTTTCAAAGAAAAGGGAGAAATTTTCATGTTGCGAGTCACTTTCGAGGTTCGAGTTGAACGGACTCTCGACAAGGAAGCATATCGATAGATTGGGTGTTGGTTCGTCCAAATCGATGAAACTGAAGGTTTCGACTGTTTTTGAATCAATTTAAACGAAAATCGAGAAATTTTCATGTTCCGAGTCACTTTCGAGGTATCAGTCGAACGGACTCTCGACAAGGAAGCATATCGATAGATTGGGTGTTACTTTGTCCAAATCGATGAAACTGCAGGTTTCGACTGCTTTTGACTGCGTTTCAAAGAAAAGCGAGAAATTTTCATGTTGCGAGTCACTTTCGAGGTTTCAGTTGAACGGACCCTCGGCAAAAAGTCGTATCGAGAGATTGGATGTTAGTTCGTCTAAAGCGATGTACATGCAGGTTTCGACTGCTTTTGACTGCGTTTCAAAGAAAAGCGAGAAATTTTCATGTTCCGAGTCACTTTCGAGGTATCAGTCGAACGGACTCTCGACAAGGAAGCATATCGATAGATTGGGTGTTAGTTCGTCCAAATCGATGAAACGGCGGGATTCGACTGTTTTTGATTGAATTTCAACGAAAATCGAGAAATTTTCATGTTGCAAGTCACTTTCGAGGTTCCAGTCGAACGGACCCTCGGCAAAAAGTCGTATCGAGAGATTGGATGTTAGTTCGTCTAAAGCGATGTACATGCAGGTTTCGACTGCTTTTGACTGCGTTTCAAAGAAAAGCGAGAAATTTTCATGTTGCGAGTCACTTTCGAGGTTTCAGTCGAACGGACCCTCGACAAGAAAGCATATCTAGAGATTGGGTGTTAGTTCGTCTAAAACGTTGTAAATGCAGGTTTCGACTGTTTGTGACTGCGTTTCAAAGAAAAGGGAGAAATTTTCATGTTGCGAGTCACTTTCGAGGTTCGAGTTGAGCGGACTCTCGACAAGGAAGCATATCGATAGATTGGGTGTTGGTTCGTCCAAATCGATAAAACTGCAGGTTTCGACCGTTTTTGAATGAATTTAATCGAAAATCGAGAAATTTTCATGTTGCGAGTCTCTTTCGAGGTTTCAGTCGAACGGACCCTCGACAAGCAACCATATCGAGAGATTGGGTTAGTTCGTCTAAAACGTTGTAAATGCAGGTTTCGACCGTTTTAGAATGAATTACAACGAAAATCGAGAAATTTTCATCTTGCAAGTCACTTTCGAGGTTCGAGTTGAACGGACTCTCGACAAGGAAGCATATCGATAGATTGGGTGTTGGTTCGTCCAAATCGATGAAACTGCAGGTTTCGACCGTTTTTGAATGAATTTAATCGAAAATCGAGAAATTTTCATGTTGCGAGTCTCTTTCGAGGTTTCAGTCGAACGGACCCTCGACAAGCAACCATATCGAGAGATTGGGTTAGTTCGTCTAAAACGTTGTAAATGCAGGTTTCAACTGTTTTTGACTGCGTTTCAAAGAAAAGCGAGAAATTTTCATGTTGCGAGTCACTTTCGAGGTTCGAGTTGAACGGACCATCGCCAAAATCGCATATCGAGAGGTTCGGTGTTTCTTCGTCGAAAACGATGAAAATGCAGGTTTCGACCGTTTTAGAATGAATTTCAACGAAAATCGAGAAATTTTCATCTTGCGAGTCACTTTCGAGGTTCGAGTTGAACGGACCCTCGACAAGAAAGCATATCGAGAGATTGGGTGTTAGTTCGTCTAAAACGTTGTAAATGCAGGTTTCGACTGTTTTTGACTGCGTTTCAAAGAAAAGGGAGAAATTTTCATGTTGCGAGTCACTTTCGAGGTTCGAGTTGAACGGACTCTCGACAAGGAAGCATATCGATAGATTGGGTGTTGGTTCGTCCAAATCGATGAAACTGCAGGTTTCGACTGTTTTTGACTCAATTTAAACGAAAATCGAGAAATTTTCATGTTCCGAGTCACTTTCGAGATATCAGTCGAACGGACTCTCGACAAGGAAGCATATCGATAGATTGGGTGTTAGTTTGTCCAAATCGATGAAACAGCAGGTTTCGACTGCTTTTGACTGCGTTTCACAGAAAAGCGAGAAATTTTCATGTTGCGAGTCACTTTCGAGGTTCGAGTTGAACGGGCCATCGCCAAGATCGCATATCGAGAGGTTGGGTGTTAGTTCGTCAAAATCGATGAAACGGCAGGTTTCGACCGGTTTAGAATGAATTTCAACGAAAATCGAGAAATTTTCATGTTGCGAGTCACTTTCGAGGTTCCAGTCGAACGGACCCTCGACAAGAAAGCATATCTAGAGATTGGGTGTTAGTTCGTCTAAAACGTTGTAAGTGCAGGTTTCGACTGTTTGTGACTGCGTTTCAAAGAAAAGGGAGAAATTTTCATGTTGCGAGTCACTTTCGAGGTTCGAGTTGAGCGGACTCTCGACAAGGAAGCATATCGATAGATTGGGTGTTGGTTCGTCCAAATCGATGAAACTGCAGGTTTCGACCGTTTTTGAATGAATTTAATCGAAAATCGAGAAATTTTCATGTTGCGAGTCTCTTTCGAGGTTTCAGTCGAACGGACCCTCGACAAGCAACCATATCGAGAGATTGGGTTAGTTCGTCTAAAACGTTGTAAATGCAGGTTTCGACTGTTTTTGACTGCGTTTCAAAGAAAAGCGAGAAATTTTCATGTTGCGAGTCACTTTCGAGGTTCGAATTGAACGGACCATCGCCAAAATCGCATATCGAGAGGTTCGGTGTTTCTTCGTCGAAAACGATGAAAATGCAGGTTTCGACCGTTTTAGAATGAATTTCAACGAAAATCGAGAAATTTTCATCTTGCGAGTCACTTTCGATGTTCGAGTTGAACGGACCCTCGACAAGAAAGCATATCGAGAGATTGGGTGTTAGTTCGTCTAAAACGTTGTAAATGCAGGTTTCGACTGTTTTTGAATGCGTTTCAAAGAAAAGGGAGAAATTTTCATGTTGCGAGTCACTTTCGAGGTTCGAGTTGAACGGACTCTCGACAAGGAAGCATATCGATAGATTGGGTGTTGGTTCGTCCAAATCGACGAAACTGCAGGTTTCGACCGTTTTTGAATGAATTTAATCGAAAATCGAGAAATTTTCATGTTGCGAGTCTCTTTCGAGGTTTCAGTCGAACGGACCCTCGACAAGCAACCATATCGAGAGATTGGGTTAGTTCGTCTAAAACGTTGTAAATGCAGGTTTCAACTGTTTTTGACTGCGTTTCAAAGAAAAGCGAGAAATTTTCATGTTGCGAGTCACTTTCGAGGTTCGAGTTGAACGGGCCATCGCCAAGATCGCATATCGAGAGATTGGATGTTTCTTCGTCGAAAACGATGAAAATCTAGATTTCGACCGTTTTTGAATGAATTTAAACGAAAATCGAGAAATTTTCATCTTGCGAGTCCCTTTCGAGGTTCCAGTCGAACGGACCCTCGACAAGAAAGCATATCGAGAGATTGGGTGATAGTTCGTCAATAACGTTGTAAATGCAGGTTTCGACTGTTTTTAACTGCGTTTCAAAGAAAAGCGAGAAATTTTCATGTTGCGAGTCACTTTCGAGGTTTCAGTCGAACGGACCCTCGACAAGAAAGCATATCGAGAGATTGGATGTTAGTTCGTCTAAAGCGATGTACATGCAGGTTTCGACTGCTTTTGACTGCGTTTCAAAGAAAAGCGAGAAATTTTCATGTTGCGAGTCACTTTCGAGGTTTCAGTCGAACGGACCCTCGACAAGAAAGCATATCGAGAGATTGGATGTTTCTTCGTCGAAAACGATGAAAATCTAGATTTCGACCGTTTTAGAATGAATTTCAACGAAAATCGAGAAATTTTCATCTTGCGAGTCACTTTCGAGGTTCGAGTTGAACGGACCCTCGACAAGAAAGCATATCGAGAGATTGGGTGTTAGTTCGTCTAAAACGTTGTAAATGCAGGTTTCGACTGCTTTTGACTGCGTTTCAAAGAAAAGGGAGAAATTTTCATGTTGCGAGTCACTTTCGAGGTTCGAGTTGAACGGACTCTCGACAAGGAAGCATATCGATAGATTGGGTGTTGGTTCGTCCAAATCGATGAAACTGCAGGTTTCGACTGTTTTTGAATCAATTTAAACGAAAATCGAGAAATTTTCATGTTCCGAGTCACTTTCGAGATATCAGTCGAACGGACTCTCGACAAGGAAGCATATCGATAGATTGGGTGTTAGTTTGTCCAAATCGATGAAACAGCAGGTTTCGACTGCTTTTGACTGCGTTTCAAAGAAAAGCGAGAAATTTTCATGTTGCGAGTCACTTTCGAGGTTCGAGTTGAACGGACTCTCGACAAGGAAGCATATCGATAGATTGGGTGTTGGTTCGTCCAAATCGATGAAACTGCAGGTTTCGACCGTTTTTGAATGAATTTAATCGAAAATCGAGAAATTTTCATGTTGCGAGTCTCTTTCGAGGTTCCAGTCGAACGGACCCTCGACAAGCAACCATATCGAGAGATTGGGTTAGTTCGTCTAAAACGTTGTAAATGCAGGTTTCGACTGTTTTTGACTGCGTTTCAAAGAAAAGCGAGAAATTTTCATGTTGCGAGTCACTTTCGAGGTTCGAGTTGAACGGACCATCGCCAAAATCGCATATCGAGAGGTTCGGTGTTTCTTCGTCGAAAACGATGAAAATGCAGGTTTCGACCGTTTTAGAATGAATTTCAACGAAAATCGAGAAATTTTCATCTTGCGAGTCACTTTCGAGGTTCGAGTTGAACGGACCCTCGACAAGAAAGCATATCGAGAGATTGGGTGTTAGTTCGTCTAAAACGTTGTAAATGCAGGTTTCGACTGTTTTTGACTGCGTTTCAAAGAAAAGGGAGAAATTTTCATGTTGCGAGTCACTTTCGAGGTTCGAGTTGAACGGACTCTCGACAAGGAAGCATATCGATAGATTGGGTGTTGGTTCGTCCAAATCGATGAAACTGAAGGTTTCGACTGTTTTTGAATCAATTTAAACGAAAATCGAGAAATTTTCATGTTCCGAGTCACTTTCGAGGTATCAGTCGAACGGACTCTCGACAAGGAAGCATATCGATAGATTGGGTGTTAGTTTGTCCAAATCGATGAAACAGCAGGTTTCGACTGCTTTTGACTGCGTTTCAAAGAAAAGCGAGAAATTTTCATGTTGCGAGTCACTTTCGAGGTTTCAGTCGAACGGACCATCTACAAGAAAGCATATCGAGAGATTGGGTGTTTGTCCGTCCAAATCGATGAAACTGCAGTTTTCGACTGTTTTTGAATGAATTTCAACGAAAATCGAGAAATTTTCATGTTGCGAGTCTCTTTCGAGGTTTCAGTCGAACGGACCCTCGACAAGAAACCATATCGAGAGATTGGGTGTTAGTTCGTCTAAAACGTTGTAAATGCAGGTTTCGACTGTTTTTGACTGCGTTTCAAAGAAAAGCGAGAAATTTTCATGTTGCGAGTCACTTTCGAGGTTCGAGTTGAACGGGCCATCGCCAAGATCGCATATCGAGAGGTTGGGTGTTAGTTCGTCAAAATCGATGAAACGGCAGGTTTCGACCGGTTTAGAATGAATTTCAACGAAAATCGAGAAATTTTCATGTTGCGAGTCACTTTCGAGGTTCGAGTTGAACGGACCCTCGACAAGAAAGCATATCGAGAGATTGGGTGTTAGTTCGTCTAAAACGTTGTAAATGCAGGTTTCGACTGTTTTTGACTGCGTTTCAAAGAAAAGGGAGAAATTTTCATGTTGCGAGTCACTTTCGAGGTTCGAGTTGAACGGACTCTCGACAAGGAAGCATATCGATAGATTGGGTGTTGGTTCGTCCAAATCGATGAAACTGCAGGTTTCGACTGTTTTTGACTCAATTTAAACGAAAATCGAGAAATTTTCATGTTCCGAGTCAGTTTCGAGATATCAGTCGAACGGACTCTCGACAAGGAAGCATATCGATAGATTGGGTGTTAGTTTGTCCAAATCGATGAAACAGCAGGTTTCGACTGCTTTTGACTGCGTTTCACAGAAAAGCGAGAAATTTTCATGTTGCGAGTCACTTTCGAGGTTCGAGTTGAACGGGCCATCGCCAAGATCGCATATCGAGAGGTTGGGTGTTAGTTCGTCAAAATCGATGAAACGGCAGGTTTCGACCGGTTTAGAATGAATTTCAACGAAAATCGAGAAATTTTCATGTTGCGAGTCACTTTCGAGGTTCCAGTCGAACGGACCCTCGACAAGAAAGCATATCTAGAGATTGGGTGTTAGTTCGTCTAAAACGTTGTAAGTGCAGGTTTCGACTGTTTGTGACTGCGTTTCAAAGAAAAGGGAGAAATTTTCATGTTGCGAGTCACTTTCGAGGTTCGAGTTGAGCGGACTCTCGACAAGGAAGCATATCGATAGATTGGGTGTTGGTTCGTCCAAATCGATGAAACTGCAGGTTTCGACCGTTTTTGAATGAATTTAATCGAAAATCGAGAAATTTTCATGTTGCGAGTCTCTTTCGAGGTTTCAGTCGAACGGACCCTCGACAAGCAACCATATCGAGAGATTGGGTTAGTTCGTCTAAAACGTTATAAATGCAGGTTTCGACTGTTTTTGACTGCGTTTCAAAGAAAAGCGAGAAATTTTCATGTTGCGAGTCACTTTCGAGGTTCGAATTGAACGGACCATCGCCAAAATCGCATATCGAGAGGTTCGGTGTTTCTTCGTCGAAAACGATGAAAATGCAGGTTTCGACCGTTTTAGAATGAATTTCAACGAAAATCGAGAAATTTTCATCTTGCGAGTCACTTTCGATGTTCGAGTTGAACGGACCCTCGACAAGAAAGCATATCGAGAGATTGGGTGTTAGTTCGTCTAAAACGTTGTAAATGCAGGTTTCGACTGTTTTTGAATGCGTTTCAAAGAAAAGGGAGAAATTTTCATGTTGCGAGTCACTTTCGAGGTTCGAGTTGAACGGACTCTCGACAAGGAAGCATATCGATAGATTGGGTGTTGGTTCGTCCAAATCGATGAAACTGCAGGTTTCGACCGTTTTTGAATGAATTTAATCGAAAATCGAGAAATTTTCATGTTGCGAGTCTCTTTCGAGGTTTCAGTCGAACGGACCCTCGACAAGCAACCATATCGAGAGATTGGGTTAGTTCGTCTAAAACGTTGTGAATGCAGGTTTCAACTGTTTTTGACTGCGTTTCAAAGAAAAGCGAGAAATTTTCATGTTGCGAGTCACTTTCGAGGTTCGAGTTGAACGGGCCATCGCCAAGATCGCATATCGAGAGATTGGATGTTTCTTCGTCGAAAACGATGAAAATCTAGATTTCGACCGTTTTTGAATGAATTTAAACGAAAATCGAGAAATTTTCATCTTGCGAGTCCCTTTCGAGGTTCCAGTCGAACGGACCCTCGACAAGAAAGCATATCGAGAGATTGGGTGATAGTTCGTCAATAACGTTGTAAATGCAGGTTTCGACTGTTTTTAACTGCGTTTCAAAGAAAAGCGAGAAATTTTCATCTTGCGAGTCACTTTCGAGGTTCGAGTTGAACGGACCCTCGACAAGAAAGCATATCGAGAGATTGGGTGTTAGTTCGTCTAAAACGTTGTAAATGCAGGTTTCGACTGCTTTTGACTGCGTTTCAAAGAAAAGGGAGAAATTTTCATGTTGCGAGTCACTTTCGAGGTTCGAGTTGAACGGACTCTCGACAAGGAAGCATATCGATAGATTGGGTGTTGGTTCGTCCAAATCGATGAAACTGCAGGTTTCGACTGTTTTTGAATCAATTTAAACGAAAATCGAGAAATTTTCATGTTCCGAGTCACTTTCGAGATATCAGTCGAACGGACTCTCGACAAGGAAGCATATCGATAGATTGGGTGTTAGTTTGTCCAAATCGATGAAACAGCAGGTTTCGACTGCTTTTGACTGCGTTTCAAAGAAAAGCGAGAAATTTTCATGTTGCGAGTCACTTTCGAGGTTCGAGTTGAACGGACTCTCGACAAGGAAGCATATCGATAGATTGGGTGTTGGTTCGTCCAAATCGATGAAACTGCAGGTTTCGACCGTTTTTGAATGAATTTAATCGAAAATCGAGAAATTTTCATGTTGCGAGTCTCTTTCGAGGTTCCAGTCGAACGGACCCTCGACAAGCAACCATATCGAGAGATTGGGTTAGTTCGTCTAAAACGTTGTAAATGCAGGTTTCGACTGTTTTTGACTGCGTTTCAAAGAAAAGCGAGAAATTTTCATGTTGCGAGTCACTTTCGAGGTTCGAGTTGAACGGACCATCGCCAAAATCGCATATCGAGAGGTTCGGTGTTTCTTCGTCGAAAACGATGAAAATGCAGGTTTCGACCGTTTTAGAATGAATTTCAACGAAAATCGAGAAATTTTCATCTTGCGAGTCACTTTCGAGGTTCGAGTTGAACGGACCCTCGACAAGAAAGCATATCGAGAGATTGGGTGTTAGTTCGTCTAAAACGTTGTAAATGCAGGTTTCGACTGTTTTTGACTGCGTTTCAAAGAAAAGGGAGAAATTTTCATGTTGCGAGTCACTTTCGAGGTTCGAGTTGAACGGACTCTCGACAAGGAAGCATATCGATAGATTGGGTGTTGGTTCGTCCAAATCGATGAAACTGAAGGTTTCGACTGTTTTTGAATCAATTTAAACGAAAATCGAGAAATTTTCATGTTCCGAGTCACTTTCGAGGTATCAGTCGAACGGACTCTCGACAAGGAAGCATATCGATAGATTGGGTGTTACTTTGTCCAAATCGATGAAACTGCAGGTTTCGACTGCTTTTGACTGCGTTTCAAAGAAAAGCGAGAAATTTTCATGTTGCGAGTCACTTTCGAGGTTTCAGTTGAACGGACCCTCGGCAAAAAGTCGTATCGAGAGATTGGATGTTAGTTCGTCTAAAGCGATGTACATGCAGGTTTCGACTGCTTTTGACTGCGTTTCAAAGAAAAGCGAGAAATTTTCATGTTCCGAGTCACTTTCGAGGTATCAGTCGAACGGACTCTCGACAAGGAAGCATATCGATAGATTGGGTGTTAGTTCGTCCAAATCGATGAAACGGCAGGATTCGACTGTTTTTGATTGAATTTCAACGAAAATCGAGAAATTTTCATGTTGCAAGTCACTTTCGAGGTTCCAGTCGAACGGACCCTCGGCAAAAAGTCGTATCGAGAGATTGGATGTTAGTTCGTCTAAAGCGATGTACATGCAGGTTTCGACTGCTTTTGACTGCGTTTCAAAGAAAAGCGAGAAATTTTCATGTTGCGAGTCACTTTCGAGGTTTCAGTCGAACGGACCCTCGACAAGAAAGCATATCTAGAGATTGGGTGTTAGTTCGTCTAAAACGTTGTAAATGCAGGTTTCGACTGTTTGTGACTGCGTTTCAAAGAAAAGGGAGAAATTTTCATGTTGCGAGTCACTTTCGAGGTTCGAGTTGAGCGGACTCTCGACAAGGAAGCATATCGATAGATTGGGTGTTGGTTCGTCCAAATCGATAAAACTGCAGGTTTCGACCGTTTTTGAATGAATTTAATCGAAAATCGAGAAATTTTCATGTTGCGAGTCTCTTTCGAGGTTTCAGTCGAACGGACCCTCGACAAGCAACCATATCGAGAGATTGGGTTAGTTCGTCTAAAACGTTGTAAATGCAGGTTTCGACCGTTTTAGAATGAATTACAACGAAAATCGAGAAATTTTCATCTTGCAAGTCACTTTCGAGGTTCGAGTTGAACGGACTCTCGACAAGGAAGCATATCGATAGATTGGGTGTTGGTTCGTCCAAATCGATGAAACTGCAGGTTTCGACCGTTTTTGAATGAATTTAATCGAAAATCGAGAAATTTTCATGTTGCGAGTCTCTTTCGAGGTTTCAGTCGAACGGACCCTCGACAAGCAACCATATCGAGAGATTGGGTTAGTTCGTCTAAAACGTTGTAAATGCAGGTTTCAACTGTTTTTGACTGCGTTTCAAAGAAAAGCGAGAAATTTTCATGTTGCGAGCCACTTTCGAGGTTCGAGTTGAACGGACCATCGCCAAAATCGCATATCGAGAGGTTCGGTGTTTCTTCGTCGAAAACGATGAAAATGCAGGTTTCGACCGTTTTAGAATGAATTTCAACGAAAATCGAGAAATTTTCATCTTGCGAGTCACTTTCGAGGTTCGAGTTGAACGGACCCTCGACAAGAAAGCATATCGAGAGATTGGGTGTTAGTTCGTCTAAAACGTTGTAAATGCAGGTTTCGACTGTTTTTGACTGCGTTTCAAAGAAAAGGGAGAAATTTTCATGTTGCGAGTCACTTTCGAGGTTCGAGTTGAACGGACTCTCGACAAGGAAGCATATCGATAGATTGGGTGTTGGTTCGTCCAAATCGATGAAACTGCAGGTTTCGACTGTTTTTGAATCAATTTAAACGAAAATCGAGAAATTTTCATGTTCCGAGTCACTTTCGAGATATCAGTCGAACGGACTCTCGACAAGGAAGCATATCGATAGATTGGGTGTTAGTTTGTCCAAATCGATGAAACAGCAGGTTTCGACTGCTTTTGACTGCGTTTCAAAGAAAAGCGAGAAATTTTCATGTTGCGAGACACTTTCGAGGTTCCAGTCGAACGGACCCTCGACAAGAAAGCATATCTAGAGATTGGGTGTTAGTTCGTCTAAAACGTTGTAAGTGCAGGTTTCGACTGTTTGTGACTGCGTTTCAAAGAAAAGGGAGAAATTTTCATGTTGCGAGTCACTTTCGAGGTTCGAGTTGAGCGGACTCTCGACAAGGAAGCATATCGATATATTGGGTGTTGGTTCGTCCAAATCGATGAAACTGCAGGTTTCGACCGTTTTTGAATGAATTTAATCGAAAATCGAGAAATTTTCATGTTGCGAGTCTCTTTCGAGGTTTCAGTCGAACGGACCCTCGACAAGCAACCATATCGAGAGATTGGGTTAGTTCGTCTAAAACGTTGTAAATGCAGGTTTCGATTGTTTTTGACTGCGTTTCAAAGAAAAGCGAGAAATTTTCATGTTGCGAGTCACTTTCGAGGTTCGAATTGAACGGACCATCGCCAAAATCGCATATCGAGAGGTTCGGTGTTTCTTCGTCGAAAACGATGAAAATGCAGGTTTCGACCGTTTTAGAATGAATTTCAACGAAAATCGAGAAATTTTCATCTTGCGAGTCACTTTCGATGTTCGAGTTGAACGGACCCTCGACAAGAAAGCATATCGAGAGATTGGGTGTTAGTTCGTCTAAGACGTTGTAAATGCAGGTTTCGACTGTTTTTGACTGCGTTTCAAAGAAAAGGGAGAAATTTTCATGTTGCGAGTCACTTTCGAGGTTCGAGTTGAACGGACTCTCGACAAGGAAGCATATCGATAGATTGGGTGTTGGTTCGTCCAAATCGATGAAACTGCAGGTTTCGACCGTTTTTGAATGAATTTAATCGAAAATCGAGAAATTTTCATGTTGCGAGTCTCTTTCGAGGTTTCCGTCGAACGGACCCTCGACAAGCAACCATATCGAGAGATTGGGTTAGTTTGTCTAAAACGTTGTAAATGCAGGTTTCAACTGTTTTTGACTGCGTTTCAAAGAAAAGCGAGAAATTTTCATGTTGCGAGTCACTTTCGAGGTTCGAGTTGAACGGACCATCGCCAAAATCGCATATCGAGAGGTTCGGTGTTTCTTCGTCGAAAACGATGAAAATGCAGGTTTCGACCGTTTTAGAATGAATTTCAACGAAAATCGAGAAATTTTCATCTTGCGAGTCACTTTCGAGGTTCGAGTTGAACGGACCCTCGACAAGAAAGCATATCGAGAGATTGGGTGTTAGTTCGTCTAAAACGTTGTAAATGCAGGTTTCGACTGTTTTTGACTGCGTTTCAAAGAAAAGGGAGAAATTTTCATGTTGCGAGTCACTTTCGAGGTTCGAGTTGAACGGACCCTCGACAAGAAAGCATATCTAGAGATTGGGTGTTAGTTCGTCTAAAACGTTGTAAGTGCAGGTTTCGACTGTTTGTGACTGCGTTTCAAAGAAAAGGGAGAAATTTTCATGTTGCGAGTCACTTTCGAGGTTCGAGTTGAGCGGACTCTCGACAAGGAAGCATATCGATAGATTGGGTGTTGGTTCGTCCAAATCGATGAAACTGCAGGTTTCGACCGTTTTTGAATGAATTTAATCGAAAATCGAGAAATTTTCATGTTGCGAGTCTCTTTCGAGGTTTCAGTCGAACGGACCCTCGACAAGCAACCATATCGAGAGATTGGGTTAGTTCGTCTAAAACGTTGTAAATGCAGGTTTCGACTGTTTTTGACTGCGTTTCAAAGAAAAGCGAGAAATTTTCATGTTGCGAGTCACTTTCGAGGTTCGAGTTGAACGGGCCATCGCCAAGATCGCATATCGAGAGGTTGGGTGTTAGTTCGTCAAAATCGATGAAACGGCAGGTTTCGACCGGTTTAGAATGAATTTCAACGAAAATCGAGAAATTTTCATGTTGCGAGTCACTTTCGAGGTTCCAGTCGAACGGACCCTCGTCAAGAAAGCGTATCGAGAGATTGGGTGTTAGTTCGTCAAAATCGATGAAAATGAAGGTTTCGACTGTTTTTGATTGAATTTCAACGAAAATCGAGAAATGTTCATGTTGCGAGTCACTTTCGAGGTTCCAGTCGAACGGACCCTCGTCAAGAAAGCATATCGAGAGATTGGGTGTTAGTTCGTCTAAAACGATGAAAATGGAGGTTTCGACTGTTTTTGACAGCGTTTCAAAGAAAAGCGAGAAATTTTCATGTTGCGAGTCACTTTCGAGGTTCGAGTTGAACGGGCCATCGCCAAAATCGCATATCGAGAGGTTGGGTGTTTATTCGTCTAAATCGATGAAACTGCAGGTTTCGACTGTTTTTGAATGAATTTCAACGAAAATCGAGAAATTTTCAAGTTGCGAGTCACTTTCAAGTTTTCAGTCGAACGGACCCTCGACAAGAAAGCATATCGAGAGATTGGATGTTTCTTCGTCGAAAACGATGAAAATGCATATTTCGACCGTTTTTGAATGAATTTAAACGAAAATCGAGAAATTTTCATCTTACGAGTCACTTTCGAGGTTCCAGTCGAACGGACCCTCGACAAGAAAGCATATCGAGAGATTGGGTGTTAGTTCGTCTAAAACGTTGTAAATGCAGGTTTCCACTGTTTTTGACTGCGTTTCAAAGAAAAGGGAGAAATTTTCATGTTGCGAGTCACTTTCGAGGTTCGAGTTGAACGGACTCTCGACAACGAAGCATATCGATAGATTGGGTGTTGCTTCGTCCAAATCGATGAAACTGCAGGTTTCGACTGTTTTTGAATCAATTTAAACGAATATCGAGAAATTTTCATGTTCCGAGTCACTTTCGAGGTATCAGTCGAACGGACCCTCGACAAGAAAGCATATCTAGAGATTGGGTGTTAGTTCGTCTAAAACGTTGTAAATGCAGGTTTCGACTGTTTGTGACTGCGTTTCAAAGAAAAGGGAGAAATTTTCATGTTGCGAGTCACTTTCGAGGTTCGAGTTGAGCGGACTCTCGACAAGGAAGCATATCGATAGATTGGGTGTTGGTTCGTCCAAATCGATGAAACTGCAGGTTTCGACCGTTTTTGAATGAATTTAATCGAAAATCGAGAAATTTTCATGTTGCGAGTCTCTTTCGAGGTTTCAGTCGAACGGACCCTCGACAAGCAACCATATCGAGAGATTGGGTTAGTTCGTCTAAAACGTTGTAAATGCAGGTTTCGACCGTTTTAGAATGAATTTCAACGAAAATCGAGAAATTTTCTTCTTGCGAGTCACTTTCGAGGTTCGAGTTGAACGGACCCTCGACAAGAAAGCATATCGAGAGATTGGGTGTTAGTTCGTCTAAAACGTTGTAAATGCAGGTTTCGACTGTTTTTGACTGCGTTTCAAAGAAAAGGGAGAAATTTTCATGTTGCGAGTCACTTTCGAGGTTCGAGTTGAACGGACTCTCGACAAGGAAGCATATCGATAGATTGGGTGTTGGTTCGTCCAAATCGATGAAACTGAAGGTTTCGACTGTTTTTGAATCAATTTAAACGAAAATCGAGAAATTTTCATGTTCCGAGTCACTTTCGAGGTATCAGTCGAACGGACTCTCGACAAGGAAGCATATCGATAGATTGGGTGTTCGTTTGTCCAAATCGATGAAACTGCAGGTTTCGACTGCTTTTGACTGCGTTTCAAAGAAAAGCGAGAAATTTTCATGTTGCGAGTCACTTTCGAGGTTTCAGTTGAACGGACCATCGAGAAGAAAGCATATCGAGAGATTGCGTGTTTGTCCGTCCAAATCGATGAAACTGCAGTTTTCGACTGTTTTTGAATGAATTTCAACGAAAATCGAGAAATTTTCATGTTGCGAGTCTCTTTCGAGGTTTCAGTCGAACGGACCCTCGACAAGAAACCATATCGAGAGATTGGGTGTTAGTTCGTCTAAAACGTTGTAAATGCAGGTTTCGACTGTTTTTGACTGCGTTTCAAAGAAAAGCGAGAAATTTTCATGTTGCGAGTCACTTTCGAGGTTCGAGTTGAACGGGCCATCGCCAAGATCGCATATCGAGAGGTTGGGTATTAGTTCGTCAAAATCGATGAAACGGCAGGTTTCGACCGGTTTAGAATGAATTTCAACGAAAATCGAGAAATTTTCATATTGCGAGTCGCTTTCGAGGTTCCAGTCGAACGGACCCTCGACAAGAAAGCATATCTAGAGCTTGGGTGTTAGTTCGTCTAAAACGTTGTAAATGCAGGTTTCGACTGTTTGTGACTGCGTTTCAAAGAAAAGGGAGAAATTTTCATGTTGCGAGTCACTTTCGAGGTTCGAGTTGAGCGGACTCTCGACAAGGAAGCATATTGATAGATTGGGTGTTGGTTCGTCCAAATCGATGAAACTGCAGGTTTCGACCGTTTTTGAATGAATTTAATCGAAAATCGAGAAATTTTCATGTTGCGAGTCTCTTTCGAGGTTTCAGTCGAACGGACCCTCGACAAGCAACCACATCGAGAGATTGGGTTAGTTCGTCTAAAACGTTGTAAATGCAGGTTTCGACTGTTTTTGACTGCGTTTCAAAGAAAAGCGAGAAATTTTCATGTTGCGAGTCACTTTCGAGGTTCGAGTTGAACGGACCCTCGTCAAGAAAGCATATCGAGAGATTGGGTGTTAGTTCGTCAAAATCGATGAAAATGAAGGTTTCGACCGTTTTAGAATGAATTTCAACGAAAATCGAGAAATTTTCATGTTGCGAGTCACTTTCGAGGTTCCAGTCGAACGGACCCTCGTCAAGAAAGCATATCGAGAGATTGGGTGTTAGTTCGTCAAAATCGATGAAAATGAAAGTTTCGACTGTTTTTGATTGAATTTCAACGAAAATCGAGAAATGTTCATGTTGCGAGTCACTTTCGAGGTTCCAGTCGAACGGACCCTCGTCAAGAAAGCATATCGAGAGATTGGGTGTTAGTTCGTCTAAAACGATGAAAATGGAGGTTTCGACTGCTTTTGACAGCGTTTTAAAGAAAAGCGAGAAATTTTCATGTTGCGAGTCACTTTCGAGGTTCGAGTTGAACGGGCCATCGCCAAAATCGCATATCGAGAGGTTGGGTGTTTATTCGTCTAAATCGATGAAACTGCAGGTTTCGACTGTTTTTGAAACAATTTAAACGAAAATCGAGAAATTTTCATGTTCCGAGTCACTTTCGAGGTATCAGTCGAACGGAATCTCGACAAGCAACCATATCGAGATATTGGGTTAGTTCGTCTAAAACGTTGTAAATGCAGGTTTCGACTGTTTTTGACTGCGTTTCAAAGAAAAGCGAGAAATTTTCATGTTGCGAGTCACTTTCGAGGTTCGAGTTGAACGGGCCATCGCCAAGATCGCATATCGAGAGGTTGGGTGTTTCTTCGTCGAAAACGATGAAAATGCAGGTTTTGACCGTTTTAGAATGAATTTAAACGAAAATCGAGAAATTTTCATCTTGCGAGTCACTTTCGAGGTTCCAGTCGAACGGACCCTCGTCAAGATAGCATATCGAGAGATTGGGTGTTAGTTCGTCTAAAACGATGAAAATGCAGGTTTCGACTGTTTTTGACTGAATTTCAACGAAATTCGAGAAATTTTCATGTTGCGAGTCACTTTCGAGGTTCCAGTCGAACGGACCCTCGACAAGAAAGCATATCGAGAGATTGGGTGTTAGTTCGTCAAAATCGATGAAACGGCAGGTTTCGACTGTTTTTGATTCAATTTCAACGAAAATCGAGAAATGTTCATGTTGCGAGTCACTTTCGAGGTTCCAGTCGAACGGACCCTCGTCAAGATAGCATATCGAGAGATTGGGTGTTAGTTCGTCTAAAACGATGAAACTGCAGGTTTCGACTGTTTTTGAATGAATTCCAACGAAAATCGAGAAATTTTCAAGTTGCGAGTCACTTTCAAGTTTTCAGTCGAACGGACACTCGACAAGAAAGCATATCGAGAGATTGGATGTTTCTTCGTCGAAAACGATGAAAATCTAGATTTCGACCGTTTTTGAATGAATTTAAACGAAAATCGAGAAATTTTCATCTTGCGAGTCCCTGTCGAGGTTCCAGTCGAACGGACCCTCGACAAGAAAGCATATCGAGAGATTGGATGTTAGTTCGTCTAAAGCGATGTACATGCAGGTTTCGACTGCTTTTGACTGCGTTTCAAAGAAAAGCGAGAAATTTTCATGTTGCGAGTCACTTTCGAGGTTTCAGTCGAACGGACCCTCGACAAGAAAGCATATCGAGAGATTGGATGTTTCTTCGTCGAAAACGATGAAAATCTAGATTTCGACCGTTTTAGAAAGAATTTCAACGAAAATCGAGAAATTTTCATCTTGCGAGTCACTTTCGAGGTTCGAGTTGAACGGACCCTCGACAAGAAAGCATATCGAGAGATTGGGTGTTAGTTCGTCTAAAACGTTGTAAATGCAGGTTTCGACTGCTTTTGACTGCGTTTCAAAGAAAAGGGAGAAATTTTCATGTTGCGAGTCACTTTCGAGGTTCGAGTTGAACGGACTCTCGACAAGGAAGCATATCGATAGATTGGGTGTTGGTTCGTCCAAATCGATGAAACTGCAGGTTTCGACTGTTTTTGAATCAATTTAAACGAAAATCGAGAAATTTTCATGTTCCGAGTCACTTTCGAGGTATCAGTCGAACGGACTCTCGACAAGGAAGCATATCGATAGATTGGGTGTTAGTTCGTCCAAATCGATGAAACGGCAGGATTCGACTGTTTTTGATTGAATTTCAACGAAAATCGAGAAATTTTCATGTTGCAAGTCACTTTCGAGGTTCCAGTCGAACGGACCCTCGGCAAAAAGTCGTATCGAGAGATTGGATGTTAGTTCGTCTAAAGCGATGTACATGCAGGTTTCGACTGCTTTTGACTGCGTTTCAAAGAAAAGCGAGAAATTTTCATGTTGCGAGTCTCTTTCGAGGTTTCAGTCGAACGGACCCTCGACAAGCAACCATATCGAGAGATTGGGTTAGTTCGTCTAAAACGTTGTAAATGCAGGTTTCAACTGTTTTTGACTGCGTTTCAAAGAAAAGCGAGAAATTTTCATGTTGCGAGTCACTTTCGAGGTTCGAGTTGAACGGACCATCGCCAAAATCGCATATCGAGAGGTTCGGTGTTTCTTCGTCGAAAACGATGAAAATGCAGGTTTCGACCGTTTTAGAATGAATTTCAACGAAAATCGAGAAATTTTCATCTTGCGAGTCACTTTCGAGGTTCGAGTTGAACGGACCCTCGACAAGAAAGCATATCGAGAGATTGGGTGTTAGTTCGTCTAAAACGTTGTAAATGCAGGTTTCGACTATTTTTGACTGCGTTTCAAAGAAAAGGGAGAAATTTTCATGTTGCGAGTCACTTTCGAGGTTCGAGTTGAACGGACTCTCGACAAGGAAGCATATCGATAGATTGGGTGTTAGTTCGTCTAAAACGTTGTAAATGCAGGTTTCGACTGTTTTTGACTGCGTTTCAAAGAAAAGCGAGAAATTTTCATGTTGCGAGTCACTTTCGAGGTTCGAGTTGAACGGGCCATCGCCAAGATCGCATATCGAGAGGTTGGGTGTTAGTTCGTCAAAATCGATGAAACGGCAGGTTTCGACTGCTTTTGACTGCGTTTCAAAGAAAAGCGAGAAATTTTCATGTTGCGAGTCACTTTCGAGGTTTCAGTCGAACGGACCATCTACAAGAAAACATATCGAGAGATTGGGTGTTTGTCCGTCCAAATCGATGAAACTGCAGTTTTCGACTGTTTTTGAATGAATTTCAACGAACATCGAGAAATTTTCATGTTGCGAGTCTCTTTCGAGGTTTCAGTCGAACGGACCCTCGACAAGAAACCATATCGAGAGATTGGGTGTTAGTTCGTCTAAAACGTTGTAAATGCAGGTTTCGACTGTTTTTGACTGCGTTTCAAAGAAAAGCGAGAAATTTTCATGTTGCGAGTCACTTTCGAGGTTCGAGTTGAACGGGCCATCGCCAAGATCGCATATCGAGAGGTTGGGTGTTAGTTCGTCAAAATCGATGAAACGGCAGGTTTCGACCGGTTTAGAATGAATTTCAACGAAAATCGAGAAATTTTCATGTTGCGAGTCACTTTCGAGGTTCCAGTCGAACGGACCCTCGTCAAGAAAGCATATCGAGAGATTGGGTGTTAGTTCGTCAAAATCGATGAAAATGAAGGTTTCGACCGTTTTAGAATGAATTTCAACGAAAATCGAGAAATTTTCATGTTGCGAGTCACTTTCGAGGTTCCAGTCGAACGGACCCTCGTCAAGAAAGCATATCGAGAGATTGGGTGTTAGTTCGTCAAAATCGATGAAAATGAAAGTTTCGACTGTTTTTGATTGAATTTCAACGAAAATCGAGAAATGTTCATGTTGCGAGTCACTTTCGAGGTTCCAGTCGAACGGACCCTCGTCAAGAAAGCATATCGAGAGATTGGGTGTTAGTTCGTCTAAAACGATGAAAATGGAGGTTTCGACTGCTTTTGACAGCGTTTTAAAGAAAAGCGAGAAATTTTCATGTTGCGAGTCACTTTCGAGGTTCGAGTTGAACGGGCCATCGCCAAAATCGCATATCGAGAGGTTGGGTGTTTATTCGTCTAAATCGATGAAACTGCAGGTTTCGACTGTTTTTGAAACAATTTAAACGAAAATCGAGAAATTTTCATGTTCCGAGTCACTTTCGAGGTATCAGTCGAACGGAATCTCGACAAGCAACCATATCGAGATATTGGGTTAGTTCGTCTAAAACGTTGTAAATGCAGGTTTCGACTGTTTTTGACTGCGTTTCAAAGAAAAGCGAGAAATTTTCATGTTGCGAGTCACTTTCGAGGTTCGAGTTGAACGGGCCATCGCCAAGATCGCATATCGAGAGGTTGGGTGTTTCTTCGTCGAAAACGATGAAAATGCAGGTTTTGACCGTTTTAGAATGAATTTAAACGAAAATCGAGAAATTTTCATCTTGCGAGTCACTTTCGAGGTTCCAGTCGAACGGACCCTCGTCAAGATAGCATATCGAGAGATTGGGTGTTAGTTCGTCTAAAACGATGAAAATGCAGGTTTCGACTGTTTTTGACTGAATTTCAACGAAATTCGAGAAATTTTCATGTTGCGAGTCACTTTCGAGGTTCCAGTCGAACGGACCCTCGACAAGAAAGCATATCTAGAGATTGGGTGTTAGTTCGTCTAAAACGTTGTAAATGCAGGTTTCGACTGTTTGTGACTGCGTTTCAAAGAAAAGGGAGAAATTTTCATGTTGCGAGTCACTTTCGAGGTTCGAGTTGAGCGGACTCTCGACAAGGAAGCATATCGATAGATTGGGTGTTGGTTCGTCCAAATCGATGAAACTGTGGGTTTCGACCGTTTTTGAATGAATTTAATCGAAAATCGAGAAATTTTCATGTTGCGAGTCTCTTTCGAGGTTTCAGTCGAACGGACCCTCGACAAGCAACCATATCGAGAGATTGGGTTAGTTCGTCGAAAACGTTGTAAATGCAGGTTTCGAATGTTTTTGACTGCGTTTCAAAGAAAAGCGAGAAATTTTCATGTTGCGAGTCACTTTCGAGGTTCGAGTTGAACGGACTCTCGACAAGGAAGCATATCGATAGATTGGGTGTTGGTTCGTCCAAATCGATGAAACTGCAGGTTTCGACCGTTTTTGAATGAATTTAATCGAAAATCGAGAAATTTTCATGTTGCGAGTCTCTTTCGAGGTTTCAGTCGAACGGACCCTCGACAAGCAACCATATCGAGAGATTGGGTTAGTTCGTCTAAAACGTTGTAAATGCAGGTTTCGACCGTTTTAGAATGAATTTCAACGAAAATCGAGAAATTTTCATCTTGCGAGTCACTTTCGAGGTTCGAGTTGAACGGACCCTCGACAAGAAAGCATATCGAGAGATTGGGTGTTAGTTCGTCTAAAACGTTGTAAATGCAGGTTTCGACTGTTTTTGACTGCGTTTCAAAGAAAAGGGAGAAATTTTCATGTTGCGAGTCACTTTCGAGGTTCGAGTTGAACGGACTCTCGACAAGGAAGCATATCGATAGATTGGGTGTTGGTTCGTCCAAATCGATGAAACTGAAGGTTTCGACTGTTTTTGAATCAATTTAAACGAAAATCGAGAAATTTTCATGTTCCGAGTCACTTTCGAGGTATCAGTCGAACGGACTCTCGACAAGGAAGCATATCGATAGATTGGGTGTTCGTTTGTCCAAATCGATGAAACTGCAGGTTTCGACTGCTTTTGACTGCGTTTCAAAGAAAAGCGAGAAATTTTCATGTTGCGAGTCACTTTCGAGGTTTCAGTTGAACGGACCATCGAGAAGAAAGCATATCGAGAGATTGCGTGTTTGTCCGTCCAAATCGATGAAACTGCAGTTTTCGACTGTTTTTGAATGAATTTCAACGAAAATCGAGAAATTTTCATATTGCGAGTCGCTTTCGAGGTTCCAGTCGAACGGACCCTCGACAAGAAAGCATATCTAGAGATTGGGTGTTAGTTCGTCTAAAACGTTGTAAATGCAGGTTTCGACTGTTTGTGACTGCGTTTCAAAGAAAAGGGAGAAATTTTCATGTTGCGAGTCACTTTCGAGGTTCGAGTTGAGCGGACTCTCGACAAGGAAGCATATTGATAGATTGGGTGTTGGTTCGTCCAAATCGATGAAACTGCAGGTTTCGACCGTTTTTGAATGAATTTAATCGAAAATCGAGAAATTTTCATGTTGCGAGTCTCTTTCGAGGTTTCAGTCGAACGGACCCTCGACAAGCAACCACATCGAGAGATTGGGTTAGTTCGTCTAAAACGTTGTAAATGCAGGTTTCGACTGTTTTTGACTGCGTTTCAAAGAAAAGCGAGAAATTTTCATGTTGCGAGTCACTTTCGAGGTTCGAGTTGAACGGACCATCGCCAAAATCGCATATCGAGAGGTTCGGTGTTTCTTCGTCGAAAACGATGAAAATGCAGGTTTCGACCGTTTTAGAATGAATTTCAACGAAAATCGAGAAATTTTCATCTTGCGAGTCACTTTCGAGGTTCCAGTCGAACGGACCCTCGTCAAGAAAGCATATCGAGAGATTGGGTGTTAGTTCGTCAAAATCGATGAAAATGAAGGTTTCGACCGTTTTAGAATGAATTTCAACGAAAATCGAGAAATTTTCATGTTGCGAGTCACTTTCGAGGTTCCAGTCGAACGGACCCTCGTCAAGAAAGCATATCGAGAGATTGGGTGTTAGTTCGTCAAAATCGATGAAAATGAAAGTTTCGACTGTTTTTGATTGAATTTCAACGAAAATCGAGAAATGTTCATGTTGCGAGTCACTTTCGAGGTTCCAGTCGAACGGACCCTCGTCAAGAAAGCATATCGAGAGATTGGGTGTTAGTTCGTCTAAAACGATGAAAATGGAGGTTTCGACTGCTTTTGACAGCGTTTTAAAGAAAAGCGAGAAATTTTCATGTTGCGAGTCACTTTCGAGGTTCGAGTTGAACGGGCCATCGCCAAAATCGCATATCGAGAGGTTGGGTGTTTATTCGTCTAAATCGATGAAACTGCAGGTTTCGACTGTTTTTGAAACAATTTAAACGAAAATCGAGAAATTTTCATGTTCCGAGTCACTTTCGAGGTATCAGTCGAACGGAATCTCGACAAGCAACCATATCGAGATATTGGGTTAGTTCGTCTAAAACGTTGTAAATGCAGGTTTCGACTGTTTTTGACTGCGTTTCAAAGAAAAGCGAGAAATTTTCATGTTGCGAGTCACTTTCGAGGTTCGAGTTGAACGGGCCATCGCCAAGATCGCATATCGAGAGGTTGGGTGTTTCTTCGTCGAAAACGATGAAAATGCAGGTTTTGACCGTTTTAGAATGAATTTAAACGAAAATCGAGAAATTTTCATCTTGCGAGTCACTTTCGAGGTTCCAGTCGAACGGACCCTCGTCAAGATAGCATATCGAGAGATTGGGTGTTAGTTCGTCTAAAACGATGAAAATGCAGGTTTCGACTGTTTTTGACTGAATTTCAACGAAATTCGAGAAATTTTCATGTTGCGAGTCACTTTCGAGGTTCCAGTCGAACGGACCCTCGACAAGAAAGCATATCGAGAGATTGGGTGTTAGTTCGTCAAAATCGATGAAACGGCAGGTTTCGACTGTTTTTGATTCAATGTCAACGAAAATCGAGAAATGTTCATGTTGCGAGTCACTTTCGAGGTTCCAGTCGAACGGACCCTCGTCAAGATAGCATATCGAGAGATTGGGTGTTAGTTCGTCTAAAACGATGAAACTGCAGGTTTCGACTGTTTTTGAATGAATTCCAACGAAAATCGAGAAATTTTCAAGTTGCGAGTCACTTTCAAGTTTTCAGTCGAACGGACACTCGACAAGAAAGCATATCGAGAGATTGGATGTTTCTTCGTCGAAAACGATGAAAATCTAGATTTCGACCGTTTTTGAATGAATTTAAACGAAAATCGAGAAATTTTCATCTTGCGAGTCCCTGTCGAGGTTCCAGTCGAACGGACCCTCGACAAGAAAGCATATCGAGAGATTGGATGTTAGTTCGTCTAAAGCGATGTACATGCAGGTTTCGACTGCTTTTGACTGCGTTTCAAAGAAAAGCGAGAAATTTTCATGTTGCGAGTCACTTTCGAGGTTTCAGTCGAACGGACCCTCGACAAGAAAGCATATCGAGAGATTGGATGTTTCTTCGTCGAAAACGATGAAAATCTAGATTTCGACCGTTTTAGAAAGAATTTCAACGAAAATCGAGAAATTTTCATCTTGCGAGTCACTTTCGAGGTTCGAGTTGAACGGACCCTCGACAAGAAAGCATATCGAGAGATTGGGTGTTAGTTCGTCTAAAACGTTGTAAATGCAGGTTTCGACTGTTTTTGACTGCGTTTCAAAGAAAAGGGAGAAATTTTCATGTTGCGAGTCACTTTCGAGGTTCGAGTTGAACGGACTCTCGACAAGGAAGCATATCGATAGATTGGGTGTTGGTTCGTCCAAATCGATGAAACTGCAGGTTTCGACTGTTTTTGAATCAATTTAAACGAAAATCGAGAAATTTTCATGTTCCGAGTCACTTTCGAGATATCAGTCGAACGGACTCTCGACAAGGAAGCATATCGATAGATTGGGTGTTAGTTTGTCCAAATCGATGAAACAGCAGGTTTCGACTGCTTTTGACTGCGTTTCAAAGAAAAGCGAGAAATTTTCATGTTGCGAGACACTTTCGAGGTTCCAGTCGAACGGACCCTCGACAAGAAAGCATATCTAGAGATTGGGTGTTAGTTCGTCTAAAACGTTGTAAGTGCAGGTTTCGACTGTTTGTGACTGCGTTTCAAAGAAAAGGGAGAAATTTTCATGTTGCGAGTCACTTTCGAGGTTCGAGTTGAGCGGACTCTCGACAAGGAAGCATATCGATATATTGGGTGTTGGTTCGTCCAAATCGATGAAACTGCAGGTTTCGACCGTTTTTGAATGAATTTAATCGAAAATCGAGAAATTTTCATGTTGCGAGTCTCTTTCGAGGTTTCAGTCGAACGGACCCTCGACAAGCAACCATATCGAGAGATTGGGTTAGTTCGTCTAAAACGTTGTAAATGCAGGTTTCGATTGTTTTTGACTGCGTTTCAAAGAAAAGCGAGAAATTTTCATGTTGCGAGTCACTTTCGAGGTTCGAATTGAACGGACCATCGCCAAAATCGCATATCGAGAGGTTCGGTGTTTCTTCGTCGAAAACGATGAAAATGCAGGTTTCGACCGTTTTAGAATGAATTTCAACGAAAATCGAGAAATTTTCATCTTGCGAGTCACTTTCGATGTTCGAGTTGAACGGACCCTCGACAAGAAAGCATATCGAGAGATTGGGTGTTAGTTCGTCTAAGACGTTGTAAATGCAGGTTTCGACTGTTTTTGACTGCGTTTCAAAGAAAAGGGAGAAATTTTCATGTTGCGAGTCACTTTCGAGGTTCGAGTTGAACGGACTCTCGACAAGGAAGCATATCGATAGATTGGGTGTTGGTTCGTCCAAATCGATGAAACTGCAGGTTTCGACCGTTTTTGAATGAATTTAATCGAAAATCGAGAAATTTTCATGTTGCGAGTCTCTTTCGAGGTTTCCGTCGAACGGACCCTCGACAAGCAACCATATCGAGAGATTGGGTTAGTTTGTCTAAAACGTTGTAAATGCAGGTTTCAACTGTTTTTGACTGCGTTTCAAAGAAAAGCGAGAAATTTTCATGTTGCGAGTCACTTTCGAGGTTCGAGTTGAACGGACCATCGCCAAAATCGCATATCGAGAGGTTCGGTGTTTCTTCGTCGAAAACGATGAAAATGCAGGTTTCGACCGTTTTAGAATGAATTTCAACGAAAATCGAGAAATTTTCATCTTGCGAGTCACTTTCGAGGTTCGAGTTGAACGGACCCTCGACAAGAAAGCATATCGAGAGATTGGGTGTTAGTTCGTCTAAAACGTTGTAAATGCAGGTTTCGACTGTTTTTGACTGCGTTTCAAAGAAAAGGGAGAAATTTTCATGTTGCGAGTCACTTTCGAGGTTCGAGTTGAACGGACCCTCGACAAGAAAGCATATCTAGAGATTGGGTGTTAGTTCGTCTAAAACGTTGTAAGTGCAGGTTTCGACTGTTTGTGACTGCGTTTCAAAGAAAAGGGAGAAATTTTCATGTTGCGAGTCACTTTCGAGGTTCGAGTTGAGCGGACTCTCGACAAGGAAGCATATCGATAGATTGGGTGTTGGTTCGTCCAAATCGATGAAACTGCAGGTTTCGACCGTTTTTGAATGAATTTAATCGAAAATCGAGAAATTTTCATGTTGCGAGTCTCTTTCGAGGTTTCAGTCGAACGGACCCTCGACAAGCAACCATATCGAGAGATTGGGTTAGTTCGTCTAAAACGTTGTAAATGCAGGTTTCGACTGTTTTTGACTGCGTTTCAAAGAAAAGCGAGAAATTTTCATGTTGCGAGTCACTTTCGAGGTTCGAGTTGAACGGGCCATCGCCAAGATCGCATATCGAGAGGTTGGGTGTTAGTTCGTCAAAATCGATGAAACGGCAGGTTTCGACCGGTTTAGAATGAATTTCAACGAAAATCGAGAAATTTTCATGTTGCGAGTCACTTTCGAGGTTCCAGTCGAACGGACCCTCGTCAAGAAAGCGTATCGAGAGATTGGGTGTTAGTTCGTCAAAATCGATGAAAATGAAGGTTTCGACTGTTTTTGATTGAATTTCAACGAAAATCGAGAAATGTTCATGTTGCGAGTCACTTTCGAGGTTCCAGTCGAACGGACCCTCGTCAAGAAAGCATATCGAGAGATTGGGTGTTAGTTCGTCTAAAACGATGAAAATGGAGGTTTCGACTGTTTTTGACAGCGTTTCAAAGAAAAGCGAGAAATTTTCATGTTGCGAGTCACTTTCGAGGTTCGAGTTGAACGGGCCATCGCCAAAATCGCATATCGAGAGGTTGGGTGTTTATTCGTCTAAATCGATGAAACTGCAGGTTTCGACTGTTTTTGAATGAATTTCAACGAAAATCGAGAAATTTTCAAGTTGCGAGTCACTTTCAAGTTTTCAGTCGAACGGACCCTCGACAAGAAAGCATATCGAGAGATTGGATGTTTCTTCGTCGAAAACGATGAAAATGCATATTTCGACCGTTTTTGAATGAATTTAAACGAAAATCGAGAAATTTTCATCTTACGAGTCACTTTCGAGGTTCCAGTCGAACGGACCCTCGACAAGAAAGCATATCGAGAGATTGGGTGTTAGTTCGTCTAAAACGTTGTAAATGCAGGTTTCCACTGTTTTTGACTGCGTTTCAAAGAAAAGGGAGAAATTTTCATGTTGCGAGTCACTTTCGAGGTTCGAGTTGAACGGACTCTCGACAACGAAGCATATCGATAGATTGGGTGTTGCTTCGTCCAAATCGATGAAACTGCAGGTTTCGACTGTTTTTGAATCAATTTAAACGAATATCGAGAAATTTTCATGTTCCGAGTCACTTTCGAGGTATCAGTCGAACGGACCCTCGACAAGAAAGCATATCTAGAGATTGGGTGTTAGTTCGTCTAAAACGTTGTAAATGCAGGTTTCGACTGTTTGTGACTGCGTTTCAAAGAAAAGGGAGAAATTTTCATGTTGCGAGTCACTTTCGAGGTTCGAGTTGAGCGGACTCTCGACAAGGAAGCATATCGATAGATTGGGTGTTGGTTCGTCCAAATCGATGAAACTGCAGGTTTCGACCGTTTTTGAATGAATTTAATCGAAAATCGAGAAATTTTCATGTTGCGAGTCTCTTTCGAGGTTTCAGTCGAACGGACCCTCGACAAGCAACCATATCGAGAGATTGGGTTAGTTCGTCTAAAACGTTGCAAATGCAGGTTTCGACCGTTTTAGAATGAATTTCAACGAAAATCGAGAAATTTTCTTCTTGCGAGTCACTTTCGAGGTTCGAGTTGAACGGACCCTCGACAAGAAAGCATATCGAGAGATTGGGTGTTAGTTCGTCTAAAACGTTGTAAATGCAGGTTTCGACTGTTTTTGACTGCGTTTCAAAGAAAAGGGAGAAATTTTCATGTTGCGAGTCACTTTCGAGGTTCGAGTTGAACGGACTCTCGACAAGGAAGCATATCGATAGATTGGGTGTTGGTTCGTCCAAATCGATGAAACTGAAGGTTTCGACTGTTTTTGAATCAATTTAAACGAAAATCGAGAAATTTTCATGTTCCGAGTCACTTTCGAGGTATCAGTCGAACGGACTCTCGACAAGGAAGCATATCGATAGATTGGGTGTTCGTTTGTCCAAATCGATGAAACTGCAGGTTTCGACTGCTTTTGACTGCGTTTCAAAGAAAAGCGAGAAATTTTCATGTTGCGAGTCACTTTCGAGGTTTCAGTTGAACGGACCATCGAGAAGAAAGCATATCGAGAGATTGCGTGTTTGTCCGTCCAAATCGATGAAACTGCAGTTTTCGACTGTTTTTGAATTAATTTCAACGAAAATCGAGAAATTTTCATGTTGCGAGTCTCTTTCGAGGTTTCAGTCGAACGGACCCTCGACAAGAAACCATATCGAGAGATTGGGTGTTAGTTCGTCTAAAACGTTGTAAATGCAGGTTTCGACTGTTTTTGACTGCGTTTCAAAGAAAAGCGAGAAATTTTCATGTTGCGAGTCACTTTCGAGGTTCGAGTTGAACGGGCCATCGCCAAGATCGCATATCGAGAGGTTGGGTATTAGTTCGTCAAAATCGATGAAACGGCAGGTTTCGACCGGTTTAGAATGAATTTCAACGAAAATCGAGAAATTTTCATATTGCGAGTCGCTTTCGAGGTTCCAGTCGAACGGACCCTCGACAAGAAAGCATATCTAGAGCTTGGGTGTTAGTTCGTCTAAAACGTTGTAAATGCAGGTTTCGACTGTTTGTGACTGCGTTTCAAAGAAAAGGGAGAAATTTTCATGTTGCGAGTCACTTTCGAGGTTCGAGTTGAGCGGACTCTCGACAAGGAAGCATATTGATAGATTGGGTGTTGGTTCGTCCAAATCGATGAAACTGCAGGTTTCGACCGTTTTTGAATGAATTTAATCGAAAATCGAGAAATTTTCATGTTGCGAGTCTCTTTCGAGGTTTCAGTCGAACGGACCCTCGACAAGCAACCACATCGAGAGATTGGGTTAGTTCGTCTAAAACGTTGTAAATGCAGGTTTCGACTGTTTTTGACTGCGTTTCAAAGAAAAGCGAGAAATTTTCATGTTGCGAGTCACTTTCGAGGTTCGAGTTGAACGGACCCTCGTCAAGAAAGCATATCGAGAGATTGGGTGTTAGTTCGTCAAAATCGATGAAAATGAAGGTTTCGACCGTTTTAGAATGAATTTCAACGAAAATCGAGAAATTTTCATGTTGCGAGTCACTTTCGAGGTTCCAGTCGAACGGACCCTCGTCAAGAAAGCATATCGAGAGATTGGGTGTTAGTTCGTCAAAATCGATGAAAATGAAAGTTTCGACTGTTTTTGATTGAATTTCAACGAAAATCGAGAAATGTTCATGTTGCGAGTCACTTTCGAGGTTCCAGTCGAACGGACCCTCGTCAAGAAAGCATATCGAGAGATTGGGTGTTAGTTCGTCTAAAACGATGAAAATGGAGGTTTCGACTGCTTTTGACAGCGTTTTAAAGAAAAGCGAGAAATTTTCATGTTGCGAGTCACTTTCGAGGTTCGAGTTGAACGGGCCATCGCCAAAATCGCATATCGAGAGGTTGGGTGTTTATTCGTCTAAATCGATGAAACTGCAGGTTTCGACTGTTTTTGAAACAATTTAAACGAAAATCGAGAAATTTTCATGTTCCGAGTCACTTTCGAGGTATCAGTCGAACGGAATCTCGACAAGCAACCATATCGAGATATTGGGTTAGTTCGTCTAAAACGTTGTAAATGCAGGTTTCGACTGTTTTTGACTGCGTTTCAAAGAAAAGCGAGAAATTTTCATGTTGCGAGTCACTTTCGAGGTTCGAGTTGAACGGGCCATCGCCAAGATCGCATATCGAGAGGTTGGGTGTTTCTTCGTCGAAAACGATGAAAATGCAGGTTTTGACCGTTTTAGAATGAATTTAAACGAAAATCGAGAAATTTTCATCTTGCGAGTCACTTTCGAGGTTCCAGTCGAACGGACCCTCGTCAAGATAGCATATCGAGAGATTGGGTGTTAGTTCGTCTAAAACGATGAAAATGCAGGTTTCGACTGTTTTTGACTGAATTTCAACGAAATTCGAGAAATTTTCATGTTGCGAGTCACTTTCGAGGTTCCAGTCGAACGGACCCTCGACAAGAAAGCATATCGAGAGATTGGGTGTTAGTTCGTCAAAATCGATGAAACGGCAGGTTTCGACTGTTTTTGATTCAATTTCAACGAAAATCGAGAAATGTTCATGTTGCGAGTCACTTTCGAGGTTCCAGTCGAACGGACCCTCGTCAAGATAGCATATCGAGAGATTGGGTGTTAGTTCGTCTAAAACGATGAAACTGCAGGTTTCGACTGTTTTTGAATGAATTCCAACGAAAATCGAGAAATTTTCAAGTTGCGAGTCACTTTCAAGTTTTCAGTCGAACGGACACTCGACAAGAAAGCATATCGAGAGATTGGATGTTTCTTCGTCGAAAACGATGAAAATCTAGATTTCGACCGTTTTTGAATGAATTTAAACGAAAATCGAGAAATTTTCATCTTGCGAGTCCCTGTCGAGGTTCCAGTCGAACGGACCCTCGACAAGAAAGCATATCGAGAGATTGGATGTTAGTTCGTCTAAAGCGATGTACATGCAGGTTTCGACTGCTTTTGACTGCGTTTCAAAGAAAAGCGAGAAATTTTCATGTTGCGAGTCACTTTCGAGGTTTCAGTCGAACGGACCCTCGACAAGAAAGCATATCGAGAGATTGGATGTTTCTTCGTCGAAAACGATGAAAATCTAGATTTCGACCGTTTTAGAAAGAATTTCAACGAAAATCGAGAAATTTTCATCTTGCGAGTCACTTTCGAGGTTCGAGTTGAACGGACCCTCGACAAGAAAGCATATCGAGAGATTGGGTGTTAGTTCGTCTAAAACGTTGTAAATGCAGGTTTCGACTGCTTTTGACTGCGTTTCAAAGAAAAGGGAGAAATTTTCATGTTGCGAGTCACTTTCGAGGTTCGAGTTGAACGGACTCTCGACAAGGAAGCATATCGATAGATTGGGTGTTGGTTCGTCCAAATCGATGAAACTGCAGGTTTCGACTGTTTTTGAATCAATTTAAACGAAAATCGAGAAATTTTCATGTTCCGAGTCACTTTCGAGGTATCAGTCGAACGGACTCTCGACAAGGAAGCATATCGATAGATTGGGTGTTAGTTCGTCCAAATCGATGAAACGGCAGGATTCGACTGTTTTTGATTGAATTTCAACGAAAATCGAGAAATTTTCATGTTGCAAGTCACTTTCGAGGTTCCAGTCGAACGGACCCTCGGCAAAAAGTCGTATCGAGAGATTGGATGTTAGTTCGTCTAAAGCGATGTACATGCAGGTTTCGACTGCTTTTGACTGCGTTTCAAAGAAAAGCGAGAAATTTTCATGTTGCGAGTCTCTTTCGAGGTTTCAGTCGAACGGACCCTCGACAAGCAACCATATCGAGAGATTGGGTTAGTTCGTCTAAAACGTTGTAAATGCAGGTTTCAACTGTTTTTGACTGCGTTTCAAAGAAAAGCGAGAAATTTTCATGTTGCGAGTCACTTTCGAGGTTCGAGTTGAACGGACCATCGCCAAAATCGCATATCGAGAGGTTCGGTGTTTCTTCGTCGAAAACGATGAAAATGCAGGTTTCGACCGTTTTAGAATGAATTTCAACGAAAATCGAGAAATTTTCATCTTGCGAGTCACTTTCGAGGTTCGAGTTGAACGGACCCTCGACAAGAAAGCATATCGAGAGATTGGGTGTTAGTTCGTCTAAAACGTTGTAAATGCAGGTTTCGACTATTTTTGACTGCGTTTCAAAGAAAAGGGAGAAATTTTCATGTTGCGAGTCACTTTCGAGGTTCGAGTTGAACGGACTCTCGACAAGGAAGCATATCGATAGATTGGGTGTTAGTTCGTCTAAAACGTTGTAAATGCAGGTTTCGACTGTTTTTGACTGCGTTTCAAAGAAAAGCGAGAAATTTTCATGTTGCGAGTCACTTTCGAGGTTCGAGTTGAACGGGCCATCGCCAAGATCGCATATCGAGAGGTTGGGTGTTAGTTCGTCAAAATCGATGAAACGGCAGGTTTCGACTGCTTTTGACTGCGTTTCAAAGAAAAGCGAGAAATTTTCATGTTGCGAGTCACTTTCGAGGTTTCAGTCGAACGGACCATCTACAAGAAAACATATCGAGAGATTGGGTGTTTGTCCGTCCAAATCGATGAAACTGCAGTTTTCGACTGTTTTTGAATGAATTTCAACGAACATCGAGAAATTTTCATGTTGCGAGTCTCTTTCGAGGTTTCAGTCGAACGGACCCTCGACAAGAAACCATATCGAGAGATTGGGTGTTAGTTCGTCTAAAACGTTGTAAATGCAGGTTTCGACTGTTTTTGACTGCGTTTCAAAGAAAAGCGAGAAATTTTCATGTTGCGAGTCACTTTCGAGGTTCGAGTTGAACGGGCCATCGCCAAGATCGCATATCGAGAGGTTGGGTGTTAGTTCGTCAAAATCGATGAAACGGCAGGTTTCGACCGGTTTAGAATGAATTTCAACGAAAATCGAGAAATTTTCATGTTGCGAGTCACTTTCGAGGTTCCAGTCGAACGGACCCTCGTCAAGAAAGCATATCGAGAGATTGGGTGTTAGTTCGTCAAAATCGATGAAAATGAAGGTTTCGACCGTTTTAGAATGAATTTCAACGAAAATCGAGAAATTTTCATGTTGCGAGTCACTTTCGAGGTTCCAGTCGAACGGACCCTCGTCAAGAAAGCATATCGAGAGATTGGGTGTTAGTTCGTCAAAATCGATGAAAATGAAAGTTTCGACTGTTTTTGATTGAATTTCAACGAAAATCGAGAAATGTTCATGTTGCGAGTCACTTTCGAGGTTCCAGTCGAACGGACCCTCGTCAAGAAAGCATATCGAGAGATTGGGTGTTAGTTCGTCTAAAACGATGAAAATGGAGGTTTCGACTGCTTTTGACAGCGTTTTAAAGAAAAGCGAGAAATTTTCATGTTGCGAGTCACTTTCGAGGTTCGAGTTGAACGGGCCATCGCCAAAATCGCATATCGAGAGGTTGGGTGTTTATTCGTCTAAATCGATGAAACTGCAGGTTTCGACTGTTTTTGAAACAATTTAAACGAAAATCGAGAAATTTTCATGTTCCGAGTCACTTTCGAGGTATCAGTCGAACGGAATCTCGACAAGCAACCATATCGAGATATTGGGTTAGTTCGTCTAAAACGTTGTAAATGCAGGTTTCGACTGTTTTTGACTGCGTTTCAAAGAAAAGCGAGAAATTTTCATGTTGCGAGTCACTTTCGAGGTTCGAGTTGAACGGGCCATCGCCAAGATCGCATATCGAGAGGTTGGGTGTTTCTTCGTCGAAAACGATGAAAATGCAGGTTTTGACCGTTTTAGAATGAATTTAAACGAAAATCGAGAAATTTTCATCTTGCGAGTCACTTTCGAGGTTCCAGTCGAACGGACCCTCGTCAAGATAGCATATCGAGAGATTGGGTGTTAGTTCGTCTAAAACGATGAAAATGCAGGTTTCGACTGTTTTTGACTGAATTTCAACGAAATTCGAGAAATTTTCATGTTGCGAGTCACTTTCGAGGTTCCAGTCGAACGGACCCTCGACAAGAAAGCATATCTAGAGATTGGGTGTTAGTTCGTCTAAAACGTTGTAAATGCAGGTTTCGACTGTTTGTGACTGCGTTTCAAAGAAAAGGGAGAAATTTTCATGTTGCGAGTCACTTTCGAGGTTCGAGTTGAGCGGACTCTCGACAAGGAAGCATATCGATAGATTGGGTGTTGGTTCGTCCAAATCGATGAAACTGTGGGTTTCGACCGTTTTTGAATGAATTTAATCGAAAATCGAGAAATTTTCATGTTGCGAGTCTCTTTCGAGGTTTCAGTCGAACGGACCCTCGACAAGCAACCATATCGAGAGATTGGGTTAGTTCGTCGAAAACGTTGTAAATGCAGGTTTCGAATGTTTTTGACTGCGTTTCAAAGAAAAGCGAGAAATTTTCATGTTGCGAGTCACTTTCGAGGTTCGAGTTGAACGGACTCTCGACAAGGAAGCATATCGATAGATTGGGTGTTGGTTCGTCCAAATCGATGAAACTGCAGGTTTCGACCGTTTTTGAATGAATTTAATCGAAAATCGAGAAATTTTCATGTTGCGAGTCTCTTTCGAGGTTTCAGTCGAACGGACCCTCGACAAGCAACCATATCGAGAGATTGGGTTAGTTCGTCTAAAACGTTGTAAATGCAGGTTTCGACCGTTTTAGAATGAATTTCAACGAAAATCGAGAAATTTTCATCTTGCGAGTCACTTTCGAGGTTCGAGTTGAACGGACCCTCGACAAGAAAGCATATCGAGAGATTGGGTGTTAGTTCGTCTAAAACGTTGTAAATGCAGGTTTCGACTGTTTTTGACTGCGTTTCAAAGAAAAGGGAGAAATTTTCATGTTGCGAGTCACTTTCGAGGTTCGAGTTGAACGGACTCTCGACAAGGAAGCATATCGATAGATTGGGTGTTGGTTCGTCCAAATCGATGAAACTGAAGGTTTCGACTGTTTTTGAATCAATTTAAACGAAAATCGAGAAATTTTCATGTTCCGAGTCACTTTCGAGGTATCAGTCGAACGGACTCTCGACAAGGAAGCATATCGATAGATTGGGTGTTCGTTTGTCCAAATCGATGAAACTGCAGGTTTCGACTGCTTTTGACTGCGTTTCAAAGAAAAGCGAGAAATTTTCATGTTGCGAGTCACTTTCGAGGTTTCAGTTGAACGGACCATCGAGAAGAAAGCATATCGAGAGATTGCGTGTTTGTCCGTCCAAATCGATGAAACTGCAGTTTTCGACTGTTTTTGAATGAATTTCAACGAAAATCGAGAAATTTTCATATTGCGAGTCGCTTTCGAGGTTCCAGTCGAACGGACCCTCGACAAGAAAGCATATCTAGAGATTGGGTGTTAGTTCGTCTAAAACGTTGTAAATGCAGGTTTCGACTGTTTGTGACTGCGTTTCAAAGAAAAGGGAGAAATTTTCATGTTGCGAGTCACTTTCGAGGTTCGAGTTGAGCGGACTCTCGACAAGGAAGCATATTGATAGATTGGGTGTTGGTTCGTCCAAATCGATGAAACTGCAGGTTTCGACCGTTTTTGAATGAATTTAATCGAAAATCGAGAAATTTTCATGTTGCGAGTCTCTTTCGAGGTTTCAGTCGAACGGACCCTCGACAAGCAACCACATCGAGAGATTGGGTTAGTTCGTCTAAAACGTTGTAAATGCAGGTTTCGACTGTTTTTGACTGCGTTTCAAAGAAAAGCGAGAAATTTTCATGTTGCGAGTCACTTTCGAGGTTCGAGTTGAACGGACCATCGCCAAAATCGCATATCGAGAGGTTCGGTGTTTCTTCGTCGAAAACGATGAAAATGCAGGTTTCGACCGTTTTAGAATGAATTTCAACGAAAATCGAGAAATTTTCATCTTGCGAGTCACTTTCGAGGTTCCAGTCGAACGGACCCTCGTCAAGAAAGCATATCGAGAGATTGGGTGTTAGTTCGTCAAAATCGATGAAAATGAAGGTTTCGACCGTTTTAGAATGAATTTCAACGAAAATCGAGAAATTTTCATGTTGCGAGTCACTTTCGAGGTTCCAGTCGAACGGACCCTCGTCAAGAAAGCATATCGAGAGATTGGGTGTTAGTTCGTCAAAATCGATGAAAATGAAAGTTTCGACTGTTTTTGATTGAATTTCAACGAAAATCGAGAAATGTTCATGTTGCGAGTCACTTTCGAGGTTCCAGTCGAACGGACCCTCGTCAAGAAAGCATATCGAGAGATTGGGTGTTAGTTCGTCTAAAACGATGAAAATGGAGGTTTCGACTGCTTTTGACAGCGTTTTAAAGAAAAGCGAGAAATTTTCATGTTGCGAGTCACTTTCGAGGTTCGAGTTGAACGGGCCATCGCCAAAATCGCATATCGAGAGGTTGGGTGTTTATTCGTCTAAATCGATGAAACTGCAGGTTTCGACTGTTTTTGAAACAATTTAAACGAAAATCGAGAAATTTTCATGTTCCGAGTCACTTTCGAGGTATCAGTCGAACGGAATCTCGACAAGCAACCATATCGAGATATTGGGTTAGTTCGTCTAAAACGTTGTAAATGCAGGTTTCGACTGTTTTTGACTGCGTTTCAAAGAAAAGCGAGAAATTTTCATGTTGCGAGTCACTTTCGAGGTTCGAGTTGAACGGGCCATCGCCAAGATCGCATATCGAGAGGTTGGGTGTTTCTTCGTCGAAAACGATGAAAATGCAGGTTTTGACCGTTTTAGAATGAATTTAAACGAAAATCGAGAAATTTTCATCTTGCGAGTCACTTTCGAGGTTCCAGTCGAACGGACCCTCGTCAAGATAGCATATCGAGAGATTGGGTGTTAGTTCGTCTAAAACGATGAAAATGCAGGTTTCGACTGTTTTTGACTGAATTTCAACGAAATTCGAGAAATTTTCATGTTGCGAGTCACTTTCGAGGTTCCAGTCGAACGGACCCTCGACAAGAAAGCATATCGAGAGATTGGGTGTTAGTTCGTCAAAATCGATGAAACGGCAGGTTTCGACTGTTTTTGATTCAATGTCAACGAAAATCGAGAAATGTTCATGTTGCGAGTCACTTTCGAGGTTCCAGTCGAACGGACCCTCGTCAAGATAGCATATCGAGAGATTGGGTGTTAGTTCGTCTAAAACGATGAAACTGCAGGTTTCGACTGTTTTTGAATGAATTCCAACGAAAATCGAGAAATTTTCAAGTTGCGAGTCACTTTCAAGTTTTCAGTCGAACGGACACTCGACAAGAAAGCATATCGAGAGATTGGATGTTTCTTCGTCGAAAACGATGAAAATCTAGATTTCGACCGTTTTTGAATGAATTTAAACGAAAATCGAGAAATTTTCATCTTGCGAGTCCCTGTCGAGGTTCCAGTCGAACGGACCCTCGACAAGAAAGCATATCGAGAGATTGGATGTTAGTTCGTCTAAAGCGATGTACATGCAGGTTTCGACTGCTTTTGACTGCGTTTCAAAGAAAAGCGAGAAATTTTCATGTTGCGAGTCACTTTCGAGGTTTCAGTCGAACGGACCCTCGACAAGAAAGCATATCGAGAGATTGGATGTTTCTTCGTCGAAAACGATGAAAATCTAGATTTCGACCGTTTTAGAAAGAATTTCAACGAAAATCGAGAAATTTTCATCTTGCGAGTCACTTTCGAGGTTCGAGTTGAACGGACCCTCGACAAGAAAGCATATCGAGAGATTGGGTGTTAGTTCGTCTAAAACGTTGTAAATGCAGGTTTCGACTGCTTTTGACTGCGTTTCAAAGAAAAGGGAGAAATTTTCATGTTGCGAGTCACTTTCGAGGTTCGAGTTGAACGGACTCTCGACAAGGAAGCATATCGATAGATTGGGTGTTGGTTCGTCCAAATCGATGAAACTGCAGGTTTCGACTGTTTTTGAATCAATTTAAACGAAAATCGAGAAATTTTCATGTTCCGAGTCACTTTCGAGATATCAGTCGAACGGACTCTCGACAAGGAAGCATATCGATAGATTGGGTGTTAGTTTGTCCAAATCGATGAAACAGCAGGTTTCGACTGCTTTTGACTGCGTTTCAAAGAAAAGCGAGAAATTTTCATGTTGCGAGTCACTTTCGAGGTTCGAGTTGAACGGACTCTCGACAAGGAAGCATATCGATAGATTGGGTGTTGGTTCGTCCAAATCGATGAAACTGCAGGTTTCGACTGTTTTTGAATCAATTTAAACGAAAATCGAGAAATTTTCATGTTCCGAGTCACTTTCGAGGTATCAGTCGAACGGACTCTCGACAAGGAAGCATATCGATAGATTGGGTGTTAGTTCGTCCAAATCGATGAAACGGCAGGATTCGACTGTTTTTGATTGAATTTCAACGAAAATCGAGAAATTTTCATGTTGCAAGTCACTTTCGAGGTTCCAGTCGAACGGACCCTCGGCAAAAAGTCGTATCGAGAGATTGGATGTTAGTTCGTCTAAAGCGATGTACATGCAGGTTTCGACTGCTTTTGACTGCGTTTCAAAGAAAAGCGAGAAATTTTCATGTTGCGAGTCTCTTTCGAGGTTTCAGTCGAACGGACCCTCGACAAGCAACCATATCGAGAGATTGGGTTAGTTCGTCTAAAACGTTGTAAATGCAGGTTTCAACTGTTTTTGACTGCGTTTCAAAGAAAAGCGAGAAATTTTCATGTTGCGAGTCACTTTCGAGGTTCGAGTTGAACGGACCATCGCCAAAATCGCATATCGAGAGGTTCGGTGTTTCTTCGTCGAAAACGATGAAAATGCAGGTTTCGACCGTTTTAGAATGAATTTCAACGAAAATCGAGAAATTTTCATCTTGCGAGTCACTTTCGAGGTTCGAGTTGAACGGACCCTCGACAAGAAAGCATATCGAGAGATTGGGTGTTAGTTCGTCTAAAACGTTGTAAATGCAGGTTTCGACTGTTTTTGACTGCGTTTCAAAGAAAAGGGAGAAATTTTCATGTTGCGAGTCACTTTCGAGGTTCGAGTTGAACGGACTCTCGACAAGGAAGCATATCGATAGATTGGGTGTTAGTTCGTCTAAAACGTTGTAAATGCAGGTTTCGACTGTTTTTGACTGCGTTTCAAAGAAAAGCGAGAAATTTTCATGTTGCGAGTCACTTTCGAGGTTCGAGTTGAACGGGCCATCGCCAAGATCGCATATCGAGAGGTTGGGTGTTAGTTCGTCAAAATCGATGAAACGGCAGGTTTCGACCGGTTTAGAATGAATTTCAACGAAAATCGAGAAATTTTCATGTTGCGAGTCACTTTCGAGGTTCCAGTCGAACGGACCCTCGTCAAGAAAGCATATCGAGAGATTGGGTGTTAGTTCGTCAAAATCGATGAAAATGAAGTTTTCGACCGTTTTAGAATGAATTTCAACGAAAATCGAGAAATTTTCATGTTGCGAGTCACTTTCGAGGTTCCAGTCGAACGGACCCTCGTCAAGAAAGCATATCGAGAGATTGGGTGTTAGTTCGTCAAAATCGATGAAAATGAAAGTTTCGACTGTTTTTGATTGAATTTCAACGAAAATCGAGAAATGTTCATGTTGCGAGTCACTTTCGAGGTTCCAGTCGAACGGACCCTCGTCAAGAAAGCATATCGAGAGATTGGGTGTTAGTTCGTCTAAAACGATGAAAATGGAGGTTTCGACTGCTTTTGACAGCGTTTTAAAGAAAAGCGAGAAATTTTCATGTTGCGAGTCACTTTCGAGGTTCGAGTTGAACGGGCCATCGCCAAAATCGCATATCGAGAGGTTGGGTGTTTATTCGTCTAAATCGATGAAACTGCAGGTTTCGACTGTTTTTGAAACAATTTAAACGAAAATCGAGAAATTTTCATGTTCCGAGTCACTTTCGAGGTATCAGTCGAACGGAATCTCGACAAGCAACCATATCGAGATATTGGGTTAGTTCGTCTAAAACGTTGTAAATGCAGGTTTCGACTGTTTTTGACTGCGTTTCAAAGAAAAGCGAGAAATTTTCATGTTGCGAGTCACTTTCGAGGTTCGAGTTGAACGGGCCATCGCCAAGATCGCATATCGAGAGGTTGGGTGTTTCTTCGTCGAAAACGATGAAAATGCAGGTTTTGACCGTTTTAGAATGAATTTAAACGAAAATCGAGAAATTTTCATCTTGCGAGTCACTTTCGAGGTTCCAGTCGAACGGACCCTCGTCAAGATAGCATATCGAGAGATTGGGTGTTAGTTCGTCTAAAACGATGAAAATGCAGGTTTCGACTGTTTTTGACTGAATTTCAACGAAATTCGAGAAATTTTCCTGTTGCGAGTCACTTTCGAGGTTCCAGTCGAACGGACCCTCGACAAGAAAGCATATCGAGAGATTGGGTGTTAGTTCGTCAAAATCGATGAAACGGCAGGTTTCGACTGTTTTTGATTCAATTTCAACGAAAATCGAGAAATGTTCATGTTGCGAGTCACTTTCGAGGTTCCAGTCGAACGGACCCTCGACAAGCAACCATATCGAGAGATTGGGTTAGTTCGTCTAAAACGTTGTAAATGCAGGTTTCGACCGTTTTAGAATGAATTTCAACGAAAATCGAGAAATTTTCATCTTGCGAGTCACTTTCGAGGTTCGAGTTGAACGGACCCTCGACAAGAAAGCATATCGAGAGATTGGGTGTTAGTTCGTCTAAAACGTTGTAAATGCAGGTTTCGACTGTTTTTGACTGCGTTTCAAAGAAAAGGGAGAAATTTTCATGTTGCGAGTCACTTTCGAGGTTCCAGTCGAACGGACCCTCGACAAGAAAGCATATCTAGAGATTGGGTGTTAGTTCGTCTAAAACGTTGTAAATGCAGGTTTCGACTGTTTGTGACTGCGTTTCAAAGAAAAGGGAGAAATTTTCATGTTGCGAGTCACTTTCGAGGTTCGAGTTGAGCGGACTCTCGACAAGGAAGCATATCGATAGATTGGGTGTTGGTTCGTCCAAATCGATGAAACTGTGGGTTTCGACCGTTTTTGAATGAATTTAATCGAAAATCGAGAAATTTTCATGTTGCGAGTCTCTTTCGAGGTTTCAGTCGAACGGACCCTCGACAAGCAACCATATCGAGAGATTGGGTTAGTTCGTCGAAAACGTTGTAAATGCAGGTTTCGAATGTTTTTGACTGCGTTTCAAAGAAAAGCGAGAAATTTTCATGTTGCGAGTCACTTTCGAGGTTCGAGTTGAACGGACTCTCGACAAGGAAGCATATCGATAGATTGGGTGTTGGTTCGTCCAAATCGATGAAACTGCGGGTTTCGACTGTTTTTGAATCAATTTAAACAAAAATCGAGAAATTTTCATGTTCCGAGTCACTTTCGAGATATCAGTCGAACGGACTCTCGACAAGGAAGCATATCGATAGATTGGGTATTAGTTTGTCCAAATCGATGAAACAGCAGGTTTCGACTGCTTTTGACTGCGTTTCAAAGAAAAGCGAGAAATTTTCATGTTGCGAGTCACTTTCGAGGTTTCAGTCGAACGGACCATCTACAAGAAAGCATATCGAGAGATTGGGTGTTTGTCCGTCCAAATCGATGAAACTGCAGTTTTCGACTGTTTTTGAATGAATTTCAACGAAAATCGAGAAATTTTCATGTTGCGAGTCTCTTTCGAGGTTTCAGTCGAACGGACCCTCGACAAGAAACCATATCGAGAGATTGGGTGTTAGTTCGTCTAAAACGTTGTAAATGCAGGTTTCGACTGTTTTTGACTGCGTTTCAAAGAAAAGCGAGAAATTTTCATGTTGCGAGTCACTTTCGAGGTTCGAGTTGAACGGGCCATCGCCAAGATCGCATATCGAGAGGTTGGGTGTTAGTTCGTCAAAATCGATGAAACGGCAGGTTTCGACCGGTTTAGAATGAATTTCAACGAAAATCGAGAAATTTTCATGTTGCGAGTCACTTTCGAGGTTCCAGTCGAACGGACCCTCGACAAGAAAGCATATCTAGAGATTGGGTGTTAGTTCGTCTAAAACGTTGTAAGTGCAGGTTTCGACTGTTTGTGACTGCGTTTCAAAGAAAAGGGAGAAATTTTCATGTTGCGAGTCACTTTCGAGGTTCGAGTTGAGCGGACTCTCGACAAGGAAGCATATCGATAGATTGGGTGTTGGTTCGTCCAAATCGATGAAACTGCAGGTTTCGACCGTTTTTGAATGAATTTAATCGAAAATCGAGAAATTTTCATGTTGCGAGTCTCTTTCGAGGTTTCAGTCGAACGGACCCTCGACAAGCAACCATATCGAGAGATTGGGTTAGTTCGTCTAAAACGTTGTAAATGCAGGTTTCGACTGTTTTTGACTGCGTTTCAAAGAAAAGCGAGAAATTTTCATGTTGCGAGTCACTTTCGAGGTTCGAATTGAACGGACCATCGCCAAAATCGCATATCGAGAGGTTCGGTGTTTCTTCGTCGAAAACGATGAAAATGCAGGTTTCGACCGTTTTAGAATGAATTTCAACGAAAATCGAGAAATTTTCATCTTGCGAGTCACTTTCGATGTTCGAGTTGAACGGACCCTCGACAAGAAAGCATATCGAGAGATTGGGTGTTAGTTCGTCTAAGACGTTGTAAATGCAGGTTTCGACTGTTTTTGACTGCGTTTCAAAGAAAAGGGAGAAATTTTCATGTTGCGAGTCACTTTCGAGGTTCGAGTTGAACGGACTCTCGACAAGGAAGCATATCGATAGATTGGGTGTTGGTTCGTCCAAATCGATGAAACTGCAGGTTTCGACCGTTTTTGAATGAATTTAATCGAAAATCGAGAAATTTTCATGTTGCGAGTCTCTTTCGAGGTTTCCGTCGAACGGACCCTCGACAAGCAACCATATCGAGAGATTGGGTTAGTTTGTCTAAAACGTTGTAAATGCAGGTTTCAACTGTTTTTGACTGCGTTTCAAAGAAAAGCGAGAAATTTTCATGTTGCGAGTCACTTTCGAGGTTCGAGTTGAACGGACCATCGCCAAAATCGCATATCGAGAGGTTCGGTGTTTCTTCGTCGAAAACGATGAAAATGCAGGTTTCGACCGTTTTAGAATGAATTTCAACGAAAATCGAGAAATTTTCATCTTGCGAGTCACTTTCGAGGTTCGAGTTGAACGGACCCTCGACAAGAAAGCATATCGAGAGATTGGGTGTTAGTTCGTCTAAAACGTTGTAAATGCAGGTTTCGACTGTTTTTGACTGCGTTTCAAAGAAAAGGGAGAAATTTTCATGTTGCGAGTCACTTTCGAGGTTCGAGTTGAACGGACCCTCGACAAGAAAGCATATCTAGAGATTGGGTGTTAGTTCGTCTAAAACGTTGTAAGTGCAGGTTTCGACTGTTTGTGACTGCGTTTCAAAGAAAAGGGAGAAATTTTCATGTTGCGAGTCACTTTCGAGGTTCGAGTTGAGCGGACTCTCGACAAGGAAGCATATCGATAGATTGGGTGTTGGTTCGTCCAAATCGATGAAACTGCAGGTTTCGACCGTTTTTGAATGAATTTAATCGAAAATCGAGAAATTTTCATGTTGCGAGTCTCTTTCGAGGTTTCAGTCGAACGGACCCTCGACAAGCAACCATATCGAGAGATTGGGTTAGTTCGTCTAAAACGTTGTAAATGCAGGTTTCGACTGTTTTTGACTGCGTTTCAAAGAAAAGCGAGAAATTTTCATGTTGCGAGTCACTTTCGAGGTTCGAGTTGAACGGGCCATCGCCAAGATCGCATATCGAGAGGTTGGGTGTTAGTTCGTCAAAATCGATGAAACGGCAGGTTTCGACCGGTTTAGAATGAATTTCAACGAAAATCGAGAAATTTTCATGTTGCGAGTCACTTTCGAGGTTCCAGTCGAACGGACCCTCGTCAAGAAAGCGTATCGAGAGATTGGGTGTTAGTTCGTCAAAATCGATGAAAATGAAGGTTTCGACCGTTTTAGAATGAATTTCAACGAAAATCGAGAAATTTTCATGTAGCGAGTCACTTTCGAGGTTCCAGTCGAACGGACCCTCGTCAAGAAAGCATATCGAGAGATTGGGTGTTAGTTCGTCAAAATCGATGAAAATGAAGGTTTCGACTGTTTTTGATTGAATTTCAACGAAAATCGAGAAATGTTCATGTTGCGAGTCACTTTCGAGGTTCGAGTTGAACGGGCCATCGCCAAAATCGCATATCGAGAGGTTGGGTGTTTATTCGTCTAAATCGATGAAACTGCAGGTTTCGACTGTTTTTGAATGAATTTCAACGAAAATCGAGAAATTTTCAAGTTGCGAGTCACTTTCAAGTTTTCAGTCGAACGGACCCTCGACAAGAAAGCATATCGAGAGATTGGATGTTTCTTCGTCGAAAACGATGAAAATGCATATTTCGACCGTTTTTGAATGAATTTAAACGAAAATCGAGAAATTTTCATCTTACGAGTCACTTTCGAGGTTCCAGTCGAACGGACCCTCGACAAGAAAGCATATCGAGAGATTGGGTGTTAGTTCGTCTAAAACGTTGTAAATGCAGGTTTCGACTGTTTTTGACTGCGTTTCAAAGAAAAGGGAGAAATTTTCATGTTGCGAGTCACTTTCGAGGTTCGAGTTGAACGGACTCTCGACAACGAAGCATATCGATAGATTGGGTGTTGCTTCGTCCAAATCGATGAAACTGCAGGTTTCGACTGTTTTTGAATCAATTTAAACGAATATCGAGAAATTTTCATGTTCCGAGTCACTTTCGAGGTATCAGTCGAACGGACCCTCGACAAGAAAGCATATCTAGAGATTGGGTGTTAGTTCGTCTAAAACGTTGTAAATGCAGGTTTCGACTGTTTGTGACTGCGTTTCAAAGAAAAGGGAGAAATTTTCATGTTGCGAGTCACTTTCGAGGTTCGAGTTGAGCGGACTCTCGACAAGGAAGCATATCGATAGATTGGGTGTTGGTTCGTCCAAATCGATGAAACTGCAGGTTTCGACCGTTTTTGAATGAATTTAATCGAAAATCGAGAAATTTTCATGTTGCGAGTCTCTTTCGAGGTTTCAGTCGAACGGACCCTCGACAAGCAACCATATCGAGAGATTGGGTTAGTTCGTCTAAAACGTTGTAAATGCAGGTTTCGACCGTTTTAGAATGAATTTCAACGAAAATCGAGAAATTTTCATCTTGCGAGTCACTTTCGAGGTTCGAGTTGAACGGACCCTCGACAAGAAAGCATATCGAGAGATTGGGTGTTAGTTCGTCTAAAACGTTGTAAATGCAGGTTTCGACTGTTTTTGACTGCGTTTCAAAGAAAAGGGAGAAATTTTCATGTTGCGAGTCACTTTCGAGGTTCGAGTTGAACGGACTCTCGACAAGGAAGCATATCGATAGATTGGGTGTTGGTTCGTCCAAATCGATGAAACTGAAGGTTTCGACTGTTTTTGAATCAATTTAAACGAAAATCGAGAAATTTTCATGTTCCGAGTCACTTTCGAGGTATCAGTCGAACGGACTCTCGACAAGGAAGCATATCGATAGATTGGGTGTTCGTTTGTCCAAATCGATGAAACTGCAGGTTTCGACTGCTTTTGACTGCGTTTCAAAGAAAAGCGAGAAATTTTCATGTTGCGAGTCACTTTCGAGGTTTCAGTTGAACGGACCATCGAGAAGAAAGCATATCGAGAGATTGCGTGTTTGTCCGTCCAAATCGATGAAACTGCAGTTTTCGACTGTTTTTGAATGAATTTCAACGAAAATCGAGAAATTTTCATATTGCGAGTCGCTTTCGAGGTTCCAGTCGAACGGACCCTCGACAAGAAAGCATATCTAGAGATTGGGTGTTAGTTCGTCTAAAACGTTGTAAATGCAGGTTTCGACTGTTTGTGACTGCGTTTCAAAGAAAAGGGAGAAATTTTCATGTTGCGAGTCACTTTCGAGGTTCGAGTTGAGCGGACTCTCGACAAGGAAGCATATTGATAGATTGGGTGTTGGTTCGTCCAAATCGATGAAACTGCAGGTTTCGACCGTTTTTGAATGAATTTAATCGAAAATCGAGAAATTTTCATGTTGCGAGTCTCTTTCGAGGTTTCAGTCGAACGGACCCTCGACAAGCAACCACATCGAGAGATTGGGTTAGTTCGTCTAAAACGTTGTAAATGCAGGTTTCGACTGTTTTTGACTGCGTTTCAAAGAAAAGCGAGAAATTTTCATGTTGCGAGTCACTTTCGAGGTTCGAGTTGAACGGACCATCGCCAAAATCGCATATCGAGAGGTTCGGTGTTTCTTCGTCGAAAACGATGAAAATGCAGGTTTCGACCGTTTTAGAATGAATTTCAACGAAAATCGAGAAATTTTCATCTTGCGAGTCACTTTCGAGGTTCCAGTCGAACGGACCCTCGTCAAGAAAGCATATCGAGAGATTGGGTGTTAGTTCGTCAAAATCGATGAAAATGAAGGTTTCGACCGTTTTAGAATGAATTTCAACGAAAATCGAGAAATTTTCATGTTGCGAGTCACTTTCGAGGTTCCAGTCGAACGGACCCTCGTCAAGAAAGCATATCGAGAGATTGGGTGTTAGTTCGTCAAAATCGATGAAAATGAAAGTTTCGACTGTTTTTGATTGAATTTCAACGAAAATCGAGAAATGTTCATGTTGCGAGTCACTTTCGAGGTTCCAGTCGAACGGACCCTCGTCAAGAAAGCATATCGAGAGATTGGGTGTTAGTTCGTCTAAAACGATGAAAATGGAGGTTTCGACTGCTTTTGACAGCGTTTTAAAGAAAAGCGAGAAATTTTCATGTTGCGAGTCACTTTCGAGGTTCGAGTTGAACGGGCCATCGCCAAAATCGCATATCGAGAGGTTGGGTGTTTATTCGTCTAAATCGATGAAACTGCAGGTTTCGACTGTTTTTGAAACAATTTAAACGAAAATCGAGAAATTTTCATGTTCCGAGTCACTTTCGAGGTATCAGTCGAACGGAATCTCGACAAGCAACCATATCGAGATATTGGGTTAGTTCGTCTAAAACGTTGTAAATGCAGGTTTCGACTGTTTTTGACTGCGTTTCAAAGAAAAGCGAGAAATTTTCACGTTGCGAGTCACTTTCGAGGTTCGAGTTGAACGGGCCATCGCCAAGATCGCATATCGAGAGGTTGGGTGTTTCTTCGTCGAAAACGATGAAAATGCAGGTTTTGACCGTTTTAGAATGAATTTAAACGAAAATCGAGAAATTTTCATCTTGCGAGTCACTTTCGAGGTTCCAGTCGAACGGACCCTCGTCAAGATAGCATATCGAGAGATTGGGTGTTAGTTCGTCTAAAACGATGAAAATGCAGGTTTCGACTGTTTTTGACTGAATTTCAACGAAATTCGAGAAATTTTCATGTTGCGAGTCACTTTCGAGGTTCCAGTCGAACGGACCCTCGACAAGAAAGCATATCGAGAGATTGGGTGTTAGTTCGTCAAAATCGATGAAACGGCAGGTTTCGACTGTTTTTGATTCAATTTCAACGAAAATCGAGAAATGTTCATGTTGCGAGTCACTTTCGAGGTTCCAGTCGAACGGACCCTCGTCAAGATAGCATATCGAGAGATTGGGTGTTAGTTCGTCTAAAACGATGAAACTGCAGGTTTCGACTGTTTTTGAATGAATTCCAACGAAAATCGAGAAATTTTCAAGTTGCGAGTCACTTTCAAGTTTTCAGTCGAACGGACACTCGACAAGAAAGCATATCGAGAGATTGGATGTTTCTTCGTCGAAAACGATGAAAATCTAGATTTCGACCGTTTTTGAATGAATTTAAACGAAAATCGAGAAATTTTCATCTTGCGAGTCCCTGTCGAGGTTCCAGTCGAACGGACCCTCGACAAGAAAGCATATCGAGAGATTGGATGTTAGTTCGTCTAAAGCGATGTACATGCAGGTTTCGACTGCTTTTGACTGCGTTTCAAAGAAAAGCGAGAAATTTTCATGTTGCGAGTCACTTTCGAGGTTTCAGTCGAACGGACCCTCGACAAGAAAGCATATCGAGAGATTGGATGTTTCTTCGTCGAAAACGATGAAAATCTAGATTTCGACCGTTTTAGAAAGAATTTCAACGAAAATCGAGAAATTTTCATCTTGCGAGTCACTTTCGAGGTTCGAGTTGAACGGACCCTCGACAAGAAAGCATATCGAGAGATTGGGTGTTAGTTCGTCTAAAACGTTGTAAATGCAGGTTTCGACTGCTTTTGACTGCGTTTCAAAGAAAAGGGAGAAATTTTCATGTTGCGAGTCACTTTCGAGGTTCGAGTTGAACGGACTCTCGACAAGGAAGCATATCGATAGATTGGGTGTTGGTTCGTCCAAATCGATGAAACTGCAGGTTTCGACTGTTTTTGAATCAATTTAAACGAAAATCGAGAAATTTTCATGTTCCGAGTCACTTTCGAGATATCAGTCGAACGGACTCTCGACAAGGAAGCATATCGATAGATTGGGTGTTAGTTTGTCCAAATCGATGAAACAGCAGGTTTCGACTGCTTTTGACTGCGTTTCAAAGAAAAGCGAGAAATTTTCATGTTGCGAGTCACTTTCGAGGTTCGAGTTGAACGGACTCTCGACAAGGAAGCATATCGATAGATTGGGTGTTGGTTCGTCCAAATCGATGAAACTGCAGGTTTCGACTGTTTTTGAATCAATTTAAACGAAAATCGAGAAATTTTCATGTTCCGAGTCACTTTCGAGGTATCAGTCGAACGGACTCTCGACAAGGAAGCATATCGATAGATTGGGTGTTAGTTCGTCCAAATCGATGAAACGGCAGGATTCGACTGTTTTTGATTGAATTTCAACGAAAATCGAGAAATTTTCATGTTGCAAGTCACTTTCGAGGTTCCAGTCGAACGGACCCTCGGCAAAAAGTCGTATCGAGAGATTGGATGTTAGTTCGTCTAAAGCGATGTACATGCAGGTTTCGACTGCTTTTGACTGCGTTTCAAAGAAAAGCGAGAAATTTTCATGTTGCGAGTCTCTTTCGAGGTTTCAGTCGAACGGACCCTCGACAAGCAACCATATCGAGAGATTGGGTTAGTTCGTCTAAAACGTTGTAAATGCAGGTTTCAACTGTTTTTGACTGCGTTTCAAAGAAAAGCGAGAAATTTTCATGTTGCGAGTCACTTTCGAGGTTCGAGTTGAACGGACCATCGCCAAAATCGCATATCGAGAGGTTCGGTGTTTCTTCGTCGAAAACGATGAAAATGCAGGTTTCGACCGTTTTAGAATGAATTTCAACGAAAATCGAGAAATTTTCATCTTGCGAGTCACTTTCGAGGTTCGAGTTGAACGGACCCTCGACAAGAAAGCATATCGAGTGATTGGGTGTTAGTTCGTCTAAAACGTTGTAAATGCAGGTTTCGACTGTTTTTGACTGCGTTTCAAAGAAAAGGGAGAAATTTTCATGTTGCGAGTCACTTTCGAGGTTCGAGTTGAACGGACTCTCGACAAGGAAGCATATCGATAGATTGGGTGTTAGTTCGTCTAAAACGTTGTAAATGCAGGTTTCGACTGTTTTTGACTGCGTTTCAAAGAAAAGCGAGAAATTTTCATGTTGCGAGTCACTTTCGAGGTTCGAGTTGAACGGGCCATCGCCAAGATCGCATATCGAGAGGTTGGGTGTTAGTTCGTCAAAATCGATGAAACGGCAGGTTTCGACTGCTTTTGACTGCGTTTCAAAGAAAAGCGAGAAATTTTCATGTTGCGAGTCACTTTCGAGGTTTCAGTCGAACGGACCATCTACAAGAAAACATATCGAGAGATTGGGTGTTTGTCCGTCCAAATCGATGAAACTGCAGTTTTCGACTGTTTTTGAATGAATTTCAACGAACATCGAGAAATTTTCATGTTGCGAGTCTCTTTCGAGGTTTCAGTCGAACGGACCCTCGACAAGAAACCATATCGAGAGATTGGGTGTTAGTTCGTCTAAAACGTTGTAAATGCAGGTTTCGACTGTTTTTGACTGCGTTTCAAAGAAAAGCGAGAAATTTTCATGTTGCGAGTCACTTTCGAGGTTCGAGTTGAACGGGCCATCGCCAAGATCGCATATCGAGAGGTTGGGTGTTAGTTCGTCAAAATCGATGAAACGGCAGGTTTCGACCGGTTTAGAATGAATTTCAACGAAAATCGAGAAATTTTCATGTTGCGAGTCACTTTCGAGGTTCCAGTCGAACGGACCCTCGTCAAGAAAGCATATCGAGAGATTGGGTGTTAGTTCGTCAAAATCGATGAAAATGAAGGTTTCGACCGTTTTAGAATGAATTTCAACGAAAATCGAGAAATTTTCATGTTGCGAGTCACTTTCGAGGTTCCAGTCGAACGGACCCTCGTCAAGAAAGCATATCGAGAGATTGGGTGTTAGTTCGTCAAAATCGATGAAAATGAAAGTTTCGACTGTTTTTGATTGAATTTCAACGAAAATCGAGAAATGTTCATGTTGCGAGTCACTTTCGAGGTTCCAGTCGAACGGACCCTCGTCAAGAAAGCATATCGAGAGATTGGGTGTTAGTTCGTCTAAAACGATGAAAATGGAGGTTTCGACTGCTTTTGACAGCGTTTTAAAGAAAAGCGAGAAATTTTCATGTTGCGAGTCACTTTCGAGGTTCGAGTTGAACGGGCCATCGCCAAAATCGCATATCGAGAGGTTGGGTGTTTATTCGTCTAAATCGATGAAACTGCAGGTTTCGACTGTTTTTGAAACAATTTAAACGAAAATCGAGAAATTTTCATGTTCCGAGTCACTTTCGAGGTATCAGTCGAACGGAATCTCGACAAGCAACCATATCGAGATATTGGGTTAGTTCGTCTAAAACGTTGTAAATGCAGGTTTCGACTGTTTTTGACTGCGTTTCAAAGAAAAGCGAGAAATTTTCATGTTGCGAGTCACTTTCGAGGTTCGAGTTGAACGGGCCATCGCCAAGATCGCATATCGAGAGGTTGGGTGTTTCTTCGTCGAAAACGATGAAAATGCAGGTTTTGACCGTTTTAGAATGAATTTAAACGAAAATCGAGAAATTTTCATCTTGCGAGTCACTTTCGAGGTTCCAGTCGAACGGACCCTCGTCAAGATAGCATATCGAGAGATTGGGTGTTAGTTCGTCTAAAACGATGAAAATGCAGGTTTCGACTGTTTTTGACTGAATTTCAACGAAATTCGAGAAATTTTCATGTTGCGAGTCACTTTCGAGGTTCCAGTCGAACGGACCCTCGACAAGAAAGCATATCGAGAGATTGGGTGTTAGTTCGTCAAAATCGATGAAACGGCAGGTTTCGACTGTTTTTGATTCAATTTCAACGAAAATCGAGAAATGTTCATGTTGCGAGTCACTTTCGAGGTTCCAGTCGAACGGACCCTCGTCAAGATAGCATATCGAGAGATTGGGTGTTAGTTCGTCTAAAACGATGAAACTGCAGGTTTCGACTGTTTTTGAATGAATTCCAACGAAAATCGAGAAATTTTCAAGTTGCGAGTCACTTTCAAGTTTTCAGTCGAACGGACCCTCGACAAGAAAGCATATCGAGAGATTGGATGTTTCTTCGTCGAAAACGATGAAAATGCATATTTCGACCGTTTTTGAATGAATTTAAACGAAAATCGAGAAATTTTCATCTTACGAGTCACTTTCGAGGTTCCAGTCGAACGGACCCTCGACAAGAAAGCATATCGAGAGATTGGGTGTTAGTTCGTCTAAAACGTTGTAAATGCAGGTTTCGACTGTTTTTGACTGCGTTTCAAAGAAAAGGGAGAAATTTTCATGTTGCGAGTCACTTTCGAGGTTCGAGTTGAACGGACTCTCGACAACGAAGCATATCGATAGATTGGGTGTTGCTTCGTCCAAATCGATGAAACTGCAGGTTTCGACTGTTTTTGAATCAATTTAAACGAATATCGAGAAATTTTCATGTTCCGAGTCACTTTCGAGGTATCAGTCGAACGGACCCTCGACAAGAAAGCATATCTAGAGATTGGGTGTTAGTTCGTCTAAAACGTTGTAAATGTAGGTTTCGACTGTTTGTGACTGCGTTTCAAAGAAAAGGGAGAAATTTTCATGTTGCGAGTCACTTTCGAGGTTCGAGTTGAGCGGACTCTCGACAAGGAAGCATATCGATAGATTGGGTGTTGGTTCGTCCAAATCGATGAAACTGCAGGTTTCGACCGTTTTTGAATGAATTTAATCGAAAATCGAGAAATTTTCATGTTGCGAGTCTCTTTCGAGGTTTCAGTCGAACGGACCCTCGACAAGCAACCATATCGAGAGATTGGGTTAGTTCGTCTAAAACGTTGTAAATGCAGGTTTCGACCGTTTTAGAATGAATTTCAACGAAAATCGAGAAATTTTCATCTTGCGAGTCACTTTCGAGGTTCGAGTTGAACGGACCCTCGACAAGAAAGCATATCGAGAGATTGGGTGTTAGTTCGTCTAAAACGTTGTAAATGCAGGTTTCGACTGTTTTTGACTGCGTTTCAAAGAAAAGGGAGAAATTTTCATGTTGCGAGTCACTTTCGAGGTTCGAGTTGAACGGACTCTCGACAAGGAAGCATATCGATAGATTGGGTGTTGGTTCGTCCAAATCGATGAAACTGAAGGTTTCGACTGTTTTTGAATCAATTTAAACGAAAATCGAGAAATTTTCATGTTCCGAGTCACTTTCGAGGTATCAGTCGAACGGACTCTCGACAAGGAAGCATATCGATAGATTGGGTGTTCGTTTGTCCAAATCGATGAAACTGCAGGTTTCGACTGCTTTTGACTGCGTTTCAAAGAAAAGCGAGAAATTTTCATGTTGCGAGTCACTTTCGAGGTTTCAGTTGAACGGACCATCGAGAAGAAAGCATATCGAGAGATTGCGTGTTTGTCCGTCCAAATCGATGAAACTGCAGTTTTCGACTGTTTTTGAATGAATTTCAACGAAAATCGAGAAATTTTCATATTGCGAGTCGCTTTCGAGGTTCCAGTCGAACGGACCCTCGACAAGAAAGCATATCTAGAGATTGGGTGTTAGTTCGTCTAAAACGTTGTAAATGCAGGTTTCGACTGTTTGTGACTGCGTTTCAAAGAAAAGGGAGAAATTTTCATGTTGCGAGTCACTTTCGAGGTTCGAGTTGAGCGGACTCTCGACAAGGAAGCATATTGATAGATTGGGTGTTGGTTCGTCCAAATCGATGAAACTGCAGGTTTCGACCGTTTTTGAATGAATTTAATCGAAAATCGAGAAATTTTCATGTTGCGAGTCTCTTTCGAGGTTTCAGTCGAACGGACCCTCGACAAGCAACCACATCGAGAGATTGGGTTAGTTCGTCTAAAACGTTGTAAATGCAGGTTTCGACTGTTTTTGACTGCGTTTCAAAGAAAAGCGAGAAATTTTCATGTTGCGAGTCACTTTCGAGGTTCGAGTTGAACGGACCATCGCCAAAATCGCATATCGAGAGGTTCGGTGTTTCTTCGTCGAAAACGATGAAAATGCAGGTTTCGACCGTTTTAGAATGAATTTCAACGAAAATCGAGAAATTTTCATCTTGCGAGTCACTTTCGAGGTTCCAGTCGAACGGACCCTCGTCAAGAAAGCATATCGAGAGATTGGGTGTTAGTTCGTCAAAATCGATGAAAATGAAGGTTTCGACCGTTTTAGAATGAATTTCAACGAAAATCGAGAAATTTTCATGTTGCGAGTCACTTTCGAGGTTCCAGTCGAACGGACCCTCGTCAAGAAAGCATATCGAGAGATTGGGTGTTAGTTCGTCAAAATCGATGAAAATGAAAGTTTCGACTGTTTTTGATTGAATTTCAACGAAAATCGAGAAATGTTCATGTTGCGAGTCACTTTCGAGGTTCCAGTCGAACGGACCCTCGTCAAGAAAGCATATCGAGAGATTGGGTGTTAGTTCGTCTAAAACGATGAAAATGGAGGTTTCGACTGCTTTTGACAGCGTTTTAAAGAAAAGCGAGAAATTTTCATGTTGCGAGTCACTTTCGAGGTTCGAGTTGAACGGGCCATCGCCAAAATCGCATATCGAGAGGTTGGGTGTTTATTCGTCTAAATCGATGAAACTGCAGGTTTCGACTGTTTTTGAAACAATTTAAACGAAAATCGAGAAATTTTCATGTTCCGAGTCACTTTCGAGGTATCAGTCGAACGGAATCTCGACAAGCAACCATATCGAGATATTGGGTTAGTTCGTCTAAAACGTTGTAAATGCAGGTTTCGACTGTTTTTGACTGCGTTTCAAAGAAAAGCGAGAAATTTTCATGTTGCGAGTCACTTTCGAGGTTCGAGTTGAACGGGCCATCGCCAAGATCGCATATCGAGAGGTTGGGTGTTTCTTCGTCGAAAACGATGAAAATGCAGGTTTTGACCGTTTTAGAATGAATTTAAACGAAAATCGAGAAATTTTCATCTTGCGAGTCACTTTCGAGGTTCCAGTCGAACGGACCCTCGTCAAGATAGCATATCGAGAGATTGGGTGTTAGTTCGTCTAAAACGATGAAAATGCAGGTTTCGACTGTTTTTGACTGAATTTCAACGAAATTCGAGAAATTTTCATGTTGCGAGTCACTTTCGAGGTTCCAGTCGAACGGACCCTCGACAAGAAAGCATATCGAGAGATTGGGTATTAGTTCGTCAAAATCGATGAAACGGCAGGTTTCGACTGTTTTTGATTCAATTTCAACGAAAATCGAGAAATGTTCATGTTGCGAGTCACTTTCGAGGTTCCAGTCGAACGGACCCTCGTCAAGATAGCATATCGAGAGATTGGGTGTTAGTTCGTCTAAAACGATGAAACTGCAGGTTTCGACTGTTTTTGAATGAATTCCAACGAAAATCGAGAAATTTTCAAGTTGCGAGTCACTTTCAAGTTTTCAGTCGAACGGACACTCGACAAGAAAGCATATCGAGAGATTGGATGTTTCTTCGTCGAAAACGATGAAAATCTAGATTTCGACCGTTTTTGAATGAATTTAAACGAAAATCGAGAAATTTTCATCTTGCGAGTCCCTGTCGAGGTTCCAGTCGAACGGACCCTCGACAAGAAAGCATATCGAGAGATTGGATGTTAGTTCGTCTAAAGCGATGTACATGCAGGTTTCGACTGCTTTTGACTGCGTTTCAAAGAAAAGCGAGAAATTTTCATGTTGCGAGTCACTTTCGAGGTTTCAGTCGAACGGACCCTCGACAAGAAAGCATATCGAGAGATTGGATGTTTCTTCGTCGAAAACGATGAAAATCTAGATTTCGACCGTTTTAGAAAGAATTTCAACGAAAATCGAGAAATTTTCATCTTGCGAGTCACTTTCGAGGTTCGAGTTGAACGGACCCTCGACAAGAAAGCATATCGAGAGATTGGGTGTTAGTTCGTCTAAAACGTTGTAAATGCAGGTTTCGACTGCTTTTGACTGCGTTTCAAAGAAAAGGGAGAAATTTTCATGTTGCGAGTCACTTTCGAGGTTCGAGTTGAACGGACTCTCGACAAGGAAGCATATCGATAGATTGGGTGTTGGTTCGTCCAAATCGATGAAACTGCAGGTTTCGACTGTTTTTGAATCAATTTAAACGAAAATCGAGAAATTTTCATGTTCCGAGTCACTTTCGAGATATCAGTCGAACGGACTCTCGACAAGGAAGCATATCGATAGATTGGGTGTTAGTTTGTCCAAATCGATGAAACAGCAGGTTTCGACTGCTTTTGACTGCGTTTCAAAGAAAAGCGAGAAATTTTCATGTTGCGAGTCACTTTCGAGGTTCGAGTTGAACGGACTCTCGACAAGGAAGCATATCGATAGATTGGGTGTTGGTTCGTCCAAATCGATGAAACTGCAGGTTTCGACTGTTTTTGAATCAATTTAAACGAAAATCGAGAAATTTTCATGTTCCGAGTCACTTTCGAGGTATCAGTCGAACGGACTCTCGACAAGGAAGCATATCGATAGATTGGGTGTTAGTTCGTCCAAATCGATGAAACGGCAGGATTCGACTGTTTTTGATTGAATTTCAACGAAAATCGAGAAATTTTCATGTTGCAAGTCACTTTCGAGGTTCCAGTCGAACGGACCCTCGGCAAAAAGTCGTATCGAGAGATTGGATGTTAGTTCGTCTAAAGCGATGTACATGCAGGTTTCGACTGCTTTTGACTGCGTTTCAAAGAAAAGCGAGAAATTTTCATGTTGCGAGTCTCTTTCGAGGTTTCAGTCGAACGGACCCTCGACAAGCAACCATATCGAGAGATTGGGTTAGTTCGTCTAAAACGTTGTAAATGCAGGTTTCAACTGTTTTTGACTGCGTTTCAAAGAAAAGCGAGAAATTTTCATGTTGCGAGTCACTTTCGAGGTTCGAGTTGAACGGACCATCGCCAAAATCGCATATCGAGAGGTTCGGTGTTTCTTCGTCGAAAACGATGAAAATGCAGGTTTCGACCGTTTTAGAATGAATTTCAACGAAAATCGAGAAATTTTCATCTTGCGAGTCACTTTCGAGGTTCGAGTTGAACGGACCCTCGACAAGAAAGCATATCGAGAGATTGGGTGTTAGTTCGTCTAAAACGTTGTAAATGCAGGTTTCGACTGTTTTTGACTGCGTTTCAAAGAAAAGGGAGAAATTTTCATGTTGCGAGTCACTTTCGAGGTTCGAGTTGAACGGACTCTCGACAAGGAAGCATATCGATAGATTGGGTGTTAGTTCGTCTAAAACGTTGTAAATGCAGGTTTCGACTGTTTTTGACTGCGTTTCAAAGAAAAGCGAGAAATTTTCATGTTGCGAGTCACTTTCGAGGTTCGAGTTGAACGGGCCATCGCCAAGATCGCATATCGAGAGGTTGGGTGTTAGTTCGTCAAAATCGATGAAACGGCAGGTTTCGACCGGTTTAGAATGAATTTCAACGAAAATCGAGAAATTTTCATGTTGCGAGTCACTTTCGAGGTTCCAGTCGAACGGACCCTCGTCAAGAAAGCATATCGAGAGATTGGGTGTTAGTTCGTCAAAATCGATGAAAATGAAGGTTTCGACCGTTTTAGAATGAATTTCAACGAAAATCGAGAAATTTTCATGTTGCGAGTCACTTTCGAGGTTCCAGTCGAACGGACCCTCGTCAAGAAAGCATATCGAGAGATTGGGTGTTAGTTCGTCAAAATCGATGAAAATGAAAGTTTCGACTGTTTTTGATTGAATTTCAACGAAAATCGAGAAATGTTCATGTTGCGAGTCACTTTCGAGGTTCCAGTCGAACGGACCCTCGTCAAGAAAGCATATCGAGAGATTGGGTGTTAGTTCGTCTAAAACGATGAAAATGGAGGTTTCGACTGCTTTTGACAGCGTTTTAAAGAAAAGCGAGAAATTTTCATGTTGCGAGTCACTTTCGAGGTTCGAGTTGAACGGGCCATCGCCAAAATCGCATATCGAGAGGTTGGGTGTTTATTCGTCTAAATCGATGAAACTGCAGGTTTCGACTGTTTTTGAAACAATTTAAACGAAAATCGAGAAATTTTCATGTTCCGAGTCACTTTCGAGGTATCAGTCGAACGGAATCTCGACAAGCAACCATATCGAGATATTGGGTTAGTTCGTCTAAAACGTTGTAAATGCAGGTTTCGACTGTTTTTGACTGCGTTTCAAAGAAAAGCGAGAAATTTTCATGTTGCGAGTCACTTTCGAGGTTCGAGTTGAACGGGCCATCGCCAAGATCGCATATCGAGAGGTTGGGTGTTTCTTCGTCGAAAACGATGAAAATGCAGGTTTTGACCGTTTTAGAATGAATTTAAACGAAAATCGAGAAATTTTCATCTTGCGAGTCACTTTCGAGGTTCCAGTCGAACGGACCCTCGTCAAGATAGCATATCGAGAGATTGGGTGTTAGTTCGTCTAAAACGATGAAAATGCAGGTTTCGACTGTTTTTGACTGAATTTCAACGAAATTCGAGAAATTTTCATGTTGCGAGTCACTTTCGAGGTTCCAGTCGAACGGACCCTCGACAAGAAAGCATATCGAGAGATTGGGTGTTAGTTCGTCAAAATCGATGAAACGGCAGGTTTCGACTGTTTTTGATTCAATTTCAACGAAAATCGAGAAATGTTCATGTTGCGAGTCACTTTCGAGGTTCCAGTCGAACGGACCCTCGTCAAGATAGCATATCGAGAGATTGGGTGTTAGTTCGTCTAAAACGATGAAACTGCAGGTTTCGACTGTTTTTGAATGAATTCCAACGAAAATCGAGAAATTTTCAAGTTGCGAGTCACTTTCAAGTTTTCAGTCGAACGGACACTCGACAAGAAAGCATATCGAGAGATTGGATGTTTCTTCGTCGAAAACGATGAAAATCTAGATTTCGACCGTTTTTGAATGAATTTAAACGAAAATCGAGAAATTTTCATCTTGCGAGTCCCTGTCGAGGTTCCAGTCGAACGGACCCTCGACAAGAAAGCATATCGAGAGATTGGATGTTAGTTCGTCTAAAGCGATGTACATGCAGGTTTCGACTGCTTTTGACTGCGTTTCAAAGAAAAGCGAGAAATTTTCATGTTGCGAGTCACTTTCGAGGTTTCAGTCGAACGGACCCTCGACAAGAAAGCATATCGAGAGATTGGATGTTTCTTCGTCGAAAACGATGAAAATCTAGATTTCGACCGTTTTAGAAAGAATTTCAACGAAAATCGAGAAATTTTCATCTTGCGAGTCACTTTCGAGGTTCGAGTTGAACGGACCCTCGACAAGAAAGCATATCGAGAGATTGGGTGTTAGTTCGTCTAAAACGTTGTAAATGCAGGTTTCGACTGCTTTTGACTGCGTTTCAAAGAAAAGGGAGAAATTTTCATGTTGCGAGTCACTTTCGAGGTTCGAGTTGAACGGACTCTCGACAAGGAAGCATATCGATAGATTGGGTGTTGGTTCGTCCAAATCGATGAAACTGCAGGTTTCGACTGTTTTTGAATCAATTTAAACGAAAATCGAGAAATTTTCATGTTCCGAGTCACTTTCGAGATATCAGTCGAACGGACTCTCGACAAGGAAGCATATCGATAGATTGGGTGTTAGTTTGTCCAAATCGATGAAACAGCAGGTTTCGACTGCTTTTGACTGCGTTTCAAAGAAAAGCGAGAAATTTTCATGTTGCGAGTCACTTTCGAGGTTTCAGTCGAACGGACCCTCGACAAGAAAGCATATCTAGAGATTGGGTGTTAGTTCGTCTAAAACGTTGTAAATGCAGGTTTCGACTGTTTGTGACTGCGTTTCAAAGAAAAGGGAGAAATTTTCATGTTGCGAGTCACTTTCGAGGTTCGAGTTGAGCGGACTCTCGACAAGGAAGCATATCGATAGATTGGGTGTTGGTTCGTCCAAATCGATAAAACTGCAGGTTTCGACCGTTTTTGAATGAATTTAATCGAAAATCGAGAAATTTTCATGTTGCGAGTCTCTTTCGAGGTTTCAGTCGAACGGACCCTCGACAAGCAACCATATCGAGAGATTGGGTTAGTTCGTCTAAAACGTTGTAAATGCAGGTTTCGACCGTTTTAGAATGAATTTCAACGAAAATCGAGAAATTTTCATCTTGCGAGTCACTTTCGAGGTTCGAGTTGAACGGACCCTCGACAAGAAAGCATATCGAGAGATTGGGTGTTAGTTCGTCTAAAACGTTGTAAATGCAGGTTTCGACTGTTTTTGACTGCGTTTCAAAGAAAAGGGAGAAATTTTCATGTTGCGAGTCACTTTCGAGGTTCCAGTCGAACGGACCCTCGACAAGAAAGCATATCTAGAGATTGGGTGTTAGTTCGTCTAAAACGTTGTAAATGCAGGTTTCGACTGTTTGTGACTGCGTCTCAAAGAAAAGGGAGAAATTTTCATGTTGCGAGTCACTTTCGAGGTTCGAGTTGAGCAGACTCTCGACAAGGAAGCATATCGATAGATTGGGTGTTGGTTCGTCCAAATCGATGAAACTGTGGGTTTCGACCGTTTTTGAATGAATTTAATCGAAAATCGAGAAATTTTCATGTTGCGAGTCTCTTTCGAGGTTTCAGTCGAACGGACCCTCGACAAGCAACCATATCGAGAGATTGGGTTAGTTCGTCGAAAACGTTGTAAATGCAGGTTTCGAATGTTTTTGACTGCGTTTCAAAGAAAAGCGAGAAATTTTCATGTTGCGAGTCACTTTCGAGGTTCGAGTTGAACGGACTCTCGACAAGGAAGCATATCGATAGATTGGGTGTTGGTTCGTCCAAATCGATGAAACTGCGGGTTTCGACTGTTTTTGAATCAATTTAAACAAAAATCGAGAAATTTTCATGTTCCGAGTCACTTTCGAGATATCAGTCGAACGGACTCTCGACAAGGAAGCATATCGATAGATTGGGTGTTAGTTTGTCCAAATCGATGAAACAGCAGGTTTCGACTGCTTTTGACTGCGTTTCAAAGAAAAGCGAGAAATTTTCATGTTGCGAGTCACTTTCGAGGTTTCAGTCGAACGGACCATCTACAAGAAAGCATATCGAGAGATTGGGTGTTTGTCCGTCCAAATCGATGAAACTGCAGTTTTCGACTGTTTTTGAATGAATTTCAACGAAAATCGAGAAATTTTCATGTTGCGAGTCTCTTTCGAGGTTTCAGTCGAACGGACCCTCGACAAGAAACCATATCGAGAGATTGGGTGTTAGTTCGTCTAAAACGTTGTAAATGCAGGTTTCGACTGTTTTTGACTGCGTTTCAAAGAAAAGCGAGAAATTTTCATGTTGCGAGTCACTTTCGAGGTTCGAGTTGAACGGGCCATCGCCAAGATCGCATATCGAGAGGTTGGGTGTTAGTTCGTCAAAATCGATGAAACGGCAGGTTTCGACCGGTTTAGAATGAATTTCAACGAAAATCGAGAAATTTTCATGTTGCGAGTCACTTTCGAGGTTCGAGTTGAACGGACCCTCGACAAGAAAGCATATCGAGAGATTGGGTGTTAGTTCGTCTAAAACGTTGTAAATGCAGGTTTCGACTGTTTTTGACTGCGTTTCAAAGAAAAGGGAGAAATTTTCATGTTGCGAGTCACTTTCGAGGTTCGAGTTGAACGGACTCTCGACAAGGAAGCATATCGATAGATTGGGTGTTGGTTCGTCCAAATCGATGAAACTGCAGGTTTCGACTGTTTTTGACTCAATTTAAACGAAAATCGAGAAATTTTCATGTTCCGAGTCACTTTCGAGATATCAGTCGAACGGACTCTCGACAAGGAAGCATATCGATAGATTGGGTGTTAGTTTGTCCAAATCGATGAAACAGCAGGTTTCGACTGCTTTTGACTGCGTTTCACAGAAAAGCGAGAAATTTTCATGTTGCGAGTCACTTTCGAGGTTCGAGTTGAACGGGCCATCGCCAAGATCGCATATCGAGAGGTTGGGTGTTAGTTCGTCAAAATCGATGAAACGGCAGGTTTCGACCGGTTTAGAATGAATTTCAACGAAAATCCAGAAATTTTCATGTTGCGAGTCACTTTCGAGGTTCCAGTCGAACGGACCCTCGACAAGAAAGCATATCTAGAGATTGGGTGTTAGTTCGTCTAAAACGTTGTAAGTGCAGGTTTCGACTGTTTGTGACTGCGTTTCAAAGAAAAGGGAGAAATTTTCATGTTGCGAGTCACTTTCGAGGTTCGAGTTGAGCGGACTCTCGACAAGGAAGCATATCGATAGATTGGGTGTTGGTTCGTCCAAATCGATGAAACTGCAGGTTTCGACCGTTTTTGAATGAATTTAATCGAAAATCGAGAAATTTTCATGTTGCGAGTCTCTTTCGAGGTTTCAGTCGAACGGACCCTCGACAAGCAACCATATCGAGAGATTGGGTTAGTTCGTCTAAAACGTTGTAAATGCAGGTTTCGACTGTTTTTGACTGCGTTTCAAAGAAAAGCGAGAAATTTTCATGTTGCGAGTCACTTTCGAGGTTCGAATTGAACGGACCATCGCCAAAATCGCATATCGAGAGGTTCGGTGTTTCTTCGTCGAAAACGATGAAAATGCAGGTTTCGACCGTTTTAGAATGAATTTCAACGAAAATCGAGAAATTTTCATCTTGCGAGTCACTTTCGATGTTCGAGTTGAACGGACCCTCGACAAGAAAGCATATCGAGAGATTGGGTGTTAGTTCGTCTAAGACGTTGTAAATGCAGGTTTCGACTGTTTTTGACTGCGTTTCAAAGAAAAGGGAGAAATTTTCATGTTGCGAGTCACTTTCGAGGTTCGAGTTGAACGGACTCTCGACAAGGAAGCATATCGATAGATTGGGTGTTGGTTCGTCCAAATCGATGAAACTGCAGGTTTCGACCGTTTTTGAATGAATTTAATCGAAAATCGAGAAATTTTCATGTTGCGAGTCTCTTTCGAGGTTTCCGTCGAACGGACCCTCGACAAGCAACCATATCGAGAGATTGGGTTAGTTTGTCTAAAACGTTGTAAATGCAGGTTTCAACTGTTTTTGACTGCGTTTCAAAGAAAAGCGAGAAATTTTCATGTTGCGAGTCACTTTCGAGGTTCGAGTTGAACGGACCATCGCCAAAATCGCATATCGAGAGGTTCGGTGTTTCTTCGTCGAAAACGATGAAAATGCAGGTTTCGACCGTTTTAGAATGAATTTCAACGAAAATCGAGAAATTTTCATCTTGCGAGTCACTTTCGAGGTTCGAGTTGAACGGACCCTCGACAAGAAAGCATATCGAGAGATTGGGTGTTAGTTCGTCTAAAACGTTGTAAATGCAGGTTTCGACTGTTTTTGACTGCGTTTCAAAGAAAAGGGAGAAATTTTCATGTTGCGAGTCACTTTCGAGGTTCGAGTTGAACGGACCCTCGACAAGAAAGCATATCTAGAGATTGGGTGTTAGTTCGTCTAAAACGTTGTAAGTGCAGGTTTCGACTGTTTGTGACTGCGTTTCAAAGAAAAGGGAGAAATTTTCATGTTGCGAGTCACTTTCGAGGTTCGAGTTGAGCGGACTCTCGACAAGGAAGCATATCGATAGATTGGGTGTTGGTTCGTCCAAATCGATGAAACTGCAGGTTTCGACCGTTTTTGAATGAATTTAATCGAAAATCGAGAAATTTTCATGTTGCGAGTCTCTTTCGAGGTTTCAGTCGAACGGACCCTCGACAAGCAACCATATCGAGAGATTGGGTTAGTTCGTCTAAAACGTTGTAAATGCAGGTTTCGACTGTTTTTGACTGCGTTTCAAAGAAAAGCGAGAAATTTTCATGTTGCGAGTCACTTTCGAGGTTCGAGTTGAACGGGCCATCGCCAAGATCGCATATCGAGAGGTTGGGTGTTAGTTCGTCAAAATCGATGAAACGGCAGGTTTCGACCGGTTTAGAATGAATTTCAACGAAAATCGAGAAATTTTCATGTTGCGAGTCACTTTCGAGGTTCCAGTCGAACGGACCCTCGTCAAGAAAGCGTATCGAGAGATTGGGTGTTAGTTCGTCAAAATCGATGAAAATGAAGGTTTCGACCGTTTTAGAATGAATTTCAACGAAAATCGAGAAATTTTCATGTAGCGAGTCACTTTCGAGGTTCCAGTCGAACGGACCCTCGTCAAGAAAGCATATCGAGAGATTGGGTGTTAGTTCGTCAAAATCGATGAAAATGAAGGTTTCGACTGTTTTTGATTGAATTTCAACGAAAATCGAGAAATGTTCATGTTGCGAGTCACTTTCGAGGTTCCAGTCGAACGGACCCTCGTCAAGAAAGCATATCGAGAGATTGGGTGTTAGTTCGTCTAAAACGATGAAAATGGAGGTTTCGACTGTTTTTGACAGCGTTTCAAAGAAAAGCGAGAAATTTTCATGTTGCGAGTCACTTTCGAGGTTCGAGTTGAACGGGCCATCGCCAAAATCGCATATCGAGAGGTTGGGTGTTTATTCGTCTAAATCGATGAAACTGCAGGTTTCGACTGTTTTTGAATGAATTTCAACGAAAATCGAGAAATTTTCAAGTTGCGAGTCACTTTCAAGTTTTCAGTCGAACGGACCCTCGACAAGAAAGCATATCGAGAGATTGGATGTTTCTTCGTCGAAAACGATGAAAATGCATATTTCGACCGTTTTTGAATGAATTTAAACGAAAATCGAGAAATTTTCATCTTACGAGTCACTTTCGAGGTTCCAGTCGAACGGACCCTCGACAAGAAAGCATATCGAGAGATTGGGTGTTAGTTCGTCTAAAACGTTGTAAATGCAGGTTTCGACTGTTTTTGACTGCGTTTCAAAGAAAAGGGAGAAATTTTCATGTTGCGAGTCACTTTCGAGGTTCGAGTTGAACGGACTCTCGACAACGAAGCATATCGATAGATTGGGTGTTGCTTCGTCCAAATCGATGAAACTGCAGGTTTCGACTGTTTTTGAATCAATTTAAACGAATATCGAGAAATTTTCATGTTCCGAGTCACTTTCGAGGTATCAGTCGAACGGACCCTCGACAAGAAAGCATATCTAGAGATTGGGTGTTAGTTCGTCTAAAACGTTGTAAATGCAGGTTTCGACTGTTTGTGACTGCGTTTCAAAGAAAAGGGAGAAATTTTCATGTTGCGAGTCACTTTCGAGGTTCGAGTTGAGCGGACTCTCGACAAGGAAGCATATCGATAGATTGGGTGTTGGTTCGTCCAAATCGATGAAACTGCAGGTTTCGACCGTTTTTGAATGAATTTAATCGAAAATCGAGAAATTTTCATGTTGCGAGTCTCTTTCGAGGTTTCAGTCGAACGGACCCTCGACAAGCAACCATATCGAGAGATTGGGTTAGTTCGTCTAAAACGTTGTAAATGCAGGTTTCGACCGTTTTAGAATGAATTTCAACGAAAATCGAGAAATTTTCATCTTGCGAGTCACTTTCGAGGTTCGAGTTGAACGGACCCTCGACAAGAAAGCATATCGAGAGATTGGGTGTTAGTTCGTCTAAAACGTTGTAAATGCAGGTTTCGACTGTTTTTGACTGCGTTTCAAAGAAAAGGGAGAAATTTTCATGTTGCGAGTCACTTTCGAGGTTCGAGTTGAACGGACTCTCGACAAGGAAGCATATCCATAGATTGGGTGTTGGTTCGTCCAAATCGATGAAACTGAAGGTTTCGACTGTTTTTGAATCAATTTAAACGAAAATCGAGAAATTTTCATGTTCCGAGTCACTTTCGAGGTATCAGTCGAACGGACTCTCGACAAGGAAGCATATCGATAGATTGGGTGTTCGTTTGTCCAAATCGATGAAACTGCAGGTTTCGACTGCTTTTGACTGCGTTTCAAAGAAAAGCGAGAAATTTTCATGTTGCGAGTCACTTTCGAGGTTTCAGTTGAACGGACCATCGAGAAGAAAGCATATCGAGAGATTGCGTGTTTGTCCGTCCAAATCGATGAAACTGCAGTTTTCGACTGTTTTTGAATGAATTTCAACGAAAATCGAGAAATTTTCATATTGCGAGTCGCTTTCGAGGTTCCAGTCGAACGGACCCTCGACAAGAAAGCATATCTAGAGATTGGGTGTTAGTTCGTCTAAAACGTTGTAAATGCAGGTTTCGACTGTTTGTGACTGCGTTTCAAAGAAAAGGGAGAAATTTTCATGTTGCGAGTCACTTTCGAGGTTCGAGTTGAGCGGACTCTCGACAAGGAAGCATATTGATAGATTGGGTGTTGGTTCGTCCAAATCGATGAAACTGCAGGTTTCGACCGTTTTTGAATGAATTTAATCGAAAATCGAGAAATTTTCATGTTGCGAGTCTCTTTCGAGGTTTCAGTCGAACGGACCCTCGACAAGCAACCACATCGAGAGATTGGGTTAGTTCGTCTAAAACGTTGTAAATGCAGGTTTCGACTGTTTTTGACTGCGTTTCAAAGAAAAGCGAGAAATTTTCATGTTGCGAGTCACTTTCGAGGTTCGAGTTGAACGGACCATCGCCAAAATCGCATATCGAGAGGTTCGGTGTTTCTTCGTCGAAAACGATGAAAATGCAGGTTTCGACCGTTTTAGAATGAATTTCAACGAAAATCGAGAAATTTTCATCTTGCGAGTCACTTTCGAGGTTCCAGTCGAACGGACCCTCGTCAAGAAAGCATATCGAGAGATTGGGTGTTAGTTCGTCAAAATCGATGAAAATGAAGGTTTCGACCGTTTTAGAATGAATTTCAACGAAAATCGAGAAATTTTCATGTTGCGAGTCACTTTCGAGGTTCCAGTCGAACGGACCCTCGTCAAGAAAGCATATCGAGAGATTGGGTGTTAGTTCGTCAAAATCGATGAAAATGAAAGTTTCGACTGTTTTTGATTGAATTTCAACGAAAATCGAGAAATGTTCATGTTGCGAGTCACTTTCGAGGTTCCAGTCGAACGGACCCTCGTCAAGAAAGCATATCGAGAGATTGGGTGTTAGTTCGTCTAAAACGATGAAAATGGAGGTTTCGACTGCTTTTGACAGCGTTTTAAAGAAAAGCGAGAAATTTTCATGTTGCGAGTCACTTTCGAGGTTCGAGTTGAACGGGCCATCGCCAAAATCGCATATCGAGAGGTTGGGTGTTTATTCGTCTAAATCGATGAAACTGCAGGTTTCGACTGTTTTTGAAACAATTTAAACGAAAATCGAGAAATTTTCATGTTCCGAGTCACTTTCGAGGTATCAGTCGAACGGAATCTCGACAAGCAACCATATCGAGATATTGGGTTAGTTCGTCTAAAACGTTGTAAATGCAGGTTTCGACTGTTTTTGACTGCGTTTCAAAGAAAAGCGAGAAATTTTCATGTTGCGAGTCACTTTCGAGGTTCGAGTTGAACGGGCCATCGCCAAGATCGCATATCGAGAGGTTGGGTGTTTCTTCGTCGAAAACGATGAAAATGCAGGTTTTGACCGTTTTAGAATGAATTTAAACGAAAATCGAGAAATTTTCATCTTGCGAGTCACTTTCGAGGTTCCAGTCGAACGGACCCTCGTCAAGATAGCATATCGAGAGATTGGGTGTTAGTTCGTCTAAAACGATGAAAATGCAGGTTTCGACTGTTTTTGACTGAATTTCAACGAAATTCGAGAAATTTTCATGTTGCGAGTCACTTTCGAGGTTCCAGTCGAACGGACCCTCGACAAGAAAGCATATCGAGAGATTGGGTGTTAGTTCGTCAAAATCGATGAAACGGCAGGTTTCGACTGTTTTTGATTCAATTTCAACGAAAATCGAGAAATGTTCATGTTGCGAGTCACTTTCGAGGTTCCAGTCGAACGGACCCTCGTCAAGATAGCATATCGAGAGATTGGGTGTTAGTTCGTCTAAAACGATGAAACTGCAGGTTTCGACTGTTTTTGAATGAATTCCAACGAAAATCGAGAAATTTTCAAGTTGCGAGTCACTTTCAAGTTTTCAGTCGAACGGACACTCGACAAGAAAGCATATCGAGAGATTGGATGTTTCTTCGTCGAAAACGATGAAAATCTAGATTTCGACCGTTTTTGAATGAATTTAAACGAAAATCGAGAAATTTTCATCTTGCGAGTCCCTGTCGAGGTTCCAGTCGAACGGACCCTCGACAAGAAAGCATATCGAGAGATTGGATGTTAGTTCGTCTAAAGCGATGTACATGCAGGTTTCGACTGCTTTTGACTGCGTTTCAAAGAAAAGCGAGAAATTTTCATGTTGCGAGTCACTTTCGAGGTTTCAGTCGAACGGACCCTCGACAAGAAAGCATATCGAGAGATTGGATGTTTCTTCGTCGAAAACGATGAAAATCTAGATTTCGACCGTTTTAGAAAGAATTTCAACGAAAATCGAGAAATTTTCATCTTGCGAGTCACTTTCGAGGTTCGAGTTGAACGGACCCTCGACAAGAAAGCATATCGAGAGATTGGGTGTTAGTTCGTCTAAAACGTTGTAAATGCAGGTTTCGACTGCTTTTGACTGCGTTTCAAAGAAAAGGGAGAAATTTTCATGTTGCGAGTCACTTTCGAGGTTCGAGTTGAACGGACTCTCGACAAGGAAGCATATCGATAGATTGGGTGTTGGTTCGTCCAAATCGATGAAACTGCAGGTTTCGACTGTTTTTGAATCAATTTAAACGAAAATCGAGAAATTTTCATGTTCCGAGTCACTTTCGAGATATCAGTCGAACGGACTCTCGACAAGGAAGCATATCGATAGATTGGGTGTTAGTTTGTCCAAATCGATGAAACAGCAGGTTTCGACTGCTTTTGACTGCGTTTCAAAGAAAAGCGAGAAATTTTCATGTTGCGAGTCACTTTCGAGGTTTCAGTCGAACGGACCCTCGACAAGAAAGCATATCTAGAGATTGGGTGTTAGTTCGTCTAAAACGTTGTAAATGCAGGTTTCGACTGTTTGTGACTGCGTTTCAAAGAAAAGGGAGAAATTTTCATGTTGCGAGTCACTTTCGAGGTTCGAGTTGAGCGGACTCTCGACAAGGAAGCATATCGATAGATTGGGTGTTGGTTCGTCCAAATCGATGAAACTGTGGGTTTCGACCGTTTTTGAATGAATTTAATCGAAAATCGAGAAATTTTCATGTTGCGAGTCTCTTTCGAGGTTTCAGTCGAACGGACCCTCGACAAGCAACCATATCGAGAGATTGGGTTAGTTCGTCGAAAACGTTGTAAATGCAGGTTTCGAATGTTTTTGACTGCGTTTCAAAGAAAAGCGAGAAATTTTCATGTTGCGAGTCACTTTCGAGGTTCGAGTTGAACGGACTCTCGACAAGGAAGCATATCGATAGATTGGGTGTTGGTTCGTCCAAATCGATGAAACTGCGGGTTTCGACTGTTTTTGAATCAATTTAAACAAAAATCGAGAAATTTTCATGTTCCGAGTCACTTTCGAGATATCAGTCGAACGGACTCTCGACAAGGAAGCATATCGATAGATTGGGTGTTAGTTTGTCCAAATCGATGAAACAGCAGGTTTCGACTGCTTTTGACTGCGTTTCAAAGAAAAGCGAGAAATTTTCATGTTGCGAGTCACTTTCGAGGTTCCAGTCGAACGGACCCTCGACAAGAAAGCATATCTAGAGATTGGGTGTTAGTTCGTCTAAAACGTTGTAAGTGCAGGTTTCGACTGTTTGTGACTGCGTTTCAAAGAAAAGGGAGAAATTTTCATGTTGCGAGTCACTTTCGAGGTTCGAGTTGAGCGGACTCTCGACAAGGAAGCATATCGATAGATTGGGTGTTGGTTCGTCCAAATCGATGAAACTGCAGGTTTCGACCGTTTTTGAATGAATTTAATCGAAAATCGAGAAATTTTCATGTTGCGAGTCTCTTTCGAGGTTTCAGTCGAACGGACCCTCGACAAGCAACCATATCGAGAGATTGGGTTAGTTCGTCTAAAACGTTGTAAATGCAGGTTTCGACTGTTTTTGACTGCGTTTCAAAGAAAAGCGAGAAATTTTCATGTTGCGAGTCACTTTCGAGGTTCGAATTGAACGGACCATCGACAAGAAAGCATATCGAGAGATTGGATGTTTCTTCGTCGAAAACGATGAAAATCTAGATTTCGACCGTTTTAGAAAGAATTTCAACGAAAATCGAGAAATTTTCATCTTGCGAGTCACTTTCGAGGTTCGAGTTGAACGGACCCTCGACAAGAAAGCATATCGAGAGATTGGGTGTTAGTTCGTCTAAAACGTTGTAAATGCAGGTTTCGACTGCTTTTGACTGCGTTTCAAAGAAAAGCGAGAAATTTTCATGTTGCGAGTCACTTTCGAGGTTCGAGTTGAACGGACTCTCGACAAGGAAGCATATCGATAGATTGGGTGTTGGTTCGTCCAAATCGATGAAACTGCAGGTTTCGACTGTTTTTGAATCAATTTAAACGAAAATCGAGAAATTTTCATGTTCCGAGTCACTTTCGAGGTATCAGTCGAACGGACTCTCGACAAGGAAGCATATCGATAGATTGGGTGTTAGTTCGTCCAAATCGATGAAACGGCAGGATTCGACTGTTTTTGATTGAATTTCAACGAAAATCGAGAAATTTTCATGTTGCAAGTCACTTTCGAGGTTCCAGTCGAACGGACCCTCGGCAAAAAGTCGTATCGAGAGATTGGATGTTAGTTCGTCTAAAGCGATGTACATGCAGGTTTCGACTGCTTTTGACTGCGTTTCAAAGAAAAGCGAGAAATTTTCATGTTGCGAGTCTCTTTCGAGGTTTCAGTCGAACGGAACCTCGACAAGCAACCATATCGAGAGATTGGGTTAGTTCGTCTAAAACGTTGTAAATGCAGGTTTCAACTGTTTTTGACTGCGTTTCAAAGAAAAGCGAGAAATTTTCATGTTGCGAGTCACTTTCGAGGTTCGAGTTGAACGGACCATCGCCAAAATCGCATATCGAGAGGTTCGGTGTTTCTTCGTCGAAAACGATGAAAATGCAGGTTTCGACCGTTTTAGAATGAATTTCAACGAAAATCGAGAAATTTTCATCTTGCGAGTCACTTTCGAGGTTCGAGTTGAACGGACCCTCGACAAGAAAGCATATCGAGAGATTGGGTGTTAGTTCGTCTAAAACGTTGTAAATGCAGGTTTCGACTGTTTTTGACTGCGTTTCAAAGAAAAGGGAGAAATTTTCATGTTGCGAGTCACTTTCGAGGTTCGAGTTGAACGGACTCTCGACAAGGAAGCATATCGATAGATTGGGTGTTAGTTCGTCTAAAACGTTGTAAATGCAGGTTTCGACTGTTTTTGACTGCGTTTCAAAGAAAAGCGAGAAATTTTCATGTTGCGAGTCACTTTCGAGGTTCGAGTTGAACGGGCCATCGCCAAGATCGCATATCGAGAGGTTGGGTGTTAGTTCGTCAAAATCGATGAAACGGCAGGTTTCGACTGCTTTTGACTGCGTTTCAAAGAAAAGCGAGAAATTTTCATGTTGCGAGTCACTTTCGAGGTTTCAGTCGAACGGACCATCTACAAGAAAACATATCGAGAGATTGGGTGTTTGTCCGTCCAAATCGATGAAACTGCAGTTTTCGACTGTTTTTGAATGAATTTCAACGAACATCGAGAAATTTTCATGTTGCGAGTCTCTTTCGAGGTTTCAGTCGAACGGACCCTCGACAAGAAACCATATCGAGAGATTGGGTGTTAGTTCGTCTAAAACGTTGTAAATGCAGGTTTCGACTGTTTTTGACTGCGTTTCAAAGAAAAGCGAGAAATTTTCATGTTGCGAGTCACTTTCGAGGTTCGAGTTGAACGGGCCATCGCCAAGATCGCATATCGAGAGGTTGGGTGTTAGTTCGTCAAAATCGATGAAACGGCAGGTTTCGACCGGTTTAGAATGAATTTCAACGAAAATCGAGAAATTTTCATGTTGCGAGTCACTTTCGAGGTTCCAGTCGAACGGACCCTCGTCAAGAAAGCATATCGAGAGATTGGGTGTTAGTTCGTCAAAATCGATGAAAATGAAGGTTTCGACCGTTTTAGAATGAATTTCAACGAAAATCGAGAAATTTTCATGTTGCGAGTCACTTTCGAGGTTCCAGTCGAACGGACCCTCGTCAAGAAAGCATATCGAGAGATTGGGTGTTAGTTCGTCAAAATCGATGAAAATGAAAGTTTCGACTGTTTTTGATTGAATTTCAACGAAAATCGAGAAATGTTCATGTTGCGAGTCACTTTCGAGGTTCCAGTCGAACGGACCCTCGTCAAGAAAGCATATCGAGAGATTGGGTGTTAGTTCGTCTAAAACGATGAAAATGGAGGTTTCGACTGCTTTTGACAGCGTTTTAAAGAAAAGCGAGAAATTTTCATGTTGCGAGTCACTTTCGAGGTTCGAGTTGAACGGGCCATCGCCAAAATCGCATATCGAGAGGTTGGGTGTTTATTCGTCTAAATCGATGAAACTGCAGGTTTCGACTGTTTTTGAAACAATTTAAACGAAAATCGAGAAATTTTCATGTTCCGAGTCACTTTCGAGGTATCAGTCGAACGGAATCTCGACAAGCAACCATATCGAGATATTGGGTTAGTTCGTCTAAAACGTTGTAAATGCAGGTTTCGACTGTTTTTGACTGCGTTTCAAAGAAAAGCGAGAAATTTTCATGTTGCGAGTCACTTTCGAGGTTCGAGTTGAACGGGCCATCGCCAAGATCGCATATCGAGAGGTTGGGTGTTTCTTCGTCGAAAACGATGAAAATGCAGGTTTTGACCGTTTTAGAATGAATTTAAACGAAAATCGAGAAATTTTCATCTTGCGAGTCACTTTCGAGGTTCCAGTCGAACGGACCCTCGTCAAGATAGCATATCGAGAGATTGGGTGTTAGTTCGTCTAAAACGATGAAAATGCAGGTTTCGACTGTTTTTGACTGAATTTCAACGAAATTCGAGAAATTTTCATGTTGCGAGTCACTTTCGAGGTTCCAGTCGAACGGACCCTCGACAAGAAAGCATATCGAGAGATTGGGTGTTAGTTCGTCAAAATCGATGAAACGGCAGGTTTCGACTGTTTTTGATTCAATTTCAACGAAAATCGAGAAATGTTCATGTTGCGAGTCACTTTCGAGGTTCCAGTCGAACGGACCCTCGTCAAGATAGCATATCGAGAGATTGGGTGTTAGTTCGTCTAAAACGATGAAACTGCAGGTTTCGACTGTTTTTGAATGAATTCCAACGAAAATCGAGAAATTTTCAAGTTGCGAGTCACTTTCAAGTTTTCAGTCGAACGGACACTCGACAAGAAAGCATATCGAGAGATTGGGTGTTAGTTCGTCAAAATCGATGAAACGGCAGGTTTCGACTGTTTTTGATTCAATTTCAACGAAAATCGAGAAATGTTCATGTTGCGAGTCACTTTCGAGGTTCCAGTCGAACGGACCCTCGTCAAGATAGCATATCGAGAGATTGGGTGTTAGTTCGTCTAAAACGATGAAACTGCAGGTTTCGACTGTTTTTGAATGAATTCCAACGAAAATCGAGAAATTTTCAAGTTGCGAGTCACTTTCAAGTTTTCAGTCGAACGGACACTCGACAAGAAAGCATATCGAGAGATTGGATGTTTCTTCGTCGAAAACGATGAAAATCTAGATTTCGACCGTTTTTGAATGAATTTAAACGAAAATCGAGAAATTTTCATCTTGCGAGTCCCTGTCGAGGTTCCAGTCGAACGGACCCTCGACAAGAAAGCATATCGAGAGATTGGATGTTAGTTCGTCTAAAGCGATGTACATGCAGGTTTCGACTGCTTTTGACTGCGTTTCAAAGAAAAGCGAGAAATTTTCATGTTGCGAGTCACTTTCGAGGTTTCAGTCGAACGGACCCTCGACAAGAAAGCATATCGAGAGATTGGATGTTTCTTCGTCGAAAACGATGAAAATCTAGATTTCGACCGTTTTAGAAAGAATTTCAACGAAAATCGAGAAATTTTCATCTTGCGAGTCACTTTCGAGGTTCGAGTTGAACGGACCCTCGACAAGAAAGCATATCGAGAGATTGGGTGTTAGTTCGTCTAAAACGTTGTAAATGCAGGTTTCGACTGCTTTTGACTGCGTTTCAAAGAAAAGGGAGAAATTTTCATGTTGCGAGTCACTTTCGAGGTTCGAGTTGAACGGACTCTCGACAAGGAAGCATATCGATAGATTGGGTGTTGGTTCGTCCAAATCGATGAAACTGCAGGTTTCGACTGTTTTTGAATCAATTTAAACGAAAATCGAGAAATTTTCATGTTCCGAGTCACTTTCGAGATATCAGTCGAACGGACTCTCGACAAGGAAGCATATCGATAGATTGGGTGTTAGTTTGTCCAAATCGATGAAACAGCAGGTTTCGACTGCTTTTGACTGCGTTTCAAAGAAAAGCGAGAAATTTTCATGTTGCGAGTCACTTTCGAGGTTTCAGTCGAACGGACCCTCGACAAGAAAGCATATCTAGAGATTGGGTGTTAGTTCGTCTAAAACGTTGTAAATGCAGGTTTCGACTGTTTGTGACTGCGTTTCAAAGAAAAGGGAGAAATTTTCATGTTGCGAGTCACTTTCGAGGTTCGAGTTGAGCGGACTCTCGACAAGGAAGCATATCGATAGATTGGGTGTTGGTTCGTCCAAATCGATGAAACTGTGGGTTTCGACCGTTTTTGAATGAATTTAATCGAAAATCGAGAAATTTTCATGTTGCGAGTCTCTTTCGAGGTTTCAGTCGAACGGACCCTCGACAAGCAACCATATCGAGAGATTGGGTTAGTTCGTCGAAAACGTTGTAAATGCAGGTTTCGAATGTTTTTGACTGCGTTTCAAAGAAAAGCGAGAAATTTTCATGTTGCGAGTCACTTTCGAGGTTCGAGTTGAACGGACTCTCGACAAGGAAGCATATCGATAGATTGGGTGTTGGTTCGTCCAAATCGATGAAACTGCGGGTTTCGACTGTTTTTGAATCAATTTAAACAAAAATCGAGAAATTTTCATGTTCCGAGTCACTTTCGAGATATCAGTCGAACGGACTCTCGACAAGGAAGCATATCGATAGATTGGGTGTTAGTTTGTCCAAATCGATGAAACAGCAGGTTTCGACTGCTTTTGACTGCGTTTCAAAGAAAAGCGAGAAATTTTCATGTTGCGAGTCACTTTCGAGGTTCCAGTCGAACGGACCCTCGACAAGAAAGCATATCTAGAGATTGGGTGTTAGTTCGTCTAAAACGTTGTAAGTGCAGGTTTCGACTGTTTGTGACTGCGTTTCAAAGAAAAGGGAGAAATTTTCATGTTGCGAGTCACTTTCGAGGTTCGAGTTGAGCGGACTCTCGACAAGGAAGCATATCGATAGATTGGGTGTTGGTTCGTCCAAATCGATGAAACTGCAGGTTTCGACCGTTTTTGAATGAATTTAATCGAAAATCGAGAAATTTTCATGTTGCGAGTCTCTTTCGAGGTTTCAGTCGAACGGACCCTCGACAAGCAACCATATCGAGAGATTGGGTTAGTTCGTCTAAAACGTTGTAAATGCAGGTTTCGACTGTTTTTGACTGCGTTTCAAAGAAAAGCGAGAAATTTTCATGTTGCGAGTCACTTTCGAGGTTCGAATTGAACGGACCATCGACAAGAAAGCATATCGAGAGATTGGATGTTTCTTCGTCGAAAACGATGAAAATCTAGATTTCGACCGTTTTAGAAAGAATTTCAACGAAAATCGAGAAATTTTCATCTTGCGAGTCACTTTCGAGGTTCGAGTTGAACGGACCCTCGACAAGAAAGCATATCGAGAGATTGGGTGTTAGTTCGTCTAAAACGTTGTAAATGCAGGTTTCGACTGCTTTTGACTGCGTTTCAAAGAAAAGCGAGAAATTTTCATGTTGCGAGTCACTTTCGAGGTTCGAGTTGAACGGACTCTCGACAAGGAAGCATATCGATAGATTGGGTGTTGGTTCGTCCAAATCGATGAAACTGCAGGTTTCGACTGTTTTTGAATCAATTTAAACGAAAATCGAGAAATTTTCATGTTCCGAGTCACTTTCGAGGTATCAGTCGAACGGACTCTCGACAAGGAAGCATATCGATAGATTGGGTGTTAGTTCGTCCAAATCGATGAAACGGCAGGATTCGACTGTTTTTGATTGAATTTCAACGAAAATCGAGAAATTTTCATGTTGCAAGTCACTTTCGAGGTTCCAGTCGAACGGACCCTCGGCAAAAAGTCGTATCGAGAGATTGGATGTTAGTTCGTCTAAAGCGATGTACATGCAGGTTTCGACTGCTTTTGACTGCGTTTCAAAGAAAAGCGAGAAATTTTCATGTTGCGAGTCTCTTTCGAGGTTTCAGTCGAACGGAACCTCGACAAGCAACCATATCGAGAGATTGGGTTAGTTCGTCTAAAACGTTGTAAATGCAGGTTTCAACTGTTTTTGACTGCGTTTCAAAGAAAAGCGAGAAATTTTCATGTTGCGAGTCACTTTCGAGGTTCGAGTTGAACGGACCATCGCCAAAATCGCATATCGAGAGGTTCGGTGTTTCTTCGTCGAAAACGATGAAAATGCAGGTTTCGACCGTTTTAGAATGAATTTCAACGAAAATCGAGAAATTTTCATCTTGCGAGTCACTTTCGAGGTTCGAGTTGAACGGACCCTCGACAAGAAAGCATATCGAGAGATTGGGTGTTAGTTCGTCTAAAACGTTGTAAATGCAGGTTTCGACTGTTTTTGACTGCGTTTCAAAGAAAAGGGAGAAATTTTCATGTTGCGAGTCACTTTCGAGGTTCGAGTTGAACGGACTCTCGACAAGGAAGCATATCGATAGATTGGGTGTTAGTTCGTCTAAAACGTTGTAAATGCAGGTTTCGACTGTTTTTGACTGCGTTTCAAAGAAAAGCGAGAAATTTTCATGTTGCGAGTCACTTTCGAGGTTCGAGTTGAACGGGCCATCGCCAAGATCGCATATCGAGAGGTTGGGTGTTAGTTCGTCAAAATCGATGAAACGGCAGGTTTCGACTGCTTTTGACTGCGTTTCAAAGAAAAGCGAGAAATTTTCATGTTGCGAGTCACTTTCGAGGTTTCAGTCGAACGGACCATCTACAAGAAAACATATCGAGAGATTGGGTGTTTGTCCGTCCAAATCGATGAAACTGCAGTTTTCGACTGTTTTTGAATGAATTTCAACGAACATCGAGAAATTTTCATGTTGCGAGTCTCTTTCGAGGTTTCAGTCGAACGGACCCTCGACAAGAAACCATATCGAGAGATTGGGTGTTAGTTCGTCTAAAACGTTGTAAATGCAGGTTTCGACTGTTTTTGACTGCGTTTCAAAGAAAAGCGAGAAATTTTCATGTTGCGAGTCACTTTCGAGGTTCGAGTTGAACGGGCCATCGCCAAGATCGCATATCGAGAGGTTGGGTGTTAGTTCGTCAAAATCGATGAAACGGCAGGTTTCGACCGGTTTAGAATGAATTTCAACGAAAATCGAGAAATTTTCATGTTGCGAGTCACTTTCGAGGTTCCAGTCGAACGGACCCTCGTCAAGAAAGCATATCGAGAGATTGGGTGTTAGTTCGTCAAAATCGATGAAAATGAAGGTTTCGACCGTTTTAGAATGAATTTCAACGAAAATCGAGAAATTTTCATGTTGCGAGTCACTTTCGAGGTTCCAGTCGAACGGACCCTCGTCAAGAAAGCATATCGAGAGATTGGGTGTTAGTTCGTCAAAATCGATGAAAATGAAAGTTTCGACTGTTTTTGATTGAATTTCAACGAAAATCGAGAAATGTTCATGTTGCGAGTCACTTTCGAGGTTCCAGTCGAACGGACCCTCGTCAAGAAAGCATATCGAGAGATTGGGTGTTAGTTCGTCTAAAACGATGAAAATGGAGGTTTCGACTGCTTTTGACAGCGTTTTAAAGAAAAGCGAGAAATTTTCATGTTGCGAGTCACTTTCGAGGTTCGAGTTGAACGGGCCATCGCCAAAATCGCATATCGAGAGGTTGGGTGTTTATTCGTCTAAATCGATGAAACTGCAGGTTTCGACTGTTTTTGAAACAATTTAAACGAAAATCGAGAAATTTTCATGTTCCGAGTCACTTTCGAGGTATCAGTCGAACGGAATCTCGACAAGCAACCATATCGAGATATTGGGTTAGTTCGTCTAAAACGTTGTAAATGCAGGTTTCGACTGTTTTTGACTGCGTTTCAAAGAAAAGCGAGAAATTTTCATGTTGCGAGTCACTTTCGAGGTTCGAGTTGAACGGGCCATCGCCAAGATCGCATATCGAGAGGTTGGGTGTTTCTTCGTCGAAAACGATGAAAATGCAGGTTTTGACCGTTTTAGAATGAATTTAAACGAAAATCGAGAAATTTTCATCTTGCGAGTCACTTTCGAGGTTCCAGTCGAACGGACCCTCGTCAAGATAGCATATCGAGAGATTGGGTGTTAGTTCGTCTAAAACGATGAAAATGCAGGTTTCGACTGTTTTTGACTGAATTTCAACGAAATTCGAGAAATTTTCATGTTGCGAGTCACTTTCGAGGTTCCAGTCGAACGGACCCTCGACAAGAAAGCATATCGAGAGATTGGGTGTTAGTTCGTCAAAATCGATGAAACGGCAGGTTTCGACTGTTTTTGATTCAATTTCAACGAAAATCGAGAAATGTTCATGTTGCGAGTCACTTTCGAGGTTCCAGTCGAACGGACCCTCGTCAAGATAGCATATCGAGAGATTGGGTGTTAGTTCGTCTAAAACGATGAAACTGCAGGTTTCGACTGTTTTTGAATGAATTCCAACGAAAATCGAGAAATTTTCAAGTTGCGAGTCACTTTCAAGTTTTCAGTCGAACGGACACTCGACAAGAAAGCATATCGAGAGATTGGATGTTTCTTCGTCGAAAACGATGAAAATCTAGATTTCGACCGTTTTTGAATGAATTTAAACGAAAATCGAGAAATTTTCATCTTGCGAGTCCCTGTCGAGGTTCCAGTCGAACGGACCCTCGACAAGAAAGCATATCGAGAGATTGGATGTTAGTTCGTCTAAAGCGATGTACATGCAGGTTTCGACTGCTTTTGACTGCGTTTCAAAGAAAAGCGAGAAATTTTCATGTTGCGAGTCACTTTCGAGGTTTCAGTCGAACGGACCCTCGACAAGAAAGCATATCGAGAGATTGGATGTTTCTTCGTCGAAAACGATGAAAATCTAGATTTCGACCGTTTTAGAAAGAATTTCAACGAAAATCGAGAAATTTTCATCTTGCGAGTCACTTTCGAGGTTCGAGTTGAACGGACCCTCGACAAGAAAGCATATCGAGAGATTGGGTGTTAGTTCGTCTAAAACGTTGTAAATGCAGGTTTCGACTGCTTTTGACTGCGTTTCAAAGAAAAGGGAGAAATTTTCATGTTGCGAGTCACTTTCGAGGTTCGAGTTGAGCGGACTCTCGACAAGGAAGCATATCGATAGATTGGGTGTTGGTTCGTCCAAATCGATAAAACTGCAGGTTTCGACCGTTTTTGAATGAATTTAATCGAAAATCGAGAAATTTTCATGTTGCGAGTCTCTTTCGAGGTTTCAGTCGAACGGACCCTCGACAAGCAACCATATCGAGAGATTGGGTTAGTTCGTCTAAAACGTTGTAAATGCAGGTTTCGACCGTTTTAGAATGAATTTCAACGAAAATCGAGAAATTTTCATCTTGCGAGTCACTTTCGAGGTTCGAGTTGAACGGACCCTCGACAAGAAAGCATATCGAGAGATTGGGTGTTAGTTCGTCTAAAACGTTGTAAATGCAGGTTTCGACTGTTTTTGACTGCGTTTCAAAGAAAAGGGAGAAATTTTCATGTTGCGAGTCACTTTCGAGGTTCCAGTCGAACGGACCCTCGACAAGAAAGCATATCTAGAGATTGGGTGTTAGTTCGTCTAAAACGTTGTAAATGCAGGTTTCGACTGTTTGTGACTGCGTTTCAAAGAAAAGGGAGAAATTTTCATGTTGCGAGTCACTTTCGAGGTTCGAGTTGAGCGGACTCTCGACAAGGAAGCATATCGATAGATTGGGTGTTGGTTCGTCCAAATCGATGAAACTGTGGGTTTCGACCGTTTTTGAATGAATTTAATCGAAAATCGAGAAATTTTCATGTTGCGAGTCTCTTTCGAGGTTTCAGTCGAACGGACCCTCGACAAGCAACCATATCGAGAGATTGGGTTAGTTCGTCGAAAACGTTGTAAATGCAGGTTTCGAATGTTTTTGACTGCGTTTCAAAGAAAAGCGAGAAATTTTCATGTTGCGAGTCACTTTCGAGGTTCGAGTTGAACGGACTCTCGACAAGGAAGCATATCGATAGATTGGGTGTTGGTTCGTCCAAATCGATGAAACTGCGGGTTTCGACTGTTTTTGAATCAATTTAAACAAAAATCGAGAAATTTTCATGTTCCGAGTCACTTTCGAGATATCAGTCGAACGGACTCTCGACAAGGAAGCATATCGATAGATTGGGTGTTAGTTTGTCCAAATCGATGAAACAGCAGGTTTCGACTGCTTTTGACTGCGTTTCAAAGAAAAGCGAGAAATTTTCATGTTGCGAGTCACTTTCGAGGTTTCAGTCGAACGGACCATCTACAAGAAAGCATATCGAGAGATTGGGTGTTTGTCCGTCCAAATCGATGAAACTGCAGTTTTCGACTGTTTTTGAATGAATTTCAACGAAAATCGAGAAATTTTCATGTTGCGAGTCTCTTTCGAGGTTTCAGTCGAACGGACCCTCGACAAGAAACCATATCGAGAGATTGGGTGTTAGTTCGTCTAAAACGTTGTAAATGCAGGTTTCGACTGTTTTTGACTGCGTTTCAAAGAAAAGCGAGAAATTTTCATGTTGCGAGTCACTTTCGAGGTTCGAGTTGAACGGGCCATCGCCAAGATCGCATATCGAGAGGTTGGGTGTTAGTTCGTCAAAATCGATGAAACGGCAGGTTTCGACCGGTTTAGAATGAATTTCAACGAAAATCGAGAAATTTTCATGTTGCGAGTCACTTTCGAGGTTCGAGTTGAACGGACCCTCGACAAGAAAGCATATCGAGAGATTGGGTGTTAGTTCGTCTAAAACGTTGTAAATGCAGGTTTCGACTGTTTTTGACTGCGTTTCAAAGAAAAGGGAGAAATTTTCATGTTGCGAGTCACTTTCGAGGTTCGAGTTGAACGGACTCTCGACAAGGAAGCATATCGATAGATTGGGTGTTGGTTCGTCCAAATCGATGAAACTGCGGGTTTCGACTGTTTTTGAATCAATTTAAACAAAAATCGAGAAATTTTCATGTTCCGAGTCACTTTCGAGATATCAGTCGAACGGACTCTCGACAAGGAAGCATATCGATAGATTGGGTGTTAGTTTGTCCAAATCGATGAAACAGCAGGTTTCGACTGCTTTTGACTGCGTTTCAAAGAAAAGCGAGAAATTTTCATGTTGCGAGTCACTTTCGAGGTTTCAGTCGAACGGACCATCTACAAGAAAGCATATCGAGAGATTGGGTGTTTGTCCGTCCAAATCGATGAAACTGCAGTTTTCGACTGTTTTTGAATGAATTTCAACGAAAATCGAGAAATTTTCATGTTGCGAGTCTCTTTCGAGGTTTCAGTCGAACGGACCCTCGACAAGCAACCATATCGAGAGATTGGGTTAGTTCGTCTAAAACGTTGTAAATGCAGGTTTCGACTGTTTTTGACTGCGTTTCAAAGAAAAGCGAGAAATTTTCATGTTGCGAGTCACTTTCGAGGTTCGAATTGAACGGACCATCGCCAAAATCGCATATCGAGAGGTTCGGTGTTTCTTCGTCGAAAACGATGAAAATGCAGGTTTCGACCGTTTTAGAATGAATTTCAACGAAAATCGAGAAATTTTCATCTTGCGAGTCACTTTCGATGTTCGAGTTGAACGGACCCTCGACAAGAAAGCATATCGAGAGATTGGGTGTTAGTTCGTCTAAAACGTTGTAAATGCAGGTTTCGACTGTTTTTGAATGCGTTTCAAAGAAAAGGGAGAAATTTTCATGTTGCGAGTCACTTTCGAGGTTCGAGTTGAACGGACTCTCGACAAGGAAGCATATCGATAGATTGGGTGTTGGTTCGTCCAAATCGACGAAACTGCAGGTTTCGACCGTTTTTGAATGAATTTAATCGAAAATCGAGAAATTTTCATGTTGCGAGTCTCTTTCGAGGTTTCAGTCGAACGGACCCTCGACAAGCAACCATATCGAGAGATTGGGTTAGTTCGTCTAAAACGTTGTAAATGCAGGTTTCAACTGTTTTTGACTGCGTTTCAAAGAAAAGCGAGAAATTTTCATGTTGCGAGTCACTTTCGAGGTTCGAGTTGAACGGGCCATCGCCAAGATCGCATATCGAGAGATTGGATGTTTCTTCGTCGAAAACGATGAAAATCTAGATTTCGACCGTTTTTGAATGAATTTAAACGAAAATCGAGAAATTTTCATCTTGCGAGTCCCTTTCGAGGTTCCAGTCGAACGGACCCTCGACAAGAAAGCATATCGAGAGATTGGGTGATAGTTCGTCAATAACGTTGTAAATGCAGGTTTCGACTGTTTTTAACTGCGTTTCAAAGAAAAGCGAGAAATTTTCATGTTGCGAGTCACTTTCGAGGTTTCAGTCGAACGGACCCTCGACAAGAAAGCATATCGAGAGATTGGATGTTAGTTCGTCTAAAGCGATGTACATGCAGGTTTCGACTGCTTTTGACTGCGTTTCAAAGAAAAGCGAGAAATTTTCATGTTGCGAGTCACTTTCGAGGTTTCAGTCGAACGGACCCTCGACAAGAAAGCATATCGAGAGATTGGATGTTTCTTCGTCGAAAACGATGAAAATCTAGATTTCGACCGTTTTAGAATGAATTTCAACGAAAATCGAGAAATTTTCATCTTGCGAGTCACTTTCGAGGTTCGAGTTGAACGGACCCTCGACAAGAAAGCATATCGAGAGATTGGGTGTTAGTTCGTCTAAAACGTTGTAAATGCAGGTTTCGACTGCTTTTGACTGCGTTTCAAAGAAAAGGGAGAAATTTTCATGTTGCGAGTCACTTTCGAGGTTCGAGTTGAACGGACTCTCGACAAGGAAGCATATCGATAGATTGGGTGTTGGTTCGTCCAAATCGATGAAACTGCAGGTTTCGACTGTTTTTGAATCAATTTAAACGAAAATCGAGAAATTTTCATGTTCCGAGTCACTTTCGAGATATCAGTCGAACGGACTCTCGACAAGGAAGCATATCGATAGATTGGGTGTTAGTTTGTCCAAATCGATGAAACAGCAGGTTTCGACTGCTTTTGACTGCGTTTCAAAGAAAAGCGAGAAATTTTCATGTTGCGAGTCACTTTCGAGGTTCGAGTTGAACGGACTCTCGACAAGGAAGCATATCGATAGATTGGGTGTTGGTTCGTCCAAATCGATGAAACTGCAGGTTTCGACCGTTTTTGAATGAATTTAATCGAAAATCGAGAAATTTTCATGTTGCGAGTCTCTTTCGAGGTTCCAGTCGAACGGACCCTCGACAAGCAACCATATCGAGAGATTGGGTTAGTTCGTCTAAAACGTTGTAAATGCAGGTTTCGACTGTTTTTGACTGCGTTTCAAAGAAAAGCGAGAAATTTTCATGTTGCGAGTCACTTTCGAGGTTCGAGTTGAACGGACCATCGCCAAAATCGCATATCGAGAGGTTCGGTGTTTCTTCGTCGAAAACGATGAAAATGCAGGTTTCGACCGTTTTAGAATGAATTTCAACGAAAATCGAGAAATTTTCATCTTGCGAGTCACTTTCGAGGTTCGAGTTGAACGGACCCTCGACAAGAAAGCATATCGAGAGATTGGGTGTTAGTTCGTCTAAAACGTTGTAAATGCAGGTTTCGACTGTTTTTGACTGCGTTTCAAAGAAAAGGGAGAAATTTTCATGTTGCGAGTCACTTTCGAGGTTCGAGTTGAACGGACTCTCGACAAGGAAGCATATCGATAGATTGGGTGTTGGTTCGTCCAAATCGATGAAACTGAAGGTTTCGACTGTTTTTGAATCAATTTAAACGAAAATCGAGAAATTTTCATGTTCCGAGTCACTTTCGAGGTATCAGTCGAACGGACTCTCGACAAGGAAGCATATCGATAGATTGGGTGTTACTTTGTCCAAATCGATGAAACTGCAGGTTTCGACTGCTTTTGACTGCGTTTCAAAGAAAAGCGAGAAATTTTCATGTTGCGAGTCACTTTCGAGGTTTCAGTTGAACGGACCCTCGGCAAAAAGTCGTATCGAGAGATTGGATGTTAGTTCGTCTAAAGCGATGTACATGCAGGTATCGACTGCTTTTGACTGCGTTTCAAAGAAAAGCGAGAAATTTTCATGTTCCGAGTCACTTTCGAGGTATCAGTCGAACGGACTCTCGACAAGGAAGCATATCGATAGATTGGGTGTTAGTTCGTCCAAATCGATGAAACGGCAGGATTCGACTGTTTTTGATTGAATTTCAACGAAAATCGAGAAATTTTCATGTTGCAAGTCACTTTCGAGGTTCCAGTCGAACGGACCCTCGGCAAAAAGTCGTATCGAGAGATTGGATGTTAGTTCGTCTAAAGCGATGTACATGCAGGTTTCGACTGCTTTTGACTGCGTTTCAAAGAAAAGCGAGAAATTTTCATGTTGCGAGTCACTTTCGAGGTTTCAGTCGAACGGACCCTCGACAAGAAAGCATATCTAGAGATTGGGTGTTAGTTCGTCTAAAACGTTGTAAATGCAGGTTTCGACTGTTTGTGACTGCGTTTCAAAGAAAAGGGAGAAATTTTCATGTTGCGAGTCACTTTCGAGGTTCGAGTTGAGCGGACTCTCGACAAGGAAGCATATCGATAGATTGGGTGTTGGTTCGTCCAAATCGATAAAACTGCAGGTTTCGACCGTTTTTGAATGAATTTAATCGAAAATCGAGAAATTTTCATGTTGCGAGTCTCTTTCGAGGTTTCAGTCGAACGGACCCTCGACAAGCAACCATATCGAGAGATTGGGTTAGTTCGTCTAAAACGTTGTAAATGCAGGTTTCGACCGTTTTAGAATGAATTACAACGAAAATCGAGAAATTTTCATCTTGCAAGTCACTTTCGAGGTTCGAGTTGAACGGACTCTCGACAAGGAAGCATATCGATAGATTGGGTGTTGGTTCGTCCAAATCGATGAAACTGCAGGTTTCGACCGTTTTTGAATGAATTTAATCGAAAATCGAGAAATTTTCATGTTGCGAGTCTCTTTCGAGGTTTCAGTCGAACGGACCCTCGACAAGCAACCATATCGAGAGATTGGGTTAGTTCGTCTAAAACGTTGTAAATGCAGGTTTCAACTGTTTTTGACTGCGTTTCAAAGAAAAGCGAGAAATTTTCATGTTGCGAGTCACTTTCGAGGTTCGAGTTGAACGGACCATCGCCAAAATCGCATATCGAGAGGTTCGGTGTTTCTTCGTCGAAAACGATGAAAATGCAGGTTTCGACCGTTTTAGAATGAATTTCAACGAAAATCGAGAAATTTTCATCTTGCGAGTCACTTTCGAGGTTCGAGTTGAACGGACCCTCGACAAGAAAGCATATCGAGAGATTGGGTGTTAGTTCGTCTAAAACGTTGTAAATGCAGGTTTCGACTGTTTTTGACTGCGTTTCAAAGAAAAGGGAGAAATTTTCATGTTGCGAGTCACTTTCGAGGTTCGAGTTGAACGGACTCTCGACAAGGAAGCATATCGATAGATTGGGTGTTGGTTCGTCCAAATCGATGAAACTGCAGGTTTCGACTGTTTTTGACTCAATTTAAACGAAAATCGAGAAATTTTCATGTTCCGAGTCACTTTCGAGATATCAGTCGAACGGACTCTCGACAAGGAAGCATATCGATAGATTGGGTGTTAGTTTGTCCAAATCGATGAAACAGCAGGTTTCGACTGCTTTTGACTGCGTTTCACAGAAAAGCGAGAAATTTTCATGTTGCGAGTCACTTTCGAGGTTCGAGTTGAACGGGCCATCGCCAAGATCGCATATCGAGAGGTTGGGTGTTAGTTCGTCAAAATCGATGAAACGGCAGGTTTCGACCGGTTTAGAATGAATTTCAACGAAAATCGAGAAATTTTCATGTTGCGAGTCACTTTCGAGGTTCCAGTCGAACGGACCCTCGACAAGAAAGCATATCTAGAGATTGGGTGTTAGTTCGTCTAAAACGTTGTAAGTGCAGGTTTCGACTGTTTGTGACTGCGTTTCAAAGAAAAGGGAGAAATTTTCATGTTGCGAGTCACTTTCGAGGTTCGAGTTGAGCGGACTCTCGACAAGGAAGCATATCGATAGATTGGGTGTTGGTTCGTCCAAATCGATGAAACTGCAGGTTTCGACCGTTTTTGAATGAATTTAATCGAAAATCGAGAAATTTTCATGTTGCGAGTCTCTTTCGAGGTTTCAGTCGAACGGACCCTCGACAAGCAACCATATCGAGAGATTGGGTTAGTTCGTCTAAAACGTTGTAAATGCAGGTTTCGACTGTTTTTGACTGCGTTTCAAAGAAAAGCGAGAAATTTTCATGTTGCGAGTCACTTTCGAGGTTCGAATTGAACGGACCATCGCCAAAATCGCATATCGAGAGGTTCGGTGTTTCTTCGTCGAAAACGATGAAAATGCAGGTTTCGACCGTTTTAGAATGAATTTCAACGAAAATCGAGAAATTTTCATCTTGCGAGTCACTTTCGATGTTCGAGTTGAACGGACCCTCGACAAGAAAGCATATCGAGAGATTGGGTGTTAGTTCGTCTAAAACGTTGTAAATGCAGGTTTCGACTGTTTTTGAATGCGTTTCAAAGAAAAGGGAGAAATTTTCATGTTGCGAGTCACTTTCGAGGTTCGAGTTGAACGGACTCTCGACAAGGAAGCATATCGATAGATTGGGTGTTGGTTCGTCCAAATCGACGAAACTGCAGGTTTCGACCGTTTTTGAATGAATTTAATCGAAAATCGAGAAATTTTCATGTTGCGAGTCTCTTTCGAGGTTTCAGTCGAACGGACCCTCGACAAGCAACCATATCGAGAGATTGGGTTAGTTCGTCTAAAACGTTGTAAATGCAGGTTTCAACTGTTTTTGACTGCGTTTCAAAGAAAAGCGAGAAATTTTCATGTTGCGAGTCACTTTCGAGGTTCGAGTTGAACGGGCCATCGCCAAGATCGCATATCGAGAGATTGGATGTTTCTTCGTCGAAAACGATGAAAATCTAGATTTCGACCGTTTTTGAATGAATTTAAACGAAAATCGAGAAATTTTCATCTTGCGAGTCCCTTTCGAGGTTCCAGTCGAACGGACCCTCGACAAGAAAGCATATCGAGAGATTGGGTGATAGTTCGTCAATAACGTTGTAAATGCAGGTTTCGACTGTTTTTAACTGCGTTTCAAAGAAAAGCGAGAAATTTTCATGTTGCGAGTCACTTTCGAGGTTTCAGTCGAACGGACCCTCGACAAGAAAGCATATCGAGAGATTGGATGTTAGTTCGTCTAAAGCGATGTACATGCAGGTTTCGACTGCTTTTGACTGCGTTTCAAAGAAAAGCGAGAAATTTTCATGTTGCGAGTCACTTTCGAGGTTTCAGTCGAACGGACCCTCGACAAGAAAGCATATCGAGAGATTGGATGTTTCTTCGTCGAAAACGATGAAAATCTAGATTTCGACCGTTTTAGAATGAATTTCAACGAAAATCGAGAAATTTTCATCTTGCGAGTCACTTTCGAGGTTCGAGTTGAACGGACCCTCGACAAGAAAGCATATCGAGAGATTGGGTGTTAGTTCGTCTAAAACGTTGTAAATGCAGGTTTCGACTGCTTTTGACTGCGTTTCAAAGAAAAGGGAGAAATTTTCATGTTGCGAGTCACTTTCGAGGTTCGAGTTGAACGGACTCTCGACAAGGAAGCATATCGATAGATTGGGTGTTGGTTCGTCCAAATCGATGAAACTGCAGGTTTCGACTGTTTTTGAATCAATTTAAACGAAAATCGAGAAATTTTCATGTTCCGAGTCACTTTCGAGATATCAGTCGAACGGACTCTCGACAAGGAAGCATATCGATAGATTGGGTGTTAGTTTGTCCAAATCGATGAAACAGCAGGTTTCGACTGCTTTTGACTGCGTTTCAAAGAAAAGCGAGAAATTTTCATGTTGCGAGTCACTTTCGAGGTTCGAGTTGAACGGACTCTCGACAAGGAAGCATATCGATAGATTGGGTGTTGGTTCGTCCAAATCGATGAAACTGCAGGTTTCGACCGTTTTTGAATGAATTTAATCGAAAATCGAGAAATTTTCATGTTGCGAGTCTCTTTCGAGGTTCCAGTCGAACGGACCCTCGACAAGCAACCATATCGAGAGATTGGGTTAGTTCGTCTAAAACGTTGTAAATGCAGGTTTCGACTGTTTTTGACTGCGTTTCAAAGAAAAGCGAGAAATTTTCATGTTGCGAGTCACTTTCGAGGTTCGAGTTGAACGGACCATCGCCAAAATCGCATATCGAGAGGTTCGGTGTTTCTTCGTCGAAAACGATGAAAATGCAGGTTTCGACCGTTTTAGAATGAATTTCAACGAAAATCGAGAAATTTTCATCTTGCGAGTCACTTTCGAGGTTCGAGTTGAACGGACCCTCGACAAGAAAGCATATCGAGAGATTGGGTGTTAGTTCGTCTAAAACGTTGTAAATGCAGGTTTCGACTGTTTTTGACTGCGTTTCAAAGAAAAGGGAGAAATTTTCATGTTGCGAGTCACTTTCGAGGTTCGAGTTGAACGGACTCTCGACAAGGAAGCATATCGATAGATTGGGTGTTGGTTCGTCCAAATCGATGAAACTGAAGGTTTCGACTGTTTTTGAATCAATTTAAACGAAAATCGAGAAATTTTCATGTTCCGAGTCACTTTCGAGGTATCAGTCGAACGGACTCTCGACAAGGAAGCATATCGATAGATTGGGTGTTAGTTCGTCCAAATCGATGAAACGGCAGGATTCGACTGTTTTTGATTGAATTTCAACGAAAATCGAGAAATTTTCATGTTGCAAGTCACTTTCGAGGTTCCAGTCGAACGGACCCTCGGCAAAAAGTCGTATCGAGAGATTGGATGTTAGTTCGTCTAAAGCGATGTACATGCAGGTTTCGACTGCTTTTGACTGCGTTTCAAAGAAAAGCGAGAAATTTTCATGTTGCGAGTCACTTTCGAGGTTTCAGTCGAACGGACCCTCGACAAGAAAGCATATCTAGAGATTGGGTGTTAGTTCGTCTAAAACGTTGTAAATGCAGGTTTCGACTGTTTGTGACTGCGTTTCAAAGAAAAGGGAGAAATTTTCATGTTGCGAGTCACTTTCGAGGTTCGAGTTGAACGGACTCTCGACAAGGAAGCATATCGATAGATTGGGTGTTGGTTCGTCCAAATCGACGAAACTGCAGGTTTCGACCGTTTTTTAATGAATTTAATCGAAAATCGAGAAATTTTCATGTTGCGAGTCTCTTTCGAGGTTTCAGTCGAACGGACCCTCGACAAGCAACCATATCGAGAGATTGGGTTAGTTCGTCTAAAACGTTGTAAATGCAGGTTTCAACTGTTTTTGACTGCGTTTCAAAGAAAAGCGAGAAATTTTCATGTTGCGAGTCACTTTCGAGGTTCGAGTTGAACGGGCCATCGCCAAGATCGCATATCGAGAGATTGGATGTTTCTTCGTCGAAAACGATGAAAATCTAGATTTCGACCGTTTTTGAATGAATTTAAACGAAAATCGAGAAATTTTCATCTTGCGAGTCCCTTTCGAGGTTCCAGTCGAACGGACCCTCGACAAGAAAGCATATCGAGAGATTGGGTGATAGTTCGTCAATAACGTTGTAAATGCAGGTTTCGACTGTTTTTAACTGCGTTTCAAAGAAAAGCGAGAAATTTTCATGTTGCGAGTCACTTTCGAGGTTTCAGTCGAACGGACCCTCGACAAGAAAGCATATCGAGAGATTGGATGTTAGTTCGTCTAAAGCGATGTACATGCAGGTTTCGACTGCTTTTGACTGCGTTTCAAAGAAAAGCGAGAAATTTTCATGTTGCGAGTCACTTTCGAGGTTTCAGTCGGACGGACCCTCGACAAGAAAGCATATCGAGAGATTGGATGTTTCTTCGTCGAAAACGATGAAAATCTAGATTTCGACCGTTTTAGAATGAATTTCAACGAAAATCGAGAAATTTTCATCTTGCGAGTCACTTTCGAGGTTCGAGTTGAACGGACCCTCGACAAGAAAGCATATCGAGAGATTGGGTGTTAGTTCGTCTAAAACGTTGTAAATGCAGGTTTCGACTGCTTTTGACTGCGTTTCAAAGAAAAGGGAGAAATTTTCATGTTGCGAGTCACTTTCGAGGTTCGAGTTGAACGGACTCTCGACAAGGAAGCATATCGATAGATTGGGTGTTGGTTCGTCCAAATCGATGAAACTGAAGGTTTCGACTGTTTTTGAATCAATTTAAACGAAAATCGAGAAATTTTCATGTTCCGAGTCACTTTCGAGGTATCAGTCGAACGGACTCTCGACAAGGAAGCATATCGATAGATTGGGTGTTACTTTGTCCAAATCGATGAAACTGCAGGTTTCGACTGCTTTTGACTGCGTTTCAAAGAAAAGCGAGAAATTTTCATGTTGCGAGTCACTTTCGAGGTTTCAGTTGAACGGACCCTCGGCAAAAAGTCGTATCGAGAGATTGGATGTTAGTTCGTCTAAAGCGATGTACATGCAGGTTTCGACTGCTTTTGACTGCGTTTCAAAGAAAAGCGAGAAATTTTCATGTTCCGAGTCACTTTCGAGGTATCAGTCGAACGGACTCTCGACAAGGAAGCATATCGATAGATTGGGTGTTAGTTCGTCCAAATCGATGAAACGGCAGGATTCGACTGTTTTTGATTGAATTTCAACGAAAATCGAGAAATTTTCATGTTGCAAGTCACTTTCGAGGTTCCAGTCGAACGGACCCTCGGCAAAAAGTCGTATCGAGAGATTGGATGTTAGTTCGTCTAAAGCGATGTACATGCAGGTTTCGACTGCTTTTGACTGCGTTTCAAAGAAAAGCGAGAAATTTTCATGTTGCGAGTCACTTTCGAGGTTTCAGTCGAACGGACCCTCGACAAGAAAGCATATCTAGAGATTGGGTGTTAGTTCGTCTAAAACGTTGTAAATGCAGGTTTCGACTGTTTGTGACTGCGTTTCAAAGAAAAGGGAGAAATTTTCATGTTGCGAGTCACTTTCGAGGTTCGAGTTGAGCGGACTCTTGACAAGGAAGCATATCGATAGATTGGGTGTTGGTTCGTCCAAATCGATAAAACTGCAGGTTTCGACCGTTTTTGAATGAATTTAATCGAAAATCGAGAAATTTTCATGTTGCGAGTCTCTTTCGAGGTTTCAGTCGAACGGACCCTCGACAAGCAACCATATCGAGAGATTGGGTTAGTTCGTCTAAAACGTTGTAAATGCAGGTTTCGACCGTTTTAGAATGAATTACAACGAAAATCGAGAAATTTTCATCTTGCAAGTCACTTTCGAGGTTCGAGTTGAACGGACTCTCGACAAGGAAGCATATCGATAGATTGGGTGTTGGTTCGTCCAAATCGATGAAACTGCAGGTTTCGACCGTTTTTGAATGAATTTAATCGAAAATCGAGAAATTTTCATGTTGCGAGTCTCTTTCGAGGTTTCAGTCGAACGGACCCTCGACAAGCAACCATATCGAGAGATTGGGTTAGTTCGTCTAAAACGTTGTAAATGCAGGTTTCAACTGTTTTTGACTGCGTTTCAAAGAAAAGCGAGAAATTTTCATGTTGCGAGTCACTTTCGAGGTTCGAGTTGAACGGACTCTCGACAAGGAAGCATATCGATAGATTGGGTGTTGGTTCGTCCAAATCGACGAAACTGCAGGTTTCGACCGTTTTTTAATGAATTTAATCGAAAATCGAGAAATTTTCATGTTGCGAGTCTCTTTCGAGGTTTCAGTCGAACGGACCCTCGACAAGCAACCATATCGAGAGATTGGGTTAGTTCGTCTAAAACGTTGTAAATGCAGGTTTCAACTGTTTTTGACTGCGTTTCAAAGAAAAGCGAGAAATTTTCATGTTGCGAGTCACTTTCGAGGTTTCAGTCGAACGGACCCTCGACAAGAAAGCATATCGAGAGATTGGATGTTTCTTCGTCGAAAACGATGAAAATCTAGATTTCGACCGTTTTAGAATGAATTTCAACGAAAATCGAGAAATTTTCATCTTGCGAGTCACTTTCGAGGTTCGAGTTGAACGGACCCTCGACAAGAAAGCATATCGAGAGATTGGGTGTTAGTTCGTCTAAAACGTTGTAAATGCAGGTTTCGACTGCTTTTGACTGCGTTTCAAAGAAAAGGGAGAAATTTTCATGTTGCGAGTCACTTTCGAGGTTCGAGTTGAACGGACTCTCGACAAGGAAGCATATCGATAGATTGGGTGTTGGTTCGTCCAAATCGATGAAACTGCAGGTTTCGACTGTTTTTGAATCAATTTAAACGAAAATCGAGAAATTTTCATGTTCCGAGTCACTTTCGAGATATCAGTCGAACGGACTCTCGACAAGGAAGCATATCGATAGATTGGGTGTTAGTTTGTCCAAATCGATGAAACAGCAGGTTTCGACTGCTTTTGACTGCGTTTCAAAGAAAAGCGAGAAATTTTCATGTTGCGAGTCACTTTCGAGGTTCGAGTTGAACGGACTCTCGACAAGGAAGCATATCGATAGATTGGGTGTTGGTTCGTCCAAATCGATGAAACTGCAGGTTTCGACCGTTTTTGAATGAATTTAATCGAAAATCGAGAAATTTTCATGTTGCGAGTCTCTTTCGAGGTTCCAGTCGAACGGACCCTCGACAAGCAACCATATCGAGAGATTGGGTTAGTTCGTCTAAAACGTTGTAAATGCAGGTTTCGACTGTTTTTGACTGCGTTTCAAAGAAAAGCGAGAAATTTTCATGTTGCGAGTCACTTTCGAGGTTCGAGTTGAACGGACCATCGCCAAAATCGCATATCGAGAGGTTCGGTGTTTCTTCGTCGAAAACGATGAAAATGCAGGTTTCGACCGTTTTAGAATGAATTTCAACGAAAATCGAGAAATTTTCATCTTGCGAGTCACTTTCGAGGTTCGAGTTGAACGGACCCTCGACAAGAAAGCATATCGAGAGATTGGGTGTTAGTTCGTCTAAAACGTTGTAAATGCAGGTTTCGACTGTTTTTGACTGCGTTTCAAAGAAAAGGGAGAAATTTTCATGTTGCGAGTCACTTTCGAGGTTCGAGTTGAACGGACTCTCGACAAGGAAGCATATCGATAGATTGGGTGTTGGTTCGTCCAAATCGATGAAACTGAAGGTTTCGACTGTTTTTGAATCAATTTAAACGAAAATCGAGAAATTTTCATGTTCCGAGTCACTTTCGAGGTATCAGTCGAACGGACTCTCGACAAGGAAGCATATCGATAGATTGGGTGTTACTTTGTCCAAATCGATGAAACTGCAGGTTTCGACTGCTTTTGACTGCGTTTCAAAGAAAAGCGAGAAATTTTCATGTTGCGAGTCACTTTCGAGGTTTCAGTTGAACGGACCCTCGGCAAAAAGTCGTATCGAGAGATTGGATGTTAGTTCGTCTAAAGCGATGTACATGCAGGTTTCGACTGCTTTTGACTGCGTTTCAAAGAAAAGCGAGAAATTTTCATGTTCCGAGTCACTTTCGAGGTATCAGTCGAACGGACTCTCGACAAGGAAGCATATCGATAGATTGGGTGTTAGTTCGTCCAAATCGATGAAACGGCAGGATTCGACTGTTTTTGATTGAATTTCAACGAAAATCGAGAAATTTTCATGTTGCAAGTCACTTTCGAGGTTCCAGTCGAACGGACCCTCGGCAAAAAGTCGTATCGAGAGATTGGATGTTAGTTCGTCTAAAGCGATGTACATGCAGGTTTCGACTGCTTTTGACTGCGTTTCAAAGAAAAGCGAGAAATTTTCATGTTGCGAGTCACTTTCGAGGTTTCAGTCGGACGGACCCTCGACAAGAAAGCATATCTAGAGATTGGGTGTTAGTTCGTCTAAAACGTTGTAAATGCAGGTTTCGACTGTTTGTGACTGCGTTTCAAAGAAAAGGGAGAAATTTTCATGTTGCGAGTCACTTTCGAGGTTCGAGTTGAGCGGACTCTCGACAAGGAAGCATATCGATAGATTGGGTGTTGGTTCGTCCAAATCGATAAAACTGCAGGTTTCGACCGTTTTTGAATGAATTTAATCGAAAATCGAGAAATTTTCATGTTGCGAGTCTCTTTCGAGGTTTCAGTCGAACGGACCCTCGACAAGCAACCATATCGAGAGATTGGGTTAGTTCGTCTAAAACGTTGTAAATGCAGGTTTCGACCGTTTTAGAATGAATTACAACGAAAATCGAGAAATTTTCATCTTGCAAGTCACTTTCGAGGTTCGAGTTGAACGGACTCTCGACAAGGAAGCATATCGATAGATTGGGTGTTGGTTCGTCCAAATCGATGAAACTGCAGGTTTCGACCGTTTTTGAATGAATTTAATCGAAAATCGAGAAATTTTCATGTTGCGAGTCTCTTTCGAGGTTTCAGTCGAACGGACCCTCGACAAGCAACCATATCGAGAGATTGGGTTAGTTCGTCTAAAACGTTGTAAATGCAGGTTTCAACTGTTTTTGACTGCGTTTCAAAGAAAAGCGAGAAATTTTCATGTTGCGAGTCACTTTCGAGGTTCGAGTTGAACGGACCATCGCCAAAATCGCATATCGAGAGGTTCGGTGTTTCTTCGTCGAAAACGATGAAAATGCAGGTTTCGACCGTTTTAGAATGAATTTCAACGAAAATCGAGAAATTTTCATCTTGCGAGTCACTTTCGAGGTTCGAGTTGAACGGACCCTCGACAAGAAAGCATATCGAGAGATTGGGTGTTAGTTCGTCTAAAACGTTGTAAATGCAGGTTTCGACTGTTTTTGACTGCGTTTCAAAGAAAAGGGAGAAATTTTCATGTTGCGAGTCACTTTCGAGGTTCGAGTTGAACGGACTCTCGACAAGGAAGCATATCGATAGATTGGGTGTTGGTTCGTCCAAATCGATGAAACTGCAGGTTTCGACTGTTTTTGAATCAATTTAAACGAAAATCGAGAAATTTTCATGTTCCGAGTCACTTTCGAGATATCAGTCGAACGGACTCTCGACAAGGAAGCATATCGATAGATTGGGTGTTAGTTTGTCCAAATCGATGAAACAGCAGGTTTCGACTGCTTTTGACTGCGTTTCAAAGAAAAGCGAGAAATTTTCATGTTGCGAGTCACTTTCGAGGTTTCAGTCGAACGGACCATCTACAAGAAAGCATATCGAGAGATTGGGTGTTTGTCCGTCCAAATCGATGAAACTGCAGTTTTCGACTGTTTTTGAATGAATTTCAACGAAAATCGAGAAATTTTCATGTTGCGAGTCTCTTTCGAGGTTTCAGTCGAACGGACCCTCGACAAGAAACCATATCGAGAGATTGGGTGTTAGTTCGTCTAAAACGTTGTAAATGCAGGTTTCGACTGTTTTTGACTGCGTTTCAAAGAAAAGCGAGAAATTTTCATGTTGCGAGTCACTTTCGAGGTTCCAGTCGAACGGACCCTCGGCAAAAAGTCGTATCGAGAGATTGGATGTTAGTTCGTCTAAAGCGATGTACATGCAGGTTTCGACTGCTTTTGACTGCGTTTCAAAGAAAAGCGAGAAATTTTCATGTTGCGAGTCTCTTTCGAGGTTTCAGTCGAACGGACCCTCGACAAGCAACCATATCGAGAGATTGGGTTAGTTCGTCTAAAACGTTGTAAATGCAGGTTTCAACTGTTTTTGACTGCGTTTCAAAGAAAAGCGAGAAATTTTCATGTTGCGAGTCACTTTCGAGGTTCGAGTTGAACGGACCATCGCCAAAATCGCATATCGAGAGGTTCGGTGTTTCTTCGTCGAAAACGATGAAAATGCAGGTTTCGACCGTTTTAGAATGAATTTCAACGAAAATCGAGAAATTTTCATCTTGCGAGTCACTTTCGAGGTTCGAGTTGAACGGACCCTCGACAAGAAAGCATATCGAGAGATTGGGTGTTAGTTCGTCTAAAACGTTGTAAATGCAGGTTTCGACTGTTTTTGACTGCGTTTCAAAGAAAAGCGAGAAATTTTCATGTTGCGAGTCACTTTCGAGGTTCGAGTTGAACGGGCCATCGCCAAGATCGCATATCGAGAGGTTGGGTGTTAGTTCGTCAAAATCGATGAAACGGCAGGTTTCGACTGCTTTTGACTGCGTTTCAAAGAAAAGCGAGAAATTTTCATGTTGCGAGTCACTTTCGAGGTTTCAGTCGAACGGACCATCTACAAGAAAACATATCGAGAGATTGGGTGTTTGTCCGTCCAAATCGATGAAACTGCAGTTTTCGACTGTTTTTGAATGAATTTCAACGAACATCGAGAAATTTTCATGTTGCGAGTCTCTTTCGAGGTTTCAGTCGAACGGACCCTCGACAAGAAACCATATCGAGAGATTGGGTGTTAGTTCGTCTAAAACGTTGTAAATGCAGGTTTCGACTGTTTTTGACTGCGTTTCAAAGAAAAGCGAGAAATTTTCATGTTGCGAGTCACTTTCGAGGTTCGAGTTGAACGGGCCATCGCCAAGATCGCATATCGAGAGGTTGGGTGTTAGTTCGTCAAAATCGATGAAACGGCAGGTTTCGACCGGTTTAGAATGAATTTCAACGAAAATCGAGAAATTTTCATGTTGCGAGTCACTTTCGAGGTTCCAGTCGAACGGACCCTCGTCAAGAAAGCATATCGAGAGATTGGGTGTTAGTTCGTCAAAATCGATGAAAATGAAGGTTTCGACCGTTTTAGAATGAATTTCAACGAAAATCGAGAAATTTTCATGTTGCGAGTCACTTTCGAGGTTCCAGTCGAACGGACCCTCGTCAAGAAAGCATATCGAGAGATTGGGTGTTAGTTCGTCAAAATCGATGAAAATGAAAGTTTCGACTGTTTTTGATTGAATTTCAACGAAAATCGAGAAATGTTCATGTTGCGAGTCACTTTCGAGGTTCCAGTCGAACGGACCCTCGTCAAGAAAGCATATCGAGAGATTGGGTGTTAGTTCGTCTAAAACGATGAAAATGGAGGTTTCGACTGCTTTTGACAGCGTTTTAAAGAAAAGCGAGAAATTTTCATGTTGCGAGTCACTTTCGAGGTTCGAGTTGAACGGGCCATCGCCAAAATCGCATATCGAGAGGTTGGGTGTTTATTCGTCTAAATCGATGAAACTGCAGGTTTCGACTGTTTTTGAAACAATTTAAACGAAAATCGAGAAATTTTCATGTTCCGAGTCACTTTCGAGGTATCAGTCGAACGGAATCTCGACAAGCAACCATATCGAGATATTGGGTTAGTTCGTCTAAAACGTTGTAAATGCAGGTTTCGACTGTTTTTGACTGCGTTTCAAAGAAAAGCGAGAAATTTTCATGTTGCGAGTCACTTTCGAGGTTCGAGTTGAACGGGCCATCGCCAAGATCGCATATCGAGAGATTGGGTGTTAGTTCGTCAAAATCGATGAAACGGCAGGTTTCGACTGTTTTTGATTCAATTTCAACGAAAATCGAGAAATGTTCATGTTGCGAGTCACTTTCGAGGTTCCAGTCGAACGGACCCTCGTCAAGATAGCATATCGAGAGATTGGGTGTTAGTTCGTCTAAAACGATGAAACTGCAGGTTTCGACTGTTTTTGAATGAATTCCAACGAAAATCGAGAAATTTTCAAGTTGCGAGTCACTTTCAAGTTTTCAGTCGAACGGACACTCGACAAGAAAGCATATCGAGAGATTGGATGTTTCTTCGTCGAAAACGATGAAAATCTAGATTTCGACCGTTTTTGAATGAATTTAAACGAAAATCGAGAAATTTTCATCTTGCGAGTCCCTGTCGAGGTTCCAGTCGAACGGACCCTCGACAAGAAAGCATATCGAGAGATTGGATGTTAGTTCGTCTAAAGCGATGTACATGCAGGTTTCGACTGCTTTTGACTGCGTTTCAAAGAAAAGCGAGAAATTTTCATGTTGCGAGTCACTTTCGAGGTTTCAGTCGAACGGACCCTCGACAAGAAAGCATATCGAGAGATTGGATGTTTCTTCGTCGAAAACGATGAAAATCTAGATTTCGACCGTTTTAGAAAGAATTTCAACGAAAATCGAGAAATTTTCATCTTGCGAGTCACTTTCGAGGTTCGAGTTGAACGGACCCTCGACAAGAAAGCATATCGAGAGATTGGGTGTTAGTTCGTCTAAAACGTTGTAAATGCAGGTTTCGACTGCTTTTGACTGCGTTTCAAAGAAAAGGGAGAAATTTTCATGTTGCGAGTCACTTTCGAGGTTCGAGTTGAACGGACTCTCGACAAGGAAGCATATCGATAGATTGGGTGTTGGTTCGTCCAAATCGATGAAACTGCAGGTTTCGACTGTTTTTGAATCAATTTAAACGAAAATCGAGAAATTTTCATGTTCCGAGTCACTTTCGAGATATCAGTCGAACGGACTCTCGACAAGGAAGCATATCGATAGATTGGGTGTTAGTTTGTCCAAATCGATGAAACAGCAGGTTTCGACTGCTTTTGACTGCGTTTCAAAGAAAAGCGAGAAATTTTCATGTTGCGAGTCACTTTCGAGGTTTCAGTCGAACGGACCCTCGACAAGAAAGCATATCTAGAGATTGGGTGTTAGTTCGTCTAAAACGTTGTAAATGCAGGTTTCGACTGTTTGTGACTGCGTTTCAAAGAAAAGGGAGAAATTTTCATGTTGCGAGTCACTTTCGAGGTTCGAGTTGAGCGGACTCTCGACAAGGAAGCATATCGATAGATTGGGTGTTGGTTCGTCCAAATCGATGAAACTATGGGTTTCGACCGTTTTTGAATGAATTTAATCGAAAATCGAGAAATTTTCATGTTGCGAGTCTCTTTCGAGGTTTCAGTCGAACGGACCCTCGACAAGCAACCATATCGAGAGATTGGGTTAGTTCGTCGAAAACGTTGTAAATGCAGGTTTCGAATGTTTTTGACTGCGTTTCAAAGAAAAGCGAGAAATTTTCATGTTGCGAGTCACTTTCGAGGTTCGAGTTGAACGGACTCTCGACAAGGAAGCATATCGATAGATTGGGTGTTGGTTCGTCCAAATCGATGAAACTGCGGGTTTCGACTGTTTTTGAATCAATTTAAACAAAAATCGAGAAATTTTCATGTTCCGAGTCACTTTCGAGATATCAGTCGAACGGACTCTCGACAAGGAAGCATATCGATAGATTGAGTGTTAGTTTGTCCAAATCGATGAAACAGCAGGTTTCGACTGCTTTTGACTGCGTTTCAAAGAAAAGCGAGAAATTTTCATGTTGCGAGTCACTTTCGAGGTTTCAGTCGAACGGACCATCTACAAGAAAGCATATCGAGAGATTGGGTGTTTGTCCGTCCAAATCGATGAAACTGCAGTTTTCGACTGTTTTTGAATGAATTTCAACGAAAATCGAGAAATTTTCATGTTGCGAGTCTCTTTCGAGGTTTCAGTCGAACGGACCCTCGACAAGAAACCATATCGAGAGATTGGGTGTTAGTTCGTCTAAAACGTTGTAAATGCAGGTTTCGACTGTTTTTGACTGCGTTTCAAAGAAAAGCGAGAAATTTTCATGTTGCGAGTCACTTTCGAGGTTCGAGTTGAACGGGCCATCGCCAAGATCGCATATCGAGAGGTTGGGTGTTAGTTCGTCAAAATCGATGAAACGGCAGGTTTCGACCGGTTTAGAATGAATTTCAACGAAAATCGAGAAATTTTCATGTTGCGAGTCACTTTCGAGGTTCGAGTTGAACGGACCCTCGACAAGAAAGCATATCGAGAGATTGGGTGTTAGTTCGTCTAAAACGTTGTAAATGCAGGTTTCGACTGTTTTTGACTGCGTTTCAAAGAAAAGGGAGAAATTTTCATGTTGCGAGTCACTTTCGAGGTTCGAGTTGAACGGACTCTCGACAAGGAAGCATATCGATAGATTGGGTGTTGGTTCGTCCAAATCGATGAAACTGCAGGTTTCGACTGTTTTTGACTCAATTTAAACGAAAATCGAGAAATTTTCATGTTCCGAGTCACTTTCGAGATATCAGTCGAACGGACTCTCGACAAGGAAGCATATCGATAGATTGGGTGTTAGTTTGTCCAAATCGATGAAACAGCAGGTTTCGACTGCTTTTGACTGCGTTTCACAGAAAAGCGAGAAATTTTCATGTTGCGAGTCACTTTCGAGGTTCGAGTTGAACGGGCCATCGCCAAGATCGCATATCGAGAGGTTGGGTGTTAGTTCGTCAAAATCGATGAAACGGCAGGTTTCGACCGGTTTAGAATGAATTTCAACGAAAATCGAGAAATTTTCATGTTGCGAGTCACTTTCGAGGTTCCAGTCGAACGGACCCTCGACAAGAAAGCATATCTAGAGATTGGGTGTTAGTTCGTCTAAAACGTTGTAAGTGCAGGTTTCGACTGTTTGTGACTGCGTTTCAAAGAAAAGGGAGAAATTTTCATGTTGCGAGTCACTTTCGAGGTTCGAGTTGAGCGGACTCTCGACAAGGAAGCATATCGATAGATTGGGTGTTGGTTCGTCCAAATCGATGAAACTGCAGGTTTCGACCGTTTTTGAATGAATTTAATCGAAAATCGAGAAATTTTCATGTTGCGAGTCTCTTTCGAGGTTTCAGTCGAACGGACCCTCGACAAGCAACCATATCGAGAGATTGGGTTAGTTCGTCTAAAACGTTGTAAATGCAGGTTTCGACTGTTTTTGACTGCGTTTCAAAGAAAAGCGAGAAATTTTCATGTTGCGAGTCACTTTCGAGGTTCGAATTGAACGGACCATCGACAAGAAAGCATATCGAGAGATTGGATGTTTCTTCGTCGAAAACGATGAAAATCTAGATTTCGACCGTTTTAGAAAGAATTTCAACGAAAATCGAGAAATTTTCATCTTGCGAGTCACTTTCGAGGTTCGAGTTGAACGGACCCTCGACAAGAAAGCATATCGAGAGATTGGGTGTTAGTTCGTCTAAAACGTTGTAAATGCAGGTTTCGACTGCTTTTGACTGCGTTTCAAAGAAAAGGGAGAAATTTTCATGTTGCGAGTCACTTTCGAGGTTCGAGTCGAACGGACTCTCGACAAGGAAGCATATCGATAGATTGGGTGTTAGTTTGTCCAAATCGATGAAACAGCAGGTTTCGACTGCTTTTGACTGCGTTTCAAAGAAAAGCGAGAAATTTTCATGTTGCGAGTCACTTTCGAGGTTCGAGTTGAACGGACCCTCGACAAGAAAGCATATCGAGAGATTGGGTGTTAGTTCGTCTAAAACGTTGTAAATGCAGGTTTCGACTGTTTTTGACTGCGTTTCAAAGAAAAGGGAGAAATTTTCATGTTGCGAGTCACTTTCGAGGTTCGAGTTGAACGGACTCTCGACAAGGAAGCATATCGATAGATTGGGTGTTAGTTCGTCTAAAACGTTGTAAATGCAGGTTTCGACTGTTTTTGACTGCGTTTCAAAGAAAAGCGAGAAATTTTCATGTTGCGAGTCACTTTCGAGGTTCGAGTTGAACGGGCCATCGCCAAGATCGCATATCGAGAGGTTGGGTGTTAGTTCGTCAAAATCGATGAAACGGCAGGTTTCGACTGCTTTTGACTGCGTTTCAAAGAAAAGCGAGAAATTTTCATGTTGCGAGTCACTTTCGAGGTTTCAGTCGAACGGACCATCTACAAGAAAACATATCGAGAGATTGGGTGTTTGTCCGTCCAAATCGATGAAACTGCAGTTTTCGACTGTTTTTGAATGAATTTCAACGAACATCGAGAAATTTTCATGTTGCGAGTCTCTTTCGAGGTTTCAGTCGAACGGACCCTCGACAAGAAACCATATCGAGAGATTGGGTGTTAGTTCGTCTAAAACGTTGTAAATGCAGGTTTCGACTGTTTTTGACTGCGTTTCAAAGAAAAGCGAGAAATTTTCATGTTGCGAGTCACTTTCGAGGTTCGAGTTGAACGGGCCATCGCCAAGATCGCATATCGAGAGGTTGGGTGTTAGTTCGTCAAAATCGATGAAACGGCAGGTTTCGACCGGTTTAGAATGAATTTCAACGAAAATCGAGAAATTTTCATGTTGCGAGTCACTTTCGAGGTTCCAGTCGAACGGACCCTCGTCAAGAAAGCATATCGAGAGATTGGGTGTTAGTTCGTCAAAATCGATGAAAATGAAGGTTTCGACCGTTTTAGAATGAATTTCAACGAAAATCGAGAAATTTTCATGTTGCGAGTCACTTTCGAGGTTCCAGTCGAACGGACCCTCGTCAAGAAAGCATATCGAGAGATTGGGTGTTAGTTCGTCAAAATCGATGAAAATGAAAGTTTCGACTGTTTTTGATTGAATTTCAACGAAAATCGAGAAATGTTCATGTTGCGAGTCACTTTCGAGGTTCCAGTCGAACGGACCCTCGTCAAGAAAGCATATCGAGAGATTGGGTGTTAGTTCGTCTAAAACGATGAAAATGGAGGTTTCGACTGCTTTTGACAGCGTTTTAAAGAAAAGCGAGAAATTTTCATGTTGCGAGTCACTTTCGAGGTTCGAGTTGAACGGGCCATCGCCAAAATCGCATATCGAGAGGTTGGGTGTTTATTCGTCTAAATCGATGAAACTGCAGGTTTCGACTGTTTTTGAAACAATTTAAACGAAAATCGAGAAATTTTCATGTTCCGAGTCACTTTCGAGGTATCAGTCGAACGGAATCTCGACAAGCAACCATATCGAGATATTGGGTTAGTTCGTCTAAAACGTTGTAAATGCAGGTTTCGACTGTTTTTGACTGCGTTTCAAAGAAAAGCGAGAAATTTTCATGTTGCGAGTCACTTTCGAGGTTCGAGTTGAACGGGCCATCGCCAAGATCGCATATCGAGAGGTTGGGTGTTTCTTCGTCGAAAACGATGAAAATGCAGGTTTTGACCGTTTTAGAATGAATTTAAACGAAAATCGAGAAATTTTCATCTTGCGAGTCACTTTCGAGGTTCCAGTCGAACGGACCCTCGTCAAGATAGCATATCGAGAGATTGGGTGTTAGTTCGTCTAAAACGATGAAAATGCAGGTTTCGACTGTTTTTGACTGAATTTCAACGAAATTCGAGAAATTTTCATGTTGCGAGTCACTTTCGAGGTTCCAGTCGAACGGACCCTCGACAAGAAAGCATATCGAGAGATTGGGTGTTAGTTCGTCAAAATCGATGAAACGGCAGGTTTCGACTGTTTTTGATTCAATTTCAACGAAAATCGAGAAATGTTCATGTTGCGAGTCACTTTCGAGGTTCCAGTCGAACGGACCCTCGTCAAGATAGCATATCGAGAGATTGGGTGTTAGTTCGTCTAAAACGATGAAACTGCAGGTTTCGACTGTTTTTGAATGAATTCCAACGAAAATCGAGAAATTTTCAAGTTGCGAGTCACTTTCAAGTTTTCAGTCGAACGGACACTCGACAAGAAAGCATATCGAGAGATTGGATGTTTCTTCGTCGAAAACGATGAAAATCTAGATTTCGACCGTTTTTGAATGAATTTAAACGAAAATCGAGAAATTTTCATCTTGCGAGTCCCTGTCGAGGTTCCAGTCGAACGGACCCTCGACAAGAAAGCATATCGAGAGATTGGATGTTAGTTCGTCTAAAGCGATGTACATGCAGGTTTCGACTGCTTTTGACTGCGTTTCAAAGAAAAGCGAGAAATTTTCATGTTGCGAGTCACTTTCGAGGTTTCAGTCGAACGGACCCTCGACAAGAAAGCATATCGAGAGATTGGATGTTTCTTCGTCGAAAACGATGAAAATCTAGATTTCGACCGTTTTAGAAAGAATTTCAACGAAAATCGAGAAATTTTCATCTTGCGAGTCACTTTCGAGGTTCGAGTTGAACGGACCCTCGACAAGAAAGCATATCGAGAGATTGGGTGTTAGTTCGTCTAAAACGTTGTAAATGCAGGTTTCGACTGCTTTTGACTGCGTTTCAAAGAAAAGGGAGAAATTTTCATGTTGCGAGTCACTTTCGAGGTTCGAGTTGAACGGACTCTCGACAAGGAAGCATATCGATAGATTGGGTGTTAGTTTGTCCAAATCGATGAAACAGCAGGTTTCGACTGCTTTTGACTGCGTTTCACAGAAAAGCGAGAAATTTTCATGTTGCGAGTCACTTTCGAGGTTCGAGTTGAACGGGCCATCGCCAAGATCGCATATCGAGAGGTTGGGTGTTAGTTCGTCAAAATCGATGAAACGGCAGGTTTCGACCGGTTTAGAATGAATTTCAACGAAAATCGAGAAATTTTCATGTTGCGAGTCACTTTCGAGGTTCCAGTCGAACGGACCCTCGACAAGAAAGCATATCTAGAGATTGGGTGTTAGTTCGTCTAAAACGTTGTAAGTGCAGGTTTCGACTGTTTGTGACTGCGTTTCAAAGAAAAGGGAGAAATTTTCATGTTGCGAGTCACTTTCGAGGTTCGAGTTGAGCGGACTCTCGACAAGGAAGCATATCGATAGATTGGGTGTTGGTTCGTCCAAATCGATGAAACTGCAGGTTTCGACCGTTTTTGAATGAATTTAATCGAAAATCGAGAAATTTTCATGTTGCGAGTCTCTTTCGAGGTTTCAGTCGAACGGACCCTCGACAAGCAACCATATCGAGAGATTGGGTTAGTTCGTCTAAAACGTTGTAAATGCAGGTTTCGACTGTTTTTGACTGCGTTTCAAAGAAAAGCGAGAAATTTTCATGTTGCGAGTCACTTTCGAGGTTCGAATTGAACGGACCATCGACAAGAAAGCATATCGAGAGATTGGATGTTTCTTCGTCGAAAACGATGAAAATCTAGATTTCGACCGTTTTAGAAAGAATTTCAACGAAAATCGAGAAATTTTCATCTTGCGAGTCACTTTCGAGGTTCGAGTTGAACGGACCCTCGACAAGAAAGCATATCGAGAGATTGGGTGTTAGTTCGTCTAAAACGTTGTAAATGCAGGTTTCGACTGCTTTTGACTGCGTTTCAAAGAAAAGGGAGAAATTTTCATGTTGCGAGTCACTTTCGAGGTTCGAGTCGAACGGACTCTCGACAAGGAAGCATATCGATAGATTGGGTGTTAGTTTGTCCAAATCGATGAAACAGCAGGTTTCGACTGCTTTTGACTGCGTTTCAAAGAAAAGCGAGAAATTTTCATGTTGCGAGTCACTTTCGAGGTTCGAGTTGAACGGACCCTCGACAAGAAAGCATATCGAGAGATTGGGTGTTAGTTCGTCTAAAACGTTGTAAATGCAGGTTTCGACTGTTTTTGACTGCGTTTCAAAGAAAAGGGAGAAATTTTCATGTTGCGAGTCACTTTCGAGGTTCGAGTTGAACGGACTCTCGACAAGGAAGCATATCGATAGATTGGGTGTTAGTTCGTCTAAAACGTTGTAAATGCAGGTTTCGACTGTTTTTGACTGCGTTTCAAAGAAAAGCGAGAAATTTTCATGTTGCGAGTCACTTTCGAGGTTCGAGTTGAACGGGCCATCGCCAAGATCGCATATCGAGAGGTTGGGTGTTAGTTCGTCAAAATCGATGAAACGGCAGGTTTCGACTGCTTTTGACTGCGTTTCAAAGAAAAGCGAGAAATTTTCATGTTGCGAGTCACTTTCGAGGTTTCAGTCGAACGGACCATCTACAAGAAAACATATCGAGAGATTGGGTGTTTGTCCGTCCAAATCGATGAAACTGCAGTTTTCGACTGTTTTTGAATGAATTTCAACGAACATCGAGAAATTTTCATGTTGCGAGTCTCTTTCGAGGTTTCAGTCGAACGGACCCTCGACAAGAAACCATATCGAGAGATTGGGTGTTAGTTCGTCTAAAACGTTGTAAATGCAGGTTTCGACTGTTTTTGACTGCGTTTCAAAGAAAAGCGAGAAATTTTCATGTTGCGAGTCACTTTCGAGGTTCGAGTTGAACGGGCCATCGCCAAGATCGCATATCGAGAGGTTGGGTGTTAGTTCGTCAAAATCGATGAAACGGCAGGTTTCGACCGGTTTAGAATGAATTTCAACGAAAATCGAGAAATTTTCATGTTGCGAGTCACTTTCGAGGTTCCAGTCGAACGGACCCTCGTCAAGAAAGCATATCGAGAGATTGGGTGTTAGTTCGTCAAAATCGATGAAAATGAAGGTTTCGACCGTTTTAGAATGAATTTCAACGAAAATCGAGAAATTTTCATGTTGCGAGTCACTTTCGAGGTTCCAGTCGAACGGACCCTCGTCAAGAAAGCATATCGAGAGATTGGGTGTTAGTTCGTCAAAATCGATGAAAATGAAAGTTTCGACTGTTTTTGATTGAATTTCAACGAAAATCGAGAAATGTTCATGTTGCGAGTCACTTTCGAGGTTCCAGTCGAACGGACCCTCGTCAAGAAAGCATATCGAGAGATTGGGTGTTAGTTCGTCTAAAACGATGAAAATGGAGGTTTCGACTGCTTTTGACAGCGTTTTAAAGAAAAGCGAGAAATTTTCATGTTGCGAGTCACTTTCGAGGTTCGAGTTGAACGGGCCATCGCCAAAATCGCATATCGAGAGGTTGGGTGTTTATTCGTCTAAATCGATGAAACTGCAGGTTTCGACTGTTTTTGAAACAATTTAAACGAAAATCGAGAAATTTTCATGTTCCGAGTCACTTTCGAGGTATCAGTCGAACGGAATCTCGACAAGCAACCATATCGAGATATTGGGTTAGTTCGTCTAAAACGTTGTAAATGCAGGTTTCGACTGTTTTTGACTGCGTTTCAAAGAAAAGCGAGAAATTTTCATGTTGCGAGTCACTTTCGAGGTTCGAGTTGAACGGGCCATCGCCAAGATCGCATATCGAGAGGTTGGGTGTTTCTTCGTCGAAAACGATGAAAATGCAGGTTTTGACCGTTTTAGAATGAATTTAAACGAAAATCGAGAAATTTTCATCTTGCGAGTCACTTTCGAGGTTCCAGTCGAACGGACCCTCGTCAAGATAGCATATCGAGAGATTGGGTGTTAGTTCGTCTAAAACGATGAAAATGCAGGTTTCGACTGTTTTTGACTGAATTTCAACGAAATTCGAGAAATTTTCATGTTGCGAGTCACTTTCGAGGTTCCAGTCGAACGGACCCTCGACAAGAAAGCATATCGAGAGATTGGGTGTTAGTTCGTCAAAATCGATGAAACGGCAGGTTTCGACTGTTTTTGATTCAATTTCAACGAAAATCGAGAAATGTTCATGTTGCGAGTCACTTTCGAGGTTCCAGTCGAACGGACCCTCGTCAAGATAGCATATCGAGAGATTGGGTGTTAGTTCGTCTAAAACGATGAAACTGCAGGTTTCGACTGTTTTTGAATGAATTCCAACGAAAATCGAGAAATTTTCAAGTTGCGAGTCACTTTCAAGTTTTCAGTCGAACGGACACTCGACAAGAAAGCATATCGAGAGATTGGATGTTTCTTCGTCGAAAACGATGAAAATCTAGATTTCGACCGTTTTTGAATGAATTTAAACGAAAATCGAGAAATTTTCATCTTGCGAGTCCCTGTCGAGGTTCCAGTCGAACGGACCCTCGACAAGAAAGCATATCGAGAGATTGGATGTTAGTTCGTCTAAAGCGATGTACATGCAGGTTTCGACTGCTTTTGACTGCGTTTCAAAGAAAAGCGAGAAATTTTCATGTTGCGAGTCACTTTCGAGGTTTCAGTCGAACGGACCCTCGACAAGAAAGCATATCGAGAGATTGGATGTTTCTTCGTCGAAAACGATGAAAATCTAGATTTCGACCGTTTTAGAAAGAATTTCAACGAAAATCGAGAAATTTTCATCTTGCGAGTCACTTTCGAGGTTCGAGTTGAACGGACCCTCGACAAGAAAGCATATCGAGAGATTGGGTGTTAGTTCGTCTAAAACGTTGTAAATGCAGGTTTCGACTGCTTTTGACTGCGTTTCAAAGAAAAGGGAGAAATTTTCATGTTGCGAGTCACTTTCGAGGTTCGAGTTGAACGGACTCTCGACAAGGAAGCATATCGATAGATTGGGTGTTGGTTCGTCCAAATCGATGAAACTGCAGGTTTCGACTGTTTTTGAATCAATTTAAACGAAAATCGAGAAATTTTCATGTTCCGAGTCACTTTCGAGATATCAGTCGAACGGACTCTCGACAAGGAAGCATATCGATAGATTGGGTGTTAGTTTGTCCAAATCGATGAAGCAGCAGGTTTCGACTGCTTTTGACTGCGTTTCAAAGAAAAGCGAGAAATTTTCATGTTGCGAGTCACTTTCGAGGTTTCAGTCGAACGGACCCTCGACAAGAAAGCATATCTAGAGATTGGGTGTTAGTTCGTCTAAAACGTTGTAAATGCAGGTTTCGACTGTTTGTGACTGCGTTTCAAAGAAAAGGGAGAAATTTTCATGTTGCGAGTCACTTTCGAGGTTCGAGTTGAGCGGACTCTCGACAAGGAAGCATATCGATAGATTGGGTGTTGGTTCGTCCAAATCGATAAAACTGCAGGTTTCGACCGTTTTTGAATGAATTTAATCGAAAATCGAGAAATTTTCATGTTGCGAGTCTCTTTCGAGGTTTCAGTCGAACGGACCCTCGACAAGCAACCATATCGAGAGATTGGGTTAGTTCGTCTAAAACGTTGTAAATGCAGGTTTCGACCGTTTTAGAATGAATTTCAACGAAAATCGAGAAATTTTCATCTTGCGAGTCACTTTCGAGGTTCGAGTTGAACGGACCCTCGACAAGAAAGCATATCGAGAGATTGGGTGTTAGTTCGTCTAAAACGTTGTAAATGCAGGTTTCGACTGTTTTTGACTGCGTTTCAAAGAAAAGGGAGAAATTTTCATGTTGCGAGTCACTTTCGAGGTTCCAGTCGAACGGACCCTCGACAAGAAAGCATATCTAGAGATTGGGTGTTAGTTCGTCTAAAACGTTGTAAATGCAGGTTTCGACTGTTTGTGACTGCGTTTCAAAGAAAAGGGAGAAATTTTCATGTTGCGAGTCACTTTCGAGGTTCGAGTTGAGCGGACTCTCGACAAGGAAGCATATCGATAGATTGGGTGTTGGTTCGTCCAAATCGATGAAACTGTGGGTTTCGACCGTTTTTGAATGAATTTAATCGAAAATCGAGAAATTTTCATGTTGCGAGTCTCTTTCGAGGTTTCAGTCGAACGGACCCTCGACAAGCAACCATATCGAGAGATTGGGTTAGTTCGTCGAAAACGTTGTAAATGCAGGTTTCGAATGTTTTTGACTGCGTTTCAAAGAAAAGCGAGAAATTTTCATGTTGCGAGTCACTTTCGAGGTTCGAGTTGAACGGACTCTCGACAAGGAAGCATATCGATAGATTGGGTGTTGGTTCGTCCAAATCGATGAAACTGCGGGTTTCGACTGTTTTTGAATCAATTTAAACAAAAATCGAGAAATTTTCATGTTCCGAGTCACTTTCGAGATATCAGTCGAACGGACTCTCGACAAGGAAGCATATCGATAGATTGGGTGTTAGTTTGTCCAAATCGATGAAACAGCAGGTTTCGACTGCTTTTGACTGCGTTTCAAAGAAAAGCGAGAAATTTTCATGTTGCGAGTCACTTTCGAGGTTTCAGTCGAACGGACCCTCGACAAGAAAGCATATCTAGAGATTGGGTGTTAGTTCGTCTAAAACGTTGTAAATGCAGGTTTCGACTGTTTGTGACTGCGTTTCAAAGAAAAGGGAGAAATTTTCATGTTGCGAGTCACTTTCGAGGTTCGAGTTGAACGGACTCTCGACAAGGAAGCATATCGATAGATTGGGTGTTGGTTCGTCCAAATCGATGAAACTGCAGGTTTCGACTGTTTTTGAATCAATTTAAACGAAAATCGAGAAATTTTCATGTTCCGAGTCACTTTCGAGATATCAGTCGAACGGACTCTCGACAAGGAAGCATATCGATAGATTGGGTGTTAGTTTGTCCAAATCGATGAAACAGCAGGTTTCGACTGCTTTTGACTGCGTTTCAAAGAAAAGCGAGAAATTTTCATGTTGCGAGTCACTTTCGAGGTTTCAGTCGAACGGACCCTCGACAAGAAAGCATATCTAGAGATTGGGTGTTAGTTCGTCTAAAACGTTGTAAATGCAGGTTTCGACTGTTTGTGACTGCGTTTCAAAGAAAAGGGAGAAATTTTCATGTTGCGAGTCACTTTCGAGGTTCGAGTTGAGCGGACTCTCGACAAGGAAGCATATCGATAGATTGGGTGTTGGTTCGTCCAAATCGATGAAACTATGGGTTTCGACCGTTTTTGAATGAATTTAATCGAAAATCGAGAAATTTTCATGTTGCGAGTCTCTTTCGAGGTTTCAGTCGAACGGACCCTCGACAAGCAACCATATCGAGAGATTGGGTTAGTTCGTCGAAAACGTTGTAAATGCAGGTTTCGAATGTTTTTGACTGCGTTTCAAAGAAAAGCGAGAAATTTTCATGTTGCGAGTCACTTTCGAGGTTCGAGTTGAACGGACTCTCGACAAGGAAGCATATCGATAGATTGGGTGTTGGTTCGTCCAAATCGATGAAACTGCGGGTTTCGACTGTTTTTGAATCAATTTAAACAAAAATCGAGAAATTTTCATGTTCCGAGTCACTTTCGAGATATCAGTCGAACGGACTCTCGACAAGGAAGCATATCGATAGATTGAGTGTTAGTTTGTCCAAATCGATGAAACAGCAGGTTTCGACTGCTTTTGACTGCGTTTCAAAGAAAAGCGAGAAATTTTCATGTTGCGAGTCACTTTCGAGGTTTCAGTCGAACGGACCATCTACAAGAAAGCATATCGAGAGATTGGGTGTTTGTCCGTCCAAATCGATGAAACTGCAGTTTTCGACTGTTTTTGAATGAATTTCAACGAAAATCGAGAAATTTTCATGTTGCGAGTCTCTTTCGAGGTTTCAGTCGAACGGACCCTCGACAAGAAACCATATCGAGAGATTGGGTGTTAGTTCGTCTAAAACGTTGTAAATGCAGGTTTCGACTGTTTTTGACTGCGTTTCAAAGAAAAGCGAGAAATTTTCATGTTGCGAGTCACTTTCGAGGTTCGAGTTGAACGGGCCATCGCCAAGATCGCATATCGAGAGGTTGGGTGTTAGTTCGTCAAAATCGATGAAACGGCAGGTTTCGACCGGTTTAGAATGAATTTCAACGAAAATCGAGAAATTTTCATGTTGCGAGTCACTTTCGAGGTTCGAGTTGAACGGACCCTCGACAAGAAAGCATATCGAGAGATTGGGTGTTAGTTCGTCTAAAACGTTGTAAATGCAGGTTTCGACTGTTTTTGACTGCGTTTCAAAGAAAAGGGAGAAATTTTCATGTTGCGAGTCACTTTCGAGGTTCGAGTTGAACGGACTCTCGACAAGGAAGCATATCGATAGATTGGGTGTTGGTTCGTCCAAATCGATGAAACTGCAGGTTTCGACTGTTTTTGACTCAATTTAAACGAAAATCGAGAAATTTTCATGTTCCGAGTCACTTTCGAGATATCAGTCGAACGGACTCTCGACAAGGAAGCATATCGATAGATTGGGTGTTAGTTTGTCCAAATCGATGAAACAGCAGGTTTCGACTGCTTTTGACTGCGTTTCACAGAAAAGCGAGAAATTTTCATGTTGCGAGTCACTTTCGAGGTTCGAGTTGAACGGGCCATCGCCAAGATCGCATATCGAGAGGTTGGGTGTTAGTTCGTCAAAATCGATGAAACGGCAGGTTTCGACCGGTTTAGAATGAATTTCAACGAAAATCGAGAAATTTTCATGTTGCGAGTCACTTTCGAGGTTCCAGTCGAACGGACCCTCGACAAGAAAGCATATCTAGAGATTGGGTGTTAGTTCGTCTAAAACGTTGTAAGTGCAGGTTTCGACTGTTTGTGACTGCGTTTCAAAGAAAAGGGAGAAATTTTCATGTTGCGAGTCACTTTCGAGGTTCGAGTTGAGCGGACTCTCGACAAGGAAGCATATCGATAGATTGGGTGTTGGTTCGTCCAAATCGATGAAACTGCAGGTTTCGACCGTTTTTGAATGAATTTAATCGAAAATCGAGAAATTTTCATGTTGCGAGTCTCTTTCGAGGTTTCAGTCGAACGGACCCTCGACAAGCAACCATATCGAGAGATTGGGTTAGTTCGTCTAAAACGTTGTAAATGCAGGTTTCGACTGTTTTTGACTGCGTTTCAAAGAAAAGCGAGAAATTTTCATGTTGCGAGTCACTTTCGAGGTTCGAATTGAACGGACCATCGACAAGAAAGCATATCGAGAGATTGGATGTTTCTTCGTCGAAAACGATGAAAATCTAGATTTCGACCGTTTTAGAAAGAATTTCAACGAAAATCGAGAAATTTTCATCTTGCGAGTCACTTTCGAGGTTCGAGTTGAACGGACCCTCGACAAGAAAGCATATCGAGAGATTGGGTGTTAGTTCGTCTAAAACGTTGTAAATGCAGGTTTCGACTGCTTTTGACTGCGTTTCAAAGAAAAGGGAGAAATTTTCATGTTGCGAGTCACTTTCGAGGTTCGAGTCGAACGGACTCTCGACAAGGAAGCATATCGATAGATTGGGTGTTAGTTTGTCCAAATCGATGAAACAGCAGGTTTCGACTGCTTTTGACTGCGTTTCAAAGAAAAGCGAGAAATTTTCATGTTGCGAGTCACTTTCGAGGTTCGAGTTGAACGGACCCTCGACAAGAAAGCATATCGAGAGATTGGGTGTTAGTTCGTCTAAAACGTTGTAAATGCAGGTTTCGACTGTTTTTGACTGCGTTTCAAAGAAAAGGGAGAAATTTTCATGTTGCGAGTCACTTTCGAGGTTCGAGTTGAACGGACTCTCGACAAGGAAGCATATCGATAGATTGGGTGTTAGTTCGTCTAAAACGTTGTAAATGCAGGTTTCGACTGTTTTTGACTGCGTTTCAAAGAAAAGCGAGAAATTTTCATGTTGCGAGTCACTTTCGAGGTTCGAGTTGAACGGGCCATCGCCAAGATCGCATATCGAGAGGTTGGGTGTTAGTTCGTCAAAATCGATGAAACGGCAGGTTTCGACTGCTTTTGACTGCGTTTCAAAGAAAAGCGAGAAATTTTCATGTTGCGAGTCACTTTCGAGGTTTCAGTCGAACGGACCATCTACAAGAAAACATATCGAGAGATTGGGTGTTTGTCCGTCCAAATCGATGAAACTGCAGTTTTCGACTGTTTTTGAATGAATTTCAACGAACATCGAGAAATTTTCATGTTGCGAGTCTCTTTCGAGGTTTCAGTCGAACGGACCCTCGACAAGAAACCATATCGAGAGATTGGGTGTTAGTTCGTCTAAAACGTTGTAAATGCAGGTTTCGACTGTTTTTGACTGCGTTTCAAAGAAAAGCGAGAAATTTTCATGTTGCGAGTCACTTTCGAGGTTCGAGTTGAACGGGCCATCGCCAAGATCGCATATCGAGAGGTTGGGTGTTAGTTCGTCAAAATCGATGAAACGGCAGGTTTCGACCGGTTTAGAATGAATTTCAACGAAAATCGAGAAATTTTCATGTTGCGAGTCACTTTCGAGGTTCCAGTCGAACGGACCCTCGTCAAGAAAGCATATCGAGAGATTGGGTGTTAGTTCGTCAAAATCGATGAAAATGAAGGTTTCGACCGTTTTAGAATGAATTTCAACGAAAATCGAGAAATTTTCATGTTGCGAGTCACTTTCGAGGTTCCAGTCGAACGGACCCTCGTCAAGAAAGCATATCGAGAGATTGGGTGTTAGTTCGTCAAAATCGATGAAAATGAAAGTTTCGACTGTTTTTGATTGAATTTCAACGAAAATCGAGAAATGTTCATGTTGCGAGTCACTTTCGAGGTTCCAGTCGAACGGACCCTCGTCAAGAAAGCATATCGAGAGATTGGGTGTTAGTTCGTCTAAAACGATGAAAATGGAGGTTTCGACTGCTTTTGACAGCGTTTTAAAGAAAAGCGAGAAATTTTCATGTTGCGAGTCACTTTCGAGGTTCGAGTTGAACGGGCCATCGCCAAAATCGCATATCGAGAGGTTGGGTGTTTATTCGTCTAAATCGATGAAACTGCAGGTTTCGACTGTTTTTGAAACAATTTAAACGAAAATCGAGAAATTTTCATGTTCCGAGTCACTTTCGAGGTATCAGTCGAACGGAATCTCGACAAGCAACCATATCGAGATATTGGGTTAGTTCGTCTAAAACGTTGTAAATGCAGGTTTCGACTGTTTTTGACTGCGTTTCAAAGAAAAGCGAGAAATTTTCATGTTGCGAGTCACTTTCGAGGTTCGAGTTGAACGGGCCATCGCCAAGATCGCATATCGAGAGGTTGGGTGTTTCTTCGTCGAAAACGATGAAAATGCAGGTTTTGACCGTTTTAGAATGAATTTAAACGAAAATCGAGAAATTTTCATCTTGCGAGTCACTTTCGAGGTTCCAGTCGAACGGACCCTCGTCAAGATAGCATATCGAGAGATTGGGTGTTAGTTCGTCTAAAACGATGAAAATGCAGGTTTCGACTGTTTTTGACTGAATTTCAACGAAATTCGAGAAATTTTCATGTTGCGAGTCACTTTCGAGGTTCCAGTCGAACGGACCCTCGACAAGAAAGCATATCGAGAGATTGGGTGTTAGTTCGTCAAAATCGATGAAACGGCAGGTTTCGACTGTTTTTGATTCAATTTCAACGAAAATCGAGAAATGTTCATGTTGCGAGTCACTTTCGAGGTTCCAGTCGAACGGACCCTCGTCAAGATAGCATATCGAGAGATTGGGTGTTAGTTCGTCTAAAACGATGAAACTGCAGGTTTCGACTGTTTTTGAATGAATTCCAACGAAAATCGAGAAATTTTCAAGTTGCGAGTCACTTTCAAGTTTTCAGTCGAACGGACACTCGACAAGAAAGCATATCGAGAGATTGGATGTTTCTTCGTCGAAAACGATGAAAATCTAGATTTCGACCGTTTTTGAATGAATTTAAACGAAAATCGAGAAATTTTCATCTTGCGAGTCCCTGTCGAGGTTCCAGTCGAACGGACCCTCGACAAGAAAGCATATCGAGAGATTGGATGTTAGTTCGTCTAAAGCGATGTACATGCAGGTTTCGACTGCTTTTGACTGCGTTTCAAAGAAAAGCGAGAAATTTTCATGTTGCGAGTCACTTTCGAGGTTTCAGTCGAACGGACCCTCGACAAGAAAGCATATCGAGAGATTGGATGTTTCTTCGTCGAAAACGATGAAAATCTAGATTTCGACCGTTTTAGAAAGAATTTCAACGAAAATCGAGAAATTTTCATCTTGCGAGTCACTTTCGAGGTTCGAGTTGAACGGACCCTCGACAAGAAAGCATATCGAGAGATTGGGTGTTAGTTCGTCTAAAACGTTGTAAATGCAGGTTTCGACTGCTTTTGACTGCGTTTCAAAGAAAAGGGAGAAATTTTCATGTTGCGAGTCACTTTCGAGGTTCGAGTTGAACGGACTCTCGACAAGGAAGCATATCGATAGATTGGGTGTTAGTTTGTCCAAATCGATGAAACAGCAGGTTTCGACTGCTTTTGACTGCGTTTCACAGAAAAGCGAGAAATTTTCATGTTGCGAGTCACTTTCGAGGTTCGAGTTGAACGGGCCATCGCCAAGATCGCATATCGAGAGGTTGGGTGTTAGTTCGTCAAAATCGATGAAACGGCAGGTTTCGACCGGTTTAGAATGAATTTCAACGAAAATCGAGAAATTTTCATGTTGCGAGTCACTTTCGAGGTTCCAGTCGAACGGACCCTCGACAAGAAAGCATATCTAGAGATTGGGTGTTAGTTCGTCTAAAACGTTGTAAGTGCAGGTTTCGACTGTTTGTGACTGCGTTTCAAAGAAAAGGGAGAAATTTTCATGTTGCGAGTCACTTTCGAGGTTCGAGTTGAGCGGACTCTCGACAAGGAAGCATATCGATAGATTGGGTGTTGGTTCGTCCAAATCGATGAAACTGCAGGTTTCGACCGTTTTTGAATGAATTTAATCGAAAATCGAGAAATTTTCATGTTGCGAGTCTCTTTCGAGGTTTCAGTCGAACGGACCCTCGACAAGCAACCATATCGAGAGATTGGGTTAGTTCGTCTAAAACGTTGTAAATGCAGGTTTCGACTGTTTTTGACTGCGTTTCAAAGAAAAGCGAGAAATTTTCATGTTGCGAGTCACTTTCGAGGTTCGAATTGAACGGACCATCGACAAGAAAGCATATCGAGAGATTGGATGTTTCTTCGTCGAAAACGATGAAAATCTAGATTTCGACCGTTTTAGAAAGAATTTCAACGAAAATCGAGAAATTTTCATCTTGCGAGTCACTTTCGAGGTTCGAGTTGAACGGACCCTCGACAAGAAAGCATATCGAGAGATTGGGTGTTAGTTCGTCTAAAACGTTGTAAATGCAGGTTTCGACTGCTTTTGACTGCGTTTCAAAGAAAAGGGAGAAATTTTCATGTTGCGAGTCACTTTCGAGGTTCGAGTCGAACGGACTCTCGACAAGGAAGCATATCGATAGATTGGGTGTTAGTTTGTCCAAATCGATGAAACAGCAGGTTTCGACTGCTTTTGACTGCGTTTCAAAGAAAAGCGAGAAATTTTCATGTTGCGAGTCACTTTCGAGGTTCGAGTTGAACGGACCCTCGACAAGAAAGCATATCGAGAGATTGGGTGTTAGTTCGTCTAAAACGTTGTAAATGCAGGTTTCGACTGTTTTTGACTGCGTTTCAAAGAAAAGGGAGAAATTTTCATGTTGCGAGTCACTTTCGAGGTTCGAGTTGAACGGACTCTCGACAAGGAAGCATATCGATAGATTGGGTGTTAGTTCGTCTAAAACGTTGTAAATGCAGGTTTCGACTGTTTTTGACTGCGTTTCAAAGAAAAGCGAGAAATTTTCATGTTGCGAGTCACTTTCGAGGTTCGAGTTGAACGGGCCATCGCCAAGATCGCATATCGAGAGGTTGGGTGTTAGTTCGTCAAAATCGATGAAACGGCAGGTTTCGACTGCTTTTGACTGCGTTTCAAAGAAAAGCGAGAAATTTTCATGTTGCGAGTCACTTTCGAGGTTTCAGTCGAACGGACCATCTACAAGAAAACATATCGAGAGATTGGGTGTTTGTCCGTCCAAATCGATGAAACTGCAGTTTTCGACTGTTTTTGAATGAATTTCAACGAACATCGAGAAATTTTCATGTTGCGAGTCTCTTTCGAGGTTTCAGTCGAACGGACCCTCGACAAGAAACCATATCGAGAGATTGGGTGTTAGTTCGTCTAAAACGTTGTAAATGCAGGTTTCGACTGTTTTTGACTGCGTTTCAAAGAAAAGCGAGAAATTTTCATGTTGCGAGTCACTTTCGAGGTTCGAGTTGAACGGGCCATCGCCAAGATCGCATATCGAGAGGTTGGGTGTTAGTTCGTCAAAATCGATGAAACGGCAGGTTTCGACCGGTTTAGAATGAATTTCAACGAAAATCGAGAAATTTTCATGTTGCGAGTCACTTTCGAGGTTCCAGTCGAACGGACCCTCGTCAAGAAAGCATATCGAGAGATTGGGTGTTAGTTCGTCAAAATCGATGAAAATGAAGGTTTCGACCGTTTTAGAATGAATTTCAACGAAAATCGAGAAATTTTCATGTTGCGAGTCACTTTCGAGGTTCCAGTCGAACGGACCCTCGTCAAGAAAGCATATCGAGAGATTGGGTGTTAGTTCGTCAAAATCGATGAAAATGAAAGTTTCGACTGTTTTTGATTGAATTTCAACGAAAATCGAGAAATGTTCATGTTGCGAGTCACTTTCGAGGTTCCAGTCGAACGGACCCTCGTCAAGAAAGCATATCGAGAGATTGGGTGTTAGTTCGTCTAAAACGATGAAAATGGAGGTTTCGACTGCTTTTGACAGCGTTTTAAAGAAAAGCGAGAAATTTTCATGTTGCGAGTCACTTTCGAGGTTCGAGTTGAACGGGCCATCGCCAAAATCGCATATCGAGAGGTTGGGTGTTTATTCGTCTAAATCGATGAAACTGCAGGTTTCGACTGTTTTTGAAACAATTTAAACGAAAATCGAGAAATTTTCATGTTCCGAGTCACTTTCGAGGTATCAGTCGAACGGAATCTCGACAAGCAACCATATCGAGATATTGGGTTAGTTCGTCTAAAACGTTGTAAATGCAGGTTTCGACTGTTTTTGACTGCGTTTCAAAGAAAAGCGAGAAATTTTCATGTTGCGAGTCACTTTCGAGGTTCGAGTTGAACGGGCCATCGCCAAGATCGCATATCGAGAGGTTGGGTGTTTCTTCGTCGAAAACGATGAAAATGCAGGTTTTGACCGTTTTAGAATGAATTTAAACGAAAATCGAGAAATTTTCATCTTGCGAGTCACTTTCGAGGTTCCAGTCGAACGGACCCTCGTCAAGATAGCATATCGAGAGATTGGGTGTTAGTTCGTCTAAAACGATGAAAATGCAGGTTTCGACTGTTTTTGACTGAATTTCAACGAAATTCGAGAAATTTTCATGTTGCGAGTCACTTTCGAGGTTCCAGTCGAACGGACCCTCGACAAGAAAGCATATCGAGAGATTGGGTGTTAGTTCGTCAAAATCGATGAAACGGCAGGTTTCGACTGTTTTTGATTCAATTTCAACGAAAATCGAGAAATGTTCATGTTGCGAGTCACTTTCGAGGTTCCAGTCGAACGGACCCTCGTCAAGATAGCATATCGAGAGATTGGGTGTTAGTTCGTCTAAAACGATGAAACTGCAGGTTTCGACTGTTTTTGAATGAATTCCAACGAAAATCGAGAAATTTTCAAGTTGCGAGTCACTTTCAAGTTTTCAGTCGAACGGACACTCGACAAGAAAGCATATCGAGAGATTGGATGTTTCTTCGTCGAAAACGATGAAAATCTAGATTTCGACCGTTTTTGAATGAATTTAAACGAAAATCGAGAAATTTTCATCTTGCGAGTCCCTGTCGAGGTTCCAGTCGAACGGACCCTCGACAAGAAAGCATATCGAGAGATTGGATGTTAGTTCGTCTAAAGCGATGTACATGCAGGTTTCGACTGCTTTTGACTGCGTTTCAAAGAAAAGCGAGAAATTTTCATGTTGCGAGTCACTTTCGAGGTTTCAGTCGAACGGACCCTCGACAAGAAAGCATATCGAGAGATTGGATGTTTCTTCGTCGAAAACGATGAAAATCTAGATTTCGACCGTTTTAGAAAGAATTTCAACGAAAATCGAGAAATTTTCATCTTGCGAGTCACTTTCGAGGTTCGAGTTGAACGGACCCTCGACAAGAAAGCATATCGAGAGATTGGGTGTTAGTTCGTCTAAAACGTTGTAAATGCAGGTTTCGACTGCTTTTGACTGCGTTTCAAAGAAAAGGGAGAAATTTTCATGTTGCGAGTCACTTTCGAGGTTCGAGTTGAACGGACTCTCGACAAGGAAGCATATCGATAGATTGGGTGTTGGTTCGTCCAAATCGATGAAACTGCAGGTTTCGACTGTTTTTGAATCAATTTAAACGAAAATCGAGAAATTTTCATGTTCCGAGTCACTTTCGAGATATCAGTCGAACGGACTCTCGACAAGGAAGCATATCGATAGATTGGGTGTTAGTTTGTCCAAATCGATGAAGCAGCAGGTTTCGACTGCTTTTGACTGCGTTTCAAAGAAAAGCGAGAAATTTTCATGTTGCGAGTCACTTTCGAGGTTTCAGTCGAACGGACCCTCGACAAGAAAGCATATCTAGAGATTGGGTGTTAGTTCGTCTAAAACGTTGTAAATGCAGGTTTCGACTGTTTGTGACTGCGTTTCAAAGAAAAGGGAGAAATTTTCATGTTGCGAGTCACTTTCGAGGTTCGAGTTGAGCGGACTCTCGACAAGGAAGCATATCGATAGATTGGGTGTTGGTTCGTCCAAATCGATAAAACTGCAGGTTTCGACCGTTTTTGAATGAATTTAATCGAAAATCGAGAAATTTTCATGTTGCGAGTCTCTTTCGAGGTTTCAGTCGAACGGACCCTCGACAAGCAACCATATCGAGAGATTGGGTTAGTTCGTCTAAAACGTTGTAAATGCAGGTTTCGACCGTTTTAGAATGAATTTCAACGAAAATCGAGAAATTTTCATCTTGCGAGTCACTTTCGAGGTTCGAGTTGAACGGACCCTCGACAAGAAAGCATATCGAGAGATTGGGTGTTAGTTCGTCTAAAACGTTGTAAATGCAGGTTTCGACTGTTTTTGACTGCGTTTCAAAGAAAAGGGAGAAATTTTCATGTTGCGAGTCACTTTCGAGGTTCCAGTCGAACGGACCCTCGACAAGAAAGCATATCTAGAGATTGGGTGTTAGTTCGTCTAAAACGTTGTAAATGCAGGTTTCGACTGTTTGTGACTGCGTTTCAAAGAAAAGGGAGAAATTTTCATGTTGCGAGTCACTTTCGAGGTTCGAGTTGAGCGGACTCTCGACAAGGAAGCATATCGATAGATTGGGTGTTGGTTCGTCCAAATCGATGAAACTGTGGGTTTCGACCGTTTTTGAATGAATTTAATCGAAAATCGAGAAATTTTCATGTTGCGAGTCTCTTTCGAGGTTTCAGTCGAACGGACCCTCGACAAGCAACCATATCGAGAGATTGGGTTAGTTCGTCGAAAACGTTGTAAATGCAGGTTTCGAATGTTTTTGACTGCGTTTCAAAGAAAAGCGAGAAATTTTCATGTTGCGAGTCACTTTCGAGGTTCGAGTTGAACGGACTCTCGACAAGGAAGCATATCGATAGATTGGGTGTTGGTTCGTCCAAATCGATGAAACTGCGGGTTTCGACTGTTTTTGAATCAATTTAAACAAAAATCGAGAAATTTTCATGTTCCGAGTCACTTTCGAGATATCAGTCGAACGGACTCTCGACAAGGAAGCATATCGATAGATTGGGTGTTAGTTTGTCCAAATCGATGAAACAGCAGGTTTCGACTGCTTTTGACTGCGTTTCAAAGAAAAGCGAGAAATTTTCATGTTGCGAGTCACTTTCGAGGTTTCAGTCGAACGGACCATCTACAAGAAAGCATATCGAGAGATTGGGTGTTTGTCCGTCCAAATCGATGAAACTGCAGTTTTCGACTGTTTTTGAATGAATTTCAACGAAAATCGAGAAATTTTCATGTTGCGAGTCTCTTTCGAGGTTTCAGTCGAACGGACCCTCGACAAGAAACCATATCGAGAGATTGGGTGTTAGTTCGTCTAAAACGTTGTAAATGCAGGTTTCGACTGTTTTTGACTGCGTTTCAAAGAAAAGCGAGAAATTTTCATGTTGCGAGTCACTTTCGAGGTTCGAGTTGAACGGGCCATCGCCAAGATCGCATATCGAGAGGTTGGGTGTTAGTTCGTCAAAATCGATGAAACGGCAGGTTTCGACCGGTTTAGAATGAATTTCAACGAAAATCGAGAAATTTTCATGTTGCGAGTCACTTTCGAGGTTCGAGTTGAACGGACCCTCGACAAGAAAGCATATCGAGAGATTGGGTGTTAGTTCGTCTAAAACGTTGTAAATGCAGGTTTCGACTGTTTTTGACTGCGTTTCAAAGAAAAGGGAGAAATTTTCATGTTGCGAGTCACTTTCGAGGTTCGAGTTGAACGGACTCTCGACAAGGAAGCATATCGATAGATTGGGTGTTGGTTCGTCCAAATCGATGAAACTGCAGGTTTCGACTGTTTTTGACTCAATTTAAACGAAAATCGAGAAATTTTCATGTTCCGAGTCACTTTCGAGATATCAGTCGAACGGACTCTCGACAAGGAAGCATATCGATAGATTGGGTGTTAGTTTGTCCAAATCGATGAAACAGCAGGTTTCGACTGCTTTTGACTGCGTTTCACAGAAAAGCGAGAAATTTTCATGTTGCGAGTCACTTTCGAGGTTCGAGTTGAACGGGCCATCGCCAAGATCGCATATCGAGAGGTTGGGTGTTAGTTCGTCAAAATCGATGAAACGGCAGGTTTCGACCGGTTTAGAATGAATTTCAACGAAAATCGAGAAATTTTCATGTTGCGAGTCACTTTCGAGGTTCCAGTCGAACGGACCCTCGACAAGAAAGCATATCTAGAGATTGGGTGTTAGTTCGTCTAAAACGTTGTAAGTGCAGGTTTCGACTGTTTGTGACTGCGTTTCAAAGAAAAGGGAGAAATTTTCATGTTGCGAGTCACTTTCGAGGTTCGAGTTGAGCGGACTCTCGACAAGGAAGCATATCGATAGATTGGGTGTTGGTTCGTCCAAATCGATGAAACTGCAGGTTTCGACCGTTTTTGAATGAATTTAATCGAAAATCGAGAAATTTTCATGTTGCGAGTCTCTTTCGAGGTTTCAGTCGAACGGACCCTCGACAAGCAACCATATCGAGAGATTGGGTTAGTTCGTCTAAAACGTTGTAAATGCAGGTTTCGACTGTTTTTGACTGCGTTTCAAAGAAAAGCGAGAAATTTTCATGTTGCGAGTCACTTTCGAGGTTCGAATTGAACGGACCATCGCCAAAATCGCATATCGAGAGGTTCGGTGTTTCTTCGTCGAAAACGATGAAAATGCAGGTTTCGACCGTTTTAGAATGAATTTCAACGAAAATCGAGAAATTTTCATCTTGCGAGTCACTTTCGATGTTCGAGTTGAACGGACCCTCGACAAGAAAGCATATCGAGAGATTGGGTGTTAGTTCGTCTAAAACGTTGTAAATGCAGGTTTCGACTGTTTTTGAATGCGTTTCAAAGAAAAGGGAGAAATTTTCATGTTGCGAGTCACTTTCGAGGTTCGAGTTGAACGGACTCTCGACAAGGAAGCATATCGATAGATTGGGTGTTGGTTCGTCCAAATCGACGAAACTGCAGGTTTCGACCGTTTTTGAATGAATTTAATCGAAAATCGAGAAATTTTCATGTTGCGAGTCTCTTTCGAGGTTTCAGTCGAACGGACCCTCGACAAGCAACCATATCGAGAGATTGGGTTAGTTCGTCTAAAACGTTGTAAATGCAGGTTTCAACTGTTTTTGACTGCGTTTCAAAGAAAAGCGAGAAATTTTCATGTTGCGAGTCACTTTCGAGGTTCGAGTTGAACGGGCCATCGCCAAGATCGCATATCGAGAGATTGGATGTTTCTTCGTCGAAAACGATGAAAATCTAGATTTCGACCGTTTTTGAATGAATTTAAACGAAAATCGAGAAATTTTCATCTTGCGAGTCCCTTTCGAGGTTCCAGTCGAACGGACCCTCGACAAGAAAGCATATCGAGAGATTGGGTGATAGTTCGTCAATAACGTTGTAAATGCAGGTTTCGACTGTTTTTAACTGCGTTTCAAAGAAAAGCGAGAAATTTTCATGTTGCGAGTCACTTTCGAGGTTTCAGTCGAACGGACCCTCGACAAGAAAGCATATCGAGAGATTGGATGTTAGTTCGTCTAAAGCGATGTACATGCAGGTTTCGACTGCTTTTGACTGCGTTTCAAAGAAAAGCGAGAAATTTTCATGTTGCGAGTCACTTTCGAGGTTTCAGTCGAACGGACCCTCGACAAGAAAGCATATCGAGAGATTGGATGTTTCTTCGTCGAAAACGATGAAAATCTAGATTTCGACCGTTTTAGAATGAATTTCAACGAAAATCGAGAAATTTTCATCTTGCGAGTCACTTTCGAGGTTCGAGTTGAACGGACCCTCGACAAGAAAGCATATCGAGAGATTGGGTGTTAGTTCGTCTAAAACGTTGTAAATGCAGGTTTCGACTGCTTTTGACTGCGTTTCAAAGAAAAGGGAGAAATTTTCATGTTGCGAGTCACTTTCGAGGTTCGAGTTGAACGGACTCTCGACAAGGAAGCATATCGATAGATTGGGTGTTGGTTCGTCCAAATCGATGAAACTGCAGGTTTCGACTGTTTTTGAATCAATTTAAACGAAAATCGAGAAATTTTCATGTTCCGAGTCACTTTCGAGATATCAGTCGAACGGACTCTCGACAAGGAAGCATATCGATAGATTGGGTGTTAGTTTGTCCAAATCGATGAAACAGCAGGTTTCGACTGCTTTTGACTGCGTTTCAAAGAAAAGCGAGAAATTTTCATGTTGCGAGTCACTTTCGAGGTTCGAGTTGAACGGACTCTCGACAAGGAAGCATATCGATAGATTGGGTGTTGGTTCGTCCAAATCGATGAAACTGCAGGTTTCGACCGTTTTTGAATGAATTTAATCGAAAATCGAGAAATTTTCATGTTGCGAGTCTCTTTCGAGGTTCCAGTCGAACGGACCCTCGACAAGCAACCATATCGAGAGATTGGGTTAGTTCGTCTAAAACGTTGTAAATGCAGGTTTCGACTGTTTTTGACTGCGTTTCAAAGAAAAGCGAGAAATTTTCATGTTGCGAGTCACTTTCGAGGTTCGAGTTGAACGGACCATCGCCAAAATCGCATATCGAGAGGTTCGGTGTTTCTTCGTCGAAAACGATGAAAATGCAGGTTTCGACCGTTTTAGAATGAATTTCAACGAAAATCGAGAAATTTTCATCTTGCGAGTCACTTTCGAGGTTCGAGTTGAACGGACCCTCGACAAGAAAGCATATCGAGAGATTGGGTGTTAGTTCGTCTAAAACGTTGTAAATGCAGGTTTCGACTGTTTTTGACTGCGTTTCAAAGAAAAGGGAGAAATTTTCATGTTGCGAGTCACTTTCGAGGTTCGAGTTGAACGGACTCTCGACAAGGAAGCATATCGATAGATTGGGTGTTGGTTCGTCCAAATCGATGAAACTGAAGGTTTCGACTGTTTTTGAATCAATTTAAACGAAAATCGAGAAATTTTCATGTTCCGAGTCACTTTCGAGGTATCAGTCGAACGGACTCTCGACAAGGAAGCATATCGATAGATTGGGTGTTACTTTGTCCAAATCGATGAAACTGCAGGTTTCGACTGCTTTTGACTGCGTTTCAAAGAAAAGCGAGAAATTTTCATGTTGCGAGTCACTTTCGAGGTTTCAGTTGAACGGACCCTCGGCAAAAAGTCGTATCGAGAGATTGGATGTTAGTTCGTCTAAAGCGATGTACATGCAGGTTTCGACTGCTTTTGACTGCGTTTCAAAGAAAAGCGAGAAATTTTCATGTTCCGAGTCACTTTCGAGGTATCAGTCGAACGGACTCTCGACAAGGAAGCATATCGATAGATTGGGTGTTAGTTCGTCCAAATCGATGAAACGGCAGGATTCGACTGTTTTTGATTGAATTTCAACGAAAATCGAGAAATTTTCATGTTGCAAGTCACTTTCGAGGTTCCAGTCGAACGGACCCTCGGCAAAAAGTCGTATCGAGAGATTGGATGTTAGTTCGTCTAAAGCGATGTACATGCAGGTTTCGACTGCTTTTGACTGCGTTTCAAAGAAAAGCGAGAAATTTTCATGTTGCGAGTCACTTTCGAGGTTTCAGTCGAACGGACCCTCGACAAGAAAGCATATCTAGAGATTGGGTGTTAGTTCGTCTAAAACGTTGTAAATGCAGGTTTCGACTGTTTGTGACTGCGTTTCAAAGAAAAGGGAGAAATTTTCATGTTGCGAGTCACTTTCGAGGTTCGAGTTGAGCGGACTCTCGACAAGGAAGCATATCGATAGATTGGGTGTTGGTTCGTCCAAATCGATAAAACTGCAGGTTTCGACCGTTTTTGAATGAATTTAATCGAAAATCGAGAAATTTTCATGTTGCGAGTCTCTTTCGAGGTTTCAGTCGAACGGACCCTCGACAAGCAACCATATCGAGAGATTGGGTTAGTTCGTCTAAAACGTTGTAAATGCAGGTTTCGACCGTTTTAGAATGAATTACAACGAAAATCGAGAAATTTTCATCTTGCAAGTCACTTTCGAGGTTCGAGTTGAACGGACTCTCGACAAGGAAGCATATCGATAGATTGGGTGTTGGTTCGTCCAAATCGATGAAACTGCAGGTTTCGACCGTTTTTGAATGAATTTAATCGAAAATCGAGAAATTTTCATGTTGCGAGTCTCTTTCGAGGTTTCAGTCGAACGGACCCTCGACAAGCAACCATATCGAGAGATTGGATTAGTTCGTCTAAAACGTTGTAAATGCAGGTTTCAACTGTTTTTGACTGCGTTTCAAAGAAAAGCGAGAAATTTTCATGTTGCGAGTCACTTTCGAGGTTCGAGTTGAACGGACCATCGCCAAAATCGCATATCGAGAGGTTCGGTGTTTCTTCGTCGAAAACGATGAAAATGCAGGTTTCGACCGTTTTAGAATGAATTTCAACGAAAATCGAGAAATTTTCATCTTGCGAGTCACTTTCGAGGTTCGAGTTGAACGGACCCTCGACAAGAAAGCATATCGAGAGATTGGGTGTTAGTTCGTCTAAAACGTTGTAAATGCAGGTTTCGACTGTTTTTGACTGCGTTTCAAAGAAAAGGGAGAAATTTTCATGTTGCGAGTCACTTTCGAGGTTCGAGTTGAACGGACTCTCGACAAGGAAGCATATCGATAGATTGGGTGTTGGTTCGTCCAAATCGATGAAACTGCAGGTTTCGACTGTTTTTGAATCAATTTAAACGAAAATCGAGAAATTTTCATGTTCCGAGTCACTTTCGAGATATCAGTCGAACGGACTCTCGACAAGGAAGCATATCGATAGATTGGGTGTTAGTTTGTCCAAATCGATGAAACAGCAGGTTTCGACTGCTTTTGACTGCGTTTCAAAGAAAAGCGAGAAATTTTCATGTTGCGAGTCACTTTCGAGGTTTCAGTCGAACGGACCATCTACAAGAAAGCATATCGAGAGATTGGGTGTTTGTCCGTCCAAATCGATGAAACTGCAGTTTTCGACTGTTTTTGAATGAATTTCAACGAAAATCGAGAAATTTTCATGTTGCGAGTCTCTTTCGAGGTTTCAGTCGAACGGACCCTCGACAAGAAACCATATCGAGAGATTGGGTGTTAGTTCGTCTAAAACGTTGTAAATGCAGGTTTCGACTGTTTTTGACTGCGTTTCAAAGAAAAGCGAGAAATTTTCATGTTGCGAGTCACTTTCGAGGTTCCAGTCGAACGGACCCTCGGCAAAAAGTCGTATCGAGAGATTGGATGTTAGTTCGTCTAAAGCGATGTACATGCAGGTTTCGACTGCTTTTGACTGCGTTTCAAAGAAAAGCGAGAAATTTTCATGTTGCGAGTCTCTTTCGAGGTTTCAGTCGAACGGACCCTCGACAAGCAACCATATCGAGAGATTGGGTTAGTTCGTCTAAAACGTTGTAAATGCAGGTTTCAACTGTTTTTGACTGCGTTTCAAAGAAAAGCGAGAAATTTTCATGTTGCGAGTCACTTTCGAGGTTCGAGTTGAACGGACCATCGCCAAAATCGCATATCGAGAGGTTCGGTGTTTCTTCGTCGAAAACGATGAAAATGCAGGTTTCGACCGTTTTAGAATGAATTTCAACGAAAATCGAGAAATTTTCATCTTGCGAGTCACTTTCGAGGTTCGAGTTGAACGGACCCTCGACAAGAAAGCATATCGAGAGATTGGGTGTTAGTTCGTCTAAAACGTTGTAAATGCAGGTTTCGACTGTTTTTGACTGCGTTTCAAAGAAAAGGGAGAAATTTTCATGTTGCGAGTCACTTTCGAGGTTCGAGTTGAACGGACTCTCGACAAGAAAGCATATCGAGAGATTGGGTGTTAGTTCGTCTAAAACGTTGTAAATGCAGGTTTCGACTGTTTTTGACTGCGTTTCAAAGAAAAGCGAGAAATTTTCATGTTGCGAGTCACTTTCGAGGTTCGAGTTGAACGGGCCATCGCCAAGATCGCATATCGAGAGGTTGGGTGTTAGTTCGTCAAAATCGATGAAACGGCAGGTTTCGACTGCTTTTGACTGCGTTTCAAAGAAAAGCGAGAAATTTTCATGTTGCGAGTCACTTTCGAGGTTTCAGTCGAACGGACCATCTACAAGAAAACATATCGAGAGATTGGGTGTTTGTCCGTCCAAATCGATGAAACTGCAGTTTTCGACTGTTTTTGAATGAATTTCAACGAACATCGAGAAATTTTCATGTTGCGAGTCTCTTTCGAGGTTTCAGTCGAACGGACCCTCGACAAGAAACCATATCGAGAGATTGGGTGTTAGTTCGTCTAAAACGTTGTAAATGCAGGTTTCGACTGTTTTTGACTGCGTTTCAAAGAAAAGCGAGAAATTTTCATGTTGCGAGTCACTTTCGAGGTTCGAGTTGAACGGGCCATCGCCAAGATCGCATATCGAGAGGTTGGGTGTTAGTTCGTCAAAATCGATGAAACGGCAGGTTTCGACCGGTTTAGAATGAATTTCAACGAAAATCGAGAAATTTTCATGTTGCGAGTCACTTTCGAGGTTCCAGTCGAACGGACCCTCGTCAAGAAAGCATATCGAGAGATTGGGTGTTAGTTCGTCAAAATCGATGAAAATGAAGGTTTCGACCGTTTTAGAATGAATTTCAACGAAAATCGAGAAATTTTCATGTTGCGAGTCACTTTCGAGGTTCCAGTCGAACGGACCCTCGTCAAGAAAGCATATCGAGAGATTGGGTGTTAGTTCGTCAAAATCGATGAAAATGAAAGTTTCGACTGTTTTTGATTGAATTTCAACGAAAATCGAGAAATGTTCATGTTGCGAGTCACTTTCGAGGTTCCAGTCGAACGGACCCTCGTCAAGAAAGCATATCGAGAGATTGGGTGTTAGTTCGTCTAAAACGATGAAAATGGAGGTTTCGACTGCTTTTGACAGCGTTTTAAAGAAAAGCGAGAAATTTTCATGTTGCGAGTCACTTTCGAGGTTCGAGTTGAACGGGCCATCGCCGAAATCGCATATCGAGAGGTTGGGTGTTTATTCGTCTAAATCGATGAAACTGCAGGTTTCGACTGTTTTTGAAACAATTTAAACGAAAATCGAGAAATTTTCATGTTCCGAGTCACTTTCGAGGTATCAGTCGAACGGAATCTCGACAAGCAACCATATCGAGATATTGGGTTAGTTCGTCTAAAACGTTGTAAATGCAGGTTTCGACTGTTTTTGACTGCGTTTCAAAGAAAAGCGAGAAATTTTCATGTTGCGAGTCACTTTCGAGGTTCGAGTTGAACGGGCCATCGCCAAGATCGCATATCGAGAGGTTGGGTGTTTCTTCGTCGAAAACGATGAAAATGCAGGTTTTGACCGTTTTAGAATGAATTTAAACGAAAATCGAGAAATTTTCATCTTGCGAGTCACTTTCGAGGTTCCAGTCGAACGGACCCTCGTCAAGATAGCATATCGAGAGATTGGGTGTTAGTTCGTCTAAAACGATGAAAATGCAGGTTTCGACTGTTTTTGACTGAATTTCAACGAAATTCGAGAAATTTTCATGTTGCGAGTCACTTTCGAGGTTCCAGTCGAACGGACCCTCGACAAGAAAGCATATCGAGAGATTGGGTGTTAGTTCGTCAAAATCGATGAAACGGCAGGTTTCGACTGTTTTTGATTCAATTTCAACGAAAATCGAGAAATGTTCATGTTGCGAGTCACTTTCGAGGTTCCAGTCGAACGGACCCTCGTCAAGATAGCATATCGAGAGATTGGGTGTTAGTTCGTCTAAAACGATGAAACTGCAGGTTTCGACTGTTTTTGAATGAATTCCAACGAAAATCGAGAAATTTTCAAGTTGCGAGTCACTTTCAAGTTTTCAGTCGAACGGACACTCGACAAGAAAGCATATCGAGAGATTGGATGTTTCTTCGTCGAAAACGATGAAAATCTAGATTTCGACCGTTTTTGAATGAATTTAAACGAAAATCGAGAAATTTTCATCTTGCGAGTCCCTGTCGAGGTTCCAGTCGAACGGACCCTCGACAAGAAAGCATATCGAGAGATTGGATGTTAGTTCGTCTAAAGCGATGTACATGCAGGTTTCGACTGCTTTTGACTGCGTTTCAAAGAAAAGCGAGAAATTTTCATGTTGCGAGTCACTTTCGAGGTTTCAGTCGAACGGACCCTCGACAAGAAAGCATATCGAGAGATTGGATGTTTCTTCGTCGAAAACGATGAAAATCTAGATTTCGACCGTTTTAGAAAGAATTTCAACGAAAATCGAGAAATTTTCATCTTGCGAGTCACTTTCGAGGTTCGAGTTGAACGGACCCTCGACAAGAAAGCATATCGAGAGATTGGGTGTTAGTTCGTCTAAAACGTTGTAAATGCAGGTTTCGACTGCTTTTGACTGCGTTTCAAAGAAAAGGGAGAAATTTTCATGTTGCGAGTCACTTTCGAGGTTCGAGTTGAACGGACTCTCGACAAGGAAGCATATCGATAGATTGGGTGTTGGTTCGTCCAAATCGATGAAACTGCAGGTTTCGACTGTTTTTGAATCAATTTAAACGAAAATCGAGAAATTTTCATGTTCCGAGTCACTTTCGAGATATCAGTCGAACGGACTCTCGACAAGGAAGCATATCGATAGATTGGGTGTTAGTTTGTCCAAATCGATGAAACAGCAGGTTTCGACTGCTTTTGACTGCGTTTCAAAGAAAAGCGAGAAATTTTCATGTTGCGAGTCACTTTCGAGGTTTCAGTCGAACGGACCCTCGACAAGAAAGCATATCTAGAGATTGGGTGTTAGTTCGTCTAAAACGTTGTAAATGCAGGTTTCGACTGTTTGTGACTGCGTTTCAAAGAAAAGGGAGAAATTTTCATGTTGCGAGTCACTTTCGAGGTTCGAGTTGAGCGGACTCTCGACAAGGAAGCATATCGATAGATTGGGTGTTGGTTCGTCCAAATCGATGAAACTGTGGGTTTCGACCGTTTTTGAATGAATTTAATCGAAAATCGAGAAATTTTCATGTTGCGAGTCTCTTTCGAGGTTTCAGTCGAACGGACCCTCGACAAGCAACCATATCGAGAGATTGGGTTAGTTCGTCGAAAACGTTGTAAATGCAGGTTTCGAATGTTTTTGACTGCGTTTCAAAGAAAAGCGAGAAATTTTCATGTTGCGAGTCACTTTCGAGGTTCGAGTTGAACGGGCCATCGCCAAGATCGCATATCGAGAGGTTGGGTGTTAGTTCGTCAAAATCGATGAAACGGCAGGTTTCGACCGGTTTAGAATGAATTTCAACGAAAATCGAGAAATTTTCATGTTGCGAGTCACTTTCGAGGTTCGAGTTGAACGGACCCTCGACAAGAAAGCATATCGAGAGATTGGGTGTTAGTTCGTCTAAAACGTTGTAAATGCAGGTTTCGACTGTTTTTGACTGCGTTTCAAAGAAAAGGGAGAAATTTTCATGTTGCGAGTCACTTTCGAGGTTCGAGTTGAACGGACTCTCGACAAGGAAGCATATCGATAGATTGGGTGTTGGTTCGTCCAAATCGATGAAACTGCAGGTTTCGACTGTTTTTGACTCAATTTAAACGAAAATCGAGAAATTTTCATGTTCCGAGTCACTTTCGAGATATCAGTCGAACGGACTCTCGACAAGGAAGCATATCGATAGATTGGGTGTTAGTTTGTCCAAATCGATGAAACAGCAGGTTTCGACTGCTTTTGACTGCGTTTCACAGAAAAGCGAGAAATTTTCATGTTGCGAGTCACTTTCGAGGTTCGAGTTGAACGGGCCATCGCCAAGATCGCATATCGAGAGGTTGGGTGTTAGTTCGTCAAAATCGATGAAACGGCAGGTTTCGACCGGTTTAGAATGAATTTCAACGAAAATCGAGAAATTTTCATGTTGCGAGTCACTTTCGAGGTTCCAGTCGAACGGACCCTCGACAAGAAAGCATATCTAGAGATTGGGTGTTAGTTCGTCTAAAACGTTGTAAGTGCAGGTTTCGACTGTTTGTGACTGCGTTTCAAAGAAAAGGGAGAAATTTTCATGTTGCGAGTCACTTTCGAGGTTCGAGTTGAGCGGACTCTCGACAAGGAAGCATATCGATAGATTGGGTGTTGGTTCGTCCAAATCGATGAAACTGCAGGTTTCGACCGTTTTTGAATGAATTTAATCGAAAATCGAGAAATTTTCATGTTGCGAGTCTCTTTCGAGGTTTCAGTCGAACGGACCCTCGACAAGCAACCATATCGAGAGATTGGGTTAGTTCGTCTAAAACGTTGTAAATGCAGGTTTCGACTGTTTTTGACTGCGTTTCAAAGAAAAGCGAGAAATTTTCATGTTGCGAGTCACTTTCGAGGTTCGAATTGAACGGACCATCGACAAGAAAGCATATCGAGAGATTGGATGTTTCTTCGTCGAAAACGATGAAAATCTAGATTTCGACCGTTTTAGAAAGAATTTCAACGAAAATCGAGAAATTTTCATCTTGCGAGTCACTTTCGAGGTTCGAGTTGAACGGACCCTCGACAAGAAAGCATATCGAGAGATTGGGTGTTAGTTCGTCTAAAACGTTGTAAATGCAGGTTTCGACTGCTTTTGACTGCGTTTCAAAGAAAAGGGAGAAATTTTCATGTTGCGAGTCACTTTCGAGGTTCGAGTCGAACGGACTCTCGACAAGGAAGCATATCGATAGATTGGGTGTTAGTTTGTCCAAATCGATGAAACAGCAGGTTTCGACTGCTTTTGACTGCGTTTCAAAGAAAAGCGAGAAATTTTCATGTTGCGAGTCACTTTCGAGGTTCGAGTTGAACGGACTCTCGACAAGGAAGCATATCGATAGATTGGGTGTTGGTTCGTCCAAATCGATGAAACTGCAGGTTTCGACTGTTTTTGAATCAATTTAAACGAAAATCGAGAAATTTTCATGTTCCGAGTCACTTTCGAGGTATCAGTCGAACGGACTCTCGACAAGGAAGCATATCGATAGATTGGGTGTTAGTTCGTCCAAATCGATGAAACGGCAGGATTCGACTGTTTTTGATTGAATTTCAACGAAAATCGAGAAATTTTCATGTTGCAAGTCACTTTCGAGGTTCCAGTCGAACGGACCCTCGGCAAAAAGTCGTATCGAGAGATTGGATGTTAGTTCGTCTAAAGCGATGTACATGCAGGTTTCGACTGCTTTTGACTGCGTTTCAAAGAAAAGCGAGAAATTTTCATGTTGCGAGTCTCTTTCGAGGTTTCAGTCGAACGGACCCTCGACAAGCAACCATATCGAGAGATTGGGTTAGTTCGTCTAAAACGTTGTAAATGCAGGTTTCAACTGTTTTTGACTGCGTTTCAAAGAAAAGCGAGAAATTTTCATGTTGCGAGTCACTTTCGAGGTTCGAGTTGAACGGACCATCGCCAAAATCGCATATCGAGAGGTTCGGTGTTTCTTCGTCGAAAACGATGAAAATGCAGGTTTCGACCGTTTTAGAATGAATTTCAACGAAAATCGAGAAATTTTCATCTTGCGAGTCACTTTCGAGGTTCGAGTTGAACGGACCCTCGACAAGAAAGCATATCGAGAGATTGGGTGTTAGTTCGTCTAAAACGTTGTAAATGCAGGTTTCGACTGTTTTTGACTGCGTTTCAAAGAAAAGGGAGAAATTTTCATGTTGCGAGTCACTTTCGAGGTTCGAGTTGAACGGACTCTCGACAAGGAAGCATATCGATAGATTGGGTGTTAGTTCGTCTAAAACGTTGTAAATGCAGGTTTCGACTGTTTTTGACTGCGTTTCAAAGAAAAGCGAGAAATTTTCATGTTGCGAGTCACTTTCGAGGTTCGAGTTGAACGGGCCATCGCCAAGATCGCATATCGAGAGGTTGGGTGTTAGTTCGTCAAAATCGATGAAACGGCAGGTTTCGACTGCTTTTGACTGCGTTTCAAAGAAAAGCGAGAAATTTTCATGTTGCGAGTCACTTTCGAGGTTTCAGTCGAACGGACCATCTACAAGAAAACATATCGAGAGATTGGGTGTTTGTCCGTCCAAATCGATGAAACTGCAGTTTTCGACTGTTTTTGAATGAATTTCAACGAACATCGAGAAATTTTCATGTTGCGAGTCTCTTTCGAGGTTTCAGTCGAACGGACCCTCGACAAGAAACCATATCGAGAGATTGGGTGTTAGTTCGTCTAAAACGTTGTAAATGCAGGTTTCGACTGTTTTTGACTGCGTTTCAAAGAAAAGCGAGAAATTTTCATGTTGCGAGTCACTTTCGAGGTTCGAGTTGAACGGGCCATCGCCAAGATCGCATATCGAGAGGTTGGGTGTTAGTTCGTCAAAATCGATGAAACGGCAGGTTTCGACCGGTTTAGAATGAATTTCAACGAAAATCGAGAAATTTTCATGTTGCGAGTCACTTTCGAGGTTCCAGTCGAACGGACCCTCGTCAAGAAAGCATATCGAGAGATTGGGTGTTAGTTCGTCAAAATCGATGAAAATGAAGGTTTCGACCGTTTTAGAATGAATTTCAACGAAAATCGAGAAATTTTCATGTTGCGAGTCACTTTCGAGGTTCCAGTCGAACGGACCCTCGTCAAGAAAGCATATCGAGAGATTGGGTGTTAGTTCGTCAAAATCGATGAAAATGAAAGTTTCGACTGTTTTTGATTGAATTTCAACGAAAATCGAGAAATGTTCATGTTGCGAGTCACTTTCGAGGTTCCAGTCGAACGGACCCTCGTCAAGAAAGCATATCGAGAGATTGGGTGTTAGTTCGTCTAAAACGATGAAAATGGAGGTTTCGACTGCTTTTGACAGCGTTTTAAAGAAAAGCGAGAAATTTTCATGTTGCGAGTCACTTTCGAGGTTCGAGTTGAACGGGCCATCGCCAAAATCGCATATCGAGAGGTTGGGTGTTTATTCGTCTAAATCGATGAAACTGCAGGTTTCGACTGTTTTTGAAACAATTTAAACGAAAATCGAGAAATTTTCATGTTCCGAGTCACTTTCGAGGTATCAGTCGAACGGAATCTCGACAAGCAACCATATCGAGATATTGGGTTAGTTCGTCTAAAACGTTGTAAATGCAGGTTTCGACTGTTTTTGACTGCGTTTCAAAGAAAAGCGAGAAATTTTCATGTTGCGAGTCACTTTCGAGGTTCGAGTTGAACGGGCCATCGCCAAGATCGCATATCGAGAGGTTGGGTGTTTCTTCGTCGAAAACGATGAAAATGCAGGTTTTGACCGTTTTAGAATGAATTTAAACGAAAATCGAGAAATTTTCATCTTGCGAGTCACTTTCGAGGTTCCAGTCGAACGGACCCTCGTCAAGATAGCATATCGAGAGATTGGGTGTTAGTTCGTCTAAAACGATGAAAATGCAGGTTTCGACTGTTTTTGACTGAATTTCAACGAAATTCGAGAAATTTTCATGTTGCGAGTCACTTTCGAGGTTCCAGTCGAACGGACCCTCGACAAGAAAGCATATCGAGAGATTGGGTGTTAGTTCGTCAAAATCGATGAAACGGCAGGTTTCGACTGTTTTTGATTCAATTTCAACGAAAATCGAGAAATGTTCATGTTGCGAGTCACTTTCGAGGTTCCAGTCGAACGGACCCTCGTCAAGATAGCATATCGAGAGATTGGGTGTTAGTTCGTCTAAAACGATGAAACTGCAGGTTTCGACTGTTTTTGAATGAATTCCAACGAAAATCGAGAAATTTTCAAGTTGCGAGTCACTTTCAAGTTTTCAGTCGAACGGACACTCGACAAGAAAGCATATCGAGAGATTGGATGTTTCTTCGTCGAAAACGATGAAAATCTAGATTTCGACCGTTTTTGAATGAATTTAAACGAAAATCGAGAAATTTTCATCTTGCGAGTCCCTGTCGAGGTTCCAGTCGAACGGACCCTCGACAAGAAAGCATATCGAGAGATTGGATGTTAGTTCGTCTAAAGCGATGTACATGCAGGTTTCGACTGCTTTTGACTGCGTTTCAAAGAAAAGCGAGAAATTTTCATGTTGCGAGTCACTTTCGAGGTTTCAGTCGAACGGACCCTCGACAAGAAAGCATATCGAGAGATTGGATGTTTCTTCGTCGAAAACGATGAAAATCTAGATTTCGACCGTTTTAGAAAGAATTTCAACGAAAATCGAGAAATTTTCATCTTGCGAGTCACTTTCGAGGTTCGAGTTGAACGGACCCTCGACAAGAAAGCATATCGAGAGATTGGGTGTTAGTTCGTCTAAAACGTTGTAAATGCAGGTTTCGACTGCTTTTGACTGCGTTTCAAAGAAAAGGGAGAAATTTTCATGTTGCGAGTCACTTTCGAGGTTCGAGTTGAACGGACTCTCGACAAGGAAGCATATCGATAGATTGGGTGTTGGTTCGTCCAAATCGATGAAACTGCAGGTTTCGACTGTTTTTGAATCAATTTAAACGAAAATCGAGAAATTTTCATGTTCCGAGTCACTTTCGAGATATCAGTCGAACGGACTCTCGACAAGGAAGCATATCGATAGATTGGGTGTTAGTTTGTCCAAATCGATGAAACAGCAGGTTTCGACTGCTTTTGACTGCGTTTCAAAGAAAAGCGAGAAATTTTCATGTTGCGAGTCACTTTCGAGGTTTCAGTCGAACGGACCCTCGACAAGAAAGCATATCTAGAGATTGGGTGTTAGTTCGTCTAAAACGTTGTAAATGCAGGTTTCGACTGTTTGTGACTGCGTTTCAAAGAAAAGGGAGAAATTTTCATGTTGCGAGTCACTTTCGAGGTTCGAGTTGAGCGGACTCTCGACAAGGAAGCATATCGATAGATTGGGTGTTGGTTCGTCCAAATCGATAAAACTGCAGGTTTCGACCGTTTTTGAATGAATTTAATCGAAAATCGAGAAATTTTCATGTTGCGAGTCTCTTTCGAGGTTTCAGTCGAACGGACCCTCGACAAGCAACCATATCGAGAGATTGGGTTAGTTCGTCTAAAACGTTGTAAATGCAGGTTTCGACCGTTTTAGAATGAATTTCAACGAAAATCGAGAAATTTTCATCTTGCGAGTCACTTTCGAGGTTCGAGTTGAACGGACCCTCGACAAGAAAGCATATCGAGAGATTGGGTGTTAGTTCGTCTAAAACGTTGTAAATGCAGGTTTCGACTGTTTTTGACTGCGTTTCAAAGAAAAGGGAGAAATTTTCATGTTGCGAGTCACTTTCGAGGTTCCAGTCGAACGGACCCTCGACAAGAAAGCATATCTAGAGATTGGGTGTTAGTTCGTCTAAAACGTTGTAAATGCAGGTTTCGACTGTTTGTGACTGCGTTTCAAAGAAAAGGGAGAAATTTTCATGTTGCGAGTCACTTTCGAGGTTCGAGTTGAGCGGACTCTCGACAAGGAAGCATATCGATAGATTGGGTGTTGGTTCGTCCAAATCGATGAAACTGTGGGTTTCGACCGTTTTTGAATGAATTTAATCGAAAATCGAGAAATTTTCATGTTGCGAGTCTCTTTCGAGGTTTCAGTCGAACGGACCCTCGACAAGCAACCATATCGAGAGATTGGGTTAGTTCGTCGAAAACGTTGTAAATGCAGGTTTCGAATGTTTTTGACTGCGTTTCAAAGAAAAGCGAGAAATTTTCATGTTGCGAGTCACTTTCGAGGTTCGAGTTGAACGGACTCTCGACAAGGAAGCATATCGATAGATTGGGTGTTGGTTCGTCCAAATCGATGAAACTGCGGGTTTCGACTGTTTTTGAATCAATTTAAACAAAAATCGAGAAATTTTCATGTTCCGAGTCACTTTCGAGATATCAGTCGAACGGACTCTCGACAAGGAAGCATATCGATAGATTGGGTGTTAGTTTGTCCAAATCGATGAAACAGCAGGTTTCGACTGCTTTTGACTGCGTTTCAAAGAAAAGCGAGAAATTTTCATGTTGCGAGTCACTTTCGAGGTTTCAGTCGAACGGACCATCTACAAGAAAGCATATCGAGAGATTGGGTGTTTGTCCGTCCAAATCGATGAAACTGCAGTTTTCGACTGTTTTTGAATGAATTTCAACGAAAATCGAGAAATTTTCATGTTGCGAGTCTCTTTCGAGGTTTCAGTCGAACGGACCCTCGACAAGAAACCATATCGAGAGATTGGGTGTTAGTTCGTCTAAAACGTTGTAAATGCAGGTTTCGACTGTTTTTGACTGCGTTTCAAAGAAAAGCGAGAAATTTTCATGTTGCGAGTCACTTTCGAGGTTCGAGTTGAACGGGCCATCGCCAAGATCGCATATCGAGAGGTTGGGTGTTAGTTCGTCAAAATCGATGAAACGGCAGGTTTCGACCGGTTTAGAATGAATTTCAACGAAAATCGAGAAATTTTCATGTTGCGAGTCACTTTCGAGGTTCGAGTTGAACGGACCCTCGACAAGAAAGCATATCGAGAGATTGGGTGTTAGTTCGTCTAAACCGTTGTAAATGCAGGTTTCGACTGTTTTTGACTGCGTTTCAAAGAAAAGGGAGAAATTTTCATGTTGCGAGTCACTTTCGAGGTTCGAGTTGAACGGACTCTCGACAAGGAAGCATATCGATAGATTGGGTGTTGGTTCGTCCAAATCGATGAAACTGCAGGTTTCGACTGTTTTTGACTCAATTTAAACGAAAATCGAGAAATTTTCATGTTCCGAGTCACTTTCGAGATATCAGTCGAACGGACTCTCGACAAGGAAGCATATCGATAGATTGGGTGTTAGTTTGTCCAAATCGATGAAACAGCAGGTTTCGACTGCTTTTGACTGCGTTTCACAGAAAAGCGAGAAATTTTCATGTTGCGAGTCACTTTCGAGGTTCGAGTTGAACGGGCCATCGCCAAGATCGCATATCGAGAGGTTGGGTGTTAGTTCGTCAAAATCGATGAAACGGCAGGTTTCGACCGGTTTAGAATGAATTTCAACGAAAATCGAGAAATTTTCATGTTGCGAGTCACTTTCGAGGTTCCAGTCGAACGGACCCTCGACAAGAAAGCATATCTAGAGATTGGGTGTTAGTTCGTCTAAAACGTTGTAAGTGCAGGTTTCGACTGTTTGTGACTGCGTTTCAAAGAAAAGGGAGAAATTTTCATGTTGCGAGTCACTTTCGAGGTTCGAGTTGAGCGGACTCTCGACAAGGAAGCATATCGATAGATTGGGTGTTGGTTCGTCCAAATCGATGAAACTGCAGGTTTCGACCGTTTTTGAATGAATTTAATCGAAAATCGAGAAATTTTCATGTTGCGAGTCTCTTTCGAGGTTTCAGTCGAACGGACCCTCGACAAGCAACCATATCGAGAGATTGGGTTAGTTCGTCTAAAACGTTGTAAATGCAGGTTTCGACTGTTTTTGACTGCGTTTCAAAGAAAAGCGAGAAATTTTCATGTTGCGAGTCACTTTCGAGGTTCGAATTGAACGGACCATCGCCAAAATCGCATATCGAGAGGTTCGGTGTTTCTTCGTCGAAAACGATGAAAATGCAGGTTTCGACCGTTTTAGAATGAATTTCAACGAAAATCGAGAAATTTTCATCTTGCGAGTCACTTTCGATGTTCGAGTTGAACGGACCCTCGACAAGAAAGCATATCGAGAGATTGGGTGTTAGTTCGTCTAAAACGTTGTAAATGCAGGTTTCGACTGTTTTTGAATGCGTTTCAAAGAAAAGGGAGAAATTTTCATGTTGCGAGTCACTTTCGAGGTTCGAGTTGAACGGACTCTCGACAAGGAAGCATATCGATAGATTGGGTGTTGGTTCGTCCAAATCGACGAAACTGCAGGTTTCGACCGTTTTTGAATGAATTTAATCGAAAATCGAGAAATTTTCATGTTGCGAGTCTCTTTCGAGGTTTCAGTCGAACGGACCCTCGACAAGCAACCATATCGAGAGATTGGGTTAGTTCGTCTAAAACGTTGTAAATGCAGGTTTCAACTGTTTTTGACTGCGTTTCAAAGAAAAGCGAGAAATTTTCATGTTGCGAGTCACTTTCGAGGTTCGAGTTGAACGGGCCATCGCCAAGATCGCATATCGAGAGATTGGATGTTTCTTCGTCGAAAACGATGAAAATCTAGATTTCGACCGTTTTTGAATGAATTTAAACGAAAATCGAGAAATTTTCATCTTGCGAGTCCCTTTCGAGGTTCCAGTCGAACGGACCCTCGACAAGAAAGCATATCGAGAGATTGGGTGATAGTTCGTCAATAACGTTGTAAATGCAGGTTTCGACTGTTTTTAACTGCGTTTCAAAGAAAAGCGAGAAATTTTCATGTTGCGAGTCACTTTCGAGGTTTCAGTCGAACGGACCCTCGACAAGAAAGCATATCGAGAGATTGGATGTTAGTTCGTCTAAAGCGATGTACATGCAGGTTTCGACTGCTTTTGACTGCGTTTCAAAGAAAAGCGAGAAATTTTCATGTTGCGAGTCACTTTCGAGGTTTCAGTCGAACGGACCCTCGACAAGAAAGCATATCGAGAGATTGGATGTTTCTTCGTCGAAAACGATGAAAATCTAGATTTCGACCGTTTTAGAATGAATTTCAACGAAAATCGAGAAATTTTCATCTTGCGAGTCACTTTCGAGGTTCGAGTTGAACGGACCCTCGACAAGAAAGCATATCGAGAGATTGGGTGTTAGTTCGTCTAAAACGTTGTAAATGCAGGTTTCGACTGCTTTTGACTGCGTTTCAAAGAAAAGGGAGAAATTTTCATGTTGCGAGTCACTTTCGAGGTTCGAGTTGAACGGACTCTCGACAAGGAAGCATATCGATAGATTGGGTGTTGGTTCGTCCAAATCGATGAAACTGCAGGTTTCGACTGTTTTTGAATCAATTTAAACGAAAATCGAGAAATTTTCATGTTCCGAGTCACTTTCGAGATATCAGTCGAACGGACTCTCGACAAGGAAGCATATCGATAGATTGGGTGTTAGTTTGTCCAAATCGATGAAACAGCAGGTTTCGACTGCTTTTGACTGCGTTTCAAAGAAAAGCGAGAAATTTTCATGTTGCGAGTCACTTTCGAGGTTCGAGTTGAACGGACTCTCGACAAGGAAGCATATCGATAGATTGGGTGTTGGTTCGTCCAAATCGATGAAACTGCAGGTTTCGACCGTTTTTGAATGAATTTAATCGAAAATCGAGAAATTTTCATGTTGCGAGTCTCTTTCGAGGTTCCAGTCGAACGGACCCTCGACAAGCAACCATATCGAGAGATTGGGTTAGTTCGTCTAAAACGTTGTAAATGCAGGTTTCGACTGTTTTTGACTGCGTTTCAAAGAAAAGCGAGAAATTTTCATGTTGCGAGTCACTTTCGAGGTTCGAGTTGAACGGACCATCGCCAAAATCGCATATCGAGAGGTTCGGTGTTTCTTCGTCGAAAACGATGAAAATGCAGGTTTCGACCGTTTTAGAATGAATTTCAACGAAAATCGAGAAATTTTCATCTTGCGAGTCACTTTCGAGGTTCGAGTTGAACGGACCCTCGACAAGAAAGCATATCGAGAGATTGGGTGTTAGTTCGTCTAAAACGTTGTAAATGCAGGTTTCGACTGTTTTTGACTGCGTTTCAAAGAAAAGGGAGAAATTTTCATGTTGCGAGTCACTTTCGAGGTTCGAGTTGAACGGACTCTCGACAAGGAAGCATATCGATAGATTGGGTGTTGGTTCGTCCAAATCGATGAAACTGAAGGTTTCGACTGTTTTTGAATCAATTTAAACGAAAATCGAGAAATTTTCATGTTCCGAGTCACTTTCGAGGTATCAGTCGAACGGACTCTCGACAAGGAAGCATATCGATAGATTGGGTGTTACTTTGTCCAAATCGATGAAACTGCAGGTTTCGACTGCTTTTGACTGCGTTTCAAAGAAAAGCGAGAAATTTTCATGTTGCGAGTCACTTTCGAGGTTTCAGTTGAACGGACCCTCGGCAAAAAGTCGTATCGAGAGATTGGATGTTAGTTCGTCTAAAGCGATGTACATGCAGGTTTCGACTGCTTTTGACTGCGTTTCAAAGAAAAGCGAGAAATTTTCATGTTCCGAGTCACTTTCGAGGTATCAGTCGAACGGACTCTCGACAAGGAAGCATATCGATAGATTGGGTGTTAGTTCGTCCAAATCGATGAAACGGCAGGATTCGACTGTTTTTGATTGAATTTCAACGAAAATCGAGAAATTTTCATGTTGCAAGTCACTTTCGAGGTTCCAGTCGAACGGACCCTCGGCAAAAAGTCGTATCGAGAGATTGGATGTTAGTTCGTCTAAAGCGATGTACATGCAGGTTTCGACTGCTTTTGACTGCGTTTCAAAGAAAAGCGAGAAATTTTCATGTTGCGAGTCACTTTCGAGGTTTCAGTCGAACGGACCCTCGACAAGAAAGCATATCTAGAGATTGGGTGTTAGTTCGTCTAAAACGTTGTAAATGCAGGTTTCGACTGTTTGTGACTGCGTTTCAAAGAAAAGGGAGAAATTTTCATGTTGCGAGTCACTTTCGAGGTTCGAGTTGAGCGGACTCTCGACAAGGAAGCATATCGATAGATTGGGTGTTGGTTCGTCCAAATCGATAAAACTGCAGGTTTCGACCGTTTTTGAATGAATTTAATCGAAAATCGAGAAATTTTCATGTTGCGAGTCTCTTTCGAGGTTTCAGTCGAACGGACCCTCGACAAGCAACCATATCGAGAGATTGGGTTAGTTCGTCTAAAACGTTGTAAATGCAGGTTTCGACCGTTTTAGAATGAATTACAACGAAAATCGAGAAATTTTCATCTTGCAAGTCACTTTCGAGGTTCGAGTTGAACGGACTCTCGACAAGGAAGCATATCGATAGATTGGGTGTTGGTTCGTCCAAATCGATGAAACTGCAGGTTTCGACCGTTTTTGAATGAATTTAATCGAAAATCGAGAAATTTTCATGTTGCGAGTCTCTTTCGAGGTTTCAGTCGAACGGACCCTCGACAAGCAACCATATCGAGAGATTGGGTTAGTTCGTCTAAAACGTTGTAAATGCAGGTTTCAACTGTTTTTGACTGCGTTTCAAAGAAAAGCGAGAAATTTTCATGTTGCGAGTCACTTTCGAGGTTCGAGTTGAACGGACCATCGCCAAAATCGCATATCGAGAGGTTCGGTGTTTCTTCGTCGAAAACGATGAAAATGCAGGTTTCGACCGTTTTAGAATGAATTTCAACGAAAATCGAGAAATTTTCATCTTGCGAGTCACTTTCGAGGTTCGAGTTGAACGGACCCTCGACAAGAAAGCATATCGAGAGATTGGGTGTTAGTTCGTCTAAAACGTTGTAAATGCAGGTTTCGACTGTTTTTGACTGCGTTTCAAAGAAAAGGGAGAAATTTTCATGTTGCGAGTCACTTTCGAGGTTCGAGTTGAACGGACTCTCGACAAGGAAGCATATCGATAGATTGGGTGTTGGTTCGTCCAAATCGATGAAACTGCAGGTTTCGACTGTTTTTGACTCAATTTAAACGAAAATCGAGAAATTTTCATGTTCCGAGTCACTTTCGAGATATCAGTCGAACGGACTCTCGACAAGGAAGCATATCGATAGATTGGGTGTTAGTTTGTCCAAATCGATGAAACAGCAGGTTTCGACTGCTTTTGACTGCGTTTCACAGAAAAGCGAGAAATTTTCATGTTGCGAGTCACTTTCGAGGTTCGAGTTGAACGGGCCATCGCCAAGATCGCATATCGAGAGGTTGGGTGTTAGTTCGTCAAAATCGATGAAACGGCAGGTTTCGACCGGTTTAGAATGAATTTCAACGAAAATCGAGAAATTTTCATGTTGCGATTCACTTTCGAGGTTCCAGTCGAACGGACCCTCGACAAGAAAGCATATCTAGAGATTGGGTGTTAGTTCGTCTAAAACGTTGTAAGTGCAGGTTTCGACTGTTTGTGACTGCGTTTCAAAGAAAAGGGAGAAATTTTCATGTTGCGAGTCACTTTCGAGGTTCGAGTTGAGCGGACTCTCGACAAGGAAGCATATCGATAGATTGGGTGTTGGTTCGTCCAAATCGATGAAACTGCAGGTTTCGACCGTTTTTGAATGAATTTAATCGAAAATCGAGAAATTTTCATGTTGCGAGTCTCTTTCGAGGTTTCAGTCGAACGGACCCTCGACAAGCAACCATATCGAGAGATTGGGTTAGTTCGTCTAAAACGTTGTAAATGCAGGTTTCGACTGTTTTTGACTGCGTTTCAAAGAAAAGCGAGAAATTTTCATGTTGCGAGTCACTTTCGAGGTTCGAATTGAACGGACCATCGCCAAAATCGCATATCGAGAGGTTCGGTGTTTCTTCGTCGAAAACGATGAAAATGCAGGTTTCGACCGTTTTAGAATGAATTTCAACGAAAATCGAGAAATTTTCATCTTGCGAGTCACTTTCGATGTTCGAGTTGAACGGACCCTCGACAAGAAAGCATATCGAGAGATTGGGTGTTAGTTCGTCTAAAACGTTGTAAATGCAGGTTTCGACTGTTTTTGAATGCGTTTCAAAGAAAAGGGAGAAATTTTCATGTTGCGAGTCACTTTCGAGGTTCGAGTTGAACGGACTCTCGACAAGGAAGCATATCGATAGATTGGGTGTTGGTTCGTCCAAATCGACGAAACTGCAGGTTTCGACCGTTTTTGAATGAATTTAATCGAAAATCGAGAAATTTTCATGTTGCGAGTCTCTTTCGAGGTTTCAGTCGAACGGACCCTCGACAAGCAACCATATCGAGAGATTGGGTTAGTTCGTCTAAAACGTTGTAAATGCAGGTTTCAACTGTTTTTGACTGCGTTTCAAAGAAAAGCGAGAAATTTTCATGTTGCGAGTCACTTTCGAGGTTCGAGTTGAACGGGCCATCGCCAAGATCGCATATCGAGAGATTGGATGTTTCTTCGTCGAAAACGATGAAAATCTAGATTTCGACCGTTTTTGAATGAATTTAAACGAAAATCGAGAAATTTTCATCTTGCGAGTCCCTTTCGAGGTTCCAGTCGAACGGACCCTCGACAAGAAAGCATATCGAGAGATTGGGTGATAGTTCGTCAATAACGTTGTAAATGCAGGTTTCGACTGTTTTTAACTGCGTTTCAAAGAAAAGCGAGAAATTTTCATGTTGCGAGTCACTTTCGAGGTTTCAGTCGAACGGACCCTCGACAAGAAAGCATATCGAGAGATTGGATGTTAGTTCGTCTAAAGCGATGTACATGCAGGTTTCGACTGCTTTTGACTGCGTTTCAAAGAAAAGCGAGAAATTTTCATGTTGCGAGTCACTTTCGAGGTTTCAGTCGAACGGACCCTCGACAAGAAAGCATATCGAGAGATTGGATGTTTCTTCGTCGAAAACGATGAAAATCTAGATTTCGACCGTTTTAGAATGAATTTCAACGAAAATCGAGAAATTTTCATCTTGCGAGTCACTTTCGAGGTTCGAGTTGAACGGACCCTCGACAAGAAAGCATATCGAGAGATTGGGTGTTAGTTCGTCTAAAACGTTGTAAATGCAGGTTTCGACTGCTTTTGACTGCGTTTCAAAGAAAAGGGAGAAATTTTCATGTTGCGAGTCACTTTCGAGGTTCGAGTTGAACGGACTCTCGACAAGGAAGCATATCGATAGATTGGGTGTTGGTTCGTCCAAATCGATGAAACTGCAGGTTTCGACTGTTTTTGAATCAATTTAAACGAAAATCGAGAAATTTTCATGTTCCGAGTCACTTTCGAGATATCAGTCGAACGGACTCTCGACAAGGAAGCATATCGATAGATTGGGTGTTAGTTTGTCCAAATCGATGAAACAGCAGGTTTCGACTGCTTTTGACTGCGTTTCAAAGAAAAGCGAGAAATTTTCATGTTGCGAGTCACTTTCGAGGTTCGAGTTGAACGGACTCTCGACAAGGAAGCATATCGATAGATTGGGTGTTGGTTCGTCCAAATCGATGAAACTGCAGGTTTCGACCGTTTTTGAATGAATTTAATCGAAAATCGAGAAATTTTCATGTTGCGAGTCTCTTTCGAGGTTCCAGTCGAACGGACCCTCGACAAGCAACCATATCGAGAGATTGGGTTAGTTCGTCTAAAACGTTGTAAATGCAGGTTTCGACTGTTTTTGACTGCGTTTCAAAGAAAAGCGAGAAATTTTCATGTTGCGAGTCACTTTCGAGGTTCGAGTTGAACGGACCATCGCCAAAATCGCATATCGAGAGGTTCGGTGTTTCTTCGTCGAAAACGATGAAAATGCAGGTTTCGACCGTTTTAGAATGAATTTCAACGAAAATCGAGAAATTTTCATCTTGCGAGTCACTTTCGAGGTTCGAGTTGAACGGACCCTCGACAAGAAAGCATATCGAGAGATTGGGTGTTAGTTCGTCTAAAACGTTGTAAATGCAGGTTTCGACTGTTTTTGACTGCGTTTCAAAGAAAAGGGAGAAATTTTCATGTTGCGAGTCACTTTCGAGGTTCGAGTTGAACGGACTCTCGACAAGGAAGCATATCGATAGATTGGGTGTTGGTTCGTCCAAATCGATGAAACTGAAGGTTTCGACTGTTTTTGAATCAATTTAAACGAAAATCGAGAAATTTTCATGTTCCGAGTCACTTTCGAGGTATCAGTCGAACGGACTCTCGACAAGGAAGCATATCGATAGATTGGGTGTTACTTTGTCCAAATCGATGAAACTGCAGGTTTCGACTGCTTTTGACTGCGTTTCAAAGAAAAGCGAGAAATTTTCATGTTGCGAGTCACTTTCGAGGTTTCAGTTGAACGGACCCTCGGCAAAAAGTCGTATCGAGAGATTGGATGTTAGTTCGTCTAAAGCGATGTACATGCAGGTTTCGACTGCTTTTGACTGCGTTTCAAAGAAAAGCGAGAAATTTTCATGTTCCGAGTCACTTTCGAGGTATCAGTCGAACGGACTCTCGACAAGGAAGCATATCGATAGATTGGGTGTTAGTTCGTCCAAATCGATGAAACGGCAGGATTCGACTGTTTTTGATTGAATTTCAACGAAAATCGAGAAATTTTCATGTTGCAAGTCACTTTCGAGGTTCCAGTCGAACGGACCCTCGGCAAAAAGTCGTATCGAGAGATTGGATGTTAGTTCGTCTAAAGCGATGTACATGCAGGTTTCGACTGCTTTTGACTGCGTTTCAAAGAAAAGCGAGAAATTTTCATGTTGCGAGTCACTTTCGAGGTTTCAGTCGAACGGACCCTCGACAAGAAAGCATATCTAGAGATTGGGTGTTAGTTCGTCTAAAACGTTGTAAATGCAGGTTTCGACTGTTTGTGACTGCGTTTCAAAGAAAAGGGAGAAATTTTCATGTTGCGAGTCACTTTCGAGGTTCGAGTTGAGCGGACTCTCGACAAGGAAGCATATCGATAGATTGGGTGTTGGTTCGTCCAAATCGATAAAACTGCAGGTTTCGACCGTTTTTGAATGAATTTAATCGAAAATCGAGAAATTTTCATGTTGCGAGTCTCTTTCGAGGTTTCAGTCGAACGGACCCTCGACAAGCAACCATATCGAGAGATTGGGTTAGTTCGTCTAAAACGTTGTAAATGCAGGTTTCGACCGTTTTAGAATGAATTACAACGAAAATCGAGAAATTTTCATCTTGCAAGTCACTTTCGAGGTTCGAGTTGAACGGACTCTCGACAAGGAAGCATATCGATAGATTGGGTGTTGGTTCGTCCAAATCGATGAAACTGCAGGTTTCGACCGTTTTTGAATGAATTTAATCGAAAATCGAGAAATTTTCATGTTGCGAGTCTCTTTCGAGGTTTCAGTCGAACGGACCCTCGACAAGCAACCATATCGAGAGATTGGGTTAGTTCGTCTAAAACGTTGTAAATGCAGGTTTCAACTGTTTTTGACTGCGTTTCAAAGAAAAGCGAGAAATTTTCATGTTGCGAGTCACTTTCGAGGTTCGAGTTGAACGGACCATCGCCAAAATCGCATATCGAGAGGTTCGGTGTTTCTTCGTCGAAAACGATGAAAATGCAGTTTTCGACCGTTTTAGAATGAATTTCAACGAAAATCGAGAAATTTTCATCTTGCGAGTCACTTTCGAGGTTCGAGTTGAACGGACCCTCGACAAGAAAGCATATCGAGAGATTGGGTGTTAGTTCGTCTAAAACGTTGTAAATGCAGGTTTCGACTGTTTTTGACTGCGTTTCAAAGAAAAGGGAGAAATTTTCATGTTGCGAGTCACTTTCGAGGTTCGAGTTGAACGGACTCTCGACAAGGAAGCATATCGATAGATTGGGTGTTGGTTCGTCCAAATCGATGAAACTGCAGGTTTCGACTGTTTTTGACTCAATTTAAACGAAAATCGAGAAATTTTCATGTTCCGAGTCACTTTCGAGATATCAGTCGAACGGACTCTCGACAAGGAAGCATATCGATAGATTGGGTGTTAGTTTGTCCAAATCGATGAAACAGCAGGTTTCGACTGCTTTTGACTGCGTTTCACAGAAAAGCGAGAAATTTTCATGTTGCGAGTCACTTTCGAGGTTCGAGTTGAACGGGCCATCGCCAAGATCGCATATCGAGAGGTTGGGTGTTAGTTCGTCAAAATCGATGAAACGGCAGGTTTCGACCGGTTTAGAATGAATTTCAACGAAAATCGAGAAATTTTCATGTTGCGAGTCACTTTCGAGGTTCCAGTCGAACGGACCCTCGACAAGAAAGCATATCTAGAGATTGGGTGTTAGTTCGTCTAAAACGTTGTAAGTGCAGGTTTCGACTGTTTGTGACTGCGTTTCAAAGAAAAGGGAGAAATTTTCATGTTGCGAGTCACTTTCGAGGTTCGAGTTGAGCGGACTCTCGACAAGGAAGCATATCGATAGATTGGGTGTTGGTTCGTCCAAATCGATGAAACTGCAGGTTTCGACCGTTTTTGAATGAATTTAATCGAAAATCGAGAAATTTTCATGTTGCGAGTCTCTTTCGAGGTTTCAGTCGAACGGACCCTCGACAAGCAACCATATCGAGAGATTGGGTTAGTTCGTCTAAAACGTTGTAAATGCAGGTTTCGACTGTTTTTGACTGCGTTTCAAAGAAAAGCGAGAAATTTTCATGTTGCGAGTCACTTTCGAGGTTCGAATTGAACGGACCATCGCCAAAATCGCATATCGAGAGGTTCGGTGTTTCTTCGTCGAAAACGATGAAAATGCAGGTTTCGACCGTTTTAGAATGAATTTCAACGAAAATCGAGAAATTTTCATCTTGCGAGTCACTTTCGATGTTCGAGTTGAACGGACCCTCGACAAGAAAGCATATCGAGAGATTGGGTGTTAGTTCGTCTAAAACGTTGTAAATGCAGGTTTCGACTGTTTTTGAATGCGTTTCAAAGAAAAGGGAGAAATTTTCATGTTGCGAGTCACTTTCGAGGTTCGAGTTGAACGGACTCTCGACAAGGAAGCATATCGATAGATTGGGTGTTGGTTCGTCCAAATCGACGAAACTGCAGGTTTCGACCGTTTTTTAATGAATTTAATCGAAAATCGAGAAATTTTCATGTTGCGAGTCTCTTTCGAGGTTTCAGTCGAACGGACCCTCGACAAGCAACCATATCGAGAGATTGGGTTAGTTCGTCTAAAACGTTGTAAATGCAGGTTTCAACTGTTTTTGACTGCGTTTCAAAGAAAAGCGAGAAATTTTCATGTTGCGAGTCACTTTCGAGGTTCGAGTTGAACGGGCCATCGCCAAGATCGCATATCGAGAGATTGGATGTTTCTTCGTCGAAAACGATGAAAATCTAGATTTCGACCGTTTTTGAATGAATTTAAACGAAAATCGAGAAATTTTCATCTTGCGAGTCCCTTTCGAGGTTCCAGTCGAACGGACCCTCGACAAGAAAGCATATCGAGAGATTGGGTGATAGTTCGTCAATAACGTTGTAAATGCAGGTTTCGACTGTTTTTAACTGCGTTTCAAAGAAAAGCGAGAAATTTTCATGTTGCGAGTCACTTTCGAGGTTTCAGTCGAACGGACCCTCGACAAGAAAGCATATCGAGAGATTGGATGTTAGTTCGTCTAAAGCGATGTACATGCAGGTTTCGACTGCTTTTGACTGCGTTTCAAAGAAAAGCGAGAAATTTTCATGTTGCGAGTCACTTTCGAGGTTTCAGTCGAACGGACCCTCGACAAGAAAGCATATCGAGAGATTGGATGTTTCTTCGTCGAAAACGATGAAAATCTAGATTTCGACCGTTTTAGAATGAATTTCAACGAAAATCGAGAAATTTTCATCTTGCGAGTCACTTTCGAGGTTCGAGTTGAACGGACCCTCGACAAGAAAGCATATCGAGAGATTGGGTGTTAGTTCGTCTAAAACGTTGTAAATGCAGGTTTCGACTGCTTTTGACTGCGTTTCAAAGAAAAGGGAGAAATTTTCATGTTGCGAGTCACTTTCGAGGTTCGAGTTGAACGGACTCTCGACAAGGAAGCATATCGATAGATTGGGTGTTGGTTCGTCCAAATCGATGAAACTGCAGGTTTCGACTGTTTTTGAATCAATTTAAACGAAAATCGAGAAATTTTCATGTTCCGAGTCACTTTCGAGATATCAGTCGAACGGACTCTCGACAAGGAAGCATATCGATAGATTGGGTGTTAGTTTGTCCAAATCGATGAAACAGCAGGTTTCGACTGCTTTTGACTGCGTTTCAAAGAAAAGCGAGAAATTTTCATGTTGCGAGTCACTTTCGAGGTTCGAGTTGAACGGACTCTCGACAAGGAAGCATATCGATAGATTGGGTGTTGGTTCGTCCAAATCGATGAAACTGCAGGTTTCGACCGTTTTTGAATGAATTTAATCGAAAATCGAGAAATTTTCATGTTGCGAGTCTCTTTCGAGGTTCCAGTCGAACGGACCCTCGACAAGCAACCATATCGAGAGATTGGGTTAGTTCGTCTAAAACGTTGTAAATGCAGGTTTCGACTGTTTTTGACTGCGTTTCAAAGAAAAGCGAGAAATTTTCATGTTGCGAGTCACTTTCGAGGTTCGAGTTGAACGGACCATCGCCAAAATCGCATATCGAGAGGTTCGGTGTTTCTTCGTCGAAAACGATGAAAATGCAGGTTTCGACCGTTTTAGAATGAATTTCAACGAAAATCGAGAAATTTTCATCTTGCGAGTCACTTTCGAGGTTCGAGTTGAACGGACCCTCGACAAGAAAGCATATCGAGAGATTGGGTGTTAGTTCGTCTAAAACGTTGTAAATGCAGGTTTCGACTGTTTTTGACTGCGTTTCAAAGAAAAGGGAGAAATTTTCATGTTGCGAGTCACTTTCGAGGTTCGAGTTGAACGGACTCTCGACAAGGAAGCATATCGATAGATTGGGTGTTGGTTCGTCCAAATCGATGAAACTGAAGGTTTCGACTGTTTTTGAATCAATTTAAACGAAAATCGAGAAATTTTCATGTTCCGAGTCACTTTCGAGGTATCAGTCGAACGGACTCTCGACAAGGAAGCATATCGATAGATTGGGTGTTACTTTGTCCAAATCGATGAAACTGCAGGTTTCGACTGCTTTTGACTGCGTTTCAAAGAAAAGCGAGAAATTTTCATGTTGCGAGTCACTTTCGAGGTTTCAGTTGAACGGACCCTCGGCAAAAAGTCGTATCGAGAGATTGGATGTTAGTTCGTCTAAAGCGATGTACATGCAGGTTTCGACTGCTTTTGACTGCGTTTCAAAGAAAAGCGAGAAATTTTCATGTTCCGAGTCACTTTCGAGGTATCAGTCGAACGGACTCTCGACAAGGAAGCATATCGATAGATTGGGTGTTAGTTCGTCCAAATCGATGAAACGGCAGGATTCGACTGTTTTTGATTGAATTTCAACGAAAATCGAGAAATTTTCATGTTGCAAGTCACTTTCGAGGTTCCAGTCGAACGGACCCTCGGCAAAAAGTCGTATCGAGAGATTGGATGTTAGTTCGTCTAAAGCGATGTACATGCAGGTTTCGACTGCTTTTGACTGCGTTTCAAAGAAAAGCGAGAAATTTTCATGTTGCGAGTCACTTTCGAGGTTTCAGTCGGACGGACCCTCGACAAGAAAGCATATCTAGAGATTGGGTGTTAGTTCGTCTAAAACGTTGTAAATGCAGGTTTCGACTGTTTGTGACTGCGTTTCAAAGAAAAGGGAGAAATTTTCATGTTGCGAGTCACTTTCGAGGTTCGAGTTGAGCGGACTCTCGACAAGGAAGCATATCGATAGATTGGGTGTTGGTTCGTCCAAATCGATAAAACTGCAGGTTTCGACCGTTTTTGAATGAATTTAATCGAAAATCGAGAAATTTTCATGTTGCGAGTCTCTTTCGAGGTTTCAGTCGAACGGACCCTCGACAAGCAACCATATCGAGAGATTGGGTTAGTTCGTCTAAAACGTTGTAAATGCAGGTTTCGACCGTTTTAGAATGAATTACAACGAAAATCGAGAAATTTTCATCTTGCAAGTCACTTTCGAGGTTCGAGTTGAACGGACTCTCGACAAGGAAGCATATCGATAGATTGGGTGTTGGTTCGTCCAAATCGATGAAACTGCAGGTTTCGACCGTTTTTGAATGAATTTAATCGAAAATCGAGAAATTTTCATGTTGCGAGTCTCTTTCGAGGTTTCAGTCGAACGGACCCTCGACAAGCAACCATATCGAGAGATTGGGTTAGTTCGTCTAAAACGTTGTAAATGCAGGTTTCAACTGTTTTTGACTGCGTTTCAAAGAAAAGCGAGAAATTTTCATGTTGCGAGTCACTTTCGAGGTTCGAGTTGAACGGACCATCGCCAAAATCGCATATCGAGAGGTTCGGTGTTTCTTCGTCGAAAACGATGAAAATGCAGGTTTCGACCGTTTTAGAATGAATTTCAACGAAAATCGAGAAATTTTCATCTTGCGAGTCACTTTCGAGGTTCGAGTTGAACGGACCCTCGACAAGAAAGCATATCGAGAGATTGGGTGTTAGTTCGTCTAAAACGTTGTAAATGCAGGTTTCGACTGTTTTTGACTGCGTTTCAAAGAAAAGGGAGAAATTTTCATGTTGCGAGTCACTTTCGAGGTTCGAGTTGAACGGACTCTCGACAAGGAAGCATATCGATAGATTGGGTGTTGGTTCGTCCAAATCGATGAAACTGCAGGTTTCGACTGTTTTTGAATCAATTTAAACGAAAATCGAGAAATTTTCATGTTCCGAGTCACTTTCGAGATATCAGTCGAACGGACTCTCGACAAGGAAGCATATCGATAGATTGGGTGTTAGTTTGTCCAAATCGATGAAACAGCAGGTTTCGACTGCTTTTGACTGCGTTTCAAAGAAAAGCGAGAAATTTTCATGTTGCGAGTCACTTTCGAGGTTTCAGTCGAACGGACCATCTACAAGAAAGCATATCGAGAGATTGGGTGTTTGTCCGTCCAAATCGATGAAACTGCAGTTTTCGACTGTTTTTGAATGAATTTCAACGAAAATCGAGAAATTTTCATGTTGCGAGTCTCTTTCGAGGTTTCAGTCGAACGGACCCTCGACAAGAAACCATATCGAGAGATTGGGTGTTAGTTCGTCTAAAACGTTGTAAATGCAGGTTTCGACTGTTTTTGACTGCGTTTCAAAGAAAAGCGAGAAATTTTCATGTTGCGAGTCACTTTCGAGGTTCCAGTCGAACGGACCCTCGTCAAGAAAGCATATCGAGAGATTGGGTGTTAGTTCGTCAAAATCGATGAAAATGAAGGTTTCGACCGTTTTAGAATGAATTTCAACGAAAATCGAGAAATTTTCATGTTGCGAGTCACTTTCGAGGTTCCAGTCGAACGGACCCTCGTCAAGAAAGCATATCGAGAGATTGGGTGTTAGTTCGTCTAAAACGATGAAAATGGAGGTTTCGACTGCTTTTGACAGCGTTTTAAAGAAAAGCGAGAAATTTTCATGTTGCGAGTCACTTTCGAGGTTCGAGTTGAACGGGCCATCGCCAAAATCGCATATCGAGAGGTTGGGTGTTTATTCGTCTAAATCGATGAAACTGCAGGTTTCGACTGTTTTTGAAACAATTTAAACGAATATCGAGAAATTTTCATCTTGCGAGTCACTTTCGAGGTTCCAGTCGAACGGACCCTCGTCAAGATAGCATATCGAGAGATTGGGTGTTAGTTCGTCTAAAACGATGAAAATGCAGGTTTCGACCGTTTTAGAATGAATTTAAACGAAAATCGAGAAATTTTCATCTTGCGAGTCACTTTCGAGGTTCCAGTCGAACGGACCCTCGTCAAGATAGCATATCGAGAGATTGGGTGTTAGTTCGTCTAAAACGTTGTAAATGCAGGTTTCAACTGTTTTTGACTGCGTTTCAAAGAAAAGCGAGAAATTTTCATGTTGCGAGTCACTTTCGAGGTTCGAGTTGAACGGACCATCGCCAAAATCGCATATCGAGAGGTTCGGTGTTTCTTCGTCGAAAACGATGAAAATGCAGGTTTCGACCGTTTTAGAATGAATTTCAACGAAAATCGAGAAATTTTCATCTTGCGAGTCACTTTCGAGGTTCGAGTTGAACGGACCCTCGACAAGAAAGCATATCGAGAGATTGGGTGTTAGTTCGTCTAAAACGTTGTAAATGCAGGTTTCGACTGTTTTTGACTGCGTTTCAAAGAAAAGGGAGAAATTTTCATGTTGCGAGTCACTTTCGAGGTTCGAGTTGAACGGACTCTCGACAAGGAAGCATATCGATAGATTGGGTGTTGGTTCGTCCAAATCGATGAAACTGCAGGTTTCGACTGTTTTTGAATCAATTTAAACGAAAATCGAGAAATTTTCATGTTCCGAGTCACTTTCGAGATATCAGTCGAACGGACTCTCGACAAGGAAGCATATCGATAGATTGGGTGTTAGTTTGTCCAAATCGATGAAACAGCAGGTTTCGACTGCTTTTGACTGCGTTTCAAAGAAAAGCGAGAAATTTTCATGTTGCGAGTCACTTTCGAGGTTTCAGTCGAACGGACCATCTACAAGAAAGCATATCGAGAGATTGGGTGTTTGTCCGTCCAAATCGATGAAACTGCAGTTTTCGACTGTTTTTGAATGAATTTCAACGAAAATCGAGTAATTTTCATGTTGCGAGTCTCTTTCGAGGTTTCAGTCGAACGGACCCTCGACAAGAAACCATATCGAGAGATTGGGTGTTAGTTCGTCTAAAACGTTGTAAATGCAGGTTTCGACTGTTTTTGACTGCGTTTCAAAGAAAAGCGAGAAATTTTCATGTTGCGAGTCACTTTCGAGGTTCCAGTCGAACGGACCCTCGTCAAGAAAGCATATCGAGAGATTGGGTGTTAGTTCGTCAAAATCGATGAAAATGAAGGTTTCGACCGTTTTAGAATGAATTTCAACGAAAATCGAGAAATTTTCATGTTGCGAGTCACTTTCGAGGTTCCAGTCGAACGGACCCTCGTCAAGAAAGCATATCGAGAGATTGGGTGTTAGTTCGTCTAAAACGATGAAAATGGAGGTTTCGACTGCTTTTGACAGCGTTTTAAAGAAAAGCGAGAAATTTTCATGTTGCGAGTCACTTTCGAGGTTCGAGTTGAACGGGCCATCGCCAAAATCGCATATCGAGAGGTTGGGTGTTTATTCGTCTAAATCGATGAAACTGCAGGTTTCGACTGTTTTTGAAACAATTTAAACGAATATCGAGAAATTTTCATGTTCCGAGTCACTTTCGAGGTATCAGTCGAACGGAATCTCGACAAGCAACCATATCGAGATATTGGGTTAGTTCGTCTAAAACGTTGTAAATGCAGGTTTCGACTGTTTTTGACTGCGTTTCAAAGAAAAGCGAGAAATTTTCATGTTGCGAGTCACTTTCGAGGTTCGAGTTGAACGGGCCATCGCCAAGATCGCATATCGAGAGGTTGGGTGTTTCTTCGTCGAAAACGATGAAAATGCAGGTTTCGACCGTTTTAGAATGAATTTAAACGAAAATCGAGAAATTTTCATCTTGCGAGTCACTTTCGAGGTTCCAGTCGAACGGACCCTCGTCAAGATAGCATATCGAGAGATTGGGTGTTAGTTCGTCTAAAACGATGAAAATGCAGGTTTCGACTGTTTTTGACTGAATTTCAACGAAATTCGAGAAATTTTCATGTTGCGAGTCACTTTCGAGGTTCGAGTTGAGCGGACTCTCGACAAGGAAGCATATCGATAGATTGGGTGTTGGTTCGTCCAAATCGATAAAACTGCAGGTTTCGACCGTTTTTGAATGAATTTAATCGAAAATCGAGAAACTTTCATGTTGCGAGTCTCTTTCGAGGTTTCAGTCGAACGGACCCTCGACAAGCAACCATATCGAGAGATTGGGTTAGTTCGTCTAAAACGTTGTAAATGCAGGTTTCGACCGTTTTAGAATGAATTTCAACGAAAATCGAGAAATTTTCATCTTGCGAGTCACTTTCGAGGTTCGAGTTGAACGGACCCTCGAGAAGAAAGCATATCGAGAGATTGGGTGTTAGTTCGTCTAAAACGTTGTAAATGCAGGTTTCGACTGTTTTTGACTGCGTTTCAAAGAAAAGGGAGAAATTTTCATGTTGCGAGTCACTTTCGAGGTTCGAGTTGAACGGACTCTCGACAAGGAAGCATATCGATAGATTGGGTGTTGGTTCGTCCAAATCGATGAAACTGCAGGTTTCGACTGTTTTTGAATCAATTTAAACGAAAATCGAGAAATTTTCATGTTCCGAGTCACTTTCGAGGTATCAGTCGAACGGACTCTCGACAAGGAAGCATATCGATAGATTGGGTGTTAGTTTGTCCAAATCGATGAAACTGCAGGTTTCGACTGCTTTTGACTGCGTTTCAAAGAAAAGCGAGAAATTTTCATGTTGCGAGTCACTTTCGAGGTTTCAGTTGAACGGACCATCGACAAGAAAGCATATCGAGAGATTGCGTGTTTGTCCGTCCAAATCGATGAAACTGCAGTTTTCGACTGTTTTTGAATGAATTTCAACGAAAATCGAGAAATTTTCATGTTGCGAGTCTCTTTCGAGGTTTCAGTCGAACGGACCCTCGACAAGAAACCATATCGAGAGATTGGGTGTTAGTTCGTCTAAAACGTTGTAAATGCAGGTTTCGACTGTTTTTGACTGCGTTTCAAAGAAAAGCGAGAAATTTTCATGTTGCGAGTCACTTTCGAGGTTCGAGTTGAACGGGCCATCGCCAAGATCGCATATCGAGAGGTTGGGTGTTAGTTCGTCAAAATCGATGAAACGGCAGGTTTCGACCGGTTTAGAATGAATTTCAACGAAAATCGAGAAATTTTCATGTTGCGAGTCACTTTCGAGGTTCCAGTCGAACGGACCCTCGACAAGAAAGCATATCTAGAGATTGGGTGTTAGTTCGTCTAAAACGTTGTAAATGCAGGTTTCGACTGTTTGTGACTGCGTTTCAAAGAAAAGGGAGAAATTTTCATGTTGCGAGTCACTTTCGAGGTTCGAGTTGAGCGGACTCTCGACAAGGAAGCATATCGATAGATTGGGTGTTGGTTCGTCCAAATCGATGAAACTGTGGGTTTCGACCGTTTTTGAATGAATTTAATCGAAAATCGAGAAATTTTCATGTTGCGAGTCTCTTTCGAGGTTTCAGTCGAACGGACCCTCGACAAGCAACCATATCGAGAGATTGGGTTAGTTCGTCTAAAACGTTGTAAATGCAGGTTTCGACTGTTTTTGACTGCGTTTCAAAGAAAAGCGAGAAATTTTCATGTTGCGAGTCACTTTCGAGGTTCGAGTTGAACGGACCATCGCCAAAATCGCATATCGAGAGGTTCGGTGTTTCTTCGTCGAAAACGATGAAAATGCAGGTTTCGACCGTTTTAGAATGAATTTCAACGAAAATCGAGAAATTTTCATCTTGCGAGTCACTTTCGATGTTCGAGTTGAACGGACCCTCGACAAGAAAGCATATCGAGAGATTGGGTGTTAGTTCGTCTAAAACGTTGTAAATGCAGGTTTCGACTGTTTTTGACTGCGTTTCAAAGAAAAGGGAGAAATTTTCATGTTGCGAGTCACTTTCGAGGTTCGAGTTGAACGGACTCTCGACAAGGAAGCATATCGATAGATTGAGTGTTGGTTCGTCCAAATCGATGAAACTGCAGGTTTCGACCGTTTTTGAATGAATTTAATCGAAAATCGAGAAATTTTCATGTTGCGAGTCTCTTTCGAGGTTTCAGTCGAACGGACCCTCGACAAGCAACCATATCGAGAGATTGGGTTAGTTCGTCTAAAACGTTGTAAATGCAGGTTTCAACTGTTTTTGACTGCGTTTCAAAGAAAAGCGAGAAATTTTCATGTTGCGAGTCACTTTCGAGGTTCGAGTTGAACGGACCATCGCCAAAATCGCATATCGAGAGGTTCGGTGTTTCTTCGTCGAAAACGATGAAAATGCAGGTTTCGACCGTTTTAGAATGAATTTCAACGAAAATCGAGAAATTTTCATCTTGCGAGTCACTTTCGAGGTTCGAGTTGAACGGACCCTCGACAAGAAAGCATATCGAGAGATTGGGTGTTAGTTCGTCTAAAACGTTGTAAATGCAGGTTTCGACTGTTTTTGACTGCGTTTCAAAGAAAAGGGAGAAATTTTCATGTTGCGAGTCACTTTCGAGGTTCGAGTTGAACGGACTCTCGACAAGGAAGCATATCGATAGATTGGGTGTTGGTTCGTCCAAATCGATGAAACTGCAGGTTTCGACCGTTTTTGAATGAATTTAATCGAAAATCGAGAAATTTTCATGTTGCGAGTCTCTTTCGAGGTTCCAGTCGAACGGACCCTCGACAAGCAACCATATCGAGAGATTGGGTTAGTTCGTCTAAAACGTTGTAAATGCAGGTTTCGACTGTTTTTGACTGCGTTTCAAAGAAAAGCGAGAAATTTTCATGTTGCGAGTCACTTTCGAGGTTCGAGTTGAACGGACCCTCGACAAGAAAGCATATCGAGAGATTGGGTGTTAGTTCGTCTAAAACGTTGTAAATGCAGGTTTCGACTGTTTTTGACTGCGTTTCAAAGAAAAGGGTGAAATTTTCATGTTGCGAGTCACTTTCGAGGTTCGAGTTGAACGGACTCTCGACAAGGAAGCATATCGATAGATTGGGTGTTGGTTCGTCCAAATCGATGAAACTGAAGGTTTCGACTGTTTTTGAATCAATTTAAACGAAAATCGAGAAATTTTCATGTTCCGAGTCACTTTCGAGGTATCAGTCGAACGGACTCTCGACAAGGAAGCATATCGAGAGATTGGGTGTTAGTTCGTCTAAAACGTTGTAAATGCAGGTTTCGACTGTTTTTGACTGCGTTTCAAAGAAAAGCGAGAAATTTTCATGTTGCGAGTCACTTTCGAGGTTCGAGTTGAACGGGCCATCGCCAAGATCGCATATCGAGAGGTTGGGTATTAGTTCGTCAAAATCGATGAAACGGCAGGTTTCGACCGGTTTAGAATGAATTTCAACCAAAATCGAGAAATTTTCATATTGCGAGTCACTTTCGAGGTTCCAGTCGAACGGACCCTCGACAAGAAAGCATATCTAGAGATTGGGTGTTAGTTCGTCTAAAACGTTGTAAATGCAGGTTTCGACTGTTTGTGACTGCGTTTCAAAGAAAAGGGAGAAATTTTCATGTTGCGAGTCACTTTCGAGGTTCGAGTTGAGCGGACTCTCGACAAGGAAGCATATTGATAGATTGGGTGTTGGTTCGTCCAAATCGATGAAACTGCAGGTTTCGACCGTTTTTGAATGAATTTAATCGAAAATCGAGAAATTTTCATGTTGCGAGTCTCTTTCGAGGTTTCAGTCGAACGGACCCTCGACAAGCAACCACATCGAGAGATTGGGTTAGTTCGTCTAAAACGTTGTAAATGCAGGTTTCGACTGTTTTTGACTGCGTTTCAAAGAAAAGCGAGAAATTTTCATGTTGCGAGTCACTTTCGAGGTTCGAGTTGAACGGACCATCGCCAAAATCGCATATCGAGAGGTTCGGTGTTTCTTCGTCGAAAACGATGAAAATGCAGGTTTCGACCGTTTTAGAATGAATTTCAACGAAAATCGAGAAATTTTCATCTTGCGAGTCACTTTCGATGTTCGAGTTGAACGGACCCTCGACAAGAAAGCATATCGAGAGATTGGGTGTTAGTTCGTCTAAAACGTTGTAAATGCAGGTTTCGACTGTTTTTGACTGCGTTTCAAAGAAAAGGGAGAAATTTTCATGTTGCGAGTCTCTTTCGAGGTTTCAGTCGAACGGACCCTCGACAAGCAACCATATCGAGAGATTGGGTTAGTTCGTCTAAAACGTTGTAAATGCAGGTTTCAACTGTTTTTGACTGCGTTTCAAAGAAAAGCGAGAAATTTTCATGTTGCGAGTCACTTTCGAGGTTCGAGTTGAACGGACCATCGCCAAAATCGCATATCGAGAGGTTCGGTGTTTCTTCGTCGAAAACGATGAAAATGCAGGTTTCGACCGTTTTAGAATGAATTTCAACGAAAATCGAGAAATTTTCATCTTGCGAGTCACTTTCGAGGTTCGAGTTGAACGGACCCTCGACAAGAAAGCATATCGAGAGATTGGGTGTTAGTTCGTCTAAAACGTTGTAAATGCAGGTTTCGACTGTTTTTGACTGCGTTTCAAAGAAAAGGGAGAAATTTTCATGTTGCGAGTCACTTTCGAGGTTCGAGTTGAACGGACTCTCGACAAGGAAGCATATCGATAGATTGGGTGTTAGTTCGTCTAAAACGTTGTAAATGCAGGTTTCGACTGTTTTTGACTGCGTTTCAAAGAAAAGCGAGAAATTTTCATGTTGCGAGTCACTTTCGAGGTTCGAGTTGAACGGGCCATCGCCAAGATCGCATATCGAGAGGTTGGGTGTTAGTTCGTCAAAATCGATGAAACGGCAGGTTTCGACTGCTTTTGACTGCGTTTCAAAGAAAAGCGAGAAATTTTCATGTTGCGAGTCACTTTCGAGGTTTCAGTCGAACGGACCATCTACAAGAAAACATATCGAGAGATTGGGTGTTTGTCCGTCCAAATCGATGAAACTGCAGTTTTCGACTGTTTTTGAATGAATTTCAACGAACATCGAGAAATTTTCATGTTGCGAGTCTCTTTCGAGGTTTCAGTCGAACGGACCCTCGACAAGAAACCATATCGAGAGATTGGGTGTTAGTTCGTCTAAAACGTTGTAAATGCAGGTTTCGACTGTTTTTGACTGCGTTTCAAAGAAAAGCGAGAAATTTTCATGTTGCGAGTCACTTTCGAGGTTCGAGTTGAACGGGCCATCGCCAAGATCGCATATCGAGAGGTTGGGTGTTAGTTCGTCAAAATCGATGAAACGGCAGGTTTCGACCGGTTTAGAATGAATTTCAACGAAAATCGAGAAATTTTCATGTTGCGAGTCACTTTCGAGGTTCCAGTCGAACGGACCCTCGTCAAGAAAGCATATCGAGAGATTGGGTGTTAGTTCGTCAAAATCGATGAAAATGAAGGTTTCGACCGTTTTAGAATGAATTTCAACGAAAATCGAGAAATTTTCATGTTGCGAGTCACTTTCGAGGTTCCAGTCGAACGGACCCTCGTCAAGAAAGCATATCGAGAGATTGGGTGTTAGTTCGTCAAAATCGATGAAAATGAAAGTTTCGACTGTTTTTGATTGAATTTCAACGAAAATCGAGAAATGTTCATGTTGCGAGTCACTTTCGAGGTTCCAGTCGAACGGACCCTCGTCAAGAAAGCATATCGAGAGATTGGGTGTTAGTTCGTCTAAAACGATGAAAATGGAGGTTTCGACTGCTTTTGACAGCGTTTTAAAGAAAAGCGAGAAATTTTCATGTTGCGAGTCACTTTCGAGGTTCGAGTTGAACGGGCCATCGCCAAAATCGCATATCGAGAGGTTGGGTGTTTATTCGTCTAAATCGATGAAACTGCAGGTTTCGACTGTTTTTGAAACAATTTAAACGAAAATCGAGAAATTTTCATGTTCCGAGTCACTTTCGAGGTATCAGTCGAACGGAATCTCGACAAGCAACCATATCGAGATATTGGGTTAGTTCGTCTAAAACGTTGTAAATGCAGGTTTCGACTGTTTTTGACTGCGTTTCAAAGAAAAGCGAGAAATTTTCATGTTGCGAGTCACTTTCGAGGTTCGAGTTGAACGGGCCATCGCCAAGATCGCATATCGAGAGGTTGGGTGTTTCTTCGTCGAAAACGATGAAAATGCAGGTTTTGACCGTTTTAGAATGAATTTAAACGAAAATCGAGAAATTTTCATCTTGCGAGTCACTTTCGAGGTTCCAGTCGAACGGACCCTCGTCAAGATAGCATATCGAGAGATTGGGTGTTAGTTCGTCTAAAACGATGAAAATGCAGGTTTCGACTGTTTTTGACTGAATTTCAACGAAATTCGAGAAATTTTCATGTTGCGAGTCACTTTCGAGGTTCCAGTCGAACGGACCCTCGACAAGAAAGCATATCGAGAGATTGGGTGTTAGTTCGTCAAAATCGATGAAACGGCAGGTTTCGACTGTTTTTGATTCAATTTCAACGAAAATCGAGAAATGTTCATGTTGCGAGTCACTTTCGAGGTTCCAGTCGAACGGACCCTCGTCAAGATAGCATATCGAGAGATTGGGTGTTAGTTCGTCTAAAACGATGAAACTGCAGGTTTCGACTGTTTTTGAATGAATTCCAACGAAATTCGAGAAATTTTCATGTTGCGAGTCACTTTCGAGGTTCCAGTCGAACGGACCCTCGACAAGAAAGCATATCGAGAGATTGGGTGTTAGTTCGTCAAAATCGATGAAACGGCAGGTTTCGACTGTTTTTGATTCAATTTCAACGAAAATCGAGAAATGTTCATGTTGCGAGTCACTTTCGAGGTTCCAGTCGAACGGACCCTCGTCAAGATAGCATATCGAGAGATTGGGTGTTAGTTCGTCTAAAACGATGAAACTGCAGGTTTCGACTGTTTTTGAATGAATTCCAACGAAAATCGAGAAATTTTCAAGTTGCGAGTCACTTTCAAGTTTTCAGTCGAACGGACACTCGACAAGAAAGCATATCGAGAGATTGGATGTTTCTTCGTCGAAAACGATGAAAATCTAGATTTCGACCGTTTTTGAATGAATTTAAACGAAAATCGCGAAATTTTCATCTTGCGAGTCCCTGTCGAGGTTCCAGTCGAACGGACCCTCGACAAGAAAGCATATCGAGAGATTGGATGTTAGTTCGTCTAAAGCGATGTACATGCAGGTTTCGACTGCTTTTGACTGCGTTTCAAAGAAAAGCGAGAAATTTTCATGTTGCGAGTCACTTTCGAGGTTTCAGTCGAACGGACCCTCGACAAGAAAGCATATCGAGAGATTGGATGTTTCTTCGTCGAAAACGATGAAAATCTAGATTTCGACCGTTTTAGAAAGAATTTCAACGAAAATCGAGAAATTTTCATCTTGCGAGTCACTTTCGAGGTTCGAGTTGAACGGACCCTCGACAAGAAAGCATATCGAGAGATTGGGTGTTAGTTCGTCTAAAACGTTGTAAATGCAGGTTTCGACTGCTTTTGACTGCGTTTCAAAGAAAAGGGAGAAATTTTCATGTTGCGAGTCACTTTCGAGGTTCGAGTTGAACGGACTCTCGACAAGGAAGCATATCGATAGATTGGGTGTTGGTTCGTCCAAATCGATGAAACTGCAGGTTTCGACTGTTTTTGAATCAATTTAAACGAAAATCGAGAAATTTTCATGTTCCGAGTCACTTTCGAGATATCAGTCGAACGGACTCTCGACAAGGAAGCATATCGATAGATTGGGTGTTAGTTTGTCCAAATCGATGAAACAGCAGGTTTCGACTGCTTTTGACTGCGTTTCAAAGAAAAGCGAGAAATTTTCATGTTGCGAGTCACTTTCGAGGTTCGAGTTGAACGGACTCTCGACATGGAAGCATATCGATAGATTGGGTGTTGGTTCGTCCAAATCGATGAAACTGCAGGTTTCGACTGTTTTTGAATCAATTTAAACGAAAATCGAGAAATTTTCATGTTCCGAGTCACTTTCGAGGTATCAGTCGAACGGACTCTCGACAAGGAAGCATATCGATAGATTGGGTGTTAGTTCGTCCAAATCGATGAAACGGCAGGATTCGACTGTTTTTGATTGAATTTCAACGAAAATCGAGAAATTTTCATGTTGCAAGTCACTTTCGAGGTTCCAGTCGAACGGACCCTCGGCAAAAAGTTGTATCGAGAGATTGGATGTTAGTTCGTCTAAAGCGATGTACATGCAGGTTTCGACTGTTTTTGACTGCGTTTCAAAGAAAAGGGTGAAATTTTCATGTTGCGAGTCACTTTCGAGGTTCGAGTTGAACGGACTCTCGACAAGGAAGCATATCGATAGATTGGGTGTTGGTTCGTCCAAATCGATGAAACTGAAGGTTTCGACTGTTTTTGAATCAATTTAAACGAAAATCGAGAAATTTTCATGTTCCGAGTCACTTTCGAGGTATCAGTCGAACGGACTCTCGACAAGGAAGCATATCGAGAGATTGGGTGTTAGTTCGTCTAAAACGTTGTAAATGCAGGTTTCGACTGTTTTTGACTGCGTTTCAAAGAAAAGCGAGAAATTTTCATGTTGCGAGTCACTTTCGAGGTTCGAGTTGAACGGGCCATCGCCAAGATCGCATATCGAGAGGTTGGGTATTAGTTCGTCAAAATCGATGAAACGGCAGGTTTCGACCGGTTTAGAATGAATTTCAACGAAAATCGAGAAATTTTCATATTGCGAGTCACTTTCGAGGTTCCAGTCGAACGGACCCACGACAAGAAAGCATATCTAGAGATTGGGTGTTAGTTCGTCTAAAACGTTGTAAATGCAGGTTTCGACTGTTTGTGACTGCGTTTCAAAGAAAAGGGAGAAATTTTCATGTTGCGAGTCACTTTCGAGGTTCGAGTTGAGCGGACTCTCGACAAGGAAGCATATTGATAGATTGGGTGTTGGTTCGTCCAAATCGATGAAACTGCAGGTTTCGACCGTTTTTGAATGAATTTAATCGAAAATCGAGAAATTTTCATGTTGCGAGTCTCTTTCGAGGTTTCAGTCGAACGGACCCTCGACAAGCAACCACATCGAGAGATTGGGTTAGTTCGTCTAAAACGTTGTAAATGCAGGTTTCGACTGTTTTTGACTGCGTTTCAAAGAAAAGCGAGAAATTTTCATGTTGCGAGTCACTTTCGAGGTTCGAGTTGAACGGACCATCGCCAAAATCGCATATCGAGAGGTTCGGTGTTTCTTCGTCGAAAACGATGAAAATGCAGGTTTCGACCGTTTTAGAATGAATTTCAACGAAAATCGAGAAATTTTCATCTTGCGAGTCACTTTCGATGTTCGAGTTGAACGGACCCTCGACAAGAAAGCATATCGAGAGATTGGGTGTTAGTTCGTCTAAAACGTTGTAAATGCAGGTTTCGACTGTTTTTGACTGCGTTTCAAAGAAAAGGGAGAAATTTTCATGTTGCGAGTCTCTTTCGAGGTTTCAGTCGAACGGACCCTCGACAAGCAACCATATCGAGAGATTGGGTTAGTTCGTCTAAAACGTTGTAAATGCAGGTTTCAACTGTTTTTGACTGCGTTTCAAAGAAAAGCGAGAAATTTTCATGTTGCGAGTCACTTTCGAGGTTCGAGTTGAACGGACCATCGCCAAAATCGCATATCGAGAGGTTCGGTGTTTCTTCGTCGAAAACGATGAAAATGCAGGTTTCGACCGTTTTAGAATGAATTTCAACGAAAATCGAGAAATTTTCATCTTGCGAGTCACTTTCGAGGTTCGAGTTGAACGGACCCTCGACAAGAAAGCATATCGAGAGATTGGGTGTTAGTTCGTCTAAAACGTTGTAAATGCAGGTTTCGACTGTTTTTGACTGCGTTTCAAAGAAAAGGGAGAAATTTTCATGTTGCGAGTCACTTTCGAGGTTCGAGTTGAACGGACTCTCGACAAGGAAGCATATCGATAGATTGGGTGTTAGTTCGTCTAAAACGTTGTAAATGCAGGTTTCGACTGTTTTTGACTGCGTTTCAAAGAAAAGCGAGAAATTTTCATGTTGCGAGTCACTTTCGAGGTTCGAGTTGAACGGGCCATCGCCAAGATCGCATATCGAGAGGTTGGGTGTTAGTTCGTCAAAATCGATGAAACGGCAGGTTTCGACTGCTTTTGACTGCGTTTCAAAGAAAAGCGAGAAATTTTCATGTTGCGAGTCACTTTCGAGGTTTCAGTCGAACGGACCATCTACAAGAAAACATATCGAGAGATTGGGTGTTTGTCCGTCCAAATCGATGAAACTGCAGTTTTCGACTGTTTTTGAATGAATTTCAACGAACATCGAGAAATTTTCATGTTGCGAGTCTCTTTCGAGGTTTCAGTCGAACGGACCCTCGACAAGAAACCATATCGAGAGATTGGGTGTTAGTTCGTCTAAAACGTTGTAAATGCAGGTTTCGACTGTTTTTGACTGCGTTTCAAAGAAAAGCGAGAAATTTTCATGTTGCGAGTCACTTTCGAGGTTCGAGTTGAACGGGCCATCGCCAAGATCGCATATCGAGAGGTTGGGTGTTAGTTCGTCAAAATCGATGAAACGGCAGGTTTCGACCGGTTTAGAATGAATTTCAACGAAAATCGAGAAATTTTCATGTTGCGAGTCACTTTCGAGGTTCCAGTCGAACGGACCCTCGTCAAGAAAGCATATCGAGAGATTGGGTGTTAGTTCATCAAAATCGATGAAAATGAAGGTTTCGACCGTTTTAGAATGAATTTCAACGAAAATCGAGAAATTTTCATGTTGCGAGTCACTTTCGAGGTTCCAGTCGAACGGACCCTCGTCAAGAAAGCATATCGAGAGATTGGGTGTTAGTTCGTCAAAATCGATGAAAATGAAAGTTTCGACTGTTTTTGATTGAATTTCAACGAAAATCGAGAAATGTTCATGTTGCGAGTCACTTTCGAGGTTCCAGTCGAACGGACCCTCGTCAAGAAAGCATATCGAGAGATTGGGTGTTAGTTCGTCTAAAACGATGAAAATGGAGGTTTCGACTGCTTTTGACAGCGTTTTAAAGAAAAGCGAGAAATTTTCATGTTGCGAGTCACTTTCGAGGTTCGAGTTGAACGGGCCATCGCCAAAATCGCATATCGAGAGGTTGGGTGTTTATTCGTCTAAATCGATGAAACTGCAGGTTTCGACTGTTTTTGAAACAATTTAAACGAAAATCGAGAAATTTTCATGTTCCGAGTCACTTTCGAGGTATCAGTCGAACGGAATCTCGACAAGCAACCATATCGAGATATTGGGTTAGTTCGTCTAAAACGTTGTAAATGCAGGTTTCGACTGTTTTTGACTGCGTTTCAAAGAAAAGCGAGAAATTTTCATGTTGCGAGTCACTTTCGAGGTTCGAGTTGAACGGGCCATCGCCAAGATCGCATATCGAGAGGTTGGGTGTTTCTTCGTCGAAAACGATGAAAATGCAGGTTTTGACCGTTTTAGAATGAATTTAAACGAAAATCGAGAAATTTTCATCTTGCGAGTCACTTTCGAGGTTCCAGTCGAACGGACCCTCGTCAAGATAGCATATCGAGAGATTGGGTGTTAGTTCGTCTAAAACGATGAAAATGCAGGTTTCGACTGTTTTTGACTGAATTTCAACGAAATTCGAGAAATTTTCATGTTGCGAGTCACTTTCGAGGTTCCAGTCGAACGGACCCTCGACAAGAAAGCATATCGAGAGATTGGGTGTTAGTTCGTCAAAATCGATGAAACGGCAGGTTTCGACTGTTTTTGATTCAATTTCAACGAAAATCGAGAAATGTTCATGTTGCGAGTCACTTTCGAGGTTCCAGTCGAACGGACCCTCGTCAAGATAGCATATCGAGAGATTGGGTGTTAGTTCGTCTAAAACGATGAAACTGCAGGTTTCGACTGTTTTTGAATGAATTCCAACGAAAATCGAGAAATTTTCAAGTTGCGAGTCACTTTCAAGTTTTCAGTCGAACGGACACTCGACAAGAAAGCATATCGAGAGATTGGATGTTTCTTCGTCGAAAACGATGAAAATCTAGATTTCGACCGTTTTTGAATGAATTTAAACGAAAATCGCGAAATTTTCATCTTGCGAGTCCCTGTCGAGGTTCCAGTCGAACGGACCCTCGACAAGAAAGCATATCGAGAGATTGGATGTTAGTTCGTCTAAAGCGATGTACATGCAGGTTTCGACTGCTTTTGACTGCGTTTCAAAGAAAAGCGAGAAATTTTCATGTTGCGAGTCACTTTCGAGGTTTCAGTCGAACGGACCCTCGACAAGAAAGCATATCGAGAGATTGGATGTTTCTTCGTCGAAAACGATGAAAATCTAGATTTCGACCGTTTTAGAAAGAATTTCAACGAAAATCGAGAAATTTTCATCTTGCGAGTCACTTTCGAGGTTCGAGTTGAACGGACCCTCGACAAGAAAGCATATCGAGAGATTGGGTGTTAGTTCGTCTAAAACGTTGTAAATGCAGGTTTCGACTGCTTTTGACTGCGTTTCAAAGAAAAGGGAGAAATTTTCATGTTGCGAGTCACTTTCGAGGTTCGAGTTGAACGGACTCTCGACAAGGAAGCATATAGATAGATTGGGTGTTGGTTCGTCCAAATCGATGAAACTGCAGGTTTCGACTGTTTTTGAATCAATTTAAACGAAAATCGAGAAATTTTCATGTTCCGAGTCACTTTCGAGATATCAGTCGAACGGACTCTCGACAAGGAAGCATATCGATAGATTGGGTGTTAGTTTGTCCAAATCGATGAAACAGCAGGTTTCGACTGCTTTTGACTGCGTTTCAAAGAAAAGCGAGAAATTTTCATGTTGCGAGTCACTTTCGAGGTTCGAGTTGAACGGACTCTCGACATGGAAGCATATCGATAGATTGGGTGTTGGTTCGTCCAAATCGATGAAACTGCAGGTTTCGACTGTTTTTGAATCAATTTAAACGAAAATCGAGAAATTTTCATGTTCCGAGTCACTTTCGAGGTATCAGTCGAACGGACTCTCGACAAGGAAGCATATCGATAGATTGGGTGTTAGTTCGTCCAAATCGATGAAACGGCAGGATTCGACTGTTTTTGATTGAATTTCAACGAAAATCGAGAAATTTTCATGTTGCAAGTCACTTTCGAGGTTCCAGTCGAACGGACCCTCGGCAAAAAGTTGTATCGAGAGATTGGATGTTAGTTCGTCTAAAGCGATGTACATGCAGGTTTCGACTGTTTTTGACTGCGTTTCAAAGAAAAGGGTGAAATTTTCATGTTGCGAGTCACTTTCGAGGTTCGAGTTGAACGGACTCTCGACAAGGAAGCATATCGATAGATTGGGTGTTGGTTCGTCCAAATCGATGAAACTGAAGGTTTCGACTGTTTTTGAATCAATTTAAACGAAAATCGAGAAATTTTCATGTTCCGAGTCACTTTCGAGGTATCAGTCGAACGGACTCTCGACAAGGAAGCATATCGAGAGATTGGGTGTTAGTTCGTCTAAAACGTTGTAAATGCAGGTTTCGACTGTTTTTGACTGCGTTTCAAAGAAAAGCGAGAAATTTTCATGTTGCGAGTCACTTTCGAGGTTCGAGTTGAACGGGCCATCGCCAAGATCGCATATCGAGAGGTTGGGTATTAGTTCGTCAAAATCGATGAAACGGCAGGTTTCGACCGGTTTAGAATGAATTTCAACGAAAATCGAGAAATTTTCATATTGCGAGTCACTTTCGAGGTTCCAGTCGAACGGACCCACGACAAGAAAGCATATCTAGAGATTGGGTGTTAGTTCGTCTAAAACGTTGTAAATGCAGGTTTCGACTGTTTGTGACTGCGTTTCAAAGAAAAGGGAGAAATTTTCATGTTGCGAGTCACTTTCGAGGTTCGAGTTGAGCGGACTCTCGACAAGGAAGCATATTGATAGATTGGGTGTTGGTTCGTCCAAATCGATGAAACTGCAGGTTTCGACCGTTTTTGAATGAATTTAATCGAAAATCGAGAAATTTTCATGTTGCGAGTCTCTTTCGAGGTTTCAGTCGAACGGACCCTCGACAAGCAACCACATCGAGAGATTGGGTTAGTTCGTCTAAAACGTTGTAAATGCAGGTTTCGACTGTTTTTGACTGCGTTTCAAAGAAAAGCGAGAAATTTTCATGTTGCGAGTCACTTTCGAGGTTCGAGTTGAACGGACCATCGCCAAAATCGCATATCGAGAGGTTCGGTGTTTCTTCGTCGAAAACGATGAAAATGCAGGTTTCGACCGTTTTAGAATGAATTTCAACGAAAATCGAGAAATTTTCATCTTGCGAGTCACTTTCGATGTTCGAGTTGAACGGACCCTCGACAAGAAAGCATATCGAGAGATTGGGTGTTAGTTCGTCTAAAACGTTGTAAATGCAGGTTTCGACTGTTTTTGACTGCGTTTCAAAGAAAAGGGAGAAATTTTCATGTTGCGAGTCTCTTTCGAGGTTTCAGTCGAACGGACCCTCGACAAGCAACCATATCGAGAGATTGGGTTAGTTCGTCTAAAACGTTGTAAATGCAGGTTTCAACTGTTTTTGACTGCGTTTCAAAGAAAAGCGAGAAATTTTCATGTTGCGAGTCACTTTCGAGGTTCGAGTTGAACGGACTCTCGACAAGGAAGCATATCGATAGATTGGGTGTTAGTTCGTCTAAAACGTTGTAAATGCAGGTTTCGACTGTTTTTGACTGCGTTTCAAAGAAAAGCGAGAAATTTTCATGTTGCGAGTCACTTTCGAGGTTCGAGTTGAACGGGCCATCGCCAAGATCGCATATCGAGAGGTTGGGTGTTAGTTCGTCAAAATCGATGAAACGGCAGGTTTCGACTGCTTTTGACTGCGTTTCAAAGAAAAGCGAGAAATTTTCATGTTGCGAGTCACTTTCGAGGTTTCAGTCGAACGGACCATCTACAAGAAAACATATCGAGAGATTGGGTGTTTGTCCGTCCAAATCGATGAAACTGCAGTTTTCGACTGTTTTTGAATGAATTTCAACGAACATCGAGAAATTTTCATGTTGCGAGTCTCTTTCGAGGTTTCAGTCGAACGGACCCTCGACAAGAAACCATATCGAGAGATTGGGTGTTAGTTCGTCTAAAACGTTGTAAATGCAGGTTTCGACTGTTTTTGACTGCGTTTCAAAGAAAAGCGAGAAATTTTCATGTTGCGAGTCACTTTCGAGGTTCGAGTTGAACGGGCCATCGCCAAGATCGCATATCGAGAGGTTGGGTGTTAGTTCGTCAAAATCGATGAAACGGCAGGTTTCGACCGGTTTAGAATGAATTTCAACGAAAATCGAGAAATTTTCATGTTGCGAGTCACTTTCGAGGTTCCAGTCGAACGGACCCTCGTCAAGAAAGCATATCGAGAGATTGGGTGTTAGTTCGTCAAAATCGATGAAAATGAAGGTTTCGACCGTTTTAGAATGAATTTCAACGAAAATCGAGAAATTTTCATGTTGCGAGTCACTTTCGAGGTTCCAGTCGAACGGACCCTCGTCAAGAAAGCATATCGAGAGATTGGGTGTTAGTTCGTCAAAATCGATGAAAATGAAAGTTTCGACTGTTTTTGATTGAATTTCAACGAAAATCGAGAAATGTTCATGTTGCGAGTCACTTTCGAGGTTCCAGTCGAACGGACCCTCGTCAAGAAAGCATATCGAGAGATTGGGTGTTAGTTCGTCTAAAACGATGAAAATGGAGGTTTCGACTGTTTTTGACAGCGTTTTAAAGAAAAGCGAGAAATTTTCATGTTGCGAGTCACTTTCGAGGTTCGAGTTGAACGGGCCATCGCCAAAATCGCATATCGAGAGGTTGGGTGTTTATTCGTCTAAATCGATGAAACTGCAGGTTTCGACTGTTTTTGAAACAATTTAAACGAAAATCGAGAAATTTTCATGTTCCGAGTCACTTTCGAGGTATCAGTCGAACGGAATCTCGACAAGCAACCATATCGAGATATTGGGTTAGTTCGTCTAAAACGTTGTAAATGCAGGTTTCGACTGTTTTTGACTGCGTTTCAAAGAAAAGCGAGAAATTTTCATGTTGCGAGTCACTTTCGAGGTTCGAGTTGAACGGGCCATCGCCAAGATCGCATATCGAGAGGTTGGGTGTTTCTTCGTCGAAAACGATGAAAATGCAGGTTTTGACCGTTTTAGAATGAATTTAAACGAAAATCGAGAAATTTTCATCTTGCGAGTCACTTTCGAGGTTCCAGTCGAACGGACCCTCGTCAAGATAGCATATCGAGAGATTGGGTGTTAGTTCGTCTAAAACGATGAAAATGCAGGTTTCGACTGTTTTTGACTGAATTTCAACGAAATTCGAGAAATTTTCATGTTGCGAGTCACTTTCGAGGTTCCAGTCGAACGGACCCTCGACAAGAAAGCATATCGAGAGATTGGGTGTTAGTTCGTCAAAATCGATGAAACGGCAGGTTTCGACTGTTTTTGATTCAATTTCAACGAAAATCGAGAAATGTTCATGTTGCGAGTCACTTTCGAGGTTCCAGTCGAACGGACCCTCGTCAAGATAGCATATCGAGAGATTGGGTGTTAGTTCGTCTAAAACGATGAAACTGCAGGTTTCGACTGTTTTTGAATGAATTCCAACGAAAATCGAGAAATTTTCAAGTTGCGAGTCACTTTCAAGTTTTCAGTCGAACGGACACTCGACAAGAAAGCATATCGAGAGATTGGATGTTTCTTCGTCGAAAACGATGAAAATCTAGATTTCGACCGTTTTTGAATGAATTTAAACGAAAATCGAGAAATTTTCATCTTGCGAGTCCCTGTCGAGGTTCCAGTCGAACGGACCCTCGACAAGAAAGCATATCGAGAGATTGGATGTTAGTTCGTCTAAAGCGATGTACATGCAGGTTTCGACTGCTTTTGACTGCGTTTCAAAGAAAAGCGAGAAATTTTCATGTTGCGAGTCACTTTCGAGGTTTCAGTCGAACGGACCCTCGACAAGAAAGCATATCGAGAGATTGGATGTTTCTTCGTCGAAAACGATGAAAATCTAGATTTCGACCGTTTTAGAAAGAATTTCAACGAAAATCGAGAAATTTTCATCTTGCGAGTCACTTTCGAGGTTCGAGTTGAACGGACCCTCGACAAGAAAGCATATCGAGAGATTGGGTGTTAGTTCGTCTAAAACGTTGTAAATGCAGGTTTCGACTGCTTTTGACTGCGTTTCAAAGAAAAGGGAGAAATTTTCATGTTGCGAGTCACTTTCGAGGTTCGAGTTGAACGGACTCTCGACAAGGAAGCATATCGATAGATTGGGTGTTGGTTCGTCCAAATCGATGAAACTGCAGGTTTCGACTGTTTTTGAATCAATTTAAACGAAAATCGAGAAATTTTCATGTTCCGAGTCACTTTCGAGGTATCAGTCGAACGGACTCTCGACAAGGAAGCATATCGATAGATTGGGTGTTAGTTCGTCCAAATCGATGAAACGGCAGGATTCGACTGTTTTTGATTGAATTTCAACGAAAATCGAGAAATTTTCATGTTGCAAGTCACTTTCGAAGTTCCAGTCGAACGGACCCTCGGCAAAAAGTTGTATCGAGAGATTGGATGTTAGTTCGTCTAAAGCGATGTACATGCAGGTTTCGACTGTTTTTGACTGCGTTTCAAAGAAAAGGGTGAAATTTTCATGTTGCGAGTCACTTTCGAGGTTCGAGTTGAACGGACTCTCGACAAGGAAGCATATCGATAGATTGGGTGTTGGTTCGTCCAAATCGATGAAACTGAAGGTTTCGACTGTTTTTGAATCAATTTAAACGAAAATCGAGAAATTTTCATGTTCCGAGTCACTTTCGAGGTATCAGTCGAACGGACTCTCGACAAGGAAGCATATCGAGAGATTGGGTGTTAGTTCGTCTAAAACGTTGTAAATGCAGGTTTCGACTGTTTTTGACTGCGTTTCAAAGAAAAGCGAGAAATTTTCATGTTGCGAGTCACTTTCGAGGTTCGAGTTGAACGGGCCATCGCCAAGATCGCATATCGAGAGGTTGGGTATTAGTTCGTCAAAATCGATGAAACGGCAGGTTTCGACCGGTTTAGAATGAATTTCAACGAAAATCGAGAAATTTTCATATTGCGAGTCACTTTCGAGGTTCCAGTCGAACGGACCCTCGACAAGAAAGCATATCTAGAGATTGGGTGTTAGTTCGTCTAAAACGTTGTAAATGCAGGTTTCGACTGTTTGTGACTGCGTTTCAAAGAAAAGGGAGAAATTTTCATGTTGCGAGTCACTTTCGAGGTTCGAGTTGAGCGGACTCTCGACAAGGAAGCATATTGATAGATTGGGTGTTGGTTCGTCCAAATCGATGAAACTGCAGGTTTCGACCGTTTTTGAATGAATTTAATCGAAAATCGAGAAATTTTCATGTTGCGAGTCTCTTTCGAGGTTTCAGTCGAACGGACCCTCGACAAGCAACCACATCGAGAGATTGGGTTAGTTCGTCTAAAACGTTGTAAATGCAGGTTTCGACTGTTTTTGACTGCGTTTCAAAGAAAAGCGAGAAATTTTCATGTTGCGAGTCACTTTCGAGGTTCGAGTTGAACGGACCATCGCCAAAATCGCATATCGAGAGGTTCGGTGTTTCTTCGTCGAAAACGATGAAAATGCAGGTTTCGACCGTTTTAGAATGAATTTCAACGAAAATCGAGAAATTTTCATCTTGCGAGTCACTTTCGATGTTCGAGTTGAACGGACCCTCGACAAGAAAGCATATCGAGAGATTGGGTGTTAGTTCGTCTAAAACGTTGTAAATGCAGGTTTCGACTGTTTTTGACTGCGTTTCAAAGAAAAGGGAGAAATTTTCATGTTGCGAGTCTCTTTCGAGGTTTCAGTCGAACGGACCCTCGACAAGCAACCATATCGAGAGATTGGGTTAGTTCGTCTAAAACGTTGTAAATGCAGGTTTCAACTGTTTTTGACTGCGTTTCAAAGAAAAGCGAGAAATTTTCATGTTGCGAGTCACTTTCGAGGTTCGAGTTGAACGGACCATCGCCAAAATCGCATATCGAGAGGTTCGGTGTTTCTTCGTCGAAAACGATGAAAATGCAGGTTTCGACCGTTTTAGAATGAATTTCAACGAAAATCGAGAAATTTTCATCTTGCGAGTCACTTTCGAGGTTCGAGTTGAACGGACCCTCGACAAGAAAGCATATCGAGTGATTGGGTGTTAGTTCGTCTAAAACGTTGTAAATGCAGGTTTCGACTGTTTTTGACTGCGTTTCAAAGAAAAGGGAGAAATTTTCATGTTGCGAGTCACTTTCGAGGTTCGAGTTGAACGGACTCTCGACAAGGAAGCATATCGATAGATTGGGTGTTAGTTCGTCTAAAACGTTGTAAATGCAGGTTTCGACTGTTTTTGACTGCGTTTCAAAGAAAAGCGAGAAATTTTCATGTTGCGAGTCACTTTCGAGGTTCGAGTTGAACGGGCCATCGCCAAGATCGCATATCGAGAGGTTGGGTGTTAGTTCGTCAAAATCGATGAAACGGCAGGTTTCGACTGCTTTTGACTGCGTTTCAAAGAAAAGCGAGAAATTTTCATGTTGCGAGTCACTTTCGAGGTTTCAGTCGAACGGACCATCTACAAGAAAACATATCGAGAGATTGGGTGTTTGTCCGTCCAAATCGATGAAACTGCAGTTTTCGACTGTTTTTGAATGAATTTCAACGAACATCGAGAAATTTTCATGTTGCGAGTCTCTTTCGAGGTTTCAGTCGAACGGACCCTCGACAAGAAACCATATCGAGAGATTGGGTGTTAGTTCGTCTAAAACGTTGTAAATGCAGGTTTCGACTGTTTTTGACTGCGTTTCAAAGAAAAGCGAGAAATTTTCATGTTGCGAGTCACTTTCGAGGTTCGAGTTGAACGGGCCATCGCCAAGATCGCATATCGAGAGGTTGGGTGTTAGTTCGTCAAAATCGATGAAACGGCAGGTTTCGACCGGTTTAGAATGAATTTCAACGAAAATCGAGAAATTTTCATGTTGCGAGTCACTTTCGAGGTTCCAGTCGAACGGACCCTCGTCAAGAAAGCATATCGAGAGATTGGGTGTTAGTTCGTCAAAATCGATGAAAATGAAGGTTTCGACCGTTTTAGAATGAATTTCAACGAAAATCGAGAAATTTTCATGTTGCGAGTCACTTTCGAGGTTCCAGTCGAACGGACCCTCGTCAAGAAAGCATATCGAGAGATTGGGTGTTAGTTCGTCTAAAACGATGAAAATGGAGGTTTCGACTGCTTTTGACAGCGTTTTAAAGAAAAGCGAGAAATTTTCATGTTGCGAGTCACTTTCGAGGTTCGAGTTGAACGGGCCATCGCCAAAATCGCATATCGAGAGGTTGGGTGTTTATTCGTCTAAATCGATGAAACTGCAGGTTTCGACTGTTTTTGAAACAATTTAAACGAAAATCGAGAAATTTTCATGTTCCGAGTCACTTTCGAGGTATCAGTCGAACGGAATCTCGACAAGCAACCATATCGAGATATTGGGTTAGTTCGTCTAAAACGTTGTAAATGCAGGTTTCGACTGTTTTTGACTGCGTTTCAAAGAAAAGCGCGAAATTTTCATGTTGCGAGTCACTTTCGAGGTTCGAGTTGAACGGGCCATCGCCAAGATCGCATATCGAGAGGTTGGGTGTTTCTTCGTCGAAAACGATGAAAATGCAGGTTTTGACCGTTTTAGAATGAATTTAAACGAAAATCGAGAAATTTTCATCTTGCGAGTCACTTTCGAGGTTCCAGTCGAACGGACCCTCATCAAGATAGCATATCGAGAGATTGGGTGTTAGTTCGTCTAAAACGATGAAAATGCAGGTTTCGACTGTTTTTGACTGAATTTCAACGAAATTCGAGAAATTTTCATGTTGCGAGTCACTTTCGAGGTTCCAGTCGAACGGACCCTCGACAAGAAAGCATATCGAGAGATTGGGTGTTAGTTCGTCAAAATCGATGAAACGGCAGGTTTCGACTGTTTTTGATTCAATTTCAACGAAAATCGAGAAATGTTCATGTTGCGAGTCACTTTCGAGGTTCCAGTCGAACGGACCCTCGACAAGAAACCATATCGAGAGATTGGGTGTTAGTTCGTCTAAAACGTTGTAAATGCAGGTTTCGACTGTTTTTGACTGCGTTTCAAAGAAAAGCGAGAAATTTTCATGTTGCGAGTCACTTTCGAGGTTCCAGTCGAACGGACCCTCGTCAAGAAAGCATATCGAGAGATTGGGTGTTAGTTCGTCAAAATCGATGAAAATGAAGGTTTCGACCGTTTTAGAATGAATTTCAACGAAAATCGAGAAATTTTCATGTTGCGAGTCACTTTCGAGGTTCCAGTCGAACGGACCCTCGTCAAGAAAGCATATCGAGAGATTGGGTGTTAGTTCGTCTAAAACGATGAAAATGGAGGTTTCGACTGCTTTTGACAGCGTTTTAAAGAAAAGCGAGAAATTTTCATGTTGCGAGTCACTTTCGAGGTTCGAGTTGAACGGGCCATCGCCAAAATCGCATATCGAGAGGTTGGGTGTTTATTCGTCTAAATCGATGAAACTGCAGGTTTCGACTGTTTTTGAAACAATTTAAACGAATATCGAGAAATTTTCATGTTCCGAGTCACTTTCGAGGTATCAGTCGAACGGAATCTCGACAAGCAACCATATCGAGATATTGGGTTAGTTCGTCTAAAACGTTGTAAATGCAGGTTTCGACTGTTTTTGACTGCGTTTCAAAGAAAAGCGAGAAATTTTCATGTTGCGAGTCACTTTCGAGGTTCGAGTTGAACGGGCCATCGCCAAGATCGCATATCGAGAGGTTGGGTGTTTCTTCGTCGAAAACGATGAAAATGCAGGTTTCGACCGTTTTAGAATGAATTTAAACGAAAATCGAGAAATTTTCATCTTGCGAGTCACTTTCGAGGTTCCAGTCGAACGGACCCTCGTCAAGATAGCATATCGAGAGATTGGGTGTTAGTTCGTCTAAAACGATGAAAATGCAGGTTTCGACTGTTTTTGACTGAATTTCAACGAAATTCGAGAAATTTTCATGTTGCGAGTCACTTTCGAGGTTCGAGTTGAGCGGACTCTCGACAAGGAAGCATATCGATAGATTGGGTGTTGGTTCGTCCAAATCGATAAAACTGCAGGTTTCGACCGTTTTTGAATGAATTTAATCGAAAATCGAGAAATTTTCATGTTGCGAGTCTCTTTCGAGGTTTCAGTCGAACGGACCCTCGACAAGCAACCATATCGAGAGATTGGGTTAGTTCGTCTAAAACGTTGTAAATGCAGGTTTCGACCGTTTTAGAATGAATTTCAACGAAAATCGAGAAATTTTCATCTTGCGAGTCACTTTCGAGGTTCGAGTTGAACGGACCCTCGAGAAGAAAGCATATCGAGAGATTGGGTGTTAGTTCGTCTAAAACGTTGTAAATGCAGGTTTCGACTGTTTTTGACTGCGTTTCAAAGAAAAGGGAGAAATTTTCATGTTGCGAGTCACTTTCGAGGTTCGAGTTGAACGGACTCTCGACAAGGAAGCATATCGATAGATTGGGTGTTGGTTCGTCCAAATCGATGAAACTGCAGGTTTCGACTGTTTTTGAATCAATTTAAACGAAAATCGAGAAATTTTCATGTTCCGAGTCACTTTCGAGGTATCAGTCGAACGGACTCTCGACAAGGAAGCATATCGATAGATTGGGTGTTAGTTTGTCCAAATCGATGAAACTGCAGGTTTCGACTGCTTTTGACTGCGTTTCAAAGAAAAGCGAGAAATTTTCATGTTGCGAGTCACTTTCGAGGTTTCAGTTGAACGGACCATCGACAAGAAAGCATATCGAGAGATTGCGTGTTTGTCCGTCCAAATCGATGAAACTGCAGTTTTCGACTGTTTTTGAATGAATTTCAACGAAAATCGAGAAATTTTCATGTTGCGAGTCTCTTTCGAGGTTTCAGTCGAACGGACCCTCGACAAGAAACCATATCGAGAGATTGGGTGTTAGTTCGTCTAAAACGTTGTAAATGCAGGTTTCGACTGTTTTTGACTGCGTTTCAAAGAAAAGCGAGAAATTTTCATGTTGCGAGTCACTTTCGAGGTTCGAGTTGAACGGGCCATCGCCAAGATCGCATATCGAGAGGTTGGGTGTTAGTTCGTCAAAATCGATGAAACGGCAGGTTTCGACCGGTTTAGAATGAATTTCAACGAAAATCGAGAAATTTTCATGTTGCGAGTCACTTTCGAGGTTCCAGTCGAACGGACCCTCGACAAGAAAGCATATCTAGAGATTGGGTGTTAGTTCGTCTAAAACGTTGTAAATGCAGGTTTCGACTGTTTGTGACTGCGTTTCAAAGAAAAGGGAGAAATTTTCATGTTGCGAGTCACTTTCGAGGTTCGAGTTGAGCGGACTCTCGACAAGGAAGCATATCGATAGATTGGGTGTTGGTTCGTCCAAATCGATGAAACTGTGGGTTTCGACCGTTTTTGAATGAATTTAATCGAAAATCGAGAAATTTTCATGTTGCGAGTCTCTTTCGAGGTTTCAGTCGAACGGACCCTCGACAAGCAACCATATCGAGAGATTGGGTTAGTTCGTCTAAAACGTTGTAAATGCAGGTTTCGACTGTTTTTGACTGCGTTTCAAAGAAAAGCGAGAAATTTTCATGTTGCGAGTCACTTTCGAGGTTCGAGTTGAACGGACCATCGCCAAAATCGCATATCGAGAGGTTCGGTGTTTCTTCGTCGAAAACGATGAAAATGCAGGTTTCGACCGTTTTAGAATGAATTTCAACGAAAATCGAGAAATTTTCATCTTGCGAGTCACTTTCGATGTTCGAGTTGAACGGACCCTCGACAAGAAAGCATATCGAGAGATTGGGTGTTAGTTCGTCTAAAACGTTGTAAATGCAGGTTTCGACTGTTTTTGACTGCGTTTCAAAGAAAAGGGAGAAATTTTCATGTTGCGAGTCACTTTCGAGGTTCGAGTTGAACGGACTCTCGACAAGGAAGCATATCGATAGATTGAGTGTTGGTTCGTCCAAATCGATGAAACTGCAGGTTTCGACCGTTTTTGAATGAATTTAATCGAAAATCGAGAAATTTTCATGTTGCGAGTCTCTTTCGAGGTTTCAGTCGAACGGACCCTCGACAAGCAACCATATCGAGAGATTGGGTTAGTTCGTCTAAAACGTTGTAAATGCAGGTTTCAACTGTTTTTGACTGCGTTTCAAAGAAAAGCGAGAAATTTTCATGTTGCGAGTCACTTTCGAGGTTCGAGTTGAACGGACCATCGCCAAAATCGCATATCGAGAGGTTCGGTGTTTCTTCGTCGAAAACGATGAAAATGCAGGTTTCGACCGTTTTAGAATGAATTTCAACGAAAATCGAGAAATTTTCATCTTGCGAGTCACTTTCGAGGTTCGAGTTGAACGGACCCTCGACAAGAAAGCATATCGAGAGATTGGGTGTTAGTTCGTCTAAAACGTTGTAAATGCAGGTTTCGACTGTTTTTGACTGCGTTTCAAAGAAAAGGGAGAAATTTTCATGTTGCGAGTCACTTTCGAGGTTCGAGTTGAACGGACTCTCGACAAGGAAGCATATCGATAGATTGGGTGTTGGTTCGTCCAAATCGATGAAACTGCAGGTTTCGACCGTTTTTGAATGAATTTAATCGAAAATCGAGAAATTTTCATGTTGCGAGTCTCTTTCGAGGTTCCAGTCGAACGGACCCTCGACAAGCAACCATATCGAGAGATTGGGTTAGTTCGTCTAAAACGTTGTAAATGCAGGTTTCGACTGTTTTTGACTGCGTTTCAAAGAAAAGCGAGAAATTTTCATGTTGCGAGTCACTTTCGAGGTTCGAGTTGAACGGACCCTCGACAAGAAAGCATATCGAGAGATTGGGTGTTAGTTCGTCTAAAACGTTGTAAATGCAGGTTTCGACTGTTTTTGACTGCGTTTCAAAGAAAAGGGTGAAATTTTCATGTTGCGAGTCACTTTCGAGGTTCGAGTTGAACGGACTCTCGACAAGGAAGCATATCGATAGATTGGGTGTTGGTTCGTCCAAATCGATGAAACTGAAGGTTTCGACTGTTTTTGAATCAATTTAAACGAAAATCGAGAAATTTTCATGTTCCGAGTCACTTTCGAGGTATCAGTCGAACGGACTCTCGACAAGGAAGCATATCGAGAGATTGGGTGTTAGTTCGTCTAAAACGTTGTAAATGCAGGTTTCGACTGTTTTTGACTGCGTTTCAAAGAAAAGCGAGAAATTTTCATGTTGCGAGTCACTTTCGAGGTTCGAGTTGAACGGGCCATCGCCAAGATCGCATATCGAGAGGTTGGGTATTAGTTCGTCAAAATCGATGAAACGGCAGGTTTCGACCGGTTTAGAATGAATTTCAACGAAAATCGAGAAATTTTCATATTGCGAGTCACTTTCGAGGTTCCAGTCGAACGGACCCTCGACAAGAAAGCATATCTAGAGATTGGGTGTTAGTTCGTCTAAAACGTTGTAAATGCAGGTTTCGACTGTTTGTGACTGCGTTTCAAAGAAAAGGGAGAAATTTTCATGTTGCGAGTCACTTTCGAGGTTCGAGTTGAGCGGACTCTCGACAAGGAAGCATATTGATAGATTGGGTGTTGGTTCGTCCAAATCGATGAAACTGCAGGTTTCGACCGTTTTTGAATGAATTTAATCGAAAATCGAGAAATTTTCATGTTGCGAGTCTCTTTCGAGGTTTCAGTCGAACGGACCCTCGACAAGCAACCACATCGAGAGATTGGGTTAGTTCGTCTAAAACGTTGTAAATGCAGGTTTCGACTGTTTTTGACTGCGTTTCAAAGAAAAGCGAGAAATTTTCATGTTGCGAGTCACTTTCGAGGTTCGAGTTGAACGGACCATCGCCAAAATCGCATATCGAGAGGTTCGGTGTTTCTTCGTCGAAAACGATGAAAATGCAGGTTTCGACCGTTTTAGAATGAATTTCAACGAAAATCGAGAAATTTTCATCTTGCGAGTCACTTTCGATGTTCGAGTTGAACGGACCCTCGACAAGAAAGCATATCGAGAGATTGGGTGTTAGTTCGTCTAAAACGTTGTAAATGCAGGTTTCGACTGTTTTTGACTGCGTTTCAAAGAAAAGGGAGAAATTTTCATGTTGCGAGTCTCTTTCGAGGTTTCAGTCGAACGGACCCTCGACAAGCAACCATATCGAGAGATTGGGTTAGTTCGTCTAAAACGTTGTAAATGCAGGTTTCAACTGTTTTTGACTGCGTTTCAAAGAAAAGCGAGAAATTTTCATGTTGCGAGTCACTTTCGAGGTTCGAGTTGAACGGACCATCGCCAAAATCGCATATCGAGAGGTTCGGTGTTTCTTCGTCGAAAACGATGAAAATGCAGGTTTCGACCGTTTTAGAATGAATTTCAACGAAAATCGAGAAATTTTCATCTTGCGAGTCACTTTCGAGGTTCGAGTTGAACGGACCCTCGACAAGAAAGCATATCGAGAGATTGGGTGTTAGTTCGTCTAAAACGTTGTAAATGCAGGTTTCGACTGTTTTTGACTGCGTTTCAAAGAAAAGGGAGAAATTTTCATGTTGCGAGTCACTTTCGAGGTTCGAGTTGAACGGACTCTCGACAAGGAAGCATATCGATAGATTGGGTGTTAGTTCGTCTAAAACGTTGTAAATGCAGGTTTCGACTGTTTTTGACTGCGTTTCAAAGAAAAGCGAGAAATTTTCATGTTGCGAGTCACTTTCGAGGTTCGAGTTGAACGGGCCATCGCCAAGATCGCATATCGAGAGGTTGGGTGTTAGTTCGTCAAAATCGATGAAACGGCAGGTTTCGACTGCTTTTGACTGCGTTTCAAAGAAAAGCGAGAAATTTTCATGTTGCGAGTCACTTTCGAGGTTTCAGTCGAACGGACCATCTACAAGAAAACATATCGAGAGATTGGGTGTTTGTCCGTCCAAATCGATGAAACTGCAGTTTTCGACTGTTTTTGAATGAATTTCAACGAACATCGATAAATTTTCATGTTGCGAGTCTCTTTCGAGGTTTCAGTCGAACGGACCCTCGACAAGAAACCATATCGAGAGATTGGGTGTTAGTTCGTCTAAAACGTTGTAAATGCAGGTTTCGACTGTTTTTGACTGCGTTTCAAAGAAAAGCGAGAAATTTTCATGTTGCGAGTCACTTTCGAGGTTCGAGTTGAACGGGCCATCGCCAAGATCGCATATCGAGAGGTTGGGTGTTAGTTCGTCAAAATCGATGAAACGGCAGGTTTCGACCGGTTTAGAATGAATTTCAACGAAAATCGAGAAATTTTCATGTTGCGAGTCACTTTCGAGGTTCCAGTCGAACGGACCCTCGTCAAGAAAGCATATCGAGAGATTGGGTGTTAGTTCGTCAAAATCGATGAAAATGAAGGTTTCGACCGTTTTAGAATGAATTTCAACGAAAATCGAGAAATTTTCATGTTGCGAGTCACTTTCGAGGTTCCAGTCGAACGGACCCTCGTCAAGAAAGCATATCGAGAGATTGGGTGTTAGTTCGTCAAAATCGATGAAAATGAAAGTTTCGACTGTTTTTGATTGAATTTCAACGAAAATCGAGAAATGTTCATGTTGCGAGTCACTTTCGAGGTTCCAGTCGAACGGACCCTCGTCAAGAAAGCATATCGAGAGATTGGGTGTTAGTTCGTCTAAAACGATGAAAATGGAGGTTTCGACTGCTTTTGACAGCGTTTTAAAGAAAAGCGAGAAATTTTCATGTTGCGAGTCACTTTCGAGGTTCGAGTTGAACGGGCCATCGCCAAAATCGCATATCGAGAGGTTGGGTGTTTATTCGTCTAAATCGATGAAACTGCAGGTTTCGACTGTTTTTGAAACAATTTAAACGAAAATCGAGAAATTTTCATGTTCCGAGTCACTTTCGAGGTATCAGTCGAACGGAATCTCGACAAGCAACCATATCGAGATATTGGGTTAGTTCGTCTAAAACGTTGTAAATGCAGGTTTCGACTGTTTTTGACTGCGTTTCAAAGAAAAGCGAGAAATTTTCATGTTGCGAGTCACTTTCGAGGTTCGAGTTGAACGGGCCATCGCCAAGATCGCATATCGAGAGGTTGGGTGTTTCTTCGTCGAAAACGATGAAAATGCAGGTTTTGACCGTTTTAGAATGAATTTAAACGAAAATCGAGAAATTTTCATCTTGCGAGTCACTTTCGAGGTTCCAGTCGAACGGACCCTCGTCAAGATAGCATATCGAGAGATTGGGTGTTAGTTCGTCTAAAACGATGAAAATGCAGGTTTCGACTGTTTTTGACTGAATTTCAACGAAATTCGAGAAATTTTCATGTTGCGAGTCACTTTCGAGGTTCCAGTCGAACGGACCCTCGACAAGAAAGCATATCGAGAGATTGGGTGTTAGTTCGTCAAAATCGATGAAACGGCAGGTTTCGACTGTTTTTGATTCAATTTCAACGAAAATCGAGAAATGTTCATGTTGCGAGTCACTTTCGAGGTTCCAGTCGAACGGACCCTCGTCAAGATAGCATATCGAGAGATTGGGTGTTAGTTCGTCTAAAACGATGAAACTGCAGGTTTCGACTGTTTTTGAATGAATTCCAACGAAAATCGAGAAATTTTCAAGTTGCGAGTCACTTTCAAGTTTTCAGTCGAACGGACACTCGACAAGAAAGCATATCGAGAGATTGGATGTTTCTTCGTCGAAAACGATGAAAATCTAGATTTCGACCGTTTTTGAATGAATTTAAACGAAAATCGCGAAATTTTCATCTTGCGAGTCCCTGTCGAGGTTCCAGTCGAACGGACCCTCGACAAGAAAGCATATCGAGAGATTGGATGTTAGTTCGTCTAAAGCGATGTACATGCAGGTTTCGACTGCTTTTGACTGCGTTTCAAAGAAAAGCGAGAAATTTTCATGTTGCGAGTCACTTTCGAGGTTTCAGTCGAACGGACCCTCGACAAGAAAGCATATCGAGAGATTGGATGTTTCTTCGTCGAAAACGATGAAAATCTAGATTTCGACCGTTTTAGAAAGAATTTCAACGAAAATCGAGAAATTTTCATCTTGCGAGTCACTTTCGAGGTTCGAGTTGAACGGACCCTCGACAAGAAAGCATATCGAGAGATTGGGTGTTAGTTCGTCTAAAACGTTGTAAATGCAGGTTTCGACTGCTTTTGACTGCGTTTCAAAGAAAAGGGAGAAATTTTCATGTTGCGAGTCACTTTCGAGGTTCGAGTTGAACGGACTCTCGACAAGGAAGCATATCGATAGATTGGGTGTTGGTTCGTCCAAATCGATGAAACTGCAGGTTTCGACTGTTTTTGAATCAATTTAAACGAAAATCGAGAAATTTTCATGTTCCGAGTCACTTTCGAGATATCAGTCGAACGGACTCTCGACAAGGAAGCATATCGATAGATTGGGTGTTAGTTTGTCCAAATCGATGAAACAGCAGGTTTCGACTGCTTTTGACTGCGTTTCAAAGAAAAGCGAGAAATTTTCATGTTGCGAGTCACTTTCGAGGTTCGAGTTGAACGGACTCTCGACATGGAAGCATATCGATAGATTGGGTGTTGGTTCGTCCAAATCGATGAAACTGCAGGTTTCGACTGTTTTTGAATCAATTTAAACGAAAATCGAGAAATTTTCATGTTCCGAGTCACTTTCGAGGTATCAGTCGAACGGACTCTCGACAAGGAAGCATATCGATAGATTGGGTGTTAGTTCGTCCAAATCGATGAAACGGCAGGATTCGACTGTTTTTGATTGAATTTCAACGAAAATCGAGAAATTTTCATGTTGCAAGTCACTTTCGAGGTTCCAGTCGAACGGACCCTCGGCAAAAAGTTGTATCGAGAGATTGGATGTTAGTTCGTCTAAAGCGATGTACATGCAGGTTTCGACTGTTTTTGACTGCGTTTCAAAGAAAAGGGTGAAATTTTCATGTTGCGAGTCACTTTCGAGGTTCGAGTTGAACGGACTCTCGACAAGGAAGCATATCGATAGATTGGGTGTTGGTTCGTCCAAATCGATGAAACTGAAGGTTTCGACTGTTTTTGAATCAATTTAAACGAAAATCGAGAAATTTTCATGTTCCGAGTCACTTTCGAGGTATCAGTCGAACGGACTCTCGACAAGGAAGCATATCGAGAGATTGGGTGTTAGTTCGTCTAAAACGTTGTAAATGCAGGTTTCGACTGTTTTTGACTGCGTTTCAAAGAAAAGCGAGAAATTTTCATGTTGCGAGTCACTTTCGAGGTTCGAGTTGAACGGGCCATCGCCAAGATCGCATATCGAGAGGTTGGGTATTAGTTCGTCAAAATCGATGAAACGGCAGGTTTCGACCGGTTTAGAATGAATTTCAACGAAAATCGAGAAATTTTCATATTGCGAGTCACTTTCGAGGTTCCAGTCGAACGGACCCACGACAAGAAAGCATATCTAGAGATTGGGTGTTAGTTCGTCTAAAACGTTGTAAATGCAGGTTTCGACTGTTTGTGACTGCGTTTCAAAGAAAAGGGAGAAATTTTCATGTTGCGAGTCACTTTCGAGGTTCGAGTTGAGCGGACTCTCGACAAGGAAGCATATTGATAGATTGGGTGTTGGTTCGTCCAAATCGATGAAACTGCAGGTTTCGACCGTTTTTGAATGAATTTAATCGAAAATCGAGAAATTTTCATGTTGCGAGTCTCTTTCGAGGTTTCAGTCGAACGGACCCTCGACAAGCAACCACATCGAGAGATTGGGTTAGTTCGTCTAAAACGTTGTAAATGCAGGTTTCGACTGTTTTTGACTGCGTTTCAAAGAAAAGCGAGAAATTTTCATGTTGCGAGTCACTTTCGAGGTTCGAGTTGAACGGACCATCGCCAAAATCGCATATCGAGAGGTTCGGTGTTTCTTCGTCGAAAACGATGAAAATGCAGGTTTCGACCGTTTTAGAATGAATTTCAACGAAAATCGAGAAATTTTCATCTTGCGAGTCACTTTCGATGTTCGAGTTGAACGGACCCTCGACAAGAAAGCATATCGAGAGATTGGGTGTTAGTTCGTCTAAAACGTTGTAAATGCAGGTTTCGACTGTTTTTGACTGCGTTTCAAAGAAAAGGGAGAAATTTTCATGTTGCGAGTCTCTTTCGAGGTTTCAGTCGAACGGACCCTCGACAAGCAACCATATCGAGAGATTGGGTTAGTTCGTCTAAAACGTTGTAAATGCAGGTTTCAACTGTTTTTGACTGCGTTTCAAAGAAAAGCGAGAAATTTTCATGTTGCGAGTCACTTTCGAGGTTCGAGTTGAACGGACCATCGCCAAAATCGCATATCGAGAGGTTCGGTGTTTCTTCGTCGAAAACGATGAAAATGCAGGTTTCGACCGTTTTAGAATGAATTTCAACGAAAATCGAGAAATTTTCATCTTGCGAGTCACTTTCGAGGTTCGAGTTGAACGGACCCTCGACAAGAAAGCATATCGAGAGATTGGGTGTTAGTTCGTCTAAAACGTTGTAAATGCAGGTTTCGACTGTTTTTGACTGCGTTTCAAAGAAAAGGGAGAAATTTTCATGTTGCGAGTCACTTTCGAGGTTCGAGTTGAACGGACTCTCGACAAGGAAGCATATCGATAGATTGGGTGTTAGTTCGTCTAAAACGTTGTAAATGCAGGTTTCGACTGTTTTTGACTGCGTTTCAAAGAAAAGCGAGAAATTTTCATGTTGCGAGTCACTTTCGAGGTTCGAGTTGAACGGGCCATCGCCAAGATCGCATATCGAGAGGTTGGGTGTTAGTTCGTCAAAATCGATGAAACGGCAGGTTTCGACTGCTTTTGACTGCGTTTCAAAGAAAAGCGAGAAATTTTCATGTTGCGAGTCACTTTCGAGGTTTCAGTCGAACGGACCATCTACAAGAAAACATATCGAGAGATTGGGTGTTTGTCCGTCCAAATCGATGAAACTGCAGTTTTCGACTGTTTTTGAATGAATTTCAACGAACATCGAGAAATTTTCATGTTGCGAGTCTCTTTCGAGGTTTCAGTCGAACGGACCCTCGACAAGAAACCATATCGAGAGATTGGGTGTTAGTTCGTCTAAAACGTTGTAAATGCAGGTTTCGACTGTTTTTGACTGCGTTTCAAAGAAAAGCGAGAAATTTTCATGTTGCGAGTCACTTTCGAGGTTCGAGTTGAACGGGCCATCGCCAAGATCGCATATCGAGAGGTTGGGTGTTAGTTCGTCAAAATCGATGAAACGGCAGGTTTCGACCGGTTTAGAATGAATTTCAACGAAAATCGAGAAATTTTCATGTTGCGAGTCACTTTCGAGGTTCCAGTCGAACGGACCCTCGTCAAGAAAGCATATCGAGAGATTGGGTGTTAGTTCGTCAAAATCGATGAAAATGAAGGTTTCGACCGTTTTAGAATGAATTTCAACGAAAATCGAGAAATTTTCATGTTGCGAGTCACTTTCGAGGTTCCAGTCGAACGGACCCTCGTCAAGAAAGCATATCGAGAGATTGGGTGTTAGTTCGTCAAAATCGATGAAAATGAAAGTTTCGACTGTTTTTGATTGAATTTCAACGAAAATCGAGAAATGTTCATGTTGCGAGTCACTTTCGAGGTTCCAGTCGAACGGACCCTCGTCAAGAAAGCATATCGAGAGATTGGGTGTTAGTTCGTCTAAAACGATGAAAATGGAGGTTTCGACTGCTTTTGACAGCGTTTTAAAGAAAAGCGAGAAATTTTCATGTTGCGAGTCACTTTCGAGGTTCGAGTTGAACGGGCCATCGCCAAAATCGCATATCGAGAGGTTGGGTGTTTATTCGTCTAAATCGATGAAACTGCAGGTTTCGACTGTTTTTGAAACAATTTAAACGAAAATCGAGAAATTTTCATGTTCCGAGTCACTTTCGAGGTATCAGTCGAACGGAATCTCGACAAGCAACCATATCGAGATATTGGGTTAGTTCGTCTAAAACGTTGTAAATGCAGGTTTCGACTGTTTTTGACTGCGTTTCAAAGAAAAGCGAGAAATTTTCATGTTGCGAGTCACTTTCGAGGTTCGAGTTGAACGGGCCATCGCCAAGATCGCATATCGAGAGGTTGGGTGTTTCTTCGTCGAAAACGATGAAAATGCAGGTTTTGACCGTTTTAGAATGAATTTAAACGAAAATCGAGAAATTTTCATCTTGCGAGTCACTTTCGAGGTTCCAGTCGAACGGACCCTCGTCAAGATAGCATATCGAGAGATTGGGTGTTAGTTCGTCTAAAACGATGAAAATGCAGGTTTCGACTGTTTTTGACTGAATTTCAACGAAATTCGAGAAATTTTCATGTTGCGAGTCACTTTCGAGGTTCCAGTCGAACGGACCCTCGACAAGAAAGCATATCGAGAGATTGGGTGTTAGTTCGTCAAAATCGATGAAACGGCAGGTTTCGACTGTTTTTGATTCAATTTCAACGAAAATCGAGAAATGTTCATGTTGCGAGTCACTTTCGAGGTTCCAGTCGAACGGACCCTCGTCAAGATAGCATATCGAGAGATTGGGTGTTAGTTCGTCTAAAACGATGAAACTGCAGGTTTCGACTGTTTTTGAATGAATTCCAACGAAAATCGAGAAATTTTCAAGTTGCGAGTCACTTTCAAGTTTTCAGTCGAACGGACACTCGACAAGAAAGCATATCGAGAGATTGGATGTTTCTTCGTCGAAAACGATGAAAATCTAGATTTCGACCGTTTTTGAATGAATTTAAACGAAAATCGCGAAATTTTCATCTTGCGAGTCCCTGTCGAGGTTCCAGTCGAACGGACCCTCGACAAGAAAGCATATCGAGAGATTGGATGTTAGTTCGTCTAAAGCGATGTACATGCAGGTTTCGACTGCTTTTGACTGCGTTTCAAAGAAAAGCGAGAAATTTTCATGTTGCGAGTCACTTTCGAGGTTTCAGTCGAACGGACCCTCGACAAGAAAGCATATCGAGAGATTGGATGTTTCTTCGTCGAAAACGATGAAAATCTAGATTTCGACCGTTTTAGAAAGAATTTCAACGAAAATCGAGAAATTTTCATCTTGCGAGTCACTTTCGAGGTTCGAGTTGAACGGACCCTCGACAAGAAAGCATATCGAGAGATTGGGTGTTAGTTCGTCTAAAACGTTGTAAATGCAGGTTTCGACTGCTTTTGACTGCGTTTCAAAGAAAAGGGAGAAATTTTCATGTTGCGAGTCACTTTCGAGGTTCGAGTTGAACGGACTCTCGACAAGGAAGCATATCGATAGATTGGGTGTTAGTTCGTCCAAATCGATGAAACGGCAGGATTCGACTGTTTTTGATTGAATTTCAACGAAAATCGAGAAATTTTCATGTTGCAAGTCACTTTCGAGGTTCCAGTCGAACGGACCCTCGGCAAAAAGTTGTATCGAGAGATTGGATGTTAGTTCGTCTAAAGCGATGTACATGCAGGTTTCGACTGTTTTTGACTGCGTTTCAAAGAAAAGGGTGAAATTTTCATGTTGCGAGTCACTTTCGAGGTTCGAGTTGAACGGACTCTCGACAAGGAAGCATATCGATAGATTGGGTGTTGGTTCGTCCAAATCGATGAAACTGAAGGTTTCGACTGTTTTTGAATCAATTTAAACGAAAATCGAGAAATTTTCATGTTCCGAGTCACTTTCGAGGTATCAGTCGAACGGACTCTCGACAAGGAAGCATATCGAGAGATTGGGTGTTAGTTCGTCTAAAACGTTGTAAATGCAGGTTTCGACTGTTTTTGACTGCGTTTCAAAGAAAAGCGAGAAATTTTCATGTTGCGAGTCACTTTCGAGGTTCGAGTTGAACGGGCCATCGCCAAGATCGCATATCGAGAGGTTGGGTATTAGTTCGTCAAAATCGATGAAACGGCAGGTTTCGACCGGTTTAGAATGAATTTCAACGAAAATCGAGAAATTTTCATATTGCGAGTCACTTTCGAGGTTCCAGTCGAACGGACCCACGACAAGAAAGCATATCTAGAGATTGGGTGTTAGTTCGTCTAAAACGTTGTAAATGCAGGTTTCGACTGTTTGTGACTGCGTTTCAAAGAAAAGGGAGAAATTTTCATGTTGCGAGTCACTTTCGAGGTTCGAGTTGAGCGGACTCTCGACAAGGAAGCATATTGATAGATTGGGTGTTGGTTCGTCCAAATCGATGAAACTGCAGGTTTCGACCGTTTTTGAATGAATTTAATCGAAAATCGAGAAATTTTCATGTTGCGAGTCTCTTTCGAGGTTTCAGTCGAACGGACCCTCGACAAGCAACCACATCGAGAGATTGGGTTAGTTCGTCTAAAACGTTGTAAATGCAGGTTTCGACTGTTTTTGACTGCGTTTCAAAGAAAAGCGAGAAATTTTCATGTTGCGAGTCACTTTCGAGGTTCGAGTTGAACGGACCATCGCCAAAATCGCATATCGAGAGGTTCGGTGTTTCTTCGTCGAAAACGATGAAAATGCAGGTTTCGACCGTTTTAGAATGAATTTCAACGAAAATCGAGAAATTTTCATCTTGCGAGTCACTTTCGATGTTCGAGTTGAACGGACCCTCGACAAGAAAGCATATCGAGAGATTGGGTGTTAGTTCGTCTAAAACGTTGTAAATGCAGGTTTCGACTGTTTTTGACTGCGTTTCAAAGAAAAGGGAGAAATTTTCATGTTGCGAGTCTCTTTCGAGGTTTCAGTCGAACGGACCCTCGACAAGCAACCATATCGAGAGATTGGGTTAGTTCGTCTAAAACGTTGTAAATGCAGGTTTCAACTGTTTTTGACTGCGTTTCAAAGAAAAGCGAGAAATTTTCATGTTGCGAGTCACTTTCGAGGTTCGAGTTGAACGGACTCTCGACAAGGAAGCATATCGATAGATTGGGTGTTAGTTCGTCTAAAACGTTGTAAATGCAGGTTTCGACTGTTTTTGACTGCGTTTCAAAGAAAAGCGAGAAATTTTCATGTTGCGAGTCACTTTCGAGGTTCGAGTTGAACGGGCCATCGCCAAGATCGCATATCGAGAGGTTGGGTGTTAGTTCGTCAAAATCGATGAAACGGCAGGTTTCGACTGCTTTTGACTGCGTTTCAAAGAAAAGCGAGAAATTTTCATGTTGCGAGTCACTTTCGAGGTTTCAGTCGAACGGACCATCTACAAGAAAACATATCGAGAGATTGGGTGTTTGTCCGTCCAAATCGATGAAACTGCAGTTTTCGACTGTTTTTGAATGAATTTCAACGAACATCGAGAAATTTTCATGTTGCGAGTCTCTTTCGAGGTTTCAGTCGAACGGACCCTCGACAAGAAACCATATCGAGAGATTGGGTGTTAGTTCGTCTAAAACGTTGTAAATGCAGGTTTCGACTGTTTTTGACTGCGTTTCAAAGAAAAGCGAGAAATTTTCATGTTGCGAGTCACTTTCGAGGTTCGAGTTGAACGGGCCATCGCCAAGATCGCATATCGAGAGGTTGGGTGTTAGTTCGTCAAAATCGATGAAACGGCAGGTTTCGACCGGTTTAGAATGAATTTCAACGAAAATCGAGAAATTTTCATGTTGCGAGTCACTTTCGAGGTTCCAGTCGAACGGACCCTCGTCAAGAAAGCATATCGAGAGATTGGGTGTTAGTTCGTCAAAATCGATGAAAATGAAGGTTTCGACCGTTTTAGAATGAATTTCAACGAAAATCGAGAAATTTTCATGTTGCGAGTCACTTTCGAGGTTCCAGTCGAACGGACCCTCGTCAAGAAAGCATATCGAGAGATTGGGTGTTAGTTCGTCAAAATCGATGAAAATGAAAGTTTCGACTGTTTTTGATTGAATTTCAACGAAAATCGAGAAATGTTCATGTTGCGAGTCACTTTCGAGGTTCCAGTCGAACGGACCCTCGTCAAGAAAGCATATCGAGAGATTGGGTGTTAGTTCGTCTAAAACGATGAAAATGGAGGTTTCGACTGCTTTTGACAGCGTTTTAAAGAAAAGCGAGAAATTTTCATGTTGCGAGTCACTTTCGAGGTTCGAGTTGAACGGGCCATCGCCAAAATCGCATATCGAGAGGTTGGGTGTTTATTCGTCTAAATCGATGAAACTGCAGGTTTCGACTGTTTTTGAAACAATTTAAACGAAAATCGAGAAATTTTCATGTTCCGAGTCACTTTCGAGGTATCAGTCGAACGGAATCTCGACAAGCAACCATATCGAGATATTGGGTTAGTTCGTCTAAAACGTTGTAAATGCAGGTTTCGACTGTTTTTGACTGCGTTTCAAAGAAAAGCGAGAAATTTTCATGTTGCGAGTCACTTTCGAGGTTCGAGTTGAACGGGCCATCGCCAAGATCGCATATCGAGAGGTTGGGTGTTTCTTCGTCGAAAACGATGAAAATGCAGGTTTTGACCGTTTTAGAATGAATTTAAACGAAAATCGAGAAATTTTCATCTTGCGAGTCACTTTCGAGGTTCCAGTCGAACGGACCCTCGTCAAGATAGCATATCGAGAGATTGGGTGTTAGTTCGTCTAAAACGATGAAAATGCAGGTTTCGACTGTTTTTGACTGAATTTCAACGAAATTCGAGAAATTTTCATGTTGCGAGTCACTTTCGAGGTTCCAGTCGAACGGACCCTCGACAAGAAAGCATATCGAGAGATTGGATGTTAGTTCGTCAAAATCGATGAAACGGCAGGTTTCGACTGTTTTTGATTCAATTTCAACGAAAATCGAGAAATGTTCATGTTGCGAGTCACTTTCGAGGTTCCAGTCGAACGGACCCTCGTCAAGATAGCATATCGAGAGATTGGGTGTTAGTTCGTCTAAAACGATGAAACTGCAGGTTTCGACTGTTTTTGAATGAATTCCAACGAAAATCGAGAAATTTTCAAGTTGCGAGTCACTTTCAAGTTTTCAGTCGAACGGACACTCGACAAGAAAGCATATCGAGAGATTGGATGTTTCTTCGTCGAAAACGATGAAAATCTAGATTTCGACCGTTTTTGAATGAATTTAAACGAAAATCGAGAAATTTTCATCTTGCGAGTCCCTGTCGAGGTTCCAGTCGAACGGACCCTCGACAAGAAAGCATATCGAGAGATTGGATGTTAGTTCGTCTAAAGCGATGTACATGCAGGTTTCGACTGCTTTTGACTGCGTTTCAAAGAAAAGCGAGAAATTTTCATGTTGCGAGTCACTTTCGAGGTTTCAGTCGAACGGACCCTCGACAAGAAAGCATATCGAGAGATTGGATGTTTCTTCGTCGAAAACGATGAAAATCTAGATTTCGACCGTTTTAGAAAGAATTTCAACGAAAATCGAGAAATTTTCATCTTGCGAGTCACTTTCGAGGTTCGAGTTGAACGGACCCTCGACAAGAAAGCATATCGAGAGATTGGGTGTTAGTTCGTCTAAAACGTTGTAAATGCAGGTTTCGACTGCTTTTGACTGCGTTTCAAAGAAAAGGGAGAAATTTTCATGTTGCGAGTCACTTTCGAGGTTCGAGTTGAACGGACTCTCGACAAGGAAGCATATCGATAGATTGGGTGTTGGTTCGTCCAAATCGATGAAACTGCAGGTTTCGACTGTTTTTGAATCAATTTAAACGAAAATCGAGAAATTTTCATGTTCCGAGTCACTTTCGAGGTATCAGTCGAACGGACTCTCGACAAGGAAGCATATCGATAGATTGGGTGTTAGTTCGTCCAAATCGATGAAACGGCAGGATTCGACTGTTTTTGATTGAATTTCAACGAAAATCGAGAAATTTTCATGTTGCAAGTCACTTTCGAAGTTCCAGTCGAACGGACCCTCGGCAAAAAGTTGTATCGAGAGATTGGATGTTAGTTCGTCTAAAGCGATGTACATGCAGGTTTCGACTGTTTTTGACTGCGTTTCAAAGAAAAGGGTGAAATTTTCATGTTGCGAGTCACTTTCGAGGTTCGAGTTGAACGGACTCTCGACAAGGAAGCATATCGATAGATTGGGTGTTGGTTCGTCCAAATCGATGAAACTGAAGGTTTCGACTGTTTTTGAATCAATTTAAACGAAAATCGAGAAATTTTCATGTTCCGAGTCACTTTCGAGGTATCAGTCGAACGGACTCTCGACAAGGAAGCATATCGAGAGATTGGGTGTTAGTTCGTCTAAAACGTTGTAAATGCAGGTTTCGACTGTTTTTGACTGCGTTTCAAAGAAAAGCGAGAAATTTTCATGTTGCGAGTCACTTTCGAGGTTCGAGTTGAACGGGCCATCGCCAAGATCGCATATCGAGAGGTTGGGTATTAGTTCGTCAAAATCGATGAAACGGCAGGTTTCGACCGGTTTAGAATGAATTTCAACGAAAATCGAGAAATTTTCATATTGCGAGTCACTTTCGAGGTTCCAGTCGAACGGACCCTCGACAAGAAAGCATATCTAGAGATTGGGTGTTAGTTCGTCTAAAACGTTGTAAATGCAGGTTTCGACTGTTTGTGACTGCGTTTCAAAGAAAAGGGAGAAATTTTCATGTTGCGAGTCACTTTCGAGGTTCGAGTTGAGCGGACTCTCGACAAGGAAGCATATTGATAGATTGGGTGTTGGTTCGTCCAAATCGATGAAACTGCAGGTTTCGACCGTTTTTGAATGAATTTAATCGAAAATCGAGAAATTTTCATGTTGCGAGTCTCTTTCGAGGTTTCAGTCGAACGGACCCTCGACAAGCAACCACATCGAGAGATTGGGTTAGTTCGTCTAAAACGTTGTAAATGCAGGTTTCGACTGTTTTTGACTGCGTTTCAAAGAAAAGCGAGAAATTTTCATGTTGCGAGTCACTTTCGAGGTTCGAGTTGAACGGACCATCGCCAAAATCGCATATCGAGAGGTTCGGTGTTTCTTCGTCGAAAACGATGAAAATGCAGGTTTCGACCGTTTTAGAATGAATTTCAACGAAAATCGAGAAATTTTCATCTTGCGAGTCACTTTCGATGTTCGAGTTGAACGGACCCTCGACAAGAAAGCATATCGAGAGATTGGGTGTTAGTTCGTCTAAAACGTTGTAAATGCAGGTTTCGACTGTTTTTGACTGCGTTTCAAAGAAAAGGGAGAAATTTTCATGTTGCGAGTCTCTTTCGAGGTTTCAGTCGAACGGACCCTCGACAAGCAACCATATCGAGAGATTGGGTTAGTTCGTCTAAAACGTTGTAAATGCAGGTTTCAACTGTTTTTGACTGCGTTTCAAAGAAAAGCGAGAAATTTTCATGTTGCGAGTCACTTTCGAGGTTCGAGTTGAACGGACCATCGCCAAAATCGCATATCGAGAGGTTCGGTGTTTCTTCGTCGAAAACGATGAAAATGCAGGTTTCGACCGTTTTAGAATGAATTTCAACGAAAATCGAGAAATTTTCATCTTGCGAGTCACTTTCGAGGTTCGAGTTGAACGGACCCTCGACAAGAAAGCATATCGAGTGATTGGGTGTTAGTTCGTCTAAAACGTTGTAAATGCAGGTTTCGACTGTTTTTGACTGCGTTTCAAAGAAAAGGGAGAAATTTTCATGTTGCGAGTCACTTTCGAGGTTCGAGTTGAACGGACTCTCGACAAGGAAGCATATCGATAGATTGGGTGTTAGTTCGTCTAAAACGTTGTAAATGCAGGTTTCGACTGTTTTTGACTGCGTTTCAAAGAAAAGCGAGAAATTTTCATGTTGCGAGTCACTTTCGAGGTTCGAGTTGAACGGGCCATCGCCAAGATCGCATATCGAGAGGTTGGGTGTTAGTTCGTCAAAATCGATGAAACGGCAGGTTTCGACTGCTTTTGACTGCGTTTCAAAGAAAAGCGAGAAATTTTCATGTTGCGAGTCACTTTCGAGGTTTCAGTCGAACGGACCATCTACAAGAAAACATATCGAGAGATTGGGTGTTTGTCCGTCCAAATCGATGAAACTGCAGTTTTCGACTGTTTTTGAATGAATTTCAACGAACATCGAGAAATTTTCATGTTGCGAGTCTCTTTCGAGGTTTCAGTCGAACGGACCCTCGACAAGAAACCATATCGAGAGATTGGGTGTTAGTTCGTCTAAAACGTTGTAAATGCAGGTTTCGACTGTTTTTGACTGCGTTTCAAAGAAAAGCGAGAAATTTTCATGTTGCGAGTCACTTTCGAGGTTCGAGTTGAACGGGCCATCGCCAAGATCGCATATCGAGAGGTTGGGTGTTAGTTCGTCAAAATCGATGAAACGGCAGGTTTCGACCGGTTTAGAATGAATTTCAACGAAAATCGAGAAATTTTCATGTTGCGAGTCACTTTCGAGGTTCCAGTCGAACGGACCCTCGTCAAGAAAGCATATCGAGAGATTGGGTGTTAGTTCGTCAAAATCGATGAAAATGAAGGTTTCGACCGTTTTAGAATGAATTTCAACGAAAATCGAGAAATTTTCATGTTGCGAGTCACTTTCGAGGTTCCAGTCGAACGGACCCTCGTCAAGAAAGCATATCGAGAGATTGGGTGTTAGTTCGTCTAAAACGATGAAAATGGAGGTTTCGACTGCTTTTGACAGCGTTTTAAAGAAAAGCGAGAAATTTTCATGTTGCGAGTCACTTTCGAGGTTCGAGTTGAACGGGCCATCGCCAAAATCGCATATCGAGAGGTTGGGTGTTTATTCGTCTAAATCGATGAAACTGCAGGTTTCGACTGTTTTTGAAACAATTTAAACGAAAATCGAGAAATTTTCATGTTCCGAGTCACTTTCGAGGTATCAGTCGAACGGAATCTCGACAAGCAACCATATCGAGATATTGGGTTAGTTCGTCTAAAACGTTGTAAATGCAGGTTTCGACTGTTTTTGACTGCGTTTCAAAGAAAAGCGAGAAATTTTCATGTTGCGAGTCACTTTCGAGGTTCGAGTTGAACGGGCCATCGCCAAGATCGCATATCGAGAGGTTGGGTGTTTCTTCGTCGAAAACGATGAAAATGCAGGTTTTGACCGTTTTAGAATGAATTTAAACGAAAATCGAGAAATTTTCATCTTGCGAGTCACTTTCGAGGTTCCAGTCGAACGGACCCTCATCAAGATAGCATATCGAGAGATTGGGTGTTAGTTCGTCTAAAACGATGAAAATGCAGGTTTCGACTGTTTTTGACTGAATTTCAACGAAATTCGAGAAATTTTCATGTTGCGAGTCACTTTCGAGGTTCCAGTCGAACGGACCCTCGACAAGAAAGCATATCGAGAGATTGGGTGTTAGTTCGTCAAAATCGATGAAACGGCAGGTTTCGACTGTTTTTGATTCAATTTCAACGAAAATCGAGAAATGTTCATGTTGCGAGTCACTTTCGAGGTTCCAGTCGAACGGACCCTCGTCAAGATAGCATATCGAGAGATTGGGTGTTAGTTCGTCTAAAACGATGAAACTGCAGGTTTCGACTGTTTTTGAATGAATTCCAACGAAAATCGAGAAATTTTCAAGTTGCGAGTCACTTTCAAGTTTTCAGTCGAACGGACACTCGACAAGAAAGCATATCGAGAGATTGGATGTTTCTTCGTCGAAAACGATGAAAATCTAGATTTCGACCGTTTTTGAATGAATTTAAACGAAAATCGAGAAATTTTCATCTTGCGAGTCCCTGTCGAGGTTCCAGTCGAACGGACCCTCGACAAGAAAGCATATCGAGAGATTGGATGTTAGTTCGTCTAAAGCGATGTACATGCAGGTTTCGACTGCTTTTGACTGCGTTTCAAAGAAAAGCGAGAAATTTTCATGTTGCGAATCACTTTCGAGGTTTCAGTCGAACGGACCCTCGACAAGAAAGCATATCGAGAGATTGGATGTTTCTTCGTCGAAAACGATGAAAATCTAGATTTCGACCGTTTTAGAAAGAATTTCAACGAAAATCGAGAAATTTTCATCTTGCGAGTCACTTTCGAGGTTCGAGTTGAACGGACCCTCGACAAGAAAGCATATCGAGAGATTGGGTGTTAGTTCGTCTAAAACGTTGTAAATGCAGGTTTCGACTGCTTTTGACTGCGTTTCAAAGAAAAGGGAGAAATTTTCATGTTGCGAGTCACTTTCGAGGTTCGAGTTGAACGGACTCTCGACAAGGAAGCATATCGATAGATTGGGTGTTGGTTCGTCCAAATCGATGAAACTGCAGGTTTCGACTGTTTTTGAATCAATTTAAACGAAAATCGAGAAATTTTCATGTTCCGAGTCACTTTCGAGATATCAGTCGAACGGACTCTCGACAAGGAAGCATATCGATAGATTGGGTGTTAGTTTGTCCAAATCGATGAAACAGCAGGTTTCGACTGCTTTTGACTGCGTTTCAAAGAAAAGCGAGAAATTTTCATGTTGCGAGTCACTTTCGAGGTTCGAGTTGAACGGACTCTCGACATGGAAGCATATCGATAGATTGGGTGTTGGTTCGTCCAAATCGATGAAACTGCAGGTTTCGACTGTTTTTGAATCAATTTAAACGAAAATCGAGAAATTTTCATGTTCCGAGTCACTTTCGAGGTATCAGTCGAACGGACTCTCGACAAGGAAGCATATCGATAGATTGGGTGTTAGTTCGTCCAAATCGGTGAAACGGCAGGATTCGACTGTTTTTGATTGAATTTCAACGAAAATCGAGAAATTTTCATGTTGCAAGTCACTTTCGAGGTTCCAGTCGAACGGACCCTCGGCAAAAAGTTGTATCGAGAGATTGGATGTTAGTTCGTCTAAAGCGATGTACATGCAGGTTTCGACTGTTTTTGACTGCGTTTCAAAGAAAAGGGTGAAATTTTCATGTTGCGAGTCACTTTCGAGGTTCGAGTTGAACGGACTCTCGACAAGGAAGCATATCGATAGATTGGGTGTTGGTTCGTCCAAATCGATGAAACTGAAGGTTTCGACTGTTTTTGAATCAATTTAAACGAAAATCGAGAAATTTTCATGTTCCGAGTCACTTTCGAGGTATCAGTCGAACGGACTCTCGACAAGGAAGCATATCGAGAGATTGGGTGTTAGTTCGTCTAAAACGTTGTAAATGCAGGTTTCGACTGTTTTTGACTGCGTTTCAAAGAAAAGCGAGAAATTTTCATGTTGCGAGTCACTTTCGAGGTTCGAGTTGAACGGGCCATCGCCAAGATCGCATATCGAGAGGTTGGGTATTAGTTCGTCAAAATCGATGAAACGGCAGGTTTCGACCGGTTTAGAATGAATTTCAACGAAAATCGAGAAATTTTCATATTGCGAGTCACTTTCGAGGTTCCAGTCGAACGGACCCTCGACAAGAAAGCATATCTAGAGATTGGGTGTTAGTTCGTCTAAAACGTTGTAAATGCAGGTTTCGACTGTTTGTGACTGCGTTTCAAAGAAAAGGGAGAAATTTTCATGTTGCGAGTCACTTTCGAGGTTCGAGTTGAGCGGACTCTCGACAAGGAAGCATATTGATAGATTGGGTGTTGGTTCGTCCAAATCGATGAAACTGCAGGTTTCGACCGTTTTTGAATGAATTTAATCGAAAATCGAGAAATTTTCATGTTGCGAGTCTCTTTCGAGGTTTCAGTCGAACGGACCCTCGACAAGCAACCACATCGAGAGATTGGGTTAGTTCGTCTAAAACGTTGTAAATGCAGGTTTCGACTGTTTTTGACTGCGTTTCAAAGAAAAGCGAGAAATTTTCATGTTGCGAGTCACTTTCGAGGTTCGAGTTGAACGGACCATCGCCAAAATCGCATATCGAGAGGTTCGGTGTTTCTTCGTCGAAAACGATGAAAATGCAGGTTTCGACCGTTTTAGAATGAATTTCAACGAAAATCGAGAAATTTTCATCTTGCGAGTCACTTTCGATGTTCGAGTTGAACGGACCCTCGACAAGAAAGCATATCGAGAGATTGGGTGTTAGTTCGTCTAAAACGTTGTAAATGCAGGTTTCGACTGTTTTTGACTGCGTTTCAAAGAAAAGGGAGAAATTTTCATGTTGCGAGTCTCTTTCGAGGTTTCAGTCGAACGGACCCTCGACAAGCAACCATATCGAGAGATTGGGTTAGTTCGTCTAAAACGTTGTAAATGCAGGTTTCAACTGTTTTTGACTGCGTTTCAAAGAAAAGCGAGAAATTTTCATGTTGCGAGTCACTTTCGAGGTTCGAGTTGAACGGACCATCGCGAAAATCGCATATCGAGAGGTTCGGTGTTTCTTCGTCGAAAACGATGAAAATGCAGGTTTCGACCGTTTTAGAATGAATTTCAACGAAAATCGAGAAATTTTCATCTTGCGAGTCACTTTCGAGGTTCGAGTTGAACGGACCCTCGACAAGAAAGCATATCGAGAGATTGGGTGTTAGTTCGTCTAAAACGTTGTAAATGCAGGTTTCGACTGTTTTTGACTGCGTTTCAAAGAAAAGGGAGAAATTTTCATGTTGCGAGTCACTTTCGAGGTTCGAGTTGAACGGACTCTCGACAAGGAAGCATATCGATAGATTGGGTGTTAGTTCGTCTAAAACGTTGTAAATGCAGGTTTCGACTGTTTTTGACTGCGTTTCAAAGAAAAGCGAGAAATTTTCATGTTGCGAGTCACTTTCGAGGTTCGAGTTGAACGGGCCATCGCCAAGATCGCATATCGAGAGGTTGGGTGTTAGTTCGTCAAAATCGATGAAACGGCAGGTTTCGACTGCTTTTGACTGCGTTTCAAAGAAAAGCGAGAAATTTTCATGTTGCGAGTCACTTTCGAGGTTTCAGTCGAACGGACCATCTACAAGAAAACATATCGAGAGATTGGGTGTTTGTCCGTCCAAATCGATGAAACTGCAGTTTTCGACTGTTTTTGAATGAATTTCAACGAACATCGAGAAATTTTCATGTTGCGAGTCTCTTTCGAGGTTTCAGTCGAACGGACCCTCGACAAGAAACCATATCGAGAGATTGGGTGTTAGTTCGTCTAAAACGTTGTAAATGCAGGTTTCGACTGTTTTTGACTGCGTTTCAAAGAAAAGCGAGAAATTTTCATGTTGCGAGTCACTTTCGAGGTTCGAGTTGAACGGGCCATCGCCAAGATCGCATATCGAGAGGTTGGGTGTTAGTTCGTCAAAATCGATGAAACGGCAGGTTTCGACCGGTTTAGAATGAATTTCAACGAAAATCGAGAAATTTTCATCTTGCGAGTCACTTTCGAGGTTCCAGTCGAACGGACCCTCGTCAAGATAGCATATCGAGAGATTGGGTGTTAGTTCGTCTAAAACGATGAAAATGCAGGTTTCGACTGTTTTTGACTGAATTTCAACGAAATTCGAGAAATTTTCATGTTGCGAGTCACTTTCGAGGTTCCAGTCGAACGGACCCTCGACAAGAAAGCATATCGAGAGATTGGGTGTTAGTTCGTCAAAATCGATGAAACGGCAGGTTTCGACTGTTTTTGATTCAATTTCAACGAAAATCGAGAAATGTTCATGTTGCGAGTCACTTTCGAGGTTCCAGTCGAACGGACCCTCGTCAAGATAGCATATCGAGAGATTGGGTGTTAGTTCGTCTAAAACGATGAAACTGCAGGTTTCGACTGTTTTTGAATGAATTCCAACGAAAATCGAGAAATTTTCAAGTTGCGAGTCACTTTCAAGTTTTCAGTCGAACGGACACTCGACAAGAAAGCATATCGAGAGATTGGATGTTTCTTCGTCGAAAACGATGAAAATCTAGATTTCGACCGTTTTTGAATGAATTTAAACGAAAATCGAGAAATTTTCATCTTGCGAGTCCCTGTCGAGGTTCCAGTCGAACGGACCCTCGACAAGAAAGCATATCGAGAGATTGGATGTTAGTTCGTCTAAAGCGATGTACATGCAGGTTTCGACTGCTTTTGACTGCGTTTCAAAGAAAAGCGAGAAATTTTCATGTTGCGAGTCACTTTCGAGGTTTCAGTCGAACGGACCCTCGACAAGAAAGCATATCGAGAGATTGGATGTTTCTTCGTCGAAAACGATGAAAATCTAGATTTCGACCGTTTTAGAAAGAATTTCAACGAAAATCGAGAAATTTTCATCTTGCGAGTCACTTTCGAGGTTCGAGTTGAACGGACCCTCGACAAGAAAGCATATCGAGAGATTGGGTGTTAGTTCGTCTAAAACGTTGTAAATGCAGGTTTCGACTGCTTTTGACTGCGTTTCAAAGAAAAGGGAGAAATTTTCATGTTGCGAGTCACTTTCGAGGTTCGAGTTGAACGGACTCTCGACAAGGAAGCATATCGATAGATTGGGTGTTGGTTCGTCCAAATCGATGAAACTGCAGGTTTCGACTGTTTTTGAATCAATTTAAACGAAAATCGAGAAATTTTCATGTTCCGAGTCACTTTCGAGGTATCAGTCGAACGGACTCTCGACAAGGAAGCATATCGATAGATTGGGTGTTAGTTCGTCAAAATCGATGAAACGGCAGGTTTCGACCGGTTTAGAATGAATTTCAACGAAAATCGAGAAATTTTCATGTTGCGAGTCACTTTCGAGGTTCCAGTCGAACGGACCCTCGACAAGAAAGCATATCTAGAGATTGGGTGTTAGTTCGTCTAAAACGTTGTAAATGCAGGTTTCGACTGTTTGTGACTGCGTTTCAAAGAAAAGGGAGAAATTTTCATGTTGCGAGTCACTTTCGAGGTTCGAGTTGAGCGGACTCTCGACAAGGAAGCATATCGATAGATTGGGTGTTGGTTCGTCCAAATCGATGAAACTGTGGGTTTCGACCGTTTTTGAATGAATTTAATCGAAAATCGAGAAATTTTCATGTTGCGAGTCTCTTTCGAGGTTTCAGTCGAACGGACCCTCGACAAGCAACCATATCGAGAGATTGGGTTAGTTCGTCTAAAACGTTGTAAATGCAGGTTTCGACTGTTTTTGACTGCGTTTCAAAGAAAAGCGAGAAATTTTCATGTTGCGAGTCACTTTCGAGGTTTGAGTTGAACGGACCATCGCCAAAATCGCATATCGAGAGGTTCGGTGTTTCTTCGTCGAAAACGATGAAAATGCAGGTTTCGACCGTTTTAGAATGAATTTCAACGAAAATCGAGAAATTTTCATCTTGCGAGTCACTTTCGATGTTCGAGTTGAACGGACCCTCGACAAGAAAGCATATCGAGAGATTGGGTGTTAGTTCGTCTAAAACGTTGTAAATGCAGGTTTCGACTGTTTTTGACTGCGTTTCAAAGAAAAGGGAGAAATTTTCATGTTGCGAGTCACTTTCGAGGTTCGAGTTGAACGGACTCTCGACAAGGAAGCATATCGATAGATTGGGTGTTGGTTCGTCCAAATCGATGAAACTGCAGGTTTCGACTGTTTTTGAATCAATTTAAACGAAAATCGAGAAATTTTCATGTTCCGAGTCACTTTCGAGATATCAGTCGAACGGACTCTCGACAAGGAAGCATATCGATAGATTGGGTGTTAGTTTGTCCAAATCGATGAAACAGCAGGTTTCGACTGCTTTTGACTGCGTTTCAAAGAAAAGCGAGAAATTTTCATGTTGCGAGTCACTTTCGAGGTTTCAGTCGAACGGACCATCTACAAGAAAGCATATCGAGAGATTGGGTGTTTGTCCGTCCAAATCGATGAAACTGCAGTTTTCGACTGTTTTTGAATGAATTTCAACGAAAATCGAGAAATTTTCATGTTGCGAGTCTCTTTCGAGGTTTCAGTCGAACGGACCCTCGACAAGAAACCATATCGAGAGATTGGGTGTTAGTTCGTCTAAAACGTTGTAAATGCAGGTTTCGACTGTTTTTGACTGCGTTTCAAAGAAAAGCGAGAAATTTTCATGTTGCGAGTCACTTTCGAGGTTCGAGTTGAACGGGCCATCGCCAAGATCGCATATCGAGAGGTTGGGTGTTAGTTCGTCAAAATCGATGAAACGGCAGGTTTCGACCGGTTTAGAATGAATTTCAACGAAAATCGAGAAATTTTCATGTTGCGAGTCACTTTCGAGGTTCCAGTCGAACGGACCCTCGTCAAGAAAGCATATCGAGAGATTGGGTGTTAGTTCGTCAAAATCGATGAAAATGAAGGTTTCGACCGTTTTAGAATGAATTTCAACGAAAATCGAGAAATTTTCATGTTGCGAGTCACTTTCGAGGTTCCAGTCGAACGGACCCTCGTCAAGAAAGCATATCGAGAGATTGGGTGTTAGTTCGTCAAAATCGATGAAAATGAAGGTTTCGACTGTTTTTGATTGAATTTCAACGAAAATCGAGAAATGTTCATGTTGCGAGTCACTTTCGAGGTTCCAGTCGAACGGACCCTCGTCAAGAAAGCATATCGAGAGATTGGGTGTTAGTTCGTCTAAAACGATGAAAATGGAGGTTTCGACTGCTTTTGACAGCGTTTTAAAGAAAAGCGAGAAATTTTCATCTTGCGAGTCACTTTCGAGGTTCCAGTCGAACGGACCCTCGTCAAGATAGCATATCGAGAGATTGGGTGTTAGTTCGTCTAAAACGTTGTAAATGCAGGTTTCGACTGTTTTTGACTGCGTTTCAAAGAAAAGGGAGAAATTTTCATGTTGCGAGTCACTTTCGAGGTTCGAGTTGAACGGACTCTCGACAAGGAAGCATATCGATAGATTGGGTGTTGGTTCGTCCAAATCGATGAAACTGCAGGTTTCGACCGTTTTTGAATGAATTTAATCGAAAATCGAGAAATTTTCATGTTGCGAGTCTCTTTCGAGGTTTCAGTCGAACGGACCCTCGACAAGCAACCATATCGAGAGATTGGGTTAGTTCGTCTAAAACGTTGTAAATGCAGGTTTCAACTGTTTTTGACTGCGTTTCAAAGAAAAGCGAGAAATTTTCATGTTGCGAGTCACTTTCGAGGTTCGAGTTGAACGGACCATCGCCAAAATCGCATATCGAGAGGTTCGGTGTTTCTTCGTCGAAAACGATGAAAATGCAGGTTTCGACCGTTTTAGAATGAATTTCAACGAAAATCGAGAAATTTTCATCTTGCGAGTCACTTTCGAGGTTCGAGTTGAACGGACCCTCGACAAGAAAGCATATCGAGAGATTGGGTGTTAGTTCGTCTAAAACGTTGTAAATGCAGGTTTCGACTGTTTTTGACTGCGTTTCAAAGAAAAGGGAGAAATTTTCATGTTGCGAGTCACTTTCGAGGTTCGAGTTGAACGGACTCTCGACAAGGAAGCATATCGATAGATTGGGTGTTGGTTCGTCCAAATCGATGAAACTGCAGGTTTCGACTGTTTTTGAATCAATTTAAACGAAAATCGAGAAATTTTCATGTTCCGAGTCACTTTCGAGATATCAGTCGAACGGACTCTCGACAAGGAAGCATATCGATAGATTGGGTGTTAGTTTGTCCAAATCGATGAAACAGCAGGTTTCGACTGCTTTTGACTGCGTTTCAAAGAAAAGCGAGAAATTTTCATGTTGCGAGTCACTTTCGAGGTTCGAGTTGAACGGGCCATCGCCAAGATCGCATATCGAGAGGTTGGGTGTTAGTTCGTCAAAATCGATGAAACGGCAGGTTTCGACCGGTTTAGAATGAACTTCAACGAAAATCGAGAAATTTTCATGTTGCGAGTCACTTTCGAGGTTCCAGTCGAACGGACCCTCGACAAGAAAGCATATCTAGAGATTGGGTGTTAGTTCGTCTAAAACGTTGTAAGTGCAGGTTTCGACTGTTTGTGACTGCGTTTCAAAGAAAAGCGAGAAATTTTCATGTTGCGAGTCACTTTCGAGGTTCGAATTGAACGGACCATCGCCAAAATCGCATATCGAGAGGTTCGGTGTTTCTTCGTCGAAAACGATGAAAATGCAGGTTTTGACCGTTTTAGAATGAATTTCAACGAAAATCGAGAAATTTTCATCTTGCGAGTCACTTTCGATGTTCGAGTTGAACGGACCCTCGACAAGAAAGCATATCGAGAGATTGGGTGTTAGTTCGTCTAAAACGTTGTAAATGCAGGTTTCGACTGTTTTTGACTGCGTTTCAAAGAAAAGGGAGAAATTTTCATGTTGCGAGTCACTTTCGAGGTTCGAGTTGAACGGACTCTCGACAAGGAAGCATATCGATAGATTGGGTGTTGGTTCGTCCAAATCGATGAAACTGCAGGTTTCGACCGTTTTTGAATGAATTTAATCGAAAATCGAGAAATTTTCATGTTGCGAGTCTCTTTCGAGGTTTCAGTCGAACGGACCCTCGACAAGCAACCATATCGAGAGATTGGGTTAGTTCGTCTAAAACGTTGTAAATGCAGGTTTCAACTGTTTTTGACTGCGTTTCAAAGAAAAGCGAGAAATTTTCATGTTGCGAGTCACTTTCGAGGTTCGAGTTGAACGGACCATCGCCAAAATCGCATATCGAGAGGTTCGGTGTTTCTTCGTCGAAAACGATGAAAATGCAGGTTTCGACCGTTTTAGAATGAATTTCAACGAAAATCGAGAAATTTTCATCTTGCGAGTCACTTTCGAGGTTCGAGTTGAACGGACCCTCGACAAGAAAGCATATCGAGAGATTGGGTGTTAGTTCGTCTAAAACGTTGTAAATGCAGGTTTCGACTGTTTTTGACTGCGTTTCAAAGAAAAGGGAGAAATTTTCATGTTGCGAGTCACTTTCGAGGTTCGAGTTGAACGGACTCTCGACAAGGAAGCATATCGATAGATTGGGTGTTGGTTCGTCCAAATCGATGAAACTGCAGGTTTCGACTGTTTTTGAATCAATTTAAACGAAAATCGAGAAATTTTCATGTTCCGAGTCACTTTCGAGGTATCAGTCGAACGGACTCTCGACAAGGAAGCATATCGATAGATTGGGTGTTAGTTTGTCCAAATCGATGAAACAGCAGGTTTCGACTGCTTTTGACTGCGTTTCAAAGAAAAGCGAGAAATTTTCATGTTGCGAGTCACTTTCGAGGTTCGAGTTGAACGGGCCATCGCCAAGATCGCATATCGAGAGGTTGGGTGTTAGTTCGTCAAAATCGATGAAACGGCAGGTTTCGACCGGTTTAGAATGAACTTCAACGAAAATCGAGAAATTTTCATGTTGCGAGTCACTTTCGAGGTTCCAGTCGAACGGACCCTCGACAAGAAAGCATATCTAGAGATTGGGTGTTAGTTCGTCTAAAACGTTGTAAGTGCAGGTTTCGACTGTTTGTGACTGCGTTTCAAAGAAAAGCGAGAAATTTTCATGTTGCGAGTCACTTTCGAGGTTCGAATTGAACGGACCATCGCCAAAATCGCATATCGAGAGGTTCGGTGTTTCTTCGTCGAAAACGATGAAAATGCAGGTTTTGACCGTTTTAGAATGAATTTCAACGAAAATCGAGAAATTTTCATCTTGCGAGTCACTTTCGATGTTCGAGTTGAACGGACCCTCGACAAGAAAGCATATCGAGAGATTGGGTGTTAGTTCGTCTAAAACGTTGTAAATGCAGGTTTCGACTGTTTTTGACTGCGTTTCAAAGAAAAGGGAGAAATTTTCATGTTGCGAGTCACTTTCGAGGTTCGAGTTGAACGGACTCTCGACAAGGAAGCATATCGATAGATTGGGTGTTGGTTCGTCCAAATCGATGAAACTGCAGGTTTCGACCGTTTTTGAATGAATTTAATCGAAAATCGAGAAATTTTCATCTTGCGAGTCACTTTCGATGTTCGAGTTGAACGGACCCTCGACAAGAAAGCATATCGAGAGATTGGGTGTTAGTTCGTCTAAAACGTTGTAAATGCAGGTTTCGACTGTTTTTGACTGCGTTTCAAAGAAAAGGGAGAAATTTTCATGTTGCGAGTCACTTTCGAGGTTCGAGTTGAACGGACTCTCGACATGGAAGCATATCGATAGATTGGGTGTTGGTTCGTCCAAATCGATGAAACTGCAGGTTTCGACTGTTTTTGAATCAATTTAAACGAAAATCGAGAAATTTTCATGTTCCGAGTCACTTTCGAGGTATCAGTCGAACGGACTCTCGACAAGGAAGCATATCGATAGATTGGGTGTTAGTTCGTCCAAATCGATGAAACGGCAGGATTCGACTGTTTTTGATTGAATTTCAACGAAAATCGAGAAATTTTCATGTTGCAAGTCACTTTCGAGGTTACAGTCGAACGGACCCTCGGCAAAAAGTTGTATCGAGAGATTGGATGTTAGTTCGTCTAAAGCGATGTACATGCAGGTTTCGACTGCTTTTGACTGCGTTTCAAAGAAAAGCGAGAAATTTTCATGTTGCGAGTCTCTTTCGAGGTTCGAGTTGAGCGGACTCTCGACAAGGAAGCATATCGATAGATTGGGTGTTGGTTCGTCCAAATCGATGAAACTGCAGGTTTCGACCGTTTTTGAATGAATTTAATCGAAAATCGAGAAATTTTCATGTTGCGAGTCTCTTTCGAGGTTTCAGTCGAACGGACCCTCGACAAGAAACCATATCGAGAGATTGGGTGTTAGTTCGTCTAAAACGTTGTAAATGCAGGTTTCGACTGTTTTTGACTGCGTTTCAAAGAAAAGCGAGAAATTTTCATGTTGCGAGTCACTTTCGAGGTTCGAGTTGAACGGGCCATCGCCAAGATCGCATATCGAGAGGTTGGGTGTTAGTTCGTCAAAATCGATGAAACGGCAGGTTTCGACCGGTTTAGAATGAATTTCAACGAAAATCGAGAAATTTTCATGTTGCGAGTCACTTTCGAGGTTCCAGTCGAACGGACCCTCGACAAGAAAGCATATCTAGAGATTGGGTGTTAGTTCGTCTAAAACGTTGTAAATGCAGGTTTCGACTGTTTGTGACTGCGTTTCAAAGAAAAGGGAGAAATTTTCATGTTGCGAGTCACTTTCGAGGTTCGAGTTGAGCGGACTCTCGACAAGGAAGCATATCGATAGATTGGGTGTTGGTTCGTCCAAATCGATGAAACTGTGGGTTTCGACCGTTTTTGAATGAATTTAATCGAAAATCGAGAAATTTTCATGTTGCGAGTCTCTTTCGAGGTTTCAGTCGAACGGACCCTCGACAAGCAACCATATCGAGAGATTGGGTTAGTTCGTCTAAAACGTTGTAAATGCAGGTTTCGACTGTTTTTGACTGCGTTTCAAAGAAAAGCGAGAAATTTTCATGTTGCGAGTCACTTTCGAGGTTCGAGTTGAACGGGCCATCGCCAAGATCGCATATCGAGAGGTTGGGTGTTAGTTCGTCAAAATCGATGAAACGGCAGGTTTCGACCGGTTTAGAATGAATTTCAACGAAAATCGAGAAATTTTCATGTTGCGAGTCACTTTCGAGGTTCCAGTCGAACGGACCCTCGTCAAGAAAGCATATCGAGAGATTGGGTGTTAGTTCGTCAAAATCGATGAAAATGAAGGTTTCGACCGTTTTAGAATGAATTTCAACGAAAATCGAGAAATTTTCATGTTGCGAGTCACTTTCGAGGTTCCAGTCGAACGGACCCTCGTCAAGAAAGCATATCGAGAGATTGGGTGTTAGTTCGTCAAAATCGATGAAAATGAAGGTTTCGACTGTTTTTGATTGAATTTCAACGAAAATCGAGAAATGTTCATGTTGCGAGTCACTTTCGAGGTTCCAGTCGAACGGACCCTCGTCAAGAAAGCATATCGAGAGATTGGGTGTTAGTTCGTCTAAAACGATGAAAATGGAGGTTTCGACTGCTTTTGACAGCGTTTTAAAGAAAAGCGAGAAATTTTCATCTTGCGAGTCACTTTCGAGGTTCCAGTCGAACGGACCCTCGTCAAGATAGCATATCGAGAGATTGGGTGTTAGTTCGTCTAAAACGTTGTAAATGCAGGTTTCGACTGTTTTTGACTGCGTTTCAAAGAAAAGGGAGAAATTTTCATGTTGCGAGTCACTTTCGAGGTTCGAGTTGAACGGACTCTCGACAAGGAAGCATATCGATAGATTGGGTGTTGGTTCGTCCAAATCGATGAAACTGCAGGTTTCGACCGTTTTTGAATGAATTTAATCGAAAATCGAGAAATTTTCATGTTGCGAGTCTCTTTCGAGGTTTCAGTCGAACGGACCCTCGACAAGCAACCATATCGAGAGATTGGGTTAGTTCGTCTAAAACGTTGTAAATGCAGGTTTCAACTGTTTTTGACTGCGTTTCAAAGAAAAGCGAGAAATTTTCATGTTGCGAGTCACTTTCGAGGTTCGAGTTGAACGGACCATCGCCAAAATCGCATATCGAGAGGTTCGGTGTTTCTTCGTCGAAAACGATGAAAATGCAGGTTTCGACCGTTTTAGAATGAATTTCAACGAAAATCGAGAAATTTTCATCTTGCGAGTCACTTTCGAGGTTCGAGTTGAACGGACCCTCGACAAGAAAGCATATCGAGAGATTGGGTGTTAGTTCGTCTAAAACGTTGTAAATGCAGGTTTCGACTGTTTTTGACTGCGTTTCAAAGAAAAGGGAGAAATTTTCATGTTGCGAGTCACTTTCGAGGTTCGAGTTGAACGGACTCTCGACAAGGAAGCATATCGATAGATTGGGTGTTGGTTCGTCCAAATCGATGAAACTGCAGGTTTCGACTGTTTTTGAATCAATTTAAACGAAAATCGAGAAATTTTCATGTTCCGAGTCACTTTCGAGATATCAGTCGAACGGACTCTCGACAAGGAAGCATATCGATAGATTGGGTGTTAGTTTGTCCAAATCGATGAAACAGCAGGTTTCGACTGCTTTTGACTGCGTTTCAAAGAAAAGCGAGAAATTTTCATGTTGCGAGTCACTTTCGAGGTTCGAGTTGAACGGGCCATCGCCAAGATCGCATATCGAGAGGTTGGGTGTTAGTTCGTCAAAATCGATGAAACGGCAGGTTTCGACCGGTTTAGAATGAACTTCAACGAAAATCGAGAAATTTTCATGTTGCGAGTCACTTTCGAGGTTCCAGTCGAACGGACCCTCGACAAGAAAGCATATCTAGAGATTGGGTGTTAGTTCGTCTAAAACGTTGTAAGTGCAGGTTTCGACTGTTTGTGACTGCGTTTCAAAGAAAAGCGAGAAATTTTCATGTTGCGAGTCACTTTCGAGGTTCGAATTGAACGGACCATCGCCAAAATCGCATATCGAGAGGTTCGGTGTTTCTTCGTCGAAAACGATGAAAATGCAGGTTTTGACCGTTTTAGAATGAATTTCAACGAAAATCGAGAAATTTTCATCTTGCGAGTCACTTTCGATGTTCGAGTTGAACGGACCCTCGACAAGAAAGCATATCGAGAGATTGGGTGTTAGTTCGTCTAAAACGTTGTAAATGCAGGTTTCGACTGTTTTTGACTGCGTTTCAAAGAAAAGGGAGAAATTTTCATGTTGCGAGTCACTTTCGAGGTTCGAGTTGAACGGACTCTCGACAAGGAAGCATATCGATAGATTGGGTGTTGGTTCGTCCAAATCGATGAAACTGCAGGTTTCGACCGTTTTTGAATGAATTTAATCGAAAATCGAGAAATTTTCATGTTGCGAGTCTCTTTCGAGGTTTCAGTCGAACGGACCCTCGACAAGCAACCATATCGAGAGATTGGGTTAGTTCGTCTAAAACGTTGTAAATGCAGGTTTCAACTGTTTTTGACTGCGTTTCAAAGAAAAGCGAGAAATTTTCATGTTGCGAGTCACTTTCGAGGTTCGAGTTGAACGGACCATCGCCAAAATCGCATATCGAGAGGTTCGGTGTTTCTTCGTCGAAAACGATGAAAATGCAGGTTTCGACCGTTTTAGAATGAATTTCAACGAAAATCGAGAAATTTTCATCTTGCGAGTCACTTTCGAGGTTCGAGTTGAACGGACCCTCGACAAGAAAGCATATCGAGAGATTGGGTGTTAGTTCGTCTAAAACGTTGTAAATGCAGGTTTCGACTGTTTTTGACTGCGTTTCAAAGAAAAGGGAGAAATTTTCATGTTGCGAGTCACTTTCGAGGTTCGAGTTGAACGGACTCTCGACAAGGAAGCATATCGATAGATTGGGTGTTGGTTCGTCCAAATCGATGAAACTGCAGGTTTCGACTGTTTTTGAATCAATTTAAACGAAAATCGAGAAATTTTCATGTTCCGAGTCACTTTCGAGGTATCAGTCGAACGGACTCTCGACAAGGAAGCATATCGATAGATTGGGTGTTAGTTTGTCCAAATCGATGAAACAGCAGGTTTCGACTGCTTTTGACTGCGTTTCAAAGAAAAGCGAGAAATTTTCATGTTGCGAGTCACTTTCGAGGTTCGAGTTGAACGGGCCATCGCCAAGATCGCATATCGAGAGGTTGGGTGTTAGTTCGTCAAAATCGATGAAACGGCAGGTTTCGACCGGTTTAGAATGAACTTCAACGAAAATCGAGAAATTTTCATGTTGCGAGTCACTTTCGAGGTTCCAGTCGAACGGACCCTCGACAAGAAAGCATATCTAGAGATTGGGTGTTAGTTCGTCTAAAACGTTGTAAGTGCAGGTTTCGACTGTTTGTGACTGCGTTTCAAAGAAAAGCGAGAAATTTTCATGTTGCGAGTCACTTTCGAGGTTCGAATTGAACGGACCATCGCCAAAATCGCATATCGAGAGGTTCGGTGTTTCTTCGTCGAAAACGATGAAAATGCAGGTTTTGACCGTTTTAGAATGAATTTCAACGAAAATCGAGAAATTTTCATCTTGCGAGTCACTTTCGATGTTCGAGTTGAACGGACCCTCGACAAGAAAGCATATCGAGAGATTGGGTGTTAGTTCGTCTAAAACGTTGTAAATGCAGGTTTCGACTGTTTTTGACTGCGTTTCAAAGAAAAGGGAGAAATTTTCATGTTGCGAGTCACTTTCGAGGTTCGAGTTGAACGGACTCTCGACAAGGAAGCATATCGATAGATTGGGTGTTGGTTCGTCCAAATCGATGAAACTGCAGGTTTCGACCGTTTTTGAATGAATTTAATCGAAAATCGAGAAATTTTCATCTTGCGAGTCACTTTCGATGTTCGAGTTGAACGGACCCTCGACAAGAAAGCATATCGAGAGATTGGGTGTTAGTTCGTCTAAAACGTTGTAAATGCAGGTTTCGACTGTTTTTGACTGCGTTTCAAAGAAAAGGGAGAAATTTTCATGTTGCGAGTCACTTTCGAGGTTCGAGTTGAACGGACTCTCGACTAGGAAGCATATCGATAGATTGGGTGTTGGTTCGTCCAAATCGATGAAACTGCAGGTTTCGACCGTTTTTGAATGAATTTAATCGAAAATCGAGAAATTTTCATGTTGCGAGTCTCTTTCGAGGTTTCAGTCGAACGGACCCTCGACAAGCAACCATATCGAGAGATTGGGTTAGTTCGTCTAAAACGTTGTAAATGCAGGTTTCAACTGTTTTTGACTGCGTTTCAAAGAAAAGCGAGAAATTTTCATGTTGCGAGTCACTTTCGAGGTTCGAGTTGAACGGGCCATCGCCAAGATCGCATATCGAGAGGTTGGGTGTTAGTTCGTCAAAATCGATGAAACGGCAGGTTTCGACCGGTTTAGAATGAATTTCAACGAAAATCGAGAAATTTTCATGTTGCGAGTCACTTTCGAGGTTCCAGTCGAACGGACTCTCGGCAAAAAGTCGTATCGAGAGATTGGGTGTTAGTTCGTCAAAATCGATGAAAATGAAGGTTTCGACTGTTTTTGATTGAATTTCAACGAAAATCGAGAAATGTTCATGTTGCGAGTCACTTTCGAGGTTCCAGTCGAACGGACCCTCGTCAAGAAAGCATATCGAGAGATTGGGTGTTAGTTCGTCTAAAACGTTGTAAATGCAGGTTTCGACTGTTTTTGACTGCGTTTCAAAGAAAAGCGAGAAATTTTCATGTTGCGAGTCACTTTCGAGGTTCGAGTTGAACGGGCCATCGCCAAGATCGCATATCGAGAGGTTGGGTGTTTCTTCGTCGAAAACGATGAAAATGCAGGTTTCGACCGTTTTAGAATGAATTTAAACGAAAATCGAGAAATTTTCATCTTGCGAGTCACTTTCGAGGTTCCAGTCGAACGGACCCTCGTCAAGATAGCATATCGAGAGATTGGGTGTTAGTTCGTCTAAAACGATGAAAATGCAGGTTTCGACTGTTTTTGACTGAATTTCAACGAAATTCGAGAAATTTTCATGTTGCGAGTCACTTTCGAGGTTCCAGTCGAACGGACCCTCGACAAGAAAGCATATCTAGAGATTGGGTGTTAGTTCGTCTAAAACGTTGTAAATGCAGGTTTCGACTGTTTGTGACTGCGTTTCAAAGAAAAGGGAGAAATTTTCATGTTGCGAGTCACTTTCGAGGTTCGAGTTGAGCGGACTCTCGACAAGGAAGCATATCGATAGATTGGGTGTTAGTTCGTCTAAAACGATGAAACTGCAGGTTTCGACTGTTTTTGAATGAATTTCAACGAAAATCGAGAAATTTTCATGTTGCGAGTCACTTTCGAGGTTCCAGTCGAACGGACCCTCGACAAGAAAGCATATCTAGAGATTGGGTGTTAGTTCGTCTAAAACGTTGTAAATGCAGGTTTCGACTGTTTGTAACTGCGTTTCAAAGAAAAGGGAGAAATTTTCATGTTGCGAGTCACTTTCGAGGTTCGAGTTGAGCGGACTCTCGACAAGGAAGCATATCGATAGATTGGGTGTTGGTTCGTCCAAATCGATGAAACTGCAGGTTTCGACCGTTTTTGAATGAATTTAATCGAAAATCGAGAAATTTTCATCTTGCGAGTCACTTTCGATGTTCGAGTTGAACGGACCCTCGACAAGAAAGCATATCGAGAGATTGGGTGTTAGTTCGTCTAAAACGTTGTAAATGCAGGTTTCGACTGTTTTTGACTGCGTTTCAAAGAAAAGGGAGAAATTTTCATGTTGCGAGTCACTTTCGAGGTTCGAGTTGAACGGACTCTCGACTAGGAAGCATATCGATAGATTGGGTGTTGGTTCGTCCAAATCGATGAAACTGCAGGTTTCGACCGTTTTTGAATGAATTTAATCGAAAATCGAGAAATTTTCATGTTGCGAGTCTCTTTCGAGGTTTCAGTCGAACGGACCCTCGACAAGCAACCATATCGAGAGATTGGGTTAGTTCGTCTAAAACGTTGTAAATGCAGGTTTCAACTGTTTTTGACTGCGTTTCAAAGAAAAGCGAGAAATTTTCATGTTGCGAGTCACTTTCGAGGTTCGAGTTGAACGGACCATCGCCAAAATCGCATATCGAGAGGTTCGGTGTTTCTTCGTCGAAAACGATGAAAATGCAGGTTTCGACCGTTTTAGAATGAATTTAAACGAAAATCGAGAAATTTTCATCTTGCGAGTCACTTTCGAGGTTCGAGTTGAACGGACCATCGCCAAAATCGCGTATCGAGAGGTTCGGTGTTTCTTCGTCGAAAACGATGAAAATGCAGGTTTCGACCGTTTTAGAATGAATTTCAACGAAAATCGAGAAATTTTCATCTTGCGAGTCACTTTCGAGGTTCGAGTTGAACGGACCCTCGACAAGAAAGCATATCGAGAGATTGGGTGTTAGTTCGTCTAAAACGTTGTAAATGCAGGTTTCGACTGTTTTTGACTGCGTTTCAAAGAAAAGGGAGAAATTTTCATGTTGCGAGTCACTTTCGAGGTTCGAGTTGAACGGACTCTCGACAAGGAAGCATATCGATAGATTGGGTGTTGGTTCGTCCAAATCGATGAAACTGCAGGTTTCGACTGTTTTTGAATCAATTTAAACGAAAATCGAGAAATTTTCATGTTCCGAGTCACTTTCGAGGTATCAGTCGAACGGACTCTCGACAAGGAAGCATATCGATAGATTGGGTGTTAGTTTGTCCAAATCGATGAAACAGCAGGTTTCGACTGCTTTTGACTGCGTTTCAAAGAAAAGCGAGAAATTTTCATGTTGCGAGTCACTTTCGAGGTTCGAGTTGAACGGACTCTCGACAAGGAAGCATATCGATAGATTGGGTGTTGGTTCGTCCAAATCGATGAAACTGCAGGTTTCGACTGTTTTTGAATCAATTTAAACGAAAATCGAGAAATTTTCATGTTCCGAGTCACTTTCGAGGTATCAGTCGAACGGACTCTCGACAAGGAAGCATATCGATAGATTGGGTGTTAGTTCGTCCAAATCGATGAAACGGCAGGATTCGACTGTTTTTGATTGAATTTCAACGAAAATCGAGAAATTTTCATGTTGCAAGTCACTTTCGAGGTTCCAGTCGAACGGACCCTCGGCAAAAAGTCGTATCGAGAGATTGGATGTTAGTTCGTCTAAAGCGATGTACATGCAGGTTTCGACTGCTTTTGACTGCGTTTCAAAGAAAAGCGAGAAATTTTCATGTTGCGAGTCACTTTCGAGGTTTCAGTCGAACGGACCCTCGACAAGAAAGCATATCTAGAGATTGGGTGTTAGTTCGTCTAAAACGTTGTAAATGCAGGTTTCGACTGTTTGTGACTGCTTTTCAAAGAAAAGGGAGAAATTTTCATGTTGCGAGTCACTTTCGAGGTTCGAGTTGAGCGGACTCTCGACAAGGAAGCATATCGATAGATTGGGTGTTGGTTCGTCCAAATCGATAAAACTGCAGGTTTCGACCGTTTTTGAATGAATTTAATCGAAAATCGAGAAATTTTCATGTTGCGAGACTCTTTCGAGGTTTCAGCCGAACGGACCCTCGACAAGATAGCATATCGAGAGATTGGGTGTTAGTTCGTCCAAAACGATGAAAATGCAGGTTTCGACTGTTTTTGACTGAATTTCAACGAAATTCGAGAAATGTTCATGTTGCGAGTCACTTTTGAGGTTTCAGTCGAACGGACCCTCGACAAGCAACCATATCGAGAGATTGGGTTAGTTCGTCTATAACGTTGTAAATGCAGGTTACTACGACTGTTCTTGACTGCGTTTCAAAGAAAAGCGAGAAATTTTCATGTTGCGAGTCACTTTCGAGGTTCGAGTTGAACGGGCCATCGCCAAGATCGCATATCGAGAGGTTGGGTGTTTCTTCGTCGAAAACGATGAAAATGCAGCTTTCGACCGTTTTAGAATGAATTTCAACGAAAATCGCGAAATTTTCAAGTTGCGAGTCACTTTCAAGTTTTCAGTCGAACGGACCCTCGACAAGAAAGCATATCGAGAGATTGGATGTTTCTTCGTCGAAAACGATGAAAATGCAGATTTCGACCGTTTTTGAATGAATTTAAACGAAAATCGAGAAATTTTCATCTTGCGAGTCACTTTCGAGGTTCGAGTTGAACGGGCCATCGACAAGAAAGCATATCGAGAGATTGGGTGTTAGTTCGTCCAAATCGATGAAACGGCAGGATTCGACTGTTTTTGATTGAATTTCAACGAAAATCGAGAAATTTTCATGTTGCAAGTCACTGTCGAGGTTCCAGTCGAACGGACCCTCGGCAAAAAGTCGTATCGAGAGATTGGATGTTAGTTCGTCTAAAGCGATGTACATGCAGGTTTCGACTGCTTTTGACTGCGTTTCAAAGAAAAGGGAGAAATTTTCATGTTGCGAGTCTCTTTCGAGGTTTCAGTCGAACGGACCCTCGTCAAGAAAGCATATCGAGAGATTGGGTGTTAGTTCGTCTAAAACGTTGTAAATGCAGGTTTCGACTGTTTTTGACTGAATTTCAACGAAATTCGAGGAATTTTCTTGTTGCGAGTCACTTTCGAGGTTCGAGTTGAACGGGCCATCGCCAAGATCGCATATTGAGAGGTTGGGTGTTTCTTCGTCGAAAACGATGAAAATGAAGGTTTCGACTGTTTTTGACTGAATTTCAACGAAATTCGAGAAATGTTCATGTTGCGAGTCACTTTTGAGGTTTCAGTCGAACGGACCCTCGACAAGCAACCATATCGAGAGATTGGGTTAGTTCGTCTATAACGTTGTAAATGCAGGTTACGACTGTTCTTGACTGCGTTTCAAAGAAAAGCGAGAAATTTTCATGTTGCGAGTCACTTTCGAGGTTCGAGTTGAACGGGCCATCGCCAAGATCGCATATCGAGAGGTTGGGTGTTTCTTCGTCGAAAACGATGAAAATGCAGCTTTCGACCGTTTTAGAATGAATTTCAACGAAAATCGCGAAATTTTCAAGTTGCGAGTCACTTTCAAGTTTTCAGTCGAACGGACCCTCGACAAGAAAGCATATCGAGAGATTGGATGTTTCTTCGTCGAAAACGATGAAAATGCAGATTTCGACCGTTTTTGAATGAATTTAAACGAAAATCGAGAAATTTTCATCTTGCGAGTCACTTTCGAGGTTCGAGTTGAACGGGCCATCGACAAGAAAGCATATCGAGAGATTGGGTGTTAGTTCGTCCAAATCGATGAAACGGCAGGATTCGACTGTTTTTGATTGAATTTCAACGAAAATCGAGAAATTTTCATGTTGCAAGTCACTGTCGAGGTTCCAGTCGAACGGACCCTCGGCAAAAAGTCGTATCGAGAGATTGGATGTTAGTTCGTCTAAAGCGATGTACATGCAGGTTTCGACTGCTTTTGACTGCGTTTCAAAGAAAAGGGAGAAATTTTCATGTTGCGAGTCTCTTTCGAGGTTTCAGTCGAACGGACCCTCGACAAGCAACCATATCGAGAGATTGGGTTAGTTCGTCGAAAACGTTGTAAATGCAGGTTTCGACTGTTTTTGACTGCGTTTCAAAGAAAAGCGAGAAATTTTCATGTTGCGAGTCACTTTCGAGGTTTCAGTCGAACGGACCCTCGACAAGAAAGCATATCGAGAGATTGGGTGTTAGTTCGTCTAAAACGTTGTAAATGCAGGTTTCGACTGTTTTTGACTGCGTTTCAAAGAAAAGCGAGAAATTTTCTTGTTGCGAGTCACTTTCGAGGTTCGAGTTGAACGGGCCATCGCCAAGATCGCATATCGAGAGGTTGGGTGTTTCTTCGTCGAAAACGATGAAAATGCAGCTTTCGACCGTTTTAGAATGAATTTCAACGAAAATCGAGAAATTTTCATGTTGCGAGTCTCTTTCGAGGTCTCAGTCGAACGGACCCTCGACAAGAAACCATATCGAGAGATTGGGTGTTAGTTCGTCTAAAACGTTGTAAATGCAGGTTTCGACTGTTTTCGACTGAATTTCAACGAAATTCGAGAAATTTTCTTGTTGCGAGTCACTGTCGAGGTTCCAGTCGAAGGGACCCTCGGCAAGAAGTCTTATCGAGAGATTGGATGTTTCTTCGTCGAAAACGATGAAAATGCAGATTTCGACCGTTTTTGAATGAATTTAAACGAAAATCGAGAAATTTTCATCTTGTGAGTCACTTTCGAGGTTCCAGTCGAACGGACCCTCGACAAGAAATCATATCGAGAGATTGGGTGTTAGTTCGTCTAAAGCGATATACATGCAGGTTTCGACCGTTTTTGAATGAATTTAAACGAAAATCGAGAAATTTACATCTTGTGAGTCACTTTCGAGGTTCCAGTCGAACGGACCCTCGACAAGAAATCATATCGAGAGATTGGGTGTTAGTTCGTCTAAAACGTTGTAAATGCAGGTTTCGACTGTTTTTGAATCAATTTAAACGAAAATCGAGAAATTTTCATGTTGCGAGTCTCTTTCGAGGTTTCAGTCGAACGGACCCTCGTCAAGAAAGCATATCGAGAGATTGGGTGTTAGTTCGTCTAAAACGATGAAAATGGACGTTTCGACTGTTTTGGACAGCGTTTCAAAGAAAAGCGAGAAATTTTCATGTTGCGAGTCACTTTCGAGGTTTCAGTCGAACGGACCCTCGACAAGAAAGCATATCGAGAGATTGGGTGTTAGTTGGTCTAAAACGTTGTAAATGCAGGTTTCGACTGTTTTTGATTGAATTTCAACGAAATTCGAGAAATTTTCATGTTGCGAGTCACTTTCGAGGTTTCAGTCGAACGGACTCTCGACAAGGAAGCATATCGATAGATTGGGTGTTGGTTCGTCTAAAACGTTGTAAATGCAGGTTTCGACTGTTTTCGACTGAATTTCAACGAAATTCGAGAAATTTTCTTGTTGCGAGTCACTTTCAAGGTTCGAGTTGAACGGGCCATCGCCAAGATCGCATATCGAGAGGTTGGGTGTTTCTTCGTCGAAAACGATGAAAATGCAGCTTTCGACCGTTTTAGAATGAATTTCAACGAAAATCGAGAAATTTTCATCTTGCGAGTCACTTTCGAGGTTCCAGTCGAACGGACCCTCGACAAGATAGCATATCGAGAGATTGGGTGTTAGTTCGTCCAAAACGATGAAAATGCAGGTTTCGACTGTTTTTGACTGAATTTCAACGAAATTCGAGAAATTTTCATGTTGCGAGTCACTTTCGAGGTTTCAGTCGAACGGACTCTCGACAAGTATGCATATCGAGAGATTGGGTGTTAGTTCGTCCAAATCGATGAAACGGCAGGATTCGACTGTTTTTGATTGAATTTCAACGAAAATCGAGAAATTTTCATGTTGCAAGTCACTGTCGAGGTTCCAGTCGAACGGACCCTCGGCAAAAAGTCGTATCGAGAGATTGGATGTTAGTTCGTCTAAAGCGATGTACATGCAGGTTTCGACTGCTTTTGACTGCGTTTCAAAGAAAAGCGAGAAATTTTCATGTTGCGAGTCACTTTCGAGGTTTCAGTCGAACGGACCCTCGACAAGAAAGCATATCTAGAGATTGGGTGTTAGTTCGTCTAACACGTTGTAAATGCAGGTTTCGACTGTTTGTGACTGCGTTTCAAAGAAAAGGGAGAAATTTTCATGTTGCGAGTCACTTTCGAGGTTCGAGTTGAACGGACTCTCGACAAGGAAGCATATCGATAGATTGGGTGTTGGTTCGTCCAAATCGATGAAACTGCAGGTTTCGACCGTTTTTGAATGAATTTAATGGAAAATCGAGAAATTTTCATGTTGCGAGTCTCTTTCGAGGTTTCAGTCGAACGGACCCTCGACAAGCAACCATATCGAGAGATTGGGTTAGTTCGTCGAAAACGTTGTAAATGCAGGTTTCGACTGTTTTTGACTGCGTTTCAAAGAAAAGCGAGAAATTTTCATGTTGCGAGTCACTTTAGAGGTTCGAGTTGAACGGACCATCGCCAAAATCGCATATCGAGTCGTTGGGTGTTTCTTCGTCGAAAACGATGAAAATGCAGGTTTCGACCGTTTTAGAATGAATTTCTACGAAAATCGAGAAATTTTCATCTTGCGAGTCACTTTCGAGGTTCGAGTTGAACGGACCCTCGACAAGAAAGCATATCGAGAGATTGGATGTTTCTTCGTCGAAAACGATGAAAATGCAGATTTCGACCGTTTTTGAATGAATTTAAACGAAAATCGAGAAATTTTCATCTTGCGAGTCACTTTCGAGGTTCGAGTTGAACGGGCCATCGACAAGAAAGCATATCGAGAGATTGGGTGTTAGTTCGTCCAAATCGATGAAACGGCAGGATTCGACTGTTTTTGATTGAATTTCAACGAAAATCGCGAAATTTTCATGTTGCAAGTCACTGTCGAGGTTCCAGTCGAACGGACCCTCGGCAAAAAGTAGTATCGAGAGATTGGATGTTAGTTCGTCTAAAGCGATGTACATGCAGGTTTCGACTGCTTTTGACTGCGTTTCAAAGAAAAGCGAGAAATTTTCATGTTGCGAGTCACTTTCGAGGTTTCAGTCGAACGGACCCTCGACAAGAAAGCATATCGAGAGATTGGGTGTTAGTTCGTCTAAAACGTTGTAAATGCAGGTTTCGACTGTTTTTGACTGCGTTTCAAAGAAAAGGGAGAAATTTTCATGTTGCGAGTCACTTTCGAGGTTCGAGTTGAACGGGCCATCGCCAAGATCGCATATCGAGAGGTTGGGTGTTTCTTCGTCGAAAACGATGAAAATGCAGCTTTCGACCGTTTTAGAATGAATTTCAACGAAAATCGAGAAATTTTCATGTTGCGAGTCTCTTTCGAGGTCTCAGTCGAACGGACCCTCGACAAGAAACCATATCGAGAGATTGGGTGTTAGTTCGTCTAAAACGTTGTAAATGCAGGTTTCGACTGTTTTTGACTGCGTTTCAAAGAAAAGCGAGAAATTTTCTTGTTGCGAGTCACTTTCGAGGTTCGAGTTGAACGGGCCATCGCCAAGATCGCATATCGAGAGGTTGGGTGTTTCTTCGTCGAAAACGATGAAAATGCAGCTTTCGACCGTTTTAGAATGAATTTCAATGAAAATCGAGAAATTTTCATGTTGCGAGTCTCTTTCGAGGTCTCAGTCGAACGGACCCTCGACAAGAAACCATATCGAGAGATTGGGTGTTAGTTCGTCTAAAACGATGAAAATGGACGTTTCGACTGTTTTGGACAGCGTTTCAAAGAAAAGCGAGAAATTTTCATGTTGCGAGTCACTTTCGAGGTTTCAGTCGAACGGACCCTCGACAAGAAAGCATATCGAGAGATTGGGTGTTAGTTGGTCTAAAACGTTGTAAATGCAGGTTTCGACTGTTTTTGATTGAATTTCAACGAAATTCGAGAAATTTTCATGTTGCGAGTCACTTTCGAGGTTTCAGTCGAACGGACTCTCGACAAGGAAGCATATCGATAGATTGGGTGTTGGTTCGTCTAAAACGTTGTAAATGCAGGTTTCGACTGTTTTCGACTGAATTTCAACGAAATTCGAGAAATTTTCTTGTTGCGAGTCACTTTCAAGGTTCGAGTTGAACGGGCCATCGCCAAGATCGCATATCGAGAGGTTGGGTGTTTCTTCGTCGAAAACGATGAAAATGCAGCTTTCGACCGTTTTAGAATGAATTTCAACGAAAATCGAGAAATTTTCATCTTGCGAGTCACTTTCGAGGTTCCAGTCGAACGGACCCTCGACAAGATAGCATATCGAGAGATTGGGTGTTAGTTCGTCCAAAACGATGAAAATGCAGGTTTCGACTGTTTTTGACTGAATTTCAACGAAATTCGAGAAATTTTCATGTTGCGAGTCACTTTCGAGGTTTCAGTCGAACGGACTCTCGACAAGTATGCATATCGAGAGATTGGGTGTTAGTTCGTCCAAATCGATGAAACGGCAGGATTCGACTGTTTTTGATTGAATTTCAACGAAAATCGAGAAATTTTCATGTTGCAAGTCACTGTCGAGGTTCCAGTCGAACGGACCCTCGGCAAAAAGTCGTATCGAGAGATTGGATGTTAGTTCGTCTAAAGCGATGTACATGCAGGTTTCGACTGCTTTTGACTGCGTTTCAAAGAAAAGCGAGAAATTTTCATGTTGCGAGTCACTTTCGAGGTTTCAGTCGAACGGACCCTCGACAAGAAAGCATATCTAGAGATTGGGTGTTAGTTCGTCTAACACGTTGTAAATGCAGGTTTCGACTGTTTGTGACTGCGTTTCAAAGAAAAGGGAGAAATTTTCATGTTGCGAGTCACTTTCGAGGTTCGAGTTGAACGGACTCTCGACAAGGAAGCATATCGATAGATTGGGTGTTGGTTCGTCCAAATCGATGAAACTGCAGGTTTCGACCGTTTTTGAATGAATTTAATGGAAAATCGAGAAATTTTCATGTTGCGAGTCTCTTTCGAGGTTTCAGTCGAACGGACCCTCGACAAGCAACCATATCGAGAGATTGGGTTAGTTCGTCGAAAACGTTGTAAATGCAGGTTTCGACTGTTTTTGACTGCGTTTCAAAGAAAAGCGAGAAATTTTCATGTTGCGAGTCACTTTAGAGGTTCGAGTTGAACGGACCATCGCCAAAATCGCATATCGAGTCGTTGGGTGTTTCTTCGTCGAAAACGATGAAAATGCAGGTTTCGACCGTTTTAGAATGAATTTCTACGAAAATCGAGAAATTTTCATCTTGCGAGTCACTTTCGAGGTTCGAGTTGAACGGACCCTCGACAAGAAAGCATATCGAGAGATTGGATGTTTCTTCGTCGAAAACGATGAAAATGCAGATTTCGACCGTTTTTGAATGAATTTAAACGAAAATCGAGAAATTTTCATCTTGCGAGTCACTTTCGAGGTTCGAGTTGAACGGGCCATCGACAAGAAAGCATATCGAGAGATTGGGTGTTAGTTCGTCCAAATCGATGAAACGGCAGGATTCGACTGTTTTTGATTGAATTTCAACGAAAATCGCGAAATTTTCATGTTGCAAGTCACTGTCGAGGTTCCAGTCGAACGGACCCTCGGCAAAAAGTAGTATCGAGAGATTGGATGTTAGTTCGTCTAAAGCGATGTACATGCAGGTTTCGACTGCTTTTGACTGCGTTTCAAAGAAAAGCGAGAAATTTTCATGTTGCGAGTCACTTTCGAGGTTTCAGTCGAACGGACCCTCGACAAGAAAGCATATCGAGAGATTGGGTGTTAGTTCGTCTAAAACGTTGTAAATGCAGGTTTCGACTGTTTTTGACTGCGTTTCAAAGAAAAGGGAGAAATTTTCATGTTGCGAGTCACTTTCGAGGTTCGAGTTGAACGGGCCATCGCCAAGATCGCATATCGAGAGGTTGGGTGTTTCTTCGTCGAAAACGATGAAAATGCAGCTTTCGACCGTTTTAGAATGAATTTCAACGAAAATCGAGAAATTTTCATGTTGCGAGTCTCTTTCGAGGTCTCAGTCGAACGGACCCTCGACAAGAAACCATATCGAGAGATTGGGTGTTAGTTCGTCTAAAACGTTGTAAATGCAGGTTTCGACTGTTTTTGACTGCGTTTCAAAGAAAAGCGAGAAATTTTCTTGTTGCGAGTCACTTTCGAGGTTCGAGTTGAACGGGCCATCGCCAAGATCGCATATCGAGAGGTTGGGTGTTTCTTCGTCGAAAACGATGAAAATGCAGCTTTCGACCGTTTTAGAATGAATTTCAACGAAAATCGAGAAATTTTCATGTTGCGAGTCTCTTTCGAGGTCTCAGTCGAACGGACCCTCGACAAGAAACCATATCGAGAGATTGGGTGTTAGTTCGTCTAAAACGTTGTAAATGCAGGTTTCGACTGTTTTTGACTGCGTTTCAAAGAAAAGCGAGAAATTTTCTTGTTGCGAGTCACTTTCGAGGTTCGAGTTGAACGGGCCATCGCCAAGATCGCATATCGAGAGGTTGGGTGTTTCTTCGTCGAAAACGATGAAAATGCAGGTTTCGATCGTTTTAGAATGAATTTCAACGAAATTCGAGAAATTTTCATGTTGCAAGTCACTGTCGAGGTTCCAGTCGAAGGTACCCTCGGCAAGAAGTCGTATCGAGAGATGATTTGATGTTTCTTCGTCGAAAACGATGAAAATGCAGATTTCGACTGTTTTTGACTGAATTTCAACGAAATTCGAGAAATGTTCTTGTTGCGAGTCACTTTTGAGGTTTCAGTCGAACGGACCCTCGACAAGCAACCATATCGAGAGATTGGGTTAGTTCGTCTATAACGTTGTAAATGCAGGTTACGACTGTTCTTGACTGCGTTTCAAAGAAAAGCGAGAAATTTTCATGTTGCGAGTCACTTTCGAGGTTCGAGTTGAACGGGCCATCGCCAAGATCGCATATCGAGAGGTTGGGTGTTTCTTCGTCGAAAACGATGAAAATGCAGCTTTCGACCGTTTTAGAATGAATTTCAACGAAAATCGCGAAATTTTCAAGTTGCGAGTCACTTTCAAGTTTTCAGTCGAACGGACCCTCGACAAGAAAGCATATCGAGAGATTGGATGTTTCTTCGTCGAAAACGATGAAAATGCAGATTTCGACCGTTTTTGAATGAATTTAAACGAAAATCGAGAAATTTTCATCTTGCGAGTCACTTTCGAGGTTCGAGTTGAACGGGCCATCGACAAGAAAGCATATCGAGAGATTGGGTGTTAGTTCGTCCAAATCGATGAAACGGCAGGATTCGACTGTTTTTGATTGAATTTCAACGAAAATCGAGAAATTTTCATCTTGCGAGTCACTTTCGAGGTTCGAGTTGAACGGGCCATCGACAAGAAAGCATATCGAGAGATTGGGTGTTAGTTCGTCCAAATCGATGAAACGGCAGGATTCGACTGTTTTTGATTGAATTTCAACGAAAATCGAGAAATTTTCATGTTGCAAGTCACTGTCGAGGTTCCAGTCGAACGGACCCTCGGCAAAAAGTCGTATCGAGAGATTGGATGTTAGTTCGTCTAAAGCGATGTACATGCAGGTTTCGACTGCTTTTGACTGCGTTTCAAAGAAAAGGGAGAAATTTTCATGTTGCGAGTCTCTTTCGAGGTTTCAGTCGAACGGACCCTCGACAAGCAACCATATCGAGAGATTGGGTTAGTTCGTCGAAAACGTTGTAAATGCAGGTTTCGACTGTTTTTGACTGCGTTTCAAAGAAAAGCGAGAAATTTTCATGTTGCGAGTCACTTTCGAGGTTTCAGTCGAACGGACCCTCGACAAGAAAGCATATCGAGAGATTGGGTGTTAGTTCGTCTAAAACGTTGTAAATGCAGGTTTCGACTGTTTTTGACTGCGTTTCAAAGAAAAGCGAGAAATTTTCTTGTTGCGAGTCACATTCGAGGTTCGAGTTGAACGGGCCATCGCCAAGATCGCATATCGAGAGATTGGGTGTTAGTTCGTCTAAAACGATGAAAATGGACGTTTCGACTGTTTTTGACAGCGTTTCAAAGAAAAGCGAGAAATTTTCATGTTGCGAGTCACTTTCGAGGTTTCAGTCGAACGGACCCTCGACAAGAAAGCATATCGAGAGATTGGGTGTTAGTTCGTCTAAAACGTTGTAAATGCAGGTTTCGACTGTTTTTGACTGCGTTTCAAAGAAAAGGGAGAAATTTTCATGTTGCGAGTCACTTTCGAGGTTCGAGTTGAACGGGCCATCGCCAAGATCGCATATCGAGAGGTTGGGTGTTTCTTCGTCGAAAACGATGAAAATGCAGCTTTCGACCGTTTTTGAATGAATTTAAACGAAAATCGAGAAATTTTCATCTTGCGAGTCACTTTCGAGGTTCGAGTTGAACGGGCCATCGACAAGAAAGCATATCGAGAGATTGGGTGTTAGTTCGTCCAAATCGATGAAACGGCAGGATTCGACTGTTTTTGATTGAATTTCAACGAAAATCGCGAAATTTTCATGTTGCAAGTCACTGTCGAGGTTCCAGTCGAACGGACCCTCGGCAAAAAGTAGTATCGAGAGATTGGATGTTAGTTCGTCTAAAGCGATGTACATGCAGGTTTCGACTGCTTTTGACTGCGTTTCAAAGAAAAGCGAGAAATTTTCATGTTGCGAGTCACTGTCGAGGTTCCAGTCGAAGGGACCCTCGGCAAGAAGTCTTATCGAGAGATTGGATGTTTCTTCGTCGAAAACGATGAAAATGCAGATTTCGACCGTTTTTGAATGAATTTAAACGAAAATCGAGAAATTTTCATCTTGTGAGTCACTTTCGAGGTTCCAGTCGAACGGACCCTCGACAAGAAATCATATCGAGAGATTGGGTGTTAGTTCGTCTAAAGCGATATACATGCAGGTTTCGACCGTTTTTGAATGAATTTAAACGAAAATCGAGAAATTTACATCTTGTGAGTCACTTTCGAGGTTCCAGTCGAACGGACCCTCGACAAGAAATCATATCGAGAGATTGGGTGTTAGTTCGTCTAAAACGTTGTAAATGCAGGTTTCGACTGTTTTTGAATCAATTTAAACGAAAATCGAGAAATTTTCATGTTGCGAGTCTCTTTCGAGGTTTCAGTCGAACGGACCCTCGTCAAGAAAGCATATCGAGAGATTGGGTGTTAGTTCGTCTAAAACGATGAAAATGGACGTTTCGACTGTTTTGGACAGCGTTTCAAAGAAAAGCGAGAAATTTTCATGTTGCGAGTCACTTTCGAGGTTTCAGTCGAACGGACCCTCGACAAGAAAGCATATCGAGAGATTGGGTGTTAGTTGGTCTAAAACGTTGTAAATGCAGGTTTCGACTGTTTTTGATTGAATTTCAACGAAATTCGAGAAATTTTCATGTTGCGAGTCACTTTCGAGGTTTCAGTCGAACGGACTCTCGACAAGGAAGCATATCGATAGATTGGGTGTTGGTTCGTCTAAAACGTTGTAAATGCAGGTTTCGACTGTTTTCGACTGAATTTCAACGAAATTCGAGAAATTTTCTTGTTGCGAGTCACTTTCAAGGTTCGAGTTGAACGGGCCATCGCCAAGATCGCATATCGAGAGGTTGGGTGTTTCTTCGTCGAAAACGATGAAAATGCAGCTTTCGACCGTTTTAGAATGAATTTCAACGAAAATCGAGAAATTTTCATCTTGCGAGTCACTTTCGAGGTTCCAGTCGAACGGACCCTCGACAAGATAGCATATCGAGAGATTGGGTGTTAGTTCGTCCAAAACGATGAAAATGCAGGTTTCGACTGTTTTTGACTGAATTTCAACGAAATTCGAGAAATTTTCATGTTGCGAGTCACTTTCGAGGTTTCAGTCGAACGGACTCTCGACAAGTATGCATATCGAGAGATTGGGTGTTAGTTCGTCCAAATCGATGAAACGGCAGGATTCGACTGTTTTTGATTGAATTTCAACGAAAATCGAGAAATTTTCATGTTGCAAGTCACTGTCGAGGTTCCAGTCGAACGGACCCTCGGCAAAAAGTCGTATCGAGAGATTGGATGTTAGTTCGTCGAAAACGATGAAAATGCAGCTTTCGACCGTTTTAGAATGAATTTCAACGAAAATCGAGAAATTTTCATGTTGCGAGTCTCTTTCGAGGTCTCAGTCGAACGGACCCTCGACAAGAAACCATATCGAGAGATTGGGTGTTAGTTCGTCTAAAACGTTGTAAATGCAGGTTTCGACTGTTTTTGACTGCGTTTCAAAGAAAAGCGAGAAATTTTCTTGTTGCGAGTCACTTTCGAGGTTCGAGTTGAACGGGCCATCGCCAAGATCGCATATCGAGAGGTTGGGTGTTTCTTCGTCGAAAACGATGAAAATGCAGATTTCGACTGTTTTTGAATGAATTTCAACGAAAATCGAGAAATTTTCATGTTGCGAGTCTCTTTCGAGGTCTCAGTCGAACGGACCCTCGACAAGAAACCATATCGAGAGATTGGGTGTTAGTTCGTCTAAAACGTTGTAAATGCAGGTTTCGACTGTTTTTGACTGCGTTTCAAAGAAAAGCGAGAAATTTTCTTGTTGCGAGTCACTTTCGAGGTTCGAGTTGAACGGGCCATCGCCAAGATCGCATATCGAGAGGTTGGGTGTTTCTTCGTCGAAAACGATGAAAATGCAGCTTTCGACCGTTTTAGAATGAATTTCAACGAAAATCGAGAAATTTTCATGTTGCGAGTCTCTTTCGAGGTCTCAGTCGAACGGACCCTCGACAAGAAACCATATCGAGAGATTGGGTGTTAGTTCGTCTAAAACGTTGTAAATGCAGGTTTCGACTGTTTTTGACTGCGTTTCAAAGAAAAGCGAGAAATTTTCTTGTTGCGAGTCACTTTCGAGGTTCGAGTTGAACGGGCCATCGCCAAGATCGCATATCGAGAGGTTGGGTGTTTCTTCGTCGAAAACGATGAAAATGCAGCTTTCGACCGTTTTAGAATGAATTTCAACGAAAATCGAGAAATTTTCATGTTGCGAGTCTCTTTCGAGGTCTCAGTCGAACGGACCCTCGACAAGAAACCATACCGAGAGATTGGGTGTTAGTTCGTCTAAAACGTTGTAAATGCAGGTTTCGACTGTTTTTGACTGCGTTTCAAAGAAAAGCGAGAAATTTTCTTGTTGCGAGTCACTTTCGAGGTTCGAGTTGAACGGGCCATCGCCAAGATCGCATATCGAGAGGTTGGGTGTTTCTTCGTCGAAAACGATGAAAATGCAGGTTTCGATCGTTTTAGAATGAATTTCAACGAAATTCGAGAAATTTTCATGTTGCAAGTCACTGTCGAGGTTCCAGTCGAAGGTACCCTCGGCAAGAAGTCGTATCGAGAGATGATTTGATGTTTCTTCGTCGAAAACGATGAAAATGCAGATTTCGACTGTTTTTGAATGAATTTCAACGAAAATCGAGAAATTTTCATGTTGCGAGTCTCTTTCGAGGTCTCAGTCGAACGGACCCTCGACAAGAAACCATATCGAGAGATTGGGTGTTAGTTCGTCTAAAACGTTGTAAATGCAGGTTTCGACTGTTTTTGACTGCGTTTCAAAGAAAAGCGAGAAATTTTCTTGTTGCGAGTCACTTTCGAGGTTCGAGTTGAACGGGCCATCGCCAAGATCGCATATCGAGAGGTTGGGTGTTTCTTCGTCGAAAACGATGAAAATGCAGGTTTCGATCGTTTTAGAATGAATTTCAACGAAATTCGAGAAATTTTCATGTTGCAAGTCACTGTCGAGGTTCCAGTCGAAGGGACCCTCGGCAAGAAGTCTTATCGAGAGATTGGATGTTTCTTCGTCGAAAACGATGAAAATGCAGATTTCGACCGTTTTTGAATGAATTTAAACGAAAATCGAGAAATTTTCATCTTGTGAGTCACTTTCGAGGTTCCAGTCGAACGGACCCTCGACAAGAAATCATATCGAGAGATTGGGTGTTAGTTCGTCTAAAACGTTGTAAATGCAGGTTTCGACTGTTTTTGACTGCGTTTCAAAGAAAAGCGAGAAATTTTCTTGTTGCGAGTCACTTTCGAGGTTCGAGTTGAACGGGCCATCGCCAAGATCGCATATCGAGAGGTTGGGTGTTTCTTCGTCGAAAACGATGAAAATGAAGGTTTCGACTGTTTTTGACTGAATTTCAACGAAATTCGAGAAATGTTCATGTTGCGAGTCACTTTTGAGGTTTCAGTCGAACGGACCCTCGACAAGCAACCATATCGAGAGATTGGGTTAGTTCGTCTATAACGTTGTAAATGCAGGTTACGACTGTTCTTGACTGCGTTTCAAAGAAAAGCGAGAAATTTTCATGTTGCGAGTCACTTTCGAGGTTCGAGTTGAACGGGCCATCGCCAAGATCGCATATCGAGAGGTTGGGTGTTTCTTCGTCGAAAACGATGAAAATGCAGCTTTCGACCGTTTTAGAATGAATTTCAACGAAAATCGCGAAATTTTCAAGTTGCGAGTCACTTTCAAGTTTTCAGTCGAACGGACCCTCGACAAGAAAGCATATCGAGAGATTGGATGTTTCTTCGTCGAAAACGATGAAAATGCAGATTTCGACCGTTTTTGAATGAATTTAAACGAAAATCGAGAAATTTTCATCTTGCGAGTCACTTTCGAGGTTCGAGTTGAACGGGCCATCGACAAGAAAGCATATCGAGAGATTGGGTGTTAGTTCGTCCAAATCGATGAAACGGCAGGATTCGACTGTTTTTGATTGAATTTCAACGAAAATCGCGAAATTTTCATGTTGCAAGTCACTGTCGAGGTTCCAGTCGAACGGACCCTCGGCAAAAAGTAGTATCGAGAGATTGGATGTTAGTTCGTCTAAAGCGATGTACATGCAGGTTTCGACTGCTTTTGACTGCGTTTCAAAGAAAAGGGAGAAATTTTCATGTTGCGAGTCTCTTTCGAGGTTTCAGTCGAACGGACCCTCGACAAGCAACCATATCGAGAGATTGGGTTAGTTCGTCGAAAACGTTGTAAATGCAGGTTTCGACTGTTTTTGACTGCGTTTCAAAGAAAAGCGAGAAATTTTCATGTTGCGAGTCACTTTCGAGGTTTCAGTCGAACGGACCCTCGACAAGAAAGCATATCGAGAGATTGGGTGTTAGTTCGTCTAAAACGTTGTAAATGCAGGTTTCGACTGTTTTTGACTGCGTTTCAAAGAAAAGCGAGAAATTTTCTTGTTGCGAGTCACATTCGAGGTTCGAGTTGAACGGGCCATCGCCAAGATCGCATATCGAGAGATTGGGTGTTAGTTCGTCTAAAACGATGAAAATGGACGTTTCGACTGTTTTTGACAGCGTTTCAAAGAAAAGCGAGAAATTTTCATGTTGCGAGTCACTTTCGAGGTTTCAGTCGAACGGACCCTCGACAAGAAAGCATATCGAGAGATTGGGTGTTAGTTCGTCTAAAACGTTGTAAATGCAGGTTTCGACTGTTTTTGACTGCGTTTCAAAGAAAAGGGAGAAATTTTCATGTTGCGAGTCACTTTCGAGGTTCGAGTTGAACGGGCCATCGCCAAGATCGCATATCGAGAGGTTGGGTGTTTCTTCGTCGAAAACGATGAAAATGCAGCTTTCGACCGTTTTTGAATGAATTTAAACGAAAATCGAGAAATTTTCATCTTGCGAGTCACTTTCGAGGTTCGAGTTGAACGGGCCATCGACAAGAAAGCATATCGAGAGATTGGGTGTTAGTTCGTCCAAATCGATGAAACGGCAGGATTCGACTGTTTTTGATTGAATTTCAACGAAAATCGCGAAATTTTCATGTTGCAAGTCACTGTCGAGGTTCCAGTCGAACGGACCCTCGGCAAAAAGTAGTATCGAGAGATTGGATGTTAGTTCGTCTAAAGCGATGTACATGCAGGTTTCGACTGCTTTTGACTGCGTTTCAAAGAAAAGCGAGAAATTTTCATGTTGCGAGTCACTGTCGAGGTTCCAGTCGAAGGGACCCTCGGCAAGAAGTCTTATCGAGAGATTGGATGTTTCTTCGTCGAAAACGATGAAAATGCAGATTTCGACCGTTTTTGAATGAATTTAAACGAAAATCGAGAAATTTTCATCTTGTGAGTCACTTTCGAGGTTCCAGTCGAACGGACCCTCGACAAGAAATCATATCGAGAGATTGGGTGTTAGTTCGTCTAAAGCGATATACATGCAGGTTTCGACCGTTTTTGAATGAATTTAAACGAAAATCGAGAAATTTACATCTTGTGAGTCACTTTCGAGGTTCCAGTCGAACGGACCCTCGACAAGAAATCATATCGAGAGATTGGGTGTTAGTTCGTCTAAAACGTTGTAAATGCAGGTTTCGACTGTTTTTGAATCAATTTAAACGAAAATCGAGAAATTTTCATGTTGCGAGTCTCTTTCGAGGTTTCAGTCGAACGGACCCTCGTCAAGAAAGCATATCGAGAGATTGGGTGTTAGTTCGTCTAAAACGATGAAAATGGACGTTTCGACTGTTTTGGACAGCGTTTCAAAGAAAAGCGAGAAATTTTCATGTTGCGAGTCACTTTCGAGGTTTCAGTCGAACGGACCCTCGACAAGAAAGCATATCGAGAGATTGGGTGTTAGTTGGTCTAAAACGTTGTAAATGCAGGTTTCGACTGTTTTTGATTGAATTTCAACGAAATTCGAGAAATTTTCATGTTGCGAGTCACTTTCGAGGTTTCAGTCGAACGGACTCTCGACAAGGAAGCATATCGATAGATTGGGTGTTGGTTCGTCTAAAACGTTGTAAATGCAGGTTTCGACTGTTTTCGACTGAATTTCAACGAAATTCGAGAAATTTTCTTGTTGCGAGTCACTTTCAAGGTTCGAGTTGAACGGGCCATCGCCAAGATCGCATATCGAGAGGTTGGGTGTTTCTTCGTCGAAAACGATGAAAATGCAGCTTTCGACCGTTTTAGAATGAATTTCAACGAAAATCGAGAAATTTTCATCTTGCGAGTCACTTTCGAGGTTCCAGTCGAACGGACCCTCGACAAGATAGCATATCGAGAGATTGGGTGTTAGTTCGTCCAAAACGATGAAAATGCAGGTTTCGACTGTTTTTGACTGAATTTCAACGAAATTCGAGAAATTTTCATGTTGCGAGTCACTTTCGAGGTTTCAGTCGAACGGACTCTCGACAAGTATGCATATCGAGAGATTGGGTGTTAGTTCGTCCAAATCGATGAAACGGCAGGATTCGACTGTTTTTGATTGAATTTCAACGAAAATCGAGAAATTTTCATGTTGCAAGTCACTGTCGAGGTTCCAGTCGAACGGACCCTCGGCAAAAAGTCGTATCGAGAGATTGGATGTTAGTTCGTCGAAAACGATGAAAATGCAGCTTTCGACCGTTTTAGAATGAATTTCAACGAAAATCGAGAAATTTTCATGTTGCGAGTCTCTTTCGAGGTCTCAGTCGAACGGACCCTCGACAAGAAACCATATCGAGAGATTGGGTGTTAGTTCGTCTAAAACGTTGTAAATGCAGGTTTCGACTGTTTTTGACTGCGTTTCAAAGAAAAGCGAGAAATTTTCTTGTTGCGAGTCACTTTCGAGGTTCGAGTTGAACGGGCCATCGCCAAGATCGCATATCGAGAGGTTGGGTGTTTCTTCGTCGAAAACGATGAAAATGCAGATTTCGACTGTTTTTGAATGAATTTCAACGAAAATCGAGAAATTTTCATGTTGCGAGTCTCTTTCGAGGTCTCAGTCGAACGGACCCTCGACAAGAAACCATATCGAGAGATTGGGTGTTAGTTCGTCTAAAACGTTGTAAATGCAGGTTTCGACTGTTTTTGACTGCGTTTCAAAGAAAAGCGAGAAATTTTCTTGTTGCGAGTCACTTTCGAGGTTCGAGTTGAACGGGCCATCGCCAAGATCGCATATCGAGAGGTTGGGTGTTTCTTCGTCGAAAACGATGAAAATGCAGCTTTCGACCGTTTTAGAATGAATTTCAACGAAAATCGAGAAATTTTCATGTTGCGAGTCTCTTTCGAGGTCTCAGTCGAACGGACCCTCGACAAGAAACCATATCGAGAGATTGGGTGTTAGTTCGTCTAAAACGTTGTAAATGCAGGTTTCGACTGTTTTTGACTGCGTTTCAAAGAAAAGCGAGAAATTTTCTTGTTGCGAGTCACTTTCGAGGTTCGAGTTGAACGGGCCATCGCCAAGATCGCATATCGAGAGGTTGGGTGTTTCTTCGTCGAAAACGATGAAAATGCAGCTTTCGACCGTTTTAGAATGAATTTCAACGAAAATCGAGAAATTTTCATGTTGCGAGTCTCTTTCGAGGTCTCAGTCGAACGGACCCTCGACAAGAAACCATATCGAGAGATTGGGTGTTAGTTCGTCTAAAACGTTGTAAATGCAGGTTTCGACTGTTTTTGACTGCGTTTCAAAGAAAAGCGAGAAATTTTCTTGTTGCGAGTCACTTTCGAGGTTCGAGTTGAACGGGCCATCGCCAAGATCGCATATCGAGAGGTTGGGTGTTTCTTCGTCGAAAACGATGAAAATGCAGGTTTCGATCGTTTTAGAATGAATTTCAACGAAATTCGAGAAATTTTCATGTTGCAAGTCACTGTCGAGGTTCCAGTCGAAGGTACCCTCGGCAAGAAGTCGTATCGAGAGATGATTTGATGTTTCTTCGTCGAAAACGATGAAAATGCAGATTTCGACTGTTTTTGAATGAATTTCAACGAAAATCGAGAAATTTTCATGTTGCGAGTCTCTTTCGAGGTCTCAGTCGAACGGACCCTCGACAAGAAACCATATCGAGAGATTGGGTGTTAGTTCGTCTAAAACGTTGTAAATGCAGGTTTCGACTGTTTTTGACTGCGTTTCAAAGAAAAGCGAGAAATTTTCTTGTTGCGAGTCACTTTCGAGGTTCGAGTTGAACGGGCCATCGCCAAGATCGCATATCGAGAGGTTGGGTGTTTCTTCGTCGAAAACGATGAAAATGCAGGTTTCGATCGTTTTAGAATGAATTTCAACGAAATTCGAGAAATTTTCATGTTGCAAGTCACTGTCGAGGTTCCAGTCGAAGGGACCCTCGGCAAGAAGTCTTATCGAGAGATTGGATGTTTCTTCGTCGAAAACGATGAAAATGCAGATTTCGACCGTTTTTGAATGAATTTAAACGAAAATCGAGAAATTTTCATCTTGTGAGTCACTTTCGAGGTTCCAGTCGAACGGACCCTCGACAAGAAATCATATCGAGAGATTGGGTGTTAGTTCGTCTAAAACGTTGTAAATGCAGGTTTCGACTGTTTTTGACTGCGTTTCAAAGAAAAGCGAGAAATTTTCTTGTTGCGAGTCACTTTCGAGGTTCGAGTTGAACGGGCCATCGCCAAGATCGCATATCGAGAGGTTGGGTGTTTCTTCGTCGAAAACGATGAAAATGAAGGTTTCGACTGTTTTTGACTGAATTTCAACGAAATTCGAGAAATGTTCATGTTGCGAGTCACTTTTGAGGTTTCAGTCGAACGGACCCTCGACAAGCAACCATATCGAGAGATTGGTTTAGTTCGTCTATAACGTTGTAAATGCAGGTTACGACTGTTCTTGACTGCGTTTCAAAGAAAAGCGAGAAATTTTCATGTTGCGAGTCACTTTCGAGGTTCGAGTTGAACGGGCCATCGCCAAGATCGCATATCGAGAGGTTGGGTGTTTCTTCGTCGAAAACGATGAAAATGCAGCTTTCGACCGTTTTAGAATGAATTTCAACGAAAATCGCGAAATTTTCAAGTTGCGAGTCACTTTCAAGTTTTCAGTCGAACGGACCCTCGACAAGAAAGCATATCGAGAGATTGGATGTTTCTTCGTCGAAAACGATGAAAATGCAGATTTCGACCGTTTTTGAATGAATTTAAACGAAAATCGAGAAATTTTCATCTTGCGAGTCACTTTCGAGGTTCGAGTTGAACGGGCCATCGACAAGAAAGCATATCGAGAGATTGGGTGTTAGTTCGTCCAAATCGATGAAACGGCAGGATTCGACTGTTTTTGATTGAATTTCAACGAAAATCGCGAAATTTTCATGTTGCAAGTCACTGTCGAGGTTCCAGTCGAACGGACCCTCGGCAAAAAGTAGTATCGAGAGATTGGATGTTAGTTCGTCTAAAGCGATGTACATGCAGGTTTCGACTGCTTTTGACTGCGTTTCAAAGAAAAGCGAGAAATTTTCATGTTGCGAGTCACTTTCGAGGTTTCAGTCGAACGGACCCTCGACAAGAAAGCATATCGAGAGATTGGGTGTTAGTTCGTCTAAAACGTTGTAAATGCAGGTTTCGACTGTTTTTGACTGCGTTTCAAAGAAAAGGGAGAAATTTTCATGTTGCGAGTCTCTTTCGAGGTTTCAGTCGAACGGACCCTCGACAAGCAACCATATCGAGAGATTGGGTTAGTTCGTCGAAAACGTTGTAAATGCAGGTTTCGACTGTTTTTGACTGCGTTTCAAAGAAAAGCGAGAAATTTTCATGTTGCGAGTCACTTTCGAGGTTTCAGTCGAACGGACCCTCGACAAGAAAGCATATCGAGAGATTGGGTGTTAGTTCGTCTAAAACGTTGTAAATGCAGGTTTCGACTGTTTTTGACTGCGTTTCAAAGAAAAGCGAGAAATTTTCTTGTTGCGAGTCACATTCGAGGTTCGAGTTGAACGGGCCATCGCCAAGATCGCATATCGAGAGGTTGGGTGTTTCTTCGTCGAAAACGATGAAAATGCAGCTTTCGACCGTTTTAGAATGAATTTCAACGAAAATCGAGAAATTTTCATGTTGCGAGTCTCTTTCGAGGTCTCAGTCGAACGGACCCTCGACAAGAAACCATATCGAGAGATTGGGTGTTAGTTCGTCTAAAACGTTGTAAATGCAGGTTTCGACTGTTTTTGACTGCGTTTCAAAGAAAAGCGAGAAATTTTCTTGTTGCGAGTCACTTTCGAGGTTCGAGTTGAACGGGCCATCGCCAAGATCGCATATCGAGAGGTTGGGTGTTTCTTCGTCGAAAACGATGAAAATGCAGGTTTCGATCGTTTTAGAATGAATTTCAACGAAATTCGAGAAATTTTCATGTTGCAAGTCACTGTCGAGGTTCCAGTCGAAGGGACCCTCGGCAAGAAGTCTTATCGAGAGATTGGATGTTTCTTCGTCGAAAACGATGAAAATGCAGATTTCGACCGTTTTTGAATGAATTTAAACGAAAATCGAGAAATTTTCATCTTGTGAGTCACTTTCGAGGTTCCAGTCGAACGGACCCTCGACAAGAAATCATATCGAGAGATTGGGTGTTAGTTCGTCTAAAGCGATATACATGCAGGTTTCGACCGTTTTTGAATGAATTTAAACGAAAATCGAGAAATTTTCATCTTGTGAGTCACTTTCGAGGTTCCAGTCGAACGGACCCTCGACAAGAAATCATATCGAGAGATTGGGTGTTAGTTCGTCTAAAACGTTGTAAATGCAGGTTTCGACTGTTTTTGAATCAATTTAAACGAAAATCGAGAAATTTTCATGTTGCGAGTCTCTTTCGAGGTTTCAGTCGAACGGACCCTCGTCAAGAAAGCATATCGAGAGATTGGGTGTTAGTTCGTCTAAAACGATGAAAATGGACGTTTCGACTGTTTTTGACAGCGTTTCAAAGAAAAGCGAGAAATTTTCATGTTGCGAGTCACTTTCGAGGTTTCAGTCGAACGGACCCTCGACAAGAAAGCATATCGAGAGATTGGGTGTTAGTTGGTCTAAAACGTTGTAAATGCAGGTTTCGACTGTTTTTGACTGCGTTTCAAAGAAAAGGGAGAAATTTTCATGTTGCGAGTCACTTTCGAGGTTCGAGTTGAACGGGCCATCGACAAGAAAGCATATCGACAGATTGGGTGTTAGTTCGTCCAAATCGATGAAACGGCAGGATTCGACTGTTTTTGATTGAATTTCAACGAAAATCGAGAAATTTTCATGTTGCAAGTCACTGTCGAGGTACCAGTCGAAGGGACCCTCGGCAAGAAGTCTTATCGAGAAATTGGATGTTTCTTCGTCGAAAACGATGAAAATGCAGATTTCTACCGTTTTTGAATGAATTTAAACGAAAATCGAGAAATTTTCATCTTGCGAGTCACTTTCGAGGTTTCAGTCGAACGGACCCTCGACAAGAAAGCATATCGAGAGATTGGGTGTTAGTTCGTCAAAATCGATGAAACGGCAGGTTTCGACTGTTTTTGATTGAATTTCAACGAAATTCGAGAAATTTTCATGTTGCGAGTCACTTTCGAGGTTTCAGTCGAACGGACTCTCGACAAGGAAGCATATCGATAGATTGGGTGTTGGTTCGTCTAAAACGTTGTAAATGCAGGTTTCGACTGTTTTCGACTGAATTTCAACGAAATTCGAGAAATTTTCTTGTTGCGAGTCACTTTCGAGGTTCGAGTTGAACGGGCAATCGCCAAGATCGCATATTGAGAGGTTGGGTGTTCCTTCGTCGAAAACGATGAAAATGAAGGTTTCGACTGTTTTTGACTGAATTTCAACGAAATTCGAGAAATGTTCATGTTGCGAGTCACTTTTGAGGTTTCAGTCGAACGGACCCTCGACAAGCAACCATATCGAGAGATTGGGTTAGTTCGTCTATAACGTTGTAAATGCAGGTTACGACTGTTCTTGACTGCGTTTCAAAGAAAAGCGAGAAATTTTCATGTTGCGAGTCACTTTCGAGGTTCGAGTTGAACGGGCCATCGCCAAGATCGCATATCCAGAGGTTGGGTGTTTCTTCGTCGAAAACGATGAAAATACAGGTTTCGACCGTTTTTGAATGAATTTAAACGAAAATCGAGAAATTTTCATCTTGCGAGTCACTTTCGAGGTTTCAGTCGAACGGACCCTCGACAAGCAACCATATCGAGAGATTGGGTTAGTTCGTCTATAACGTTGTAAATGCAGGTTACGACTGTTCTTGACTGCGTTTCAAAGAAAAGCGAGAAATTTTCATGTTGCGAGTCACTTTCGAGGTTCGAGTTGAACGGGCCATCGCCAAGATCGCATATCCAGAGGTTGGGTGTTTCTTCGTCGAAAACGATGAAAATACAGGTTTCGACCGTTTTTGAATGAATTTAAACGAAAATCGAGAAATTTTCATCTTGCGAGTCACTTTCGAGGTTCCAGTCGAACGGACCCTCGACAAGAAATCATATCGAGAGATTGGGTGTTAGTTGGTCTAAAACGTTGTAAATGCAGGTTTCGACTGTTTTTGACTGCGTTTCAAAGAAAAGGGAGAAATTTTCATGTTGCGAGTCACTTTCGAGGTTCGAGTTGAAGGGACCCTCTCCAAGAAGTCGTATCGAGAGATGATTGGATGTTTCTTCGTCGAAAACGATGAAAATACAGATTTCGACCGTTTTTGAATGAATTTAAACGAAAATCGAGAAATTTTCATGTTGCGAGTCTCTTTCGAGGTTTCAGTCGAACGGACCCTCGACAAGCAACCATATCGAGAGATTGGGTTAGTTCGTCTATAACGTTGTAAATGCAGGTTACGACTGTTCTTGACTGCGTTTCAAAGAAAAGCGAGAAATTTTCATGTTGCGAGTCACTTTCGAGGTTCGAGTTGAACGGGCCATCGCCAAGATCGCATATCGAGAGGTTGGGTGTTTCTTCGTCGAAAACGATGAAAATGCAGCTTTCGACCGTTTTAGAATGAATTTCAACGAAAATCGAGAAATTTTCATCTTGCGAGTCACTTTCGAGGTTCCAGTCGAACGGACCCTCGACAAGATAGCATATCGAGAGATTGGGTGTTAGTTCGTCCAAAACGATGAAAATGCAGGTTTCGACTGTTTTTTACTGAATTTCAACGAAATTCGAGAAATTTTCATGTTGCGAGTCACTTTCGAGGTTTCAGTCGAACGGACTCTCGACAAGTATGCATGTCGATAGATCGGGTGTTAGTTCGTCCAAATCAATGAAACTGCAGATTTCGACTGTTTTTGAATCAATTTAAACGAAAATCGAGAAATTTTCATGTTGCGAGTCTCTTTCGAGGTTTCAGTCGAACGGACCCTCGTCAAGAAAGCATATCGAGAGATTGGGTGTTAGTTCGTCTAAAACGATGAAAATGGACGTTTCGACTGTTTTTGACAGCGTTTCAAAGAAAAGCGAGAAATTTTCATGTTGCGAGTCACTTTCGAGGTTTCAGTCGAACGGACCCTCGACAAGATAGCATATCGAGAGATTGGGTGTTAGTTCGTCTAAAACGATGAAAATGCAGGTTTCGACTGTTTTTGACTGAATTTCAACGAAATTCGAGAAATTTTCATGTTGCGAGTCACTTTCGAGGTTTCAGTCGAACGGACTCTCGACAAGTATGCATGTCGCTATCGAGTGTTAGTTCGTCCAAACCAATGAAACTGCAGGTTTCGACTGTTTTTGAATCAATTTAAACGAAAATCGAGAAATTTTCATCTTGCGATTCACTTTCGAGGTTCCAGTCGAACGGACCCTCGTCAAGAAAGCATATCGAGAGATTGGGTGTTAGTTCGTCTAAAACGATGAAAATGAAGGTTTCGACTGTTTTTGACTGAATTTCAACGAAATTCGAGAAATTTTCATGTTGCAAGTCACTGTCGAGGTTCCAGTCGAAGGGACCCTCGGCAAGAAGTCGTATCGAGAGGATTGGATGTTTCTTCGTCGAAAACGATGAAAATGCAGATTTCGACCGGTTTTGAATCAATTTAATCGAAAATCGAGAAATTTTCATGTTGTGAGTCTCTTTCGAGGTTTCAGTCGAACGGACCCTCGTCAAGAAAGCATATCGAGAGATTGGGTGTTAGTTCGTCTAAAACGATGAAAATGGACGTTTCGACTGTTTTTGACAGCGTTTCAAAGAAAAGCGAGAAATTTTCATGTTGCGAGTCACTTTCGAGCTTTCAGTCGAACGGACCCTCGACAAGAAAGCATATCGAGAGATTGGGTGTTAGTTGGTCTAAAACGTTGTAAATGCAGGTTTCGACAGTTTTTGACTGCGTTTCAAAGAAAAGGGAGAAATTTTCATGTTGCGAATCACTTTCGAGGTTCGAGTTGAACGGGCCATCGACAAGAAAGCATATCGACAGATTGGGTGTTAGTTCGTCCAAATCGATGAAACGGCAGGATTCGACTGTTTTTGATTGAATTTCAACGAAAATCGAGAAATTTTCATGTTGCAAGTCACTGTCGAGGTACCAGTCGAAGGGACCCTCGGCAAGAAGTCTTATCGAGAAATTGGATGTTTCTTCGTCGAAAACGATGAAAATGCAGATTTCTACCGTTTTTGAATGAATTTAAACGAAAATCGAGAAATTTTCATCTTGCCAGTCACTTTCGAGGTTCCAGTCGAAGGGACCCTCTCCAAGAAGTCGTATCGAGAGATGATTGGATGTTTCTTCGTCGAAAACGATGAAAATACAGATTTCGACCGTTTTTGAATGAATTTAAACGAAAATCGAGAAATTTTCATGTTGCGAGTCTCTTTCGAGGTTTCAGTCGAACGGACCCTCGACAAGAAAGCATATCGAGAGATTGGGTGTTAGTTCGTCTAAAACGTTGTAAATGCAGGTTTCGACTGTTTTTGACTGAATTTCAACGAAATTCGAGAAATTTTCTTGTTGCGAGTCACTTTCGAGGTTCGAGTTGAACGGGCCATCGCCAAGATCGCATATTGAGAGGTTGGGTGTTTCTTCGTCGAAAACGATGAAAATGAAGGTTTCGACTGTTTTTGACTGAATTTCAACGAAATTCGAGAAATGTTCATGTTGCGAGTCACTGTTGAGGTTTCAGTCGAACGGACCCTCGACAAGCAACCATATCGAGAGATTGGGTTAGTTCGTCTATAACGTTGTAAATGCAGGTTACGACTGTTCTTGACTGCGTTTCAAAGAAAAGCGAGAAATTTTCATGTTGCGAGTCACTTTCGAGGTTCGAGTTGAACGGGCCATCGCCAAGATCGCATATCGAGAGGTTGGGTGTTTCTTCGTCGAAAACGATGAAAATGCAGATTTCGACTGTTTTTGAATGAATTTCAACGAAAATCGAGAAATTTTCATGTTGCGAGTCACTTTCGAGGTTCCAGTCGAACGGACCCTCGACAAGAAGTCTTATCGAGAGATTGGATGTTTCTTCGTCGAAAACGATGAAAATGCAGATTTCGACCGTTTTTGAATGAATTTAAACGAAAATCGAGAAATTTTCATCTTGCGAGTCACTTTCGAGGTTCGAGTTGAACGGGCCATCGACAAGAAAGCATATCGAGAGATTGGGTGTTAGTTCGTCCAAATCGATGAAACGGCAGGATTCGACTGTTTTTGATTGAATTTCAACGAAAATCGAGAAATTTTCATGTTGCAAGTCACTGTCGAGGTTCCAGTCGAACGGACCCTCGGCAAAAAGTCGTATCGAGAGATTGGATGTTAGTTCGTCTAAAGCGATGTACATGCAGGTTTCGACTGCTTTTGACTGCGTTTCAAAGAAAAGGGAGAAATTTTCATGTTGCGAGTCTCTTTCGAGGTTTCAGTCGAACGGACCCTCGACAAGAAAGCATATCGAGAGATTGGGTGTTAGTTCGTCTAAAACGTTGTAAATGCAGGTTTCGACTGTTTTTGACTGCGTTTCAAAGAAAAGCGAGAAATTTTCTTGTTGCGAGTCACTTTCGAGGTTCGAGTTGAACGGGCCATCGCCAAGATCGCATATCGAGAGGTTGGGTGTTTCTTCGTCGAAAACGATGAAAATGCAGCTTTCGACCGTTTTAGAATGAATTTCAACGAAAATCGAGAAATTTTCATGTTGCGAGTCTCTTTCGAGGTCTCAGTCGAACGGACCCTCGACAAGAAACCATATCGAGAGATTGGGTGTTAGTTCGTCTAAAACGTTGTAAATGCAGGTTTCGACTGTTTTCGACTGAATTTCAACGAAATTCGAGAAATTTTCTTGTTGCGAGTCACTGTCGAGGTTCCAGTCGAAGGGACCCTCGGCAAGAAGTCTTATCGAGAGATTGGATGTTTCTTCGTCGAAAACGATGAAAATGCAGATTTCGACCGTTTTTGAATGAATTTAAACGAAAATCGAGAAATTTTCATCTTGTGAGTCACTTTCGAGGTTCCAGTCGAACGGACCCTCGACAAGAAATCATATCGAGAGATTGGGTGTTAGTTCGTCTAAAGCGATATACATGCAGGTTTCGACCGTTTTTGAATGAATTTAAACGAAAATCGAGAAATTTACATCTTGTGAGTCACTTTCGAGGTTCCAGTCGAACGGACCCTCGACAAGAAATCATATCGAGAGATTGGGTGTTAGTTCGTCTAAAACGTTGTAAATGCAGGTTTCGACTGTTTTTGAATCAATTTAAACGAAAATCGAGAAATTTTCATGTTGCGAGTCTCTTTCGAGGTTTCAGTCGAACGGACCCTCGTCAAGAAAGCATATCGAGAGATTGGGTGTTAGTTCGTCTAAAACGATGAAAATGGACGTTTCGACTGTTTTGGACAGCGTTTCAAAGAAAAGCGAGAAATTTTCATGTTGCGAGTCACTTTCGAGGTTTCAGTCGAACGGACCCTCGACAAGAAAGCATATCGAGAGATTGGGTGTTAGTTGGTCTAAAACGTTGTAAATGCAGGTTTCGACTGTTTTTGATTGAATTTCAACGAAATTCGAGAAATTTTCATGTTGCGAGTCACTTTCGAGGTTTCAGTCGAACGGACTCTCGACAAGGAAGCATATCGATAGATTGGGTGTTGGTTCGTCTAAAACGTTGTAAATGCAGGTTTCGACTGTTTTCGACTGAATTTCAACGAAATTCGAGAAATTTTCTTGTTGCGAGTCACTTTCAAGGTTCGAGTTGAACGGGCCATCGCCAAGATCGCATATCGAGAGGTTGGGTGTTTCTTCGTCGAAAACGATGAAAATGCAGCTTTCGACCGTTTTAGAATGAATTTCAACGAAAATCGAGAAATTTTCATCTTGCGAGTCACTTTCGAGGTTCCAGTCGAACGGACCCTCGACAAGATAGCATATCGAGAGATTGGGTGTTAGTTCGTCCAAAACGATGAAAATGCAGGTTTCGACTGTTTTTGACTGAATTTCAACGAAATTCGAGAAATTTTCATGTTGCGAGTCACTTTCGAGGTTTCAGTCGAACGGACTCTCGACAAGTATGCATATCGAGAGATTGGGTGTTAGTTCGTCCAAATCGATGAAACGGCAGGATTCGACTGTTTTTGATTGAATTTCAACGAAAATCGAGAAATTTTCATGTTGCAAGTCACTGTCGAGGTTCCAGTCGAACGGACCCTCGGCAAAAAGTCGTATCGAGAGATTGGATGTTAGTTCGTCTAAAGCGATGTACATGCAGGTTTCGACTGCTTTTGACTGCGTTTCAAAGAAAAGCGAGAAATTTTCATGTTGCGAGTCACTTTCGAGGTTTCAGTCGAACGGACCCTCGACAAGAAAGCATATCTAGAGATTGGGTGTTAGTTCGTCTAACACGTTGTAAATGCAGGTTTCGACTGTTTGTGACTGCGTTTCAAAGAAAAGGGAGAAATTTTCATGTTGCGAGTCACTTTCGAGGTTCGAGTTGAACGGACTCTCGACAAGGAAGCATATCGATAGATTGGGTGTTGGTTCGTCCAAATCGATGAAACTGCAGGTTTCGACCGTTTTTGAATGAATTTAATGGAAAATCGAGAAATTTTCATGTTGCGAGTCTCTTTCGAGGTTTCAGTCGAACGGACCCTCGACAAGCAACCATATCGAGAGATTGGGTTAGTTCGTCGAAAACGTTGTAAATGCAGGTTTCGACTGTTTTTGACTGCGTTTCAAAGAAAAGCGAGAAATTTTCATGTTGCGAGTCACTTTAGAGGTTCGAGTTGAACGGACCATCGCCAAAATCGCATATCGAGTCGTTGGGTGTTTCTTCGTCGAAAACGATGAAAATGCAGGTTTCGACCGTTTTAGAATGAATTTCTACGAAAATCGAGAAATTTTCATCTTGCGAGTCACTTTCGAGGTTCGAGTTGAACGGACCCTCGACAAGAAAGCATATCGAGAGATTGGGTGTTAGTTCGTCCAAATCGATGAAACGGCAGGATTCGACTGTTTTTGATTGAATTTCAACGAAAATCGAGAAATTTTCATGTTGCAAGTCACTGTCGAGGTTCCAGTCGAACGGACCCTCGGCAAAAAGTAGTATCGAGAGATTGGATGTTAGTTCGTCTAAAGCGATGTACATGCAGGTTTCGACTGCTTTTGACTGCGTTTCAAAGAAAAGCGAGAAATTTTCATGTTGCGAGTCACTTTCGAGGTTTCAGTCGAACGGACCCTCGACAAGAAAGCATATCGAGAGATTGGGTGTTAGTTCGTCTAAAACGTTGTAAATGCAGGTTTCGACTGTTTTTGACTGCGTTTCAAAGAAAAGGGAGAAATTTTCATGTTGCGAGTCACTTTCGAGGTTCGAGTTGAACGGGCCATCGCCAAGATCGCATATCGAGAGGTTGGGTGTTTCTTCGTCGAAAACGATGAAAATGCAGCTTTCGACCGTTTTAGAATGAATTTCAACGAAAATCGAGAAATTTTCATGTTGCGAGTCTCTTTCGAGGTCTCAGTCGAACGGACCCTCGACAAGAAACCATATCGAGAGATTGGGTGTTAGTTCGTCTAAAACGATGAAAATGCAGCTTTCGACCGTTTTAGAATGAATTTCAACGAAAATCGAGAAATTTTCATGTTGCGAGTCTCTTTCGAGGTCTCAGTCGAACGGACCCTCGACAAGAAACCATATCGAGAGATTGGGTGTTAGTTCGTCTAAAACGTTGTAAATGCAGGTTTCGACTGTTTTTGACTGCGTTTCAAAGAAAAGCGAGAAATTTTCTTGTTGCGAGTCACTTTCGAGGTTCGAGTTGAACGGGCCATCGCCAAGATCGCATATCGAGAGGTTGGGTGTTTCTTCGTCGAAAACGATGAAAATGCAGGTTTCGATCGTTTTAGAATGAATTTCAACGAAATTCGAGAAATTTTCATGTTGCAAGTCACTGTCGAGGTTCCAGTCGAAGGTACCCTCGGCAAGAAGTCGTATCGAGAGATGATTTGATGTTTCTTCGTCGAAAACGATGAAAATGCAGATTTCGACTGTTTTTGAATGAATTTCAACGAAAATCGAGAAATTTTCATGTTGCGAGTCTCTTTCGAGGTCTCAGTCGAACGGACCCTCGACAAGAAACCATATCGAGAGATTGGGTGTTAGTTCGTCTAAAACGTTGTAAATGCAGGTTTCGACTGTTTTTGACTGCGTTTCAAAGAAAAGCGAGAAATTTTCTTGTTGCGAGTCACTTTCGAGGTTCGAGTTGAACGGGCCATCGCCAAGATCGCATATCGAGAGGTTGGGTGTTTCTTCGTCGAAAACGATGAAAATGCAGGTTTCGATCGTTTTAGAATGAATTTCAACGAAATTCGAGAAATTTTCATGTTGCAAGTCACTGTCGAGGTTCCAGTCGAAGGGACCCTCGGCAAGAAGTCTTATCGAGAGATTGGATGTTTCTTCGTCGAAAACGATGAAAATGCAGATTTCGACCGTTTTTGAATGAATTTAAACGAAAATCGAGAAATTTTCATCTTGTGAGTCACTTTCGAGGTTCCAGTCGAACGGACCCTCGACAAGAAATCATATCGAGAGATTGGGTGTTAGTTCGTCTAAAACGTTGTAAATGCAGGTTTCGACTGTTTTTGACTGCGTTTCAAAGAAAAGCGAGAAATTTTCTTGTTGCGAGTCACTTTCGAGGTTCGAGTTGAACGGGCCATCGCCAAGATCGCATATCGAGAGGTTGGGTGTTTCTTCGTCGAAAACGATGAAAATGCAGCTTTCGACCGTTTTAGAATGAATTTCAACGAAAATCGAGAAATTTTCATGTTGCGAGTCTCTTTCGAGGTCTCAGTCGAACGGACCCTCGACAAGAAACCATATCGAGAGATTGGGTGTTAGTTCGTCTAAAACGTTGTAAATGCAGGTTTCGACTGTTTTTGACTGCGTTTCAAAGAAAAGCGAGAAATTTTCTTGTTGCGAGTCACTTTCGAGGTTCGAGTTGAACGGGCCATCGCCAAGATCGCATATCGAGAGGTTGGGTGTTTCTTCGTCGAAAACGATGAAAATGCAGGTTTCGATCGTTTTAGAATGAATTTCAACGAAATTCGAGAAATTTTCATGTTGCAAGTCACTGTCGAGGTTCCAGTCGAAGGGACCCTCGGCAAGAAGTCTTATCGAGAGATTGGATGTTTCTTCGTCGAAAACGATGAAAATGCAGATTTCGACCGTTTTTGAATGAATTTAAACGAAAATCGAGAAATTTTCATCTTGTGAGTCACTTTCGAGGTTCCAGTCGAACGGACCCTCGACAAGAAATCATATCGAGAGATTGGGTGTTAGTTCGTCTAAAGCGATATACATGCAGGTTTCGACCGTTTTTGAATGAATTTAAACGAAAATCGAGAAATTTTCATCTTGTGAGTCACTTTCGAGGTTCCAGTCGAACGGACCCTCGACAAGAAATCATATCGAGAGATTGGGTGTTAGTTCGTCTAAAACGTTGTAAATGCAGGTTTCGACTGTTTTTGAATCAATTTAAACGAAAATCGAGAAATTTTCATGTTGCGAGTCTCTTTCGAGGTTTCAGTCGAACGGACCCTCGTCAAGAAAGCATATCGAGAGATTGGGTGTTAGTTCGTCTAAAACGATGAAAATGGACGTTTCGACTGTTTTTGACAGCGTTTCAAAGAAAAGCGAGAAATTTTCATGTTGCGAGTCACTTTCGAGGTTTCAGTCGAACGGACCCTCGACAAGAAAGCATATCGAGAGATTGGGTGTTAGTTCGTCTAAAACGTTGTAAATGCAGGTTTCGACTGTTTTTGACTGCGTTTCAAAGAAAAGGGAGAAATTTTCATGTTGCGAGTCACTTTCGAGGTTCGAGTTGAACGGGCCATCGCCAAGATCGCATATCGAGAGGTTGGGTGTTTCTTCGTCGAAAACGATGAAAATGCAGCTTTCGACCGTTTTTGAATGAATTTAAACGAAAATCGAGAAATTTTCATCTTGCGAGTCACTTTCGAGGTTCGAGTTGAACGGGCCATCGACAAGAAAGCATATCGAGAGATTGGGTGTTAGTTCGTCCAAATCGATGAAACGGCAGGATTCGACTGTTTTTGATTGAATTTCAACGAAAATCGCGAAATTTTCATGTTGCAAGTCACTGTCGAGGTTCCAGTCGAACGGACCCTCGGCAAAAAGTAGTATCGAGAGATTGGATGTTAGTTCGTCTAAAGCGATGTACATGCAGGTTTCGACTGCTTTTGACTGCGTTTCAAAGAAAAGCGAGAAATTTTCATGTTGCGAGTCACTGTCGAGGTTCCAGTCGAAGGGACCCTCGGCAAGAAGTCTTATCGAGAGATTGGATGTTTCTTCGTCGAAAACGATGAAAATGCAGATTTCGACCGTTTTCGAATGAATTTAAACGAAAATCGAGAAATTTTCATCTTGTGAGTCACTTTCGAGGTTCCAGTCGAACGGACCCTCGACAAGAAATCATATCGAGAGATTGGGTGTTAGTTCGTCTAAAGCGATATACATGCAGGTTTCGACCGTTTTTGAATGAATTTAAACGAAAATCGAGAAATTTACATCTTGTGAGTCACTTTCGAGGTTCCAGTCGAACGGACCCTCGACAAGAAATCATATCGAGAGATTGGGTGTTAGTTCGTCTAAAACGTTGTAAATGCAGGTTTCGACTGTTTTTGAATCAATTTAAACGAAAATCGAGAAATTTTCATGTTGCGAGTCACTTTCGAGGTTCGAGTTGAACGGACTCTCGACAAGGAAGCATATCGATAGATTGGGTGTTGGTTCGTCCAAATCGATGAAACTGCAGGTTTCGACCGTTTTTGAATGAATTTAATGGAAAATCGAGAAATTTTCATGTTGCGAGTCTCTTTCGAGGTTTCAGTCGAACGGACCCTCGACAAGCAACCATATCGAGAGATTGGGTTAGTTCGTCGAAAACGTTGTAAATGCAGGTTTCGACTGTTTTTGACTGCGTTTCAAAGAAAAGCGAGAAATTTTCATGTTGCGAGTCACTTTAGAGGTTCGAGTTGAACGGACCATCGCCAAAATCGCATATCGAGTCGTTGGGTGTTTCTTCGTCGAAAACGATGAAAATGCAGGTTTCGACCGTTTTAGAATGAATTTCTACGAAAATCGAGAAATTTTCATCTTGCGAGTCACTTTCGAGGTTCGAGTTGAACGGACCCTCGACAAGAAAGCATATCGAGAGATTGGATGTTTCTTCGTCGAAAACGATGAAAATGCAGATTTCGACCGTTTTTGAATGAATTTAAACGAAAATCGAGAAATTTTCATCTTGCGAGTCACTTTCGAGGTTCGAGTTGAACGGGCCATCGACAAGAAAGCATATCGAGAGATTGGGTGTTAGTTCGTCCAAATCGATGAAACGGCAGGATTCGACTGTTTTTGATTGAATTTCAACGAAAATCGCGAAATTTTCATGTTGCAAGTCACTGTCGAGGTTCCAGTCGAACGGACCCTCGGCAAAAAGTAGTATCGAGAGATTGGATGTTAGTTCGTCTAAAGCGATGTACATGCAGGTTTCGACTGCTTTTGACTGCGTTTCAAAGAAAAGCGAGAAATTTTCATGTTGCGAGTCACTTTCGAGGTTTCAGTCGAACGGACCCTCGACAAGAAAGCATATCGAGAGATTGGGTGTTAGTTCGTCTAAAACGTTGTAAATGCAGGTTTCGACTGTTTTTGACTGCGTTTCAAAGAAAAGGGAGAAATTTTCATGTTGCGAGTCACTTTCGAGGTTCGAGTTGAACGGGCCATCGCCAAGATCGCATATCGAGAGGTTGGGTGTTTCTTCGTCGAAAACGATGAAAATGCAGCTTTCGACCGTTTTAGAATGAATTTCAACGAAAATCGAGAAATTTTCATGTTGCGAGTCTCTTTCGAGGTCTCAGTCGAACGGACCCTCGACAAGAAACCATATCGAGAGATTGGGTGTTAGTTCGTCTAAAACGTTGTAAATGCAGGTTTCGACTGTTTTTGACTGCGTTTCAAAGAAAAGCGAGAAATTTTCTTGTTGCGAGTCACTTTCGAGGTTCGAGTTGAACGGGCCATCGCCAAGATCGCATATCGAGAGGTTGGGTGTTTCTTCGTCGAAAACGATGAAAATGCAGCTTTCGACCGTTTTAGAATGAATTTCAACGAAAATCGAGAAATTTTCATGTTGCGAGTCTCTTTCGAGGTCTCAGTCGAACGGACCCTCGACAAGAAACCATATCGAGAGATTGGGTGTTAGTTCGTCTAAAACGTTGTAAATGCAGGTTTCGACTGTTTTTGACTGCGTTTCAAAGAAAAGCGAGAAATTTTCTTGTTGCGAGTCACTTTCGAGGTTCGAGTTGAACGGGCCATCGCCAAGATCGCATATCGAGAGGTTGGGTGTTTCTTCGTCGAAAACGATGAAAATGCAGGTTTCGATCGTTTTAGAATGAATTTCAACGAAATTCGAGAAATTTTCATGTTGCAAGTCACTGTCGAGGTTCCAGTCGAAGGTACCCTCGGCAAGAAGTCGTATCGAGAGATGATTTGATGTTTCTTCGTCGAAAACGATGAAAATGCAGATTTCGACTGTTTTTGAATGAATTTCAACGAAAATCGAGAAATTTTCATGTTGCGAGTCTCTTTCGAGGTCTCAGTCGAACGGACCCTCGACAAGAAACCATATCGAGAGATTGGGTGTTAGTTCGTCTAAAACGTTGTAAATGCAGGTTTCGACTGTTTTTGACTGCGTTTCAAAGAAAAGCGAGAAATTTTCTTGTTGCGAGTCACTTTCGAGGTTCGAGTTGAACGGGCCATCGCCAAGATCGCATATCGAGAGGTTGGGTGTTTCTTCGTCGAAAACGATGAAAATGCAGGTTTCGATCGTTTTAGAATGAATTTCAACGAAATTCGAGAAATTTTCATGTTGCAAGTCACTGTCGAGGTTCCAGTCGAAGGGACCCTCGGCAAGAAGTCTTATCGAGAGATTGGATGTTTCTTCGTCGAAAACGATGAAAATGCAGATTTCGACCGTTTTTGAATGAATTTAAACGAAAATCGAGAAATTTTCATCTTGTGAGTCACTTTCGAGGTTCCAGTCGAACGGACCCTCGACAAGAAATCATATCGAGAGATTGGGTGTTAGTTCGTCTAAAACGTTGTAAATGCAGGTTTCGACTGTTTTTGACTGCGTTTCAAAGAAAAGCGAGAAATTTTCTTGTTGCGAGTCACTTTCGAGGTTCGAGTTGAACGGGCCATCGCCAAGATCGCATATCGAGAGGTTGGGTGTTTCTTCGTCGAAAACGATGAAAATGAAGGTTTCGACTGTTTTTGACTGAATTTCAACGAAATTCGAGAAATGTTCATGTTGCGAGTCACTTTTGAGGTTTCAGTCGAACGGACCCTCGACAAGCAACCATATCGAGAGATTGGGTTAGTTCGTCTATAACGTTGTAAATGCAGGTTACGACTGTTCTTGACTGCGTTTCAAAGAAAAGCGAGAAATTTTCATGTTGCGAGTCACTTTCGAGGTTCGAGTTGAACGGGCCATCGCCAAGATCGCATATCGAGAGGTTGGGTGTTTCTTCGTCGAAAACGATGAAAATGCAGCTTTCGACCGTTTTAGAATGAATTTCAACGAAAATCGCGAAATTTTCAAGTTGCGAGTCACTTTCAAGTTTTCAGTCGAACGGACCCTCGACAAGAAAGCATATCGAGAGATTGGATGTTTCTTCGTCGAAAACGATGAAAATGCAGATTTCGACCGTTTTTGAATGAATTTAAACGAAAATCGAGAAATTTTCATCTTGCGAGTCACTTTCGAGGTTCGAGTTGAACGGGCCATCGACAAGAAAGCATATCGAGAGATTGGGTGTTAGTTCGTCCAAATCGATGAAACGGCAGGATTCGACTGTTTTTGATTGAATTTCAACGAAAATCGAGAAATTTTCATCTTGCGAGTCACTTTCGAGGTTCGAGTTGAACGGGCCATCGACAAGAAAGCATATCGAGAGATTGGGTGTTAGTTCGTCCAAATCGATGAAACGGCAGGATTCGACTGTTTTTGATTGAATTTCAACGAAAATCGAGAAATTTTCATGTTGCAAGTCACTGTCGAGGTTCCAGTCGAACGGACCCTCGGCAAAAAGTCGTATCGAGAGATTGGATGTTAGTTCGTCTAAAGCGATGTACATGCAGGTTTCGACTGCTTTTGACTGCGTTTCAAAGAAAAGGGAGAAATTTTCATGTTGCGAGTCTCTTTCGAGGTTTCAGTCGAACGGACCCTCGACAAGCAACCATATCGAGAGATTGGGTTAGTTCGTCGAAAACGTTGTAAATGCAGGTTTCGACTGTTTTTGACTGCGTTTCAAAGAAAAGCGAGAAATTTTCATGTTGCGAGTCACTTTCGAGGTTTCAGTCGAACGGACCCTCGACAAGAAAGCATATCGAGAGATTGGGTGTTAGTTCGTCTAAAACGTTGTAAATGCAGGTTTCGACTGTTTTTGACTGCGTTTCAAAGAAAAGCGAGAAATTTTCTTGTTGCGAGTCACATTCGAGGTTCGAGTTGAACGGGCCATCGCCAAGATCGCATATCGAGAGGTTGGGTGTTTCTTCGTCGAAAACGATGAAAATGCAGCTTTCGACCGTTTTAGAATGAATTTCAACGAAAATCGAGAAATTTTCATGTTGCGAGTCTCTTTCGAGGTCTCAGTCGAACGGACCCTCGACAAGAAACCATATCGAGAGATTGGGTGTTAGTTCGTCTAAAACGTTGTAAATGCAGGTTTCGACTGTTTTTGACTGCGTTTCAAAGAAAAGCGAGAAATTTTCTTGTTGCGAGTCACTTTCGAGGTTCGAGTTGAACGGGCCATCGCCAAGATCGCATATCGAGAGGTTGGGTGTTTCTTCGTCGAAAACGATGAAAATGCAGGTTTCGATCGTTTTAGAATGAATTTCAACGAAATTCGAGAAATTTTCATGTTGCAAGTCACTGTCGAGGTTCCAGTCGAAGGGACCCTCGGCAAGAAGTCTTATCGAGAGATTGGATGTTTCTTCGTCGAAAACGATGAAAATGCAGATTTCGACCGTTTTTGAATGAATTTAAACGAAAATCGAGAAATTTTCATCTTGTGAGTCACTTTCGAGGTTCCAGTCGAACGGACCCTCGACAAGAAATCATATCGAGAGATTGGGTGTTAGTTCGTCTAAAGCGATATACATGCAGGTTTCGACCGTTTTTGAATGAATTTAAACGAAAATCGAGAAATTTTCATCTTGTGAGTCACTTTCGAGGTTCCAGTCGAACGGACCCTCGACAAGAAATCATATCGAGAGATTGGGTGTTAGTTCGTCTAAAACGTTGTAAATGCAGGTTTCGACTGTTTTTGAATCAATTTAAACGAAAATCGAGAAATTTTCATGTTGCGAGTCTCTTTCGAGGTTTCAGTCGAACGGACCCTCGTCAAGAAAGCATATCGAGAGATTGGGTGTTAGTTCGTCTAAAACGATGAAAATGGACGTTTCGACTGTTTTTGACAGCGTTTCAAAGAAAAGCGAGAAATTTTCATGTTGCGAGTCACTTTCGAGGTTTCAGTCGAACGGACCCTCGACAAGAAAGCATATCGAGAGATTGGGTGTTAGTTGGTCTAAAACGTTGTAAATGCAGGTTTCGACTGTTTTTGACTGCGTTTCAAAGAAAAGGGAGAAATTTTCATGTTGCGAGTCACTTTCGAGGTTCGAGTTGAACGGGCCATCGACAAGAAAGCATATCGACAGATTGGGTGTTAGTTCGTCCAAATCGATGAAACGGCAGGATTCGACTGTTTTTGATTGAATTTCAACGAAAATCGAGAAATTTTCATGTTGCAAGTCACTGTCGAGGTACCAGTCGAAGGGACCCTCGGCAAGAAGTCTTATCGAGAAATTGGATGTTTCTTCGTCGAAAACGATGAAAATGCAGATTTCTACCGTTTTTGAATGAATTTAAACGAAAATCGAGAAATTTTCATCTTGCGAGTCACTTTCGAGGTTTCAGTCGAACGGACCCTCGACAAGAAAGCATATCGAGAGATTGGGTGTTAGTTCGTCAAAATCGATGAAACGGCAGGTTTCGACTGTTTTTGATTGAATTTCAACGAAATTCGAGAAATTTTCATGTTGCGAGTCACTTTCGAGGTTTCAGTCGAACGGACTCTCGACAAGGAAGCATATCGATAGATTGGGTGTTGGTTCGTCTAAAACGTTGTAAATGCAGGTTTCGACTGTTTTCGACTGAATTTCAACGAAATTCGAGAAATTTTCTTGTTGCGAGTCACTTTCGAGGTTCGAGTTGAACGGGCAATCGCCAAGATCGCATATTGAGAGGTTGGGTGTTCCTTCGTCGAAAACGATGAAAATGAAGGTTTCGACTGTTTTTGACTGAATTTCAACGAAATTCGAGAAATGTTCATGTTGCGAGTCACTTTTGAGGTTTCAGTCGAACGGACCCTCGACAAGCAACCATATCGAGAGATTGGGTTAGTTCGTCTATAACGTTGTAAATGCAGGTTACGACTGTTCTTGACTGCGTTTCAAAGAAAAGCGAGAAATTTTCATGTTGCGAGTCACTTTCGAGGTTCGAGTTGAACGGGCCATCGCCAAGATCGCATATCCAGAGGTTGGGTGTTTCTTCGTCGAAAACGATGAAAATACAGGTTTCGACCGTTTTTGAATGAATTTAAACGAAAATCGAGAAATTTTCATCTTGCGAGTCACTTTCGAGGTTCCAGTCGAACGGACCCTCGACAAGAAATCATATCGAGAGATTGGGTGTTAGTTCGTCTAAAGCGATATACATGCAGGTTTCGACCGTTTTTGAATGAATTTAAACGAAAATCGAGAAATTTTCATCTTGTGAGTCACTTTCGAGGTTCCAGTCGAACGGACCCTCGACAAGAAATCATATCGAGAGATTGGGTGTTAGTTGGTCTAAAACGTTGTAAATGCAGGTTTCGACTGTTTTTGACTGCGTTTCAAAGAAAAGGGAGAAATTTTCATGTTGCGAGTCACTTTCGAGGTTCGAGTTGAAGGGACCCTCTCCAAGAAGTCGTATCGAGAGATGATTGGATGTTTCTTCGTCGAAAACGATGAAAATACAGATTTCGACCGTTTTTGAATGAATTTAAACGAAAATCGAGAAATTTTCATGTTGCGAGTCTCTTTCGAGGTTTCAGTCGAACGGACCCTCGACAAGCAACCATATCGAGAGATTGGGTTAGTTCGTCTATAACGTTGTAAATGCAGGTTACGACTGTTCTTGACTGCGTTTCAAAGAAAAGCGAGAAATTTTCATGTTGCGAGTCACTTTCGAGGTTCGAGTTGAACGGGCCATCGCCAAGATCGCATATCGAGAGGTTGGGTGTTTCTTCGTCGAAAACGATGAAAATGCAGCTTTCGACCGTTTTAGAATGAATTTCAACGAAAATCGAGAAATTTTCATCTTGCGAGTCACTTTCGAGGTTCCAGTCGAACGGACCCTCGACAAGATAGCATATCGAGAGATTGGGTGTTAGTTCGTCCAAAACGATGAAAATGCAGGTTTCGACTGTTTTTTACTGAATTTCAACGAAATTCGAGAAATTTTCATGTTGCGAGTCACTTTCGAGGTTTCAGTCGAACGGACTCTCGACAAGTATGCATGTCGATAGATCGGGTGTTAGTTCGTCCAAATCAATGAAACTGCAGATTTCGACTGTTTTTGAATCAATTTAAACGAAAATCGAGAAATTTTCATGTTGCGAGTCTCTTTCGAGGTTTCAGTCGAACGGACCCTCGTCAAGAAAGCATATCGAGAGATTGGGTGTTAGTTCGTCTAAAACGATGAAAATGGACGTTTCGACTGTTTTTGACAGCGTTTCAAAGAAAAGCGAGAAATTTTCATGTTGCGAGTCACTTTCGAGGTTTCAGTCGAACGGACCCTCGACAAGATAGCATATCGAGAGATTGGGTGTTAGTTCGTCTAAAACGATGAAAATGCAGGTTTCGACTGTTTTTGACTGAATTTCAACGAAATTCGAGAAATTTTCATGTTGCGAGTCACTTTCGAGGTTTCAGTCGAACGGACTCTCGACAAGTATGCATGTCGCTATCGAGTGTTAGTTCGTCCAAACCAATGAAACTGCAGGTTTCGACTGTTTTTGAATCAATTTAAACGAAAATCGAGAAATTTTCATCTTGCGATTCACTTTCGAGGTTCCAGTCGAACGGACCCTCGTCAAGAAAGCATATCGAGAGATTGGGTGTTAGTTCGTCTAAAACGATGAAAATGAAGGTTTCGACTGTTTTTGACTGAATTTCAACGAAATTCGAGAAATTTTCATGTTGCAAGTCACTGTCGAGGTTCCAGTCGAAGGGACCCTCGGCAAGAAGTCGTATCGAGAGGATTGGATGTTTCTTCGTCGAAAACGATGAAAATGCAGATTTCGACCGGTTTTGAATCAATTTAATCGAAAATCGAGAAATTTTCATGTTGTGAGTCTCTTTCGAGGTTTCAGTCGAACGGACCCTCGTCAAGAAAGCATATCGAGAGATTGGGTGTTAGTTCGTCTAAAACGATGAAAATGGACGTTTCGACTGTTTTTGACAGCGTTTCAAAGAAAAGCGAGAAATTTTCATGTTGCGAGTCACTTTCGAGCTTTCAGTCGAACGGACCCTCGACAAGAAAGCATATCGAGAGATTGGGTGTTAGTTGGTCTAAAACGTTGTAAATGCAGGTTTCGACAGTTTTTGACTGCGTTTCAAAGAAAAGGGAGAAATTTTCATGTTGCGAATCACTTTCGAGGTTCGAGTTGAACGGGCCATCGACAAGAAAGCATATCGACAGATTGGGTGTTAGTTCGTCCAAATCGATGAAACGGCAGGATTCGACTGTTTTTGATTGAATTTCAACGAAAATCGAGAAATTTTCATGTTGCAAGTCACTGTCGAGGTACCAGTCGAAGGGACCCTCGGCAAGAAGTCTTATCGAGAAATTGGATGTTTCTTCGTCGAAAACGATGAAAATGCAGATTTCTACCGTTTTTGAATGAATTTAAACGAAAATCGAGAAATTTTCATCTTGCCAGTCACTTTCGAGGTTCCAGTCGAAGGGACCCTCTCCAAGAAGTCGTATCGAGAGATGATTGGATGTTTCTTCGTCGAAAACGATGAAAATACAGATTTCGACCGTTTTTGAATGAATTTAAACGAAAATCGAGAAATTTTCATGTTGCGAGTCTCTTTCGAGGTTTCAGTCGAACGGACCCTCGACAAGAAAGCATATCGAGAGATTGGGTGTTAGTTCGTCTAAAACGTTGTAAATGCAGGTTTCGACTGTTTTTGACTGAATTTCAACGAAATTCGAGAAATTTTCTTGTTGCGAGTCACTTTCGAGGTTCGAGTTGAACGGGCCATCGCCAAGATCGCATATTGAGAGGTTGGGTGTTTCTTCGTCGAAAACGATGAAAATGAAGGTTTCGACTGTTTTTGACTGAATTTCAACGAAATTCGAGAAATGTTCATGTTGCGAGTCACTGTTGAGGTTTCAGTCGAACGGACCCTCGACAAGCAACCATATCGAGAGATTGGGTTAGTTCGTCTATAACGTTGTAAATGCAGGTTACGACTGTTCTTGACTGCGTTTCAAAGAAAAGCGAGAAATTTTCATGTTGCGAGTCACTTTCGAGGTTCGAGTTGAACGGGCCATCGCCAAGATCGCATATCGAGAGGTTGGGTGTTTCTTCGTCGAAAACGATGAAAATGCAGATTTCGACTGTTTTTGAATGAATTTCAACGAAAATCGAGAAATTTTCATGTTGCGAGTCACTTTCGAGGTTCCAGTCGAACGGACCCTCGACAAGAAGTCTTATCGAGAGATTGGATGTTTCTTCGTCGAAAACGATGAAAATGCAGATTTCGACCGTTTTTGAATGAATTTAAACGAAAATCGAGAAATTTTCATCTTGCGAGTCACTTTCGAGGTTCGAGTTGAACGGGCCATCGACAAGAAAGCATATCGAGAGATTGGGTGTTAGTTCGTCCAAATCGATGAAACGGCAGGATTCGACTGTTTTTGATTGAATTTCAACGAAAATCGAGAAATTTTCATGTTGCAAGTCACTGTCGAGGTTCCAGTCGAACGGACCCTCGGCAAAAAGTCGTATCGAGAGATTGGATGTTAGTTCGTCTAAAGCGATGTACATGCAGGTTTCGACTGCTTTTGACTGCGTTTCAAAGAAAAGGGAGAAATTTTCATGTTGCGAGTCTCTTTCGAGGTTTCAGTCGAACGGACCCTCGTCAAGAAAGCATATCGAGAGATTGGGTGTTAGTTCGTCTAAAACGTTGTAAATGCAGGTTTCGACTGTTTTTGACTGAATTTCAACGAAATTCGAGGAATTTTCTTGTTGCGAGTCACTTTCGAGGTTCGAGTTGAACGGGCCATCGCCAAGATCGCATATTGAGAGGTTGGGTGTTTCTTCGTCGAAAACGATGAAAATGAAGGTTTCGACTGTTTTTGACTGAATTTCAACGAAATTCGAGAAATGTTCATGTTGCGAGTCACTTTTGAGGTTTCAGTCGAACGGACCCTCGACAAGCAACCATATCGAGAGATTGGGTTAGTTCGTCTATAACGTTGTAAATGCAGGTTACGACTGTTCTTGACTGCGTTTCAAAGAAAAGCGAGAAATTTTCATGTTGCGAGTCACTTTCGAGGTTCGAGTTGAACGGGCCATCGCCAAGATCGCATATCGAGAGGTTGGGTGTTTCTTCGTCGAAAACGATGAAAATGCAGCTTTCGACCGTTTTAGAATGAATTTCAGCGAAAATCGCGAAATTTTCAAGTTGCGAGTCACTTTCAAGTTTTCAGTCGAACGGACCCTCGACAAGAAAGCATATCGAGAGATTGGATGTTTCTTCGTCGAAAACGATGAAAATGCAGATTTCGACCGTTTTTGAATGAATTTAAACGAAAATCGAGAAATTTTCATCTTGCGAGTCACTTTCGAGGTTCGAGTTGAACGGGCCATCGACAAGAAAGCATATCGAGAGATTGGGTGTTAGTTCGTCCAAATCGATGAAACGGCAGGATTCGACTGTTTTTGATTGAATTTCAACGAAAATCGAGAAATTTTCATGTTGCAAGTCACTGTCGAGGTTCCAGTCGAACGGACCCTCGGCAAAAAGTCGTATCGAGAGATTGGATGTTAGTTCGTCTAAAGCGATGTACATGCAGGTTTCGACTGCTTTTGACTGCGTTTCAAAGAAAAGGGAGAAATTTTCATGTTGCGAGTCTCTTTCGAGGTTTCAGTCGAACGGACCCTCGACAAGCAACCATATCGAGAGATTGGGTTAGTTCGTCGAAAACGTTGTAAATGCAGGTTTCGACTGTTTTTGACTGCGTTTCAAAGAAAAGCGAGAAATTTTCATGTTGCGAGTCACTTTCGAGGTTTCAGTCGAACGGACCCTCGACAAGAAAGCATATCGAGAGATTGGGTGTTAGTTCGTCTAAAACGTTGTAAATGCAGGTTTCGACTGTTTTTGACTGCGTTTCAAAGAAAAGCGAGAAATTTTCTTGTTGCGAGTCACTTTCGAGGTTCGAGTTGAACGGGCCATCGCCAAGATCGCATATCGAGAGGTTGGGTGTTTCTTCGTCGAAAACGATGAAAATGCAGCTTTCGACCGTTTTAGAATGAATTTCAACGAAAATCGAGAAATTTTCATGTTGCGAGTCTCTTTCGAGGTCTCAGTCGAACGGACCCTCGACAAGAAACCATATCGAGAGATTGGGTGTTAGTTCGTCTAAAACGTTGTAAATGCAGGTTTCGACTGTTTTCGACTGAATTTCAACGAAATTCGAGAAATTTTCTTGTTGCGAGTCACTGTCGAGGTTCCAGTCGAAGGGACCCTCGGCAAGAAGTCTTATCGAGAGATTGGATGTTTCTTCGTCGAAAACGATGAAAATGCAGATTTCGACCGTTTTTGAATGAATTTAAACGAAAATCGAGAAATTTTCATCTTGTGAGTCACTTTCGAGGTTCCAGTCGAACGGACCCTCGACAAGAAATCATATCGAGAGATTGGGTGTTAGTTCGTCTAAAGCGATATACATGCAGGTTTCGACCGTTTTTGAATGAATTTAAACGAAAATCGAGAAATTTACATCTTGTGAGTCACTTTCGAGGTTCCAGTCGAACGGACCCTCGACAAGAAATCATATCGAGAGATTGGGTGTTAGTTCGTCTAAAACGTTGTAAATGCAGGTTTCGACTGTTTTTGAATCAATTTAAACGAAAATCGAGAAATTTTCATGTTGCGAGTCTCTTTCGAGGTTTCAGTCGAACGGACCCTCGTCAAGAAAGCATATCGAGAGATTGGGTGTTAGTTCGTCTAAAACGATGAAAATGGACGTTTCGACTGTTTTGGACAGCGTTTCAAAGAAAAGCGAGAAATTTTCATGTTGCGAGTCACTTTCGAGGTTTCAGTCGAACGGACCCTCGACAAGAAAGCATATCGAGAGATTGGGTGTTAGTTGGTCTAAAACGTTGTAAATGCAGGTTTCGACTGTTTTTGATTGAATTTCAACGAAATTCGAGAAATTTTCATGTTGCGAGTCACTTTCGAGGTTTCAGTCGAACGGACTCTCGACAAGGAAGCATATCGATAGATTGGGTGTTGGTTCGTCTAAAACGTTGTAAATGCAGGTTTCGACTGTTTTCGACTGAATTTCAACGAAATTCGAGAAATTTTCTTGTTGCGAGTCACTTTCAAGGTTCGAGTTGAACGGGCCATCGCCAAGATCGCATATCGAGAGGTTGGGTGTTTCTTCGTCGAAAACGATGAAAATGCAGCTTTCGACCGTTTTAGAATGAATTTCAACGAAAATCGAGAAATTTTCATCTTGCGAGTCACTTTCGAGGTTCCAGTCGAACGGACCCTCGACAAGATAGCATATCGAGAGATTGGGTGTTAGTTCGTCCAAAACGATGAAAATGCAGGTTTCGACTGTTTTTGACTGAATTTCAACGAAATTCGAGAAATTTTCATGTTGCGAGTCACTTTCGAGGTTTCAGTCGAACGGACTCTCGACAAGTATGCATATCGAGAGATTGGGTGTTAGTTCGTCCAAATCGATGAAACGGCAGGATTCGACTGTTTTTGATTGAATTTCAACGAAAATCGAGAAATTTTCATGTTGCAAGTCACTGTCGAGGTTCCAGTCGAACGGACCCTCGGCAAAAAGTCGTATCGAGAGATTGGATGTTAGTTCGTCTAAAGCGATGTACATGCAGGTTTCGACTGCTTTTGACTGCGTTTCAAAGAAAAGCGAGAAATTTTCATGTTGCGAGTCACTTTCGAGGTTTCAGTCGAACGGACCCTCGACAAGAAAGCATATCTAGAGATTGGGTGTTAGTTCGTCTAACACGTTGTAAATGCAGGTTTCGACTGTTTGTGACTGCGTTTCAAAGAAAAGGGAGAAATTTTCATGTTGCGAGTCACTTTCGAGGTTCGAGTTGAACGGACTCTCGACAAGGAAGCATATCGATAGATTGGGTGTTGGTTCGTCCAAATCGATGAAACTGCAGGTTTCGACCGTTTTTGAATGAATTTAATGGAAAATCGAGAAATTTTCATGTTGCGAGTCTCTTTCGAGGTTTCAGTCGAACGGACCCTCGACAAGCAACCATATCGAGAGATTGGGTTAGTTCGTCGAAAACGTTGTAAATGCAGGTTTCGACTGTTTTTGACTGCGTTTCAAAGAAAAGCGAGAAATTTTCATGTTGCGAGTCACTTTAGAGGTTCGAGTTGAACGGACCATCGCCAAAATCGCATATCGAGTCGTTGGGTGTTTCTTCGTCGAAAACGATGAAAATGCAGGTTTCGACCGTTTTAGAATGAATTTCTACGAAAATCGAGAAATTTTCATCTTGCGAGTCACTTTCGAGGTTCGAGTTGAACGGACCCTCGACAAGAAAGCATATCGAGAGATTGGATGTTTCTTCGTCGAAAACGATGAAAATGCAGATTTCGACCGTTTTTGAATGAATTTAAACGAAAATCGAGAAATTTTCATCTTGCGAGTCACTTTCGAGGTTCGAGTTGAACGGGCCATCGACAAGAAAGCATATCGAGAGATTGGGTGTTAGTTCGTCCAAATCGATGAAACGGCAGGATTCGACTGTTTTTGATTGAATTTCAACGAAAATCGCGAAATTTTCATGTTGCAAGTCACTGTCGAGGTTCCAGTCGAACGGACCCTCGGCAAAAAGTAGTATCGAGAGATTGGATGTTAGTTCGTCTAAAGCGATGTACATGCAGGTTTCGACTGCTTTTGACTGCGTTTCAAAGAAAAGCGAGAAATTTTCATGTTGCGAGTCACTTTCGAGGTTTCAGTCGAACGGACCCTCGACAAGAAAGCATATCGAGAGATTGGGTGTTAGTTCGTCTAAAACGTTGTAAATGCAGGTTTCGACTGTTTTTGACTGCGTTTCAAAGAAAAGGGAGAAATTTTCATGTTGCGAGTCACTTTCGAGGTTCGAGTTGAACGGGCCATCGCCAAGATCGCATATCGAGAGGTTGGGTGTTTCTTCGTCGAAAACGATGAAAATGCAGCTTTCGACCGTTTTAGAATGAATTTCAACGAAAATCGAGAAATTTTCATGTTGCGAGTCTCTTTCGAGGTCTCAGTCGAACGGACCCTCGACAAGAAACCATATCGAGAGATTGGGTGTTAGTTCGTCTAAAACGTTGTAAATGCAGGTTTCGACTGTTTTTGACTGCGTTTCAAAGAAAAGCGAGAAATTTTCTTGTTGCGAGTCACTTTCGAGGTTCGAGTTGAACGGGCCATCGCCAAGATCGCATATCGAGAGGTTGGGTGTTTCTTCGTCGAAAACGATGAAAATGCAGGTTTCGATCGTTTTAGAATGAATTTCAACGAAATTCGAGAAATTTTCATGTTGCAAGTCACTGTCGAGGTTCCAGTCGAAGGTACCCTCGGCAAGAAGTCGTATCGAGAGATGATTTGATGTTTCTTCGTCGAAAACGATGAAAATGCAGATTTCGACTGTTTTTGAATGAATTTCAACGAAAATCGAGAAATTTTCATGTTGCGAGTCTCTTTCGAGGTCTCAGTCGAACGGACCCTCGACAAGAAACCATATCGAGAGATTGGGTGTTAGTTCGTCTAAAACGTTGTAAATGCAGGTTTCGACTGTTTTTGACTGCGTTTCAAAGAAAAGCGAGAAATTTTCTTGTTGCGAGTCACTTTCGAGGTTCGAGTTGAACGGGCCATCGCCAAGATCGCATATCGAGAGGTTGGGTGTTTCTTCGTCGAAAACGATGAAAATGCAGCTTTCGACCGTTTTAGAATGAATTTCAACGAAAATCGAGAAATTTTCATGTTGCGAGTCTCTTTCGAGGTCTCAGTCGAACGGACCCTCGACAAGAAACCATATCGAGAGATTGGGTGTTAGTTCGTCTAAAACGTTGTAAATGCAGGTTTCGACTGTTTTTGACTGCGTTTCAAAGAAAAGCGAGAAATTTTCTTGTTGCGAGTCACTTTCGAGGTTCGAGTTGAACGGGCCATCGCCAAGATCGCATATCGAGAGGTTGGGTGTTTCTTCGTCGAAAACGATGAAAATGCAGGTTTCGATCGTTTTAGAATGAATTTCAACGAAATTCGAGAAATTTTCATGTTGCAAGTCACTGTCGAGGTTCCAGTCGAAGGGACCCTCGGCAAGAAGTCTTATCGAGAGATTGGATGTTTCTTCGTCGAAAACGATGAAAATGCAGATTTCGACCGTTTTTGAATGAATTTAAACGAAAATCGAGAAATTTTCATCTTGTGAGTCACTTTCGAGGTTCCAGTCGAACGGACCCTCGACAAGAAATCATATCGAGAGATTGGGTGTTAGTTCGTCTAAAGCGATATACATGCAGGTTTCGACCGTTTTTGAATGAATTTAAACGAAAATCGAGAAATTTTCATCTTGTGAGTCACTTTCGAGGTTCCAGTCGAACGGACCCTCGACAAGAAATCATATCGAGAGATTGGGTGTTAGTTCGTCTAAAACGTTGTAAATGCAGGTTTCGACTGTTTTTGAATCAATTTAAACGAAAATCGAGAAATTTTCATGTTGCGAGTCTCTTTCGAGGTTTCAGTCGAACGGACCCTCGTCAAGAAAGCATATCGAGAGATTGGGTGTTAGTTCGTCTAAAACGATGAAAATGGACGTTTCGACTGTTTTTGACAGCGTTTCAAAGAAAAGCGAGAAATTTTCATGTTGCGAGTCACTTTCGAGGTTTCAGTCGAACGGACCCTCGACAAGAAAGCATATCGAGAGATTGGGTGTTAGTTGGTCTAAAACGTTGTAAATGCAGGTTTCGACTGTTTTTGACTGCGTTTCAAAGAAAAGGGAGAAATTTTCATGTTGCGAGTCACTTTCGAGGTTCGAGTTGAACGGGCCATCGACAAGAAAGCATATCGACAGATTGGGTGTTAGTTCGTCCAAATCGATGAAACGGCAGGATTCGACTGTTTTTGATTGAATTTCAACGAAAATCGAGAAATTTTCATGTTGCAAGTCACTGTCGAGGTACCAGTCGAAGGGACCCTCGGCAAGAAGTCTTATCGAGAAATTGGATGTTTCTTCGTCGAAAACGATGAAAATGCAGATTTCTACCGTTTTTGAATGAATTTAAACGAAAATCGAGAAATTTTCATCTTGCGAGTCACTTTCGAGGTTTCAGTCGAACGGACCCTCGACAAGAAAGCATATCGAGAGATTGGGTGTTAGTTCGTCAAAATCGATGAAACGGCAGGTTTCGACTGTTTTTGATTGAATTTCAACGAAATTCGAGAAATTTTCATGTTGCGAGTCACTTTCGAGGTTTCAGTCGAACGGACTCTCGACAAGGAAGCATATCGATAGATTGGGTGTTGGTTCGTCTAAAACGTTGTAAATGCAGGTTTCGACTGTTTTCGACTGAATTTCAACGAAATTCGAGAAATTTTCTTGTTGCGAGTCACTTTCGAGGTTCGAGTTGAACGGGCAATCGCCAAGATCGCATATTGAGAGGTTGGGTGTTCCTTCGTCGAAAACGATGAAAATGAAGGTTTCGACTGTTTTTGACTGAATTTCAACGAAATTCGAGAAATGTTCATGTTGCGAGTCACTTTTGAGGTTTCAGTCGAACGGACCCTCGACAAGCAACCATATCGAGAGATTGGGTTAGTTCGTCTATAACGTTGTAAATGCAGGTTACGACTGTTCTTGACTGCGTTTCAAAGAAAAGCGAGAAATTTTCATGTTGCGAGTCACTTTCGAGGTTCGAGTTGAACGGGCCATCGCCAAGATCGCATATCCAGAGGTTGGGTGTTTCTTCGTCGAAAACGATGAAAATACAGGTTTCGACCGTTTTTGAATGAATTTAAACGAAAATCGAGAAATTTTCATCTTGCGAGTCACTTTCGAGGTTCCAGTCGAACGGACCCTCGACAAGAAATCATATCGAGAGATTGGGTGTTAGTTCGTCTAAAGCGATATACATGCAGGTTTCGACCGTTTTTGAATGAATTTAAACGAAAATCGAGAAATTTTCATCTTGTGAGTCACTTTCGAGGTTCCAGTCGAACGGACCCTCGACAAGAAATCATATCGAGAGATTGGGTGTTAGTTGGTCTAAAACGTTGTAAATGCAGGTTTCGACTGTTTTTGACTGCGTTTCAAAGAAAAGGGAGAAATTTTCATGTTGCGAGTCACTTTCGAGGTTCGAGTTGAAGGGACCCTCTCCAAGAAGTCGTATCGAGAGATGATTGGATGTTTCTTCGTCGAAAACGATGAAAATACAGATTTCGACCGTTTTTGAATGAATTTAAACGAAAATCGAGAAATTTTCATGTTGCGAGTCTCTTTCGAGGTTTCAGTCGAACGGACCCTCGACAAGCAACCATATCGAGAGATTGGGTTAGTTCGTCTATAACGTTGTAAATGCAGGTTACGACTGTTCTTGACTGCGTTTCAAAGAAAAGCGAGAAATTTTCATGTTGCGAGTCACTTTCGAGGTTCGAGTTGAACGGGCCATCGCCAAGATCGCATATCGAGAGGTTGGGTGTTTCTTCGTCGAAAACGATGAAAATGCAGCTTTCGACCGTTTTAGAATGAATTTCAACGAAAATCGAGAAATTTTCATCTTGCGAGTCACTTTCGAGGTTCCAGTCGAACGGACCCTCGACAAGATAGCATATCGAGAGATTGGGTGTTAGTTCGTCCAAAACGATGAAAATGCAGGTTTCGACTGTTTTTTACTGAATTTCAACGAAATTCGAGAAATTTTCATGTTGCGAGTCACTTTCGAGGTTTCAGTCGAACGGACTCTCGACAAGTATGCATGTCGATAGATCGGGTGTTAGTTCGTCCAAATCAATGAAACTGCAGATTTCGACTGTTTTTGAATCAATTTAAACGAAAATCGAGAAATTTTCATGTTGCGAGTCTCTTTCGAGGTTTCAGTCGAACGGACCCTCGTCAAGAAAGCATATCGAGAGATTGGGTGTTAGTTCGTCTAAAACGATGAAAATGGACGTTTCGACTGTTTTTGACAGCGTTTCAAAGAAAAGCGAGAAATTTTCATGTTGCGAGTCACTTTCGAGGTTTCAGTCGAACGGACCCTCGACAAGATAGCATATCGAGAGATTGGGTGTTAGTTCGTCTAAAACGATGAAAATGCGGGTTTCGACTGTTTTTGACTGAATTTCAACGAAATTCGAGAAATTTTCATGTTGCGAGTCACTTTCGAGGTTTCAGTCGAACGGACTCTCGACAAGTATGCATGTCGCTATCGAGTGTTAGTTCGTCCAAACCAATGAAACTGCAGGTTTCGACTGTTTTTGAATCAATTTAAACGAAAATCGAGAAATTTTCATCTTGCGATTCACTTTCGAGGTTCCAGTCGAACGGACCCTCGTCAAGAAAGCATATCGAGAGATTGGGTGTTAGTTCGTCTAAAACGATGAAAATGAAGGTTTCGACTGTTTTTGACTGAATTTCAACGAAATTCGAGAAATTTTCATGTTGCAAGTCACTGTCGAGGTTCCAGTCGAAGGGACCCTCGGCAAGAAGTCGTATCGAGAGGATTGGATGTTTCTTCGTCGAAAACGATGAAAATGCAGATTTCGACCGGTTTTGAATCAATTTAATCGAAAATCGAGAAATTTTCATGTTGTGAGTCTCTTTCGAGGTTTCAGTCGAACGGACCCTCGTCAAGAAAGCATATCGAGAGATTGGGTGTTAGTTCGTCTAAAACGATGAAAATGGACGTTTCGACTGTTTTTGACAGCGTTTCAAAGAAAAGCGAGAAATTTTCATGTTGCGAGTCACTTTCGAGCTTTCAGTCGAACGGACCCTCGACAAGAAAGCATATCGAGAGATTGGGTGTTAGTTGGTCTAAAACGTTGTAAATGCAGGTTTCGACAGTTTTTGACTGCGTTTCAAAGAAAAGGGAGAAATTTTCATGTTGCGAATCACTTTCGAGGTTCGAGTTGAACGGGCCATCGACAAGAAAGCATATCGACAGATTGGGTGTTAGTTCGTCCAAATCGATGAAACGGCAGGATTCGACTGTTTTTGATTGAATTTCAACGAAAATCGAGAAATTTTCATGTTGCAAGTCACTGTCGAGGTACCAGTCGAAGGGACCCTCGGCAAGAAGTCTTATCGAGAAATTGGATGTTTCTTCGTCGAAAACGATGAAAATGCAGATTTCTACCGTTTTTGAATGAATTTAAACGAAAATCGAGAAATTTTCATCTTGCCAGTCACTTTCGAGGTTCCAGTCGAAGGGACCCTCTCCAAGAAGTCGTATCGAGAGATGATTGGATGTTTCTTCGTCGAAAACGATGAAAATACAGATTTCGACCGTTTTTGAATGAATTTAAACGAAAATCGAGAAATTTTCATGTTGCGAGTCTCTTTCGAGGTTTCAGTCGAACGGACCCTCGACAAGAAAGCATATCGAGAGATTGGGTGTTAGTTCGTCTAAAACGTTGTAAATGCAGGTTTCGACTGTTTTTGACTGAATTTCAACGAAATTCGAGAAATTTTCTTGTTGCGAGTCACTTTCGAGGTTCGAGTTGAACGGGCCATCGCCAAGATCGCATATTGAGAGGTTGGGTGTTTCTTCGTCGAAAACGATGAAAATGAAGGTTTCGACTGTTTTTGACTGAATTTCAACGAAATTCGAGAAATGTTCATGTTGCGAGTCACTGTTGAGGTTTCAGTCGAACGGACCCTCGACAAGCAACCATATCGAGAGATTGGGTTAGTTCGTCTATAACGTTGTAAATGCAGGTTACGACTGTTCTTGACTGCGTTTCAAAGAAAAGCGAGAAATTTTCATGTTGCGAGTCACTTTCGAGGTTCGAGTTGAACGGGCCATCGCCAAGATCGCATATCGAGAGGTTGGGTGTTTCTTCGTCGAAAACGATGAAAATGCAGATTTCGACTGTTTTTGAATGAATTTCAACGAAAATCGAGAAATTTTCATGTTGCGAGTCACTTTCGAGGTTCCAGTCGAACGGACCCTCGACAAGAAGTCTTATCGAGAGATTGGATGTTTCTTCGTCGAAAACGATGAAAATGCAGATTTCGACCGTTTTTGAATGAATTTAAACGAAAATCGAGAAATTTTCATCTTGCGAGTCACTTTCGAGGTTCGAGTTGAACGGGCCATCGACAAGAAAGCATATCGAGAGATTGGGTGTTAGTTCGTCCAAATCGATGAAACGGCAGGATTCGACTGTTTTTGATTGAATTTCAACGAAAATCGAGAAATTTTCATGTTGCAAGTCACTGTCGAGGTTCCAGTCGAACGGACCCTCGGCAAAAAGTCGTATCGAGAGATTGGATGTTAGTTCGTCTAAAGCGATGTACATGCAGGTTTCGACTGCTTTTGACTGCGTTTCAAAGAAAAGGGAGAAATTTTCATGTTGCGAGTCTCTTTCGAGGTTTCAGTCGAACGGACCCTCGTCAAGAAAGCATATCGAGAGATTGGGTGTTAGTTCGTCTAAAACGTTGTAAATGCAGGTTTCGACTGTTTTTGACTGAATTTCAACGAAATTCGAGGAATTTTCTTGTTGCGAGTCACTTTCGAGGTTCGAGTTGAACGGGCCATCGCCAAGATCGCATATTGAGAGGTTGGGTGTTTCTTCGTCGAAAACGATGAAAATGAAGGTTTCGACTGTTTTTGACTGAATTTCAACGAAATTCGAGAAATGTTCATGTTGCGAGTCACTTTTGAGGTTTCAGTCGAACGGACCCTCGACAAGCAACCATATCGAGAGATTGGGTTAGTTCGTCTATAACGTTGTAAATGCAGGTTACGACTGTTCTTGACTGCGTTTCAAAGAAAAGCGAGAAATTTTCATGTTGCGAGTCACTTTCGAGGTTCGAGTTGAACGGGCCATCGCCAAGATCGCATATCGAGAGGTTGGGTGTTTCTTCGTCGAAAACGATGAAAATGCAGCTTTCGACCGTTTTAGAATGAATTTCAGCGAAAATCGCGAAATTTTCAAGTTGCGAGTCACTTTCAAGTTTTCAGTCGAACGGACCCTCGACAAGAAAGCATATCGAGAGATTGGATGTTTCTTCGTCGAAAACGATGAAAATGCAGATTTCGACCGTTTTTGAATGAATTTAAACGAAAATCGAGAAATTTTCATCTTGCGAGTCACTTTCGAGGTTCGAGTTGAACGGGCCATCGACAAGAAAGCATATCGAGAGATTGGGTGTTAGTTCGTCCAAATCGATGAAACGGCAGGATTCGACTGTTTTTGATTGAATTTCAACGAAAATCGAGAAATTTTCATGTTGCAAGTCACTGTCGAGGTTCCAGTCGAACGGACCCTCGGCAAAAAGTCGTATCGAGAGATTGGATGTTAGTTCGTCTAAAGCGATGTACATGCAGGTTTCGACTGCTTTTGACTGCGTTTCAAAGAAAAGGGAGAAATTTTCATGTTGCGAGTCTCTTTCGAGGTTTCAGTCGAACGGACCCTCGACAAGCAACCATATCGAGAGATTGGGTTAGTTCGTCGAAAACGTTGTAAATGCAGGTTTCGACTGTTTTTGACTGCGTTTCAAAGAAAAGCGAGAAATTTTCATGTTGCGAGTCACTTTCGAGGTTTCAGTCGAACGGACCCTCGACAAGAAAGCATATCGAGAGATTGGGTGTTAGTTCGTCTAAAACGTTGTAAATGCAGGTTTCGACTGTTTTTGACTGCGTTTCAAAGAAAAGCGAGAAATTTTCTTGTTGCGAGTCACTTTCGAGGTTCGAGTTGAACGGGCCATCGCCAAGATCGCATATCGAGAGGTTGGGTGTTTCTTCGTCGAAAACGATGAAAATGCAGCTTTCGACCGTTTTAGAATGAATTTCAACGAAAATCGAGAAATTTTCATGTTGCGAGTCTCTTTCGAGGTCTCAGTCGAACGGACCCTCGACAAGAAACCATATCGAGAGATTGGGTGTTAGTTCGTCTAAAACGTTGTAAATGCAGGTTTCGACTGTTTTCGACTGAATTTCAACGAAATTCGAGAAATTTTCTTGTTGCGAGTCACTGTCGAGGTTCCAGTCGAAGGGACCCTCGGCAAGAAGTCTTATCGAGAGATTGGATGTTTCTTCGTCGAAAACGATGAAAATGCAGATTTCGACCGTTTTTGAATGAATTTAAACGAAAATCGAGAAATTTTCATCTTGTGAGTCACTTTCGAGGTTCCAGTCGAACGGACCCTCGACAAGAAATCATATCGAGAGATTGGGTGTTAGTTCGTCTAAAGCGATATACATGCAGGTTTCGACCGTTTTTGAATGAATTTAAACGAAAATCGAGAAATTTACATCTTGTGAGTCACTTTCGAGGTTCCAGTCGAACGGACCCTCGACAAGAAATCATATCGAGAGATTGGGTGTTAGTTCGTCTAAAACGTTGTAAATGCAGGTTTCGACTGTTTTTGAATCAATTTAAACGAAAATCGAGAAATTTTCATGTTGCGAGTCTCTTTCGAGGTTTCAGTCGAACGGACCCTCGTCAAGAAAGCATATCGAGAGATTGGGTGTTAGTTCGTCTAAAACGATGAAAATGGACGTTTCGACTGTTTTGGACAGCGTTTCAAAGAAAAGCGAGAAATTTTCATGTTGCGAGTCACTTTCGAGGTTTCAGTCGAACGGACCCTCGACAAGAAAGCATATCGAGAGATTGGGTGTTAGTTGGTCTAAAACGTTGTAAATGCAGGTTTCGACTGTTTTTGATTGAATTTCAACGAAATTCGAGAAATTTTCATGTTGCGAGTCACTTTCGAGGTTTCAGTCGAACGGACTCTCGACAAGGAAGCATATCGATAGATTGGGTGTTGGTTCGTCTAAAACGTTGTAAATGCAGGTTTCGACTGTTTTCGACTGAATTTCAACGAAATTCGAGAAATTTTCTTGTTGCGAGTCACTTTCAAGGTTCGAGTTGAACGGGCCATCGCCAAGATCGCATATCGAGAGGTTGGGTGTTTCTTCGTCGAAAACGATGAAAATGCAGCTTTCGACCGTTTTAGAATGAATTTCAACGAAAATCGAGAAATTTTCATCTTGCGAGTCACTTTCGAGGTTCCAGTCGAACGGACCCTCGACAAGATAGCATATCGAGAGATTGGGTGTTAGTTCGTCCAAAACGATGAAAATGCAGGTTTCGACTGTTTTTGACTGAATTTCAACGAAATTCGAGAAATTTTCATGTTGCGAGTCACTTTCGAGGTTTCAGTCGAACGGACTCTCGACAAGTATGCATATCGAGAGATTGGGTGTTAGTTCGTCCAAATCGATGAAACGGCAGGATTCGACTGTTTTTGATTGAATTTCAACGAAAATCGAGAAATTTTCATGTTGCAAGTCACTGTCGAGGTTCCAGTCGAACGGACCCTCGGCAAAAAGTCGTATCGAGAGATTGGATGTTAGTTCGTCTAAAGCGATGTACATGCAGGTTTCGACTGCTTTTGACTGCGTTTCAAAGAAAAGCGAGAAATTTTCATGTTGCGAGTCACTTTCGAGGTTTCAGTCGAACGGACCCTCGACAAGAAAGCATATCTAGAGATTGGGTGTTAGTTCGTCTAACACGTTGTAAATGCAGGTTTCGACTGTTTGTGACTGCGTTTCAAAGAAAAGGGAGAAATTTTCATGTTGCGAGTCACTTTCGAGGTTCGAGTTGAACGGACTCTCGACAAGGAAGCATATCGATAGATTGGGTGTTGGTTCGTCCAAATCGATGAAACTGCAGGTTTCGACCGTTTTTGAATGAATTTAATGGAAAATCGAGAAATTTTCATGTTGCGAGTCTCTTTCGAGGTTTCAGTCGAACGGACCCTCGACAAGCAACCATATCGAGAGATTGGGTTAGTTCGTCGAAAACGTTGTAAATGCAGGTTTCGACTGTTTTTGACTGCGTTTCAAAGAAAAGCGAGAAATTTTCATGTTGCGAGTCACTTTAGAGGTTCGAGTTGAACGGACCATCGCCAAAATCGCATATCGAGTCGTTGGGTGTTTCTGCGTCGAAAACGATGAAAATGCAGGTTTCGACCGTTTTAGAATGAATTTCTACGAAAATCGAGAAATTTTCATCTTGCGAGTCACTTTCGAGGTTCGAGTTGAACGGACCCTCGACAAGAAAGCATATCGAGAGATTGGATGTTTCTTCGTCGAAAACGATGAAAATGCAGATTTCGACCGTTTTTGAATGAATTTAAACGAAAATCGAGAAATTTTCATCTTGCGAGTCACTTTCGAGGTTCGAGTTGAACGGGCCATCGACAAGAAAGCATATCGAGAGATTGGGTGTTAGTTCGTCCAAATCGATGAAACGGCAGGATTCGACTGTTTTTGATTGAATTTCAACGAAAATCGCGAAATTTTCATGTTGCAAGTCACTGTCGAGGTTCCAGTCGAACGGACCCTCGGCAAAAAGTAGTATCGAGAGATTGGATGTTAGTTCGTCTAAAGCGATGTACATGCAGGTTTCGACTGCTTTTGACTGCGTTTCAAAGAAAAGCGAGAAATTTTCATGTTGCGAGTCACTTTCGAGGTTTCAGTCGAACGGACCCTCGACAAGAAAGCATATCGAGAGATTGGGTGTTAGTTCGTCTAAAACGTTGTAAATGCAGGTTTCGACTGTTTTTGACTGCGTTTCAAAGAAAAGGGAGAAATTTTCATGTTGCGAGTCACTTTCGAGGTTCGAGTTGAACGGGCCATCGCCAAGATCGCATATCGAGAGGTTGGGTGTTTCTTCGTCGAAAACGATGAAAATGCAGCTTTCGACCGTTTTAGAATGAATTTCAACGAAAATCGAGAAATTTTCATGTTGCGAGTCTCTTTCGAGGTCTCAGTCGAACGGACCCTCGACAAGAAACCATATCGAGAGATTGGGTGTTAGTTCGTCTAAAACGTTGTAAATGCAGGTTTCGACTGTTTTTGACTGCGTTTCAAAGAAAAGCGAGAAATTTTCTTGTTGCGAGTCACTTTCGAGGTTCGAGTTGAACGGGCCATCGCCAAGATCGCATATCGAGAGGTTGGGTGTTTCTTCGTCGAAAACGATGAAAATGCAGGTTTCGATCGTTTTAGAATGAATTTCAACGAAATTCGAGAAATTTTCATGTTGCAAGTCACTGTCGAGGTTCCAGTCGAAGGTACCCTCGGCAAGAAGTCGTATCGAGAGATGATTTGATGTTTCTTCGTCGAAAACGATGAAAATGCAGATTTCGACTGTTTTTGAATGAATTTCAACGAAAATCGAGAAATTTTCATGTTGCGAGTCTCTTTCGAGGTCTCAGTCGAACGGACCCTCGACAAGAAACCATATCGAGAGATTGGGTGTTAGTTCGTCTAAAACGTTGTAAATGCAGGTTTCGACTGTTTTTGACTGCGTTTCAAAGAAAAGCGAGAAATTTTCTTGTTGCGAGTCACTTTCGAGGTTCGAGTTGAACGGGCCATCGCCAAGATCGCATATCGAGAGGTTGGGTGTTTCTTCGTCGAAAACGATGAAAATGCAGGTTTCGATCGTTTTAGAATGAATTTCAACGAAATTCGAGAAATTTTCATGTTGCAAGTCACTGTCGAGGTTCCAGTCGAAGGGACCCTCGGCAAGAAGTCTTATCGAGAGATTGGATGTTTCTTCGTCGAAAACGATGAAAATGCAGATTTCGACCGTTTTTGAATGAATTTAAACGAAAATCGAGAAATTTTCATCTTGTGAGTCACTTTCGAGGTTCCAGTCGAACGGACCCTCGACAAGAAATCATATCGAGAGATTGGGTGTTAGTTCGTCTAAAACGTTGTAAATGCAGGTTTCGACTGTTTTTGACTGCGTTTCAAAGAAAAGCGAGAAATTTTCTTGTTGCGAGTCACTTTCGAGGTTCGAGTTGAACGGGCCATCGCCAAGATCGCATATCGAGAGGTTGGGTGTTTCTTCGTCGAAAACGATGAAAATGAAGGTTTCGACTGTTTTTGACTGAATTTCAACGAAATTCGAGAAATGTTCATGTTGCGAGTCACTTTTGAGGTTTCAGTCGAACGGACCCTCGACAAGCAACCATATCGAGAGATTGGGTTAGTTCGTCTATAACGTTGTAAATGCAGGTTACGACTGTTCTTGACTGCGTTTCAAAGAAAAGCGAGAAATTTTCATGTTGCGAGTCACTTTCGAGGTTCGAGTTGAACGGGCCATCGCCAAGATCGCATATCGAGAGGTTGGGTGTTTCTTCGTCGAAAACGATGAAAATGCAGCTTTCGACCGTTTTAGAATGAATTTCAACGAAAATCGCGAAATTTTCAAGTTGCGAGTCACTTTCAAGTTTTCAGTCGAACGGACCCTCGACAAGAAAGCATATCGAGAGATTGGATGTTTCTTCGTCGAAAACGATGAAAATGCAGATTTCGACCGTTTTTGAATGAATTTAAACGAAAATCGAGAAATTTTCATCTTGCGAGTCACTTTCGAGGTTCGAGTTGAACGGGCCATCGACAAGAAAGCATATCGAGAGATTGGGTGTTAGTTCGTCCAAATCGATGAAACGGCAGGATTCGACTGTTTTTGATTGAATTTCAACGAAAATCGAGAAATTTTCATCTTGCGAGTCACTTTCGAGGTTCGAGTTGAACGGGCCATCGACAAGAAAGCATATCGAGAGATTGGGTGTTAGTTCGTCCAAATCGATGAAACGGCAGGATTCGACTGTTTTTGATTGAATTTCAACGAAAATCGAGAAATTTTCATGTTGCAAGTCACTGTCGAGGTTCCAGTCGAACGGACCCTCGGCAAAAAGTCGTATCGAGAGATTGGATGTTAGTTCGTCTAAAGCGATGTACATGCAGGTTTCGACTGCTTTTGACTGCGTTTCAAAGAAAAGGGAGAAATTTTCATGTTGCGAGTCTCTTTCGAGGTTTCAGTCGAACGGACCCTCGACAAGCAACCATATCGAGAGATTGGGTTAGTTCGTCGAAAACGTTGTAAATGCAGGTTTCGACTGTTTTTGACTGCGTTTCAAAGAAAAGCGAGAAATTTTCATGTTGCGAGTCACTTTCGAGGTTTCAGTCGAACGGACCCTCGACAAGAAAGCATATCGAGAGATTGGGTGTTAGTTCGTCTAAAACGTTGTAAATGCAGGTTTCGACTGTTTTTGACTGCGTTTCAAAGAAAAGCGAGAAATTTTCTTGTTGCGAGTCACATTCGAGGTTCGAGTTGAACGGGCCATCGCCAAGATCGCATATCGAGAGGTTGGGTGTTTCTTCGTCGAAAACGATGAAAATGCAGCTTTCGACCGTTTTAGAATGAATTTCAACGAAAATCGAGAAATTTTCATGTTGCGAGTCTCTTTCGAGGTCTCAGTCGAACGGACCCTCGACAAGAAACCATATCGAGAGATTGGGTGTTAGTTCGTCTAAAACGTTGTAAATGCAGGTTTCGACTGTTTTTGACTGCGTTTCAAAGAAAAGCGAGAAATTTTCTTGTTGCGAGTCACTTTCGAGGTTCGAGTTGAACGGGCCATCGCCAAGATCGCATATCGAGAGGTTGGGTGTTTCTTCGTCGAAAACGATGAAAATGCAGGTTTCGATCGTTTTAGAATGAATTTCAACGAAATTCGAGAAATTTTCATGTTGCAAGTCACTGTCGAGGTTCCAGTCGAAGGGACCCTCGGCAAGAAGTCTTATCGAGAGATTGGATGTTTCTTCGTCGAAAACGATGAAAATGCAGATTTCGACCGTTTTTGAATGAATTTAAACGAAAATCGAGAAATTTTCATCTTGTGAGTCACTTTCGAGGTTCCAGTCGAACGGACCCTCGACAAGAAATCATATCGAGAGATTGGGTGTTAGTTCGTCTAAAGCGATATACATGCAGGTTTCGACCGTTTTAGAATGAATTTCAACGAAAATCGAGAAATTTTCATGTTGCGAGTCTCTTTCGAGGTCTCAGTCGAACGGACCCTCGACAAGAAACCATATCGAGAGATTGGGTGTTAGTTCGTCTAAAACGTTGTAAATGCAGGTTTCGACTGTTTTCGACTGAATTTCAACGAAATTCGAGAAATTTTCTTGTTGCGAGTCACTGTCGAGGTTCCAGTCGAAGGGACCCTCGGCAAGAAGTCTTATCGAGAGATTGGATGTTTCTTCGTCGAAAACGATGAAAATGCAGATTTCGACCGTTTTTGAATGAATTTAAACGAAAATCGAGAAATTTTCATCTTGTGAGTCACTTTCGAGGTTCCAGTCGAACGGACCCTCGACAAGAAATCATATCGAGAGATTGGGTGTTAGTTCGTCTAAAGCGATATACATGCAGGTTTCGACCGTTTTTGAATGAATTTAAACGAAAATCGAGAAATTTACATCTTGTGAGTCACTTTCGAGGTTCCAGTCGAACGGACCCTCGACAAGAAATCATATCGAGAGATTGGGTGTTAGTTCGTCTAAAACGTTGTAAATGCAGGTTTCGACTGTTTTTGAATCAATTTAAACGAAAATCGAGAAATTTTCATGTTGCGAGTCTCTTTCGAGGTTTCAGTCGAACGGACCCTCGTCAAGAAAGCATATCGAGAGATTGGGTGTTAGTTCGTCTAAAACGATGAAAATGGACGTTTCGACTGTTTTGGACAGCGTTTCAAAGAAAAGCGAGAAATTTTCATGTTGCGAGTCACTTTCGAGGTTTCAGTCGAACGGACCCTCGACAAGAAAGCATATCGAGAGATTGGGTGTTAGTTGGTCTAAAACGTTGTAAATGCAGGTTTCGACTGTTTTTGATTGAATTTCAACGAAATTCGAGAAATTTTCATGTTGCGAGTCACTTTCGAGGTTTCAGTCGAACGGACTCTCGACAAGGAAGCATATCGATAGATTGGGTGTTGGTTCGTCTAAAACGTTGTAAATGCAGGTTTCGACTGTTTTCGACTGAATTTCAACGAAATTCGAGAAATTTTCTTGTTGCGAGTCACTTTCAAGGTTCGAGTTGAACGGGCCATCGCCAAGATCGCATATCGAGAGGTTGGGTGTTTCTTCGTCGAAAACGATGAAAATGCAGCTTTCGACCGTTTTAGAATGAATTTCAACGAAAATCGAGAAATTTTCATCTTGCGAGTCACTTTCGAGGTTCCAGTCGAACGGACCCTCGACAAGATAGCATATCGAGAGATTGGGTTGTAACGGAACGCATTACCCCCCCTCGGAAGGCGCGGAGGACGCTCCGTTGCCCATCGTCCGCACGTCGTGAAGTAGGGGGGCAAGCCACGAAGGCCGCCTGTATCTCGTCATCGCGCTCGCCACCACCCTCCGCACACGCCTGGCCTCTCCTCCAGCAGGCCTTACTATATAAGCGCCGCGCTCGCCACGCAGAGCCCCATTTACCTTTCCTAAAATTCACAAACCACATCTCCGACTCCGAAACGAGACGCAGATCGCACTGTCTTTCGTAGCGAGAACCTGAGCCTATTCCTGCTCTACTGAAGGATCCCTGATTGCTCAGGCACCTATCAGTATACCCTCTCCTACCCGAGACCATTCTGTAGAAATTAGAAAATTAATTTTAAGTTATAATATAAGCCATAGAATAAGCCTGCTGTCACTTGGCCGCTTTATCGCAAAAGCCACCAAAGGACAGCCCAACATTATTTTATTTCGTTTCGAAACACACGCTCTAAACGAAATAAACACCCTAACTATCCCATCCTCAACTTGCGCGTTCGTCTGAGATTGCACTCACACGAGCCCGCGTCAACCATTGTCCTCTAAAAATGCGCGCCTGTCGAAGATAGCACTTCCACCGGCCCGCGTGCACCAAGAAATAACATACCTACGAGTCATGGGTGTTTGCTTTGTATCTTCCTCACTTTAGCGAGATACAGGGTAAACCCTTCCCTCTCTGACCAACTCGAATATTCACTCGCGATATCGTACGGTCCGACTTGCGTTCTCTCTTCTACACTTAGCGTCGCGATATAAACAGTAGTCTGACCTTGTCTATACCACGCGAAGAATAACCCGGAACACCTAAGCAGTGCTAGTGTTGTCTCACTCCTTATGATTGAGTGTGCAGAACTCGATATCTCGCGTCCTTACATAGAGAGGATTCTCTTTCGCTTTTATTCCGAATATCTCGCGTTCTCACTCCGACACCTTATCACGCGCACTTCGTCACGCTCTCGCGCAGAGTCACTACACTATCCAAGTAGAGCTCTGGTCATCTCGCTCTGTATCGTACAGCGCACCGAAGACGGCATCTTCTCTCTTCGCACGTTAATTCGCGCACTCTCGCTCAGGCTAGTGAGTGTTATCGATCTCACTCGCATCCATCGCGATGCCCTATAAACAATAGCTCTAACCTTCTCTAGACCACGCGAAGGCTTCCACGTATAGTATAAGCAGGACGGTTGTTATCTCGCTTCTTTCGATAGTACACCCCGGAGACGATATCTCGCTTTATCTCGCGTAGGAAAGAACACTTTCGCCTTCGACGTCGTTGTACGAGATCTCGCTCACTCTCTCTGTACTACCGGGCAGAGACGGCAACTCGGTATATACTTTCTCCATCGCACTCAGGAGCTATTAACACCCGGTAGCTTAATCCTATGATATAAACATCAGCACAGCTGTCAACGACGGTCTGTACTTGCAGTACTGCAGACACGAGACTTCCGAGAAATAACTCGAATCGAGCCTTTTAAATTGCGATAATTCCGAGACTATAGACTACCTTCCGAATTGCGGTCATCGACCGATCAAAAGATCAGCAAACGTAGGAGTTTTCATCACCTCCCCCGTTACATCCTACATTCCCATCTCTCTATAAATCAAGGTTCCGATGATGACACCGAGGTAACCCGCGTGTGCTTCGCTGAGGAATCAAATTAACACAAGTAAATAAGTCATATGAAGGGTGCGTGCCCTTGAAACACGCTGAGTAAAATCTTGCTTATGAGCCCATGCTCCTCGCAGTGGCATCCGTCCATTGCGTGAACATTAGAGTCACCACGTTTTGTTTTCAGTCCGAGTTTAATACTCGTTTAAGTGAATACCTCTTCGGAGATATTATATCAATAGTGATTGCGTGCTATAAAAAGATAGCCCTCGCACTGTAAAATTTTGCATATGAGCCCCGTGCTCCTCGCAGTGGCGTCCGACCATTGCGTGAACATTTAGAGTCACGTCGTTCAGTTTTCTTACGAGTTTTTTTTACTCGCTTCACGAAAGTCTACTCTTCCGAAGGATCACGTCCGGTGTAAACCGAGGATCCTTTCTGTTAGTAATACCTTCCCAGTTGCTTGCCGGCATTTCCTCACCAGATCGATGATGAGAAATATCCCGTGACCTGGCGACAGGTGGGATTTCTGAGGTTACTCTATCCTCATTTCCTCTTGCCTGACAATCTTCTCTACGTAGGAAAGTACAAGAATCCTCGCCCGAATAGCATACATCGGTGCGAAACATCTAGATAATCCGCTCTCTCGCGTCCAGTACACGATCCCTTCCCCCGGAGTTCCCTAATATCTCAAACCAACGTTCTCAACCACGTACTCTAAGGAGAAATTCCATCGTCACGTGGCAACCAAAGGAGAAGAAACGTTTCATTGGCGCCCGAACAGGGACCCGAACGAGTGGGTTTCTTTCAATATTAAGCAGATAAGCAATCTGAAGGCTACAAAAAAAAAAAGAACAACAATAATCAGATATAGTCAGACATGGCCAAGACAACGGAGGCTGGTGCGGTGATAACAACATCCCTGTCGGAAACAACGACTCCTTGCACCACATCGACAACTAATGCAAAAGTGACAGAGACGATGTCAGCAACCGCTAGTAGTTTTGACTTGTCATATACGCTTCCAAATGTGGCTCAGCAACTCGCGGAGAGTCGAGCTTTTGGACCATATCTGCCTAGTCAGACCCTGCCCAAACCATACGACCCGCCTCTTGACAACGCGTCGAATTTTTCATCCCAGCGTCGTAGAGGGGGAAGAAGTCGTGAAAATCCGCGCAGCCAGAGTACGTCAGTACCGGCCGGCTCGCTAATGGAAGAGTTTAGGGCCTTGCAAGTAACCGAGAATGAAGGCATAAATCGAAGATTCGACCTACTCGCGTCTTCGTTAGAACAACGAGTATCTCGCTTACAACACCACGTGGAAAATTCCCTATCGTCCGTATTCAACGAACTACAAACTATAACGAGATCGCTGAGTGGGGGATCGCAACAACAACAAGGGCACGTGCAGCAAGACCTTTGGAGCACGCACAGGCTAACAACGCCTCAAAGGCCGGAGCAACGATATGGTGTTGAAGAAAGAGATCCCATGGGTGCTCGCAGACAGCCAATGTATCCTGCAGCTGAAACACGTCCTCTCGATCTGCGTCCGGCTTCAACCGGCACAACTCGGCGCGGCGCACTGCAAAATGGTGATCTTACGAACGTAAGAAGTGAAGAACGACGACCTGAGATTCATCACTCCACATCGTATCAGGAGGCGTATGAGAGCTTGTCACCTCCCCCGCAAGGACCTCAACAGGAACAGCTCGCAAGTCAATCTCGCACGAGAATTTTAACGTCGCCGTGGAACAGTAATACGGATCAAAAACTATGGGGGGCTCCAAAGTTAAGCGTGCCTGTGTTTCGAGGAAACACCTCTGATAGACCAATGCGCTTTCTACAGGAGTTAGCTAAATATCTTAGAACCCTAGGACCATATTATAATATGCACACGGTGATCGAACAAAGTTTAACGGGATTAGCTAAGGAATGGTGGACAATCACCGAACCCACAGTTGAGACATGGGAAGATTTCGAGCAATATTTCTGTCGAAGGTTTTGGAATGAAGACATCCAAAGCAATGTCCTCGAAATGCTAGATTGGGGATATTATAAAAATGACAACCGACAGAAGCGAATGTCCTATGCGCTTAACCTCATTGGTCTGGCGAAAGAACTACGACCCGCCCTCTCCGACGTTCAAATTATCAACAAACTCTCTCGTCACTTTTCAGAAGAACTCAGGGGGGCGGTAATATCTCGAGGTATGACATCAATGACAGTCTTCTTGGATTTATTAGAAAGATACGATCAGGCGGGAACACTCAATATGTATCGCAAACGACCAGAGCACTTTACGGAAAGGGCGCCGTTTCATTTCCAAGGAACGAGACCATCAGTATCAGATCCAAAGCGTAACGATGATCGTGGGAAGCCTCGTCTGACGTCCAGTGAAAATTCTGGAGCACAAAAAAATGCTGATGTTTCCAAAAAGATACGGGCTATAACGAACGGAACCCGCGAGGAAGACCAAAGTGAGGAATCACACATAATTGTAATTGAAGAGTCGGGAAACGAGGAAGCGTCACCACTCGAAAATACTCCGTAGGAGAGGTGACGTTCGGATACGGAGAAGACATTCGCGAGCATCTACTGAAGCCCAACGATCCAGAAGAGCGTAAACAACCTAAATGTCCCATGCTAATAGTAAAAATACATGAGCAACAAATACGAGCCCTAATAGACACTGGTAGTGAGGTGAGTGCCGTCTCATTAGACTTCTATCAGCGGTACATCACGGCATTCCAAAATTGCCCGACGCTTCCTCTCATCGGTGTCACGGTTTCCGGAGCGACCGTTGGAAAAGCAACACGGGTTAAAAAACAATTTTTTGCCCGTATTAAACTTGGGCAGGACTCTGAGTATGCTACACTATTAGTAGTACCAAACCTCTCTGTGGATTGCATACTGGGAATTGACTTCCTCCATAAGCTAAAAGCTCAAATTGATTTGGAATCTTACTCTCTAACGTTCTTTGTACCCGGAGATACGCAGACAGGGCATAGAATCAAGTTTTGTAATCCGCCGATCATGGAAAACGATGATAATATACAAATACGACCTCTAAACTGGCAAACATTTGCAATATCGCAGGAAGAAATCGTCGTGAAATTAAAAGATACAAACTGGCCATCTGAGGAATATGCACGCCGCATGGAGCAGTTAATTATCAAGCATCGGCGCGTCTTTGACAAGAGACCGGGTTTACTTAAGTCATACCAGCATGAATTGAAAGTGATACCTCATAAAGCGTTTCAAGCCAAAGTATACCCTGTACCTCTTGCTTATCGCGACAAGGTCGACATAGAAATTGAAAAGATGCTGGAACTTAAGATAATACAAAAATCTCGTAGTCCGTACCGCAGCCCGCTGGTAGTGGTACCAAAAAAGGATGGGTCGGTCCGCCTCTGTCTCGACGCCAAACGAATTAACGAAATTTTGATACCTGATCACGAGCAAATGGAAACACCGGAGGTGTTGTTCCAACAGTGTGTGGGAGTAAAATTCATGTCGTCTTTGGATCTCAGATCAAGCTTTTGGCAAATCCCACTGTCTCCAAGCTCACGCAAATACACAGCATTCACGCACAGAGGCAGAGGCTATGAGTTCTGCGTAACACCATTCGGTCTACGTACGAGCACCGCCAGCCTCGTCCGGGGTCTCGGGCCAATTCTCAAAGGACTGGGGAATACCATTAACTTTGTTGATGATCTGCTATGCATGTCTGAGAATTTCGAACAGCACCTCGAGGATCTCGACGACCTGTTTACTCGCTTTGCTCAGCACGGCCTGACATTGAGTCTAGAAAAGTCACAATTTTTAAAGCAAGAAGTCGTCTTTCTCGGTCACGTGATAACCCCGGAAGGTATCAAACCAGATCCCGAGAAGATACGCGCAATCAAGGAGTTTCCAGAACCTCGTACTGCTAAGCAACTGAGGGGTTTTCTTGGATTAATAAACTTTTACAGCAAATTCACAAAAGAACACGCCGGATCGACCGTGCCCCTACTCCCTCTAACGCGCAAAAATGTAAAATGGAAATGGGGTCCACCGGAAAAAGACGCCTTCAAACGGATCAAAGAAAAATTCTGCAATGAAGTTATACTTCAGTACCCCGATATGAACCAACCGTTCTATCTCCAAACCGATGCGAGCGACTATGCACTCGGGGCAGTCTTATTTCAAATTAATGATCAGGAAGAGCATGAGGTACTCCAGTTTGCAAGTCGTACGTTGAAAGGTGCCGAACTGACATACTTTACTACGGAGAAAGAGCTGCTCGCTATAGTCTGGGCACTACAAAAGTTTCGGTCGTACTTACTGGGATCACGGATATACACAATAACTGATCATGCGGCTCTCACATTTCTTCGAGAATGTCGGCTAACGCACGCCAGGTTAACGCGTTGGTCGATCGCTATACAGGACTATGATATGTCGGTCGCACATTGTGCAGGAAAAAACAACCTAGTGGCAGACATGTTGAGTCGATTGCCCGAGCTGGACAAGAAATCAAGTTCCCAACAAGTTATCATTGCTCAATTAGTTCGCCCCCTCTCTGAAGAGTTAAACGAACTCCTAAACGCTCTACACGAGGCACAAAACAAAGACGAAAAAATCGCGGAAATTAAAACCTCTATACTCCAAAAAGAAAACTCCAGGGGATACTCGATACGAAATGGTGTAGTGTACAAAGAAATACAAGGTGTACCTCGAGCATTAATTCCATTATCAATCGCAGGAAAATTAATCCAAGAGTGCCACGAAATATACGGCCACGCCGGGGCAAGGAAGTGTTATCTATTACTCAAAGAAGACTTTTATTGTCCCCACCTCTATCGAATAATTCGGCATCAACTGGCGTCATGTGGTTCCTGCCAAAGGAATAAAATTTATACCCAAGGATCATTTGCAGAAATGAAAAATATATTGCCAAACAATCCGAACGAACTGGTTTCTCTTGACTATTATGGTCCTTTGCCGGCAGGAAAATTCGGGAAGAAATACATTTTGGCAGTGGTGGATGTTTTCTCAAAACTCACCAAGCTGTATGCCCTGCGAAGTGCCAACACCAACGCAACACTCAACTGTATCCTCAATGATTATGTTCCTCGATTCGGTAAACCACTAGCCATTCTCTCTGACCAGGGGACACAATTTACATCATCAAAATGGCGTGACAAGCTAGAAGATAATAGTATTCGGTGCATCCTCACATCTATACGCCACCCACAGGCTAACCCGGTCGAGCGCACGAATCGTGAACTCTCGAGATTCTTTCGCACCTTCCTCAGTAGTAAACACAATCAATGGGTACAATGGCTGGATACCATCGAGAGCTGCATTAATGAGACACCACATGAAAGTACGGGCTTCGCGCCACTACAACTCCACACGGGCAAGCCTCCCGGGAAACCCTGGCAGGACAGAATAACCTTGCCCACGAAACCCAAAATAAAACACGAGTCCTTAATCTTCCTGGCAAGGAAAAAAATGAAAAAAGAACGAGGAAAACAGGCCGCGAAATTCAACAAAGCTCATCGGATGACAGAGTATTCCGAAGGACAGCTGGTCCTCCTCAAGGCGTTAAATGTATCGAATCCAACGGCTAAGACAATAGCAAAGTTTATGCCCTTGTACGAGGGACCGTACAAAATCAAAACAAGAGTGGCGGAATGTTCATATATACTCGAGCACTTGCACGAAGGTAAGGAACGTGGACTCTTCCACACTCACGATCTTCGTCCATTCCACAAACCACTAAACGAAGCCTGATAGCGATCACGAAATATTCTGGTAAAAATAAAGAGAGCCAGTGGTCACCGAAAACAATAACATAGCAAGTCCACGGCAATGACAAATCAGCCCGGCAAGCACTCGAAGCTCGGTATAGGCGGCAGTGTAGTCCGAACCGTGATCAACGACGCTCTAAAGTTATCATGTCTAACGACGACAAAATCTTCTGCGACGCGGCCACCCAGGTGGATCGGTCATCGATGGGGAACCGCATTATAACACCGCGACCCTACTCGATAGTGACACTCCGAGACCCGAATAGACCCAAAAGGGTAGTGAAGTGTTTTAATAGACAATCGGAGGTCAAAGATTTTCATTTCCGATTCATCGAGACGGAATTTAAATTGCTCGAGATGTTTGGTAACTGCACGTTGCCGGAAGCACGTAAGTGTCGAAAGACCTCCCAAAAAAAAAAAAAAAGAAAAAAAAAAACCCTTAAGAGAACCAGAGAATCAACGTCGAGTCTTTTGTACATAGGAGTCTGCGCCGGAGGTAACACCCGCCGATTCCTGGTCAAATTCTTCCCAAAGGAACTAGGAGAGAAGCGACAGGAAAGTCCTGCAAAACCGTTGCCCTCCATCACCTCCATTCGGCCGTTCAATCGCCGAGTGATCATCAAGGATCCGGCTGACAAGCAGGAAAAGATCCGGACAGCTAAAAGAGCTGCCATGGAGGCCATAGAGTACGCCGTAACCCGGAAATACTCCCGTACTCGGGTATTTGCGGGACGAGTCCGCACAGAGGTCCGCTCGGGCAAAACGGAGAGCGAGACCCAACCAACATCGACACCAGCAGATCCATCGGTCCACGAGCTCGAGTCTCAATCCATCTCATAAAAAAAAAAAAAAAAAAGGAAGCATTGGCAGCATGGTGAAGTGGGCTTGGCGGGTCAAACACGTAATTTGTAAAAAAAAAAAAAAAAAAAAAAAGAAAAAAAAAAAAGAAAAAAAATATATAGATAGATAACAAGGGAGTGAAAGGAAAAGAAGGAAAAAGAATAAAAGTAAGTTTATTATTTCGCCCCTTCAATACTATCCAATGCTTCAGGGGGGCTGTTGTAACGGAACGCATTACCCCCCCTCGGAAGGCGCGGAGGACGCTCCGTTGCCCATCGTCCGCACGTCGTGAAGTAGGGGGGCAAGCCACGAAGGCCGCCTGTATCTCGTCATCGCGCTCGCCACCACCCTCCGCACACGCCTGGCCTCTCCTCCAGCAGGCCTTACTATATAAGCGCCGCGCTCGCCACGCAGAGCCCCATTTACCTTTCCTAAAATTCACAAACCACATCTCCGACTCCGAAACGAGACGCAGATCGCACTGTCTTTCGTAGCGAGAACCTGAGCCTATTCCTGCTCTACTGAAGGATCCCTGATTGCTCAGGCACCTATCAGTATACCCTCTCCTACCCGAGACCATTCTGTAGAAATTAGAAAATTAATTTTAAGTTATAATATAAGCCATAGAATAAGCCTGCTGTCACTTGGCCGCTTTATCGCAAAAGCCACCAAAGGACAGCCCAACATTATTTTATTTCGTTTCGAAACACACGCTCTAAACGAAATAAACACCCTAACTATCCCATCCTCAACTTGCGCGTTCGTCTGAGATTGCACTCACACGAGCCCGCGTCAACCATTGTCCTCTAAAAATGCGCGCCTGTCGAAGATAGCACTTCCACCGGCCCGCGTGCACCAAGAAATAACATACCTACGAGTCATGGGTGTTTGCTTTGTATCTTCCTCACTTTAGCGAGATACAGGGTAAACCCTTCCCTCTCTGACCAACTCGAATATTCACTCGCGATATCGTACGGTCCGACTTGCGTTCTCTCTTCTACACTTAGCGTCGCGATATAAACAGTAGTCTGACCTTGTCTATACCACGCGAAGAATAACCCGGAACACCTAAGCAGTGCTAGTGTTGTCTCACTCCTTATGATTGAGTGTGCAGAACTCGATATCTCGCGTCCTTACATAGAGAGGATTCTCTTTCGCTTTTATTCCGAATATCTCGCGTTCTCACTCCGACACCTTATCACGCGCACTTCGTCACGCTCTCGCGCAGAGTCACTACACTATCCAAGTAGAGCTCTGGTCATCTCGCTCTGTATCGTACAGCGCACCGAAGACGGCATCTTCTCTCTTCGCACGTTAATTCGCGCACTCTCGCTCAGGCTAGTGAGTGTTATCGATCTCACTCGCATCCATCGCGATGCCCTATAAACAATAGCTCTAACCTTCTCTAGACCACGCGAAGGCTTCCACGTATAGTATAAGCAGGACGGTTGTTATCTCGCTTCTTTCGATAGTACACCCCGGAGACGATATCTCGCTTTATCTCGCGTAGGAAAGAACACTTTCGCCTTCGACGTCGTTGTACGAGATCTCGCTCACTCTCTCTGTACTACCGGGCAGAGACGGCAACTCGGTATATACTTTCTCCATCGCACTCAGGAGCTATTAACACCCGGTAGCTTAATCCTATGATATAAACATCAGCACAGCTGTCAACGACGGTCTGTACTTGCAGTACTGCAGACACGAGACTTCCGAGAAATAACTCGAATCGAGCCTTTTAAATTGCGATAATTCCGAGACTATAGACTACCTTCCGAATTGCGGTCATCGACCGATCAAAAGATCAGCAAACGTAGGAGTTTTCATCACCTCCCCCGTTACATCCTACATTCCCATCTCTCTATAAATCAAGGTTCCGATGATGACACCGAGGTAACCCGCGTGTGCTTCGCTGAGGAATCAAATTAACACAAGTAAATAAGTCATATGAAGGGTGCGTGCCCTTGAAACACGCTGAGTAAAATCTTGCTTATGAGCCCATGCTCCTCGCAGTGGCATCCGTCCATTGCGTGAACATTAGAGTCACCACGTTTTGTTTTCAGTCCGAGTTTAATACTCGTTTAAGTGAATACCTCTTCGGAGATATTATATCAATAGTGATTGCGTGCTATAAAAAGATAGCCCTCGCACTGTAAAATTTTGCATATGAGCCCCGTGCTCCTCGCAGTGGCGTCCGACCATTGCGTGAACATTTAGAGTCACGTCGTTCAGTTTTCTTACGAGTTTTTTTTACTCGCTTCACGAAAGTCTACTCTTCCGAAGGATCACGTCCGGTGTAAACCGAGGATCCTTTCTGTTAGTAATACCTTCCCAGTTGCTTGCCGGCATTTCCTCACCAGATCGATGATGAGAAATATCCCGTGACCTGGCGACAGGTGGGATTTCTGAGGTTACTCTATCCTCATTTCCTCTTGCCTGACAATCTTCTCTACGTAGGAAAGTACAAGAATCCTCGCCCGAATAGCATACATCGGTGCGAAACATCTAGATAATCCGCTCTCTCGCGTCCAGTACACGATCCCTTCCCCCGGAGTTCCCTAATATCTCAAACCAACGTTCTCAACCACGTACTCTAAGGAGAAATTCCATCGTCACGTGGCAACCAAAGGAGAAGAAACGTTTCAGGGTGTTAGTTCGTCCAAAACGATGAAAATGCAGGTTTCGACTGTTTTTGACTGAATTTCAACGAAATTCGAGAAATTTTCATGTTGCGAGTCACTTTCGAGGTTTCAGTCGAACGGACTCTCGACAAGTATGCATATCGAGAGATTGGGTGTTAGTTCGTCCAAATCGATGAAACGGCAGGATTCGACTGTTTTTGATTGAATTTCAACGAAAATCGAGAAATTTTCATGTTGCAAGTCACTGTCGAGGTTCCAGTCGAACGGACCCTCGGCAAAAAGTCGTATCGAGAGATTGGATGTTAGTTCGTCTAAAGCGATGTACATGCAGGTTTCGACTGCTTTTGACTGCGTTTCAAAGAAAAGCGAGAAATTTTCATGTTGCGAGTCACTTTCGAGGTTTCAGTCGAACGGACCCTCGACAAGAAAGCATATCTAGAGATTGGGTGTTAGTTCGTCTAACACGTTGTAAATGCAGGTTTCGACTGTTTGTGACTGCGTTTCAAAGAAAAGGGAGAAATTTTCATGTTGCGAGTCACTTTCGAGGTTCGAGTTGAACGGACTCTCGACAAGGAAGCATATCGATAGATTGGGTGTTGGTTCGTCCAAATCGATGAAACTGCAGGTTTCGACCGTTTTTGAATGAATTTAATGGAAAATCGAGAAATTTTCATGGTGCGAGTCTCTTTCGAGGTTTCAGTCGAACGGACCCTCGACAAGCAACCATATCGAGAGATTGGGTTAGTTCGTCGAAAACGTTGTAAATGCAGGTTTCGACTGTTTTTGACTGCGTTTCAAAGAAAAGCGAGAAATTTTCATGTTGCGAGTCACTTTAGAGGTTCGAGTTGAACGGACCATCGCCAAAATCGCATATCGAGTCGTTGGGTGTTTCTTCGTCGAAAACGATGAAAATGCAGGTTTCGACCGTTTTAGAATGAATTTCTACGAAAATCGAGAAATTTTCATCTTGCGAGTCACTTTCGAGGTTCGAGTTGAACGGACCCTCGACAAGAAAGCATATCGAGAGATTGGATGTTTCTTCGTCGAAAACGATGAAAATGCAGATTTCGACCGTTTTTGAATGAATTTAAACGAAAATCGAGAATTTTTCATCTTGCGAGTCACTTTCGAGGTTCGAGTTGAACGGGCCATCGACAAGAAAGCATATCGAGAGATTGGGTGTTAGTTCGTCCAAATCGATGAAACGGCAGGATTCGACTGTTTTTGATTGAATTTCAACGAAAATCGCGAAATTTTCATGTTGCAAGTCACTGTCGAGGTTCCAGTCGAACGGACCCTCGGCAAAAAGTAGTATCGAGAGATTGGATGTTAGTTCGTCTAAAGCGATGTACATGCAGGTTTCGACTGCTTTTGACTGCGTTTCAAAGAAAAGCGAGAAATTTTCATGTTGCGAGTCACTTTCGAGGTTTCAGTCGAACGGACCCTCGACAAGAAAGCATATCGAGAGATTGGGTGTTAGTTCGTCTAAAACGTTGTAAATGCAGGTTTCGACTGTTTTTGACTGCGTTTCAAAGAAAAGGGAGAAATTTTCATGTTGCGAGTCACTTTCGAGGTTCGAGTTGAACGGGCCATCGCCAAGATCGCATATCGAGAGGTTGGGTGTTTCTTCGTCGAAAACGATGAAAATGCAGCTTTCGACCGTTTTAGAATGAATTTCAACGAAAATCGAGAAATTTTCATGTTGCGAGTCTCTTTCGAGGTCTCAGTCGAACGGACCCTCGACAAGAAACCATATCGAGAGATTGGGTGTTAGTTCGTCTAAAACGTTGTAAATGCAGGTTTCGACTGTTTTTGACTGCGTTTCAAAGAAAAGCGAGAAATTTTCTTGTTGCGAGTCACTTTCGAGGTTCGAGTTGAACGGGCCATCGCCAAGATCGCATATCGAGAGGTTGGGTGTTTCTTCGTCGAAAACGATGAAAATGCAGGTTTCGATCGTTTTAGAATGAATTTCAACGAAATTCGAGAAATTTTCATGTTGCAAGTCACTGTCGAGGTTCCAGTCGAAGGTACCCTCGGCAAGAAGTCGTATCGAGAGATGATTTGATGTTTCTTCGTCGAAAACGATGAAAATGCAGATTTCGACTGTTTTTGAATGAATTTCAACGAAAATCGAGAAATTTTCATGTTGCGAGTCTCTTTCGAGGTCTCAGTCGAACGGACCCTCGACAAGAAACCATATCGAGAGATTGGGTGTTAGTTCGTCTAAAACGTTGTAAATGCAGGTTTCGACTGTTTTTGACTGCGTTTCAAAGAAAAGCGAGAAATTTTCTTGTTGCGAGTCACTTTCGAGGTTCGAGTTGAACGGGCCATCGCCAAGATCGCATATCGAGAGGTTGGGTGTTTCTTCGTCGAAAACGATGAAAATGCAGGTTTCGATCGTTTTAGAATGAATTTCAACGAAATTCGAGAAATTTTCATGTTGCAAGTCACTGTCGAGGTTCCAGTCGAAGGGACCCTCGGCAAGAAGTCTTATCGAGAGATTGGATGTTTCTTCGTCGAAAACGATGAAAATGCAGATTTCGACCGTTTTTGAATGAATTTAAACGAAAATCGAGAAATTTTCATCTTGTGAGTCACTTTCGAGGTTCCAGTCGAACGGACCCTCGACAAGAAATCATATCGAGAGATTGGGTGTTAGTTCGTCTAAAACGTTGTAAATGCAGGTTTCGACTGTTTTTGACTGCGTTTCAAAGAAAAGCGAGAAATTTTCTTGTTGCGAGTCACTTTCGAGGTTCGAGTTGAACGGGCCATCGCCAAGATCGCATATCGAGAGGTTGGGTGTTTCTTCGTCGAAAACGATGAAAATGAAGGTTTCGACTGTTTTTGACTGAATTTCAACGAAATTCGAGAAATGTTCATGTTGCGAGTCACTTTTGAGGTTTCAGTCGAACGGACCCTCGACAAGCAACCATATCGAGAGATTGGGTTAGTTCGTCTATAACGTTGTAAATGCAGGTTACGACTGTTCTTGACTGCGTTTCAAAGAAAAGCGAGAAATTTTCATGTTGCGAGTCACTTTCGAGGTTCGAGTTGAACGGGCCATCGCCAAGATCGCATATCGAGAGGTTGGGTGTTTCTTCGTCGAAAACGATGAAAATGCAGCTTTCGACCGTTTTAGAATGAATTTCAACGAAAATCGCGAAATTTTCAAGTTGCGAGTCACTTTCAAGTTTTCAGTCGAACGGACCCTCGACAAGAAAGCATATCGAGAGATTGGATGTTTCTTCGTCGAAAACGATGAAAATGCAGATTTCGACCGTTTTTGAATGAATTTAAACGAAAATCGAGAAATTTTCATCTTGCGAGTCACTTTCGAGGTTCGAGTTGAACGGGCCATCGACAAGAAAGCATATCGAGAGATTGGGTGTTAGTTCGTCCAAATCGATGAAACGGCAGGATTCGACTGTTTTTGATTGAATTTCAACGAAAATCGAGAAATTTTCATCTTGCGAGTCACTTTCGAGGTTCGAGTTGAACGGGCCATCGACAAGAAAGCATATCGAGAGATTGGGTGTTAGTTCGTCCAAATCGATGAAACGGCAGGATTCGACTGTTTTTGATTGAATTTCAACGAAAATCGAGAAATTTTCATGTTGCAAGTCACTGTCGAGGTTCCAGTCGAACGGACCCTCGGCAAAAAGTCGTATCGAGAGATTGGATGTTAGTTCGTCTAAAGCGATGTACATGCAGGTTTCGACTGCTTTTGACTGCGTTTCAAAGAAAAGGGAGAAATTTTCATGTTGCGAGTCTCTTTCGAGGTTTCAGTCGAACGGACCCTCGACAAGCAACCATATCGAGAGATTGGGTTAGTTCGTCGAAAACGTTGTAAATGCAGGTTTCGACTGTTTTTGACTGCGTTTCAAAGAAAAGCGAGAAATTTTCATGTTGCGAGTCACTTTCGAGGTTTCAGTCGAACGGACCCTCGACAAGAAAGCATATCGAGAGATTGGGTGTTAGTTCGTCTAAAACGTTGTAAATGCAGGTTTCGACTGTTTTTGACTGCGTTTCAAAGAAAAGCGAGAAATTTTCTTGTTGCGAGTCACATTCGAGGTTCGAGTTGAACGGGCCATCGCCAAGATCGCATATCGAGAGGTTGGGTGTTTCTTCGTCGAAAACGATGAAAATGCAGCTTTCGACCGTTTTAGAATGAATTTCAACGAAAATCGAGAAATTTTCATGTTGCGAGTCTCTTTCGAGGTCTCAGTCGAACGGACCCTCGACAAGAAACCATATCGAGAGATTGGGTGTTAGTTCGTCTAAAACGTTGTAAATGCAGGTTTCGACTGTTTTGGACTGCGTTTCAAAGAAAAGCGAGAAATTTTCTTGTTGCGAGTCACTTTCGAGGTTCGAGTTGAACGGGCCATCGCCAAGATCGCATATCGAGAGGTTGGGTGTTTCTTCGTCGAAAACGATGAAAATGCAGGTTTCGATCGTTTTAGAATGAATTTCAACGAAATTCGAGAAATTTTCATGTTGCAAGTCACTGTCGAGGTTCCAGTCGAAGGGACCCTCGGCAAGAAGTCTTATCGAGAGATTGGATGTTTCTTCGTCGAAAACGATGAAAATGCAGATTTCGACCGTTTTTGAATGAATTTAAACGAAAATCGAGAAATTTTCATCTTGTGAGTCACTTTCGAGGTTCCAGTCGAACGGACCCTCGACAAGAAATCATATCGAGAGATTGGGTGTTAGTTCGTCTAAAGCGATATACATGCAGGTTTCGACCGTTTTTGAATGAATTTAAACGAAAATCGAGAAATTTTCATGTTCCGAGTCACTTTCGAGGTATCAGTCGAACGGACTCTCGACAAGGAAGCATATCGAGAGATTGGGTGTTAGTTCGTCTAAAACGTTGTAAATGCAGGTTTCGACTGTTTTTGACTGCGTTTCAAAGAAAAGCGAGAAATTTTCATGTTGCGAGTCACTTTCGAGGTTCGAGTTGAACGGGCCATCGCCAAGATCGCATATCGAGAGGTTGGGTATTAGTTCGTCAAAATCGATGAAACGGCAGGTTTCGACCGGTTTAGAATGAATTTCAACGAAAATCGAGAAATTTTCATATTGCGAGTCACTTTCGAGGTTCCAGTCGAACGGACCCTCGACAAGAAAGCATATCTAGAGATTGGGTGTTAGTTCGTCTAAAACGTTGTAAATGCAGGTTTCGACTGTTTGTGACTGCGTTTCAAAGAAAAGGGAGAAATTTTCATGTTGCGAGTCACTTTCGAGGTTCGAGTTGAGCGGACTCTCGACAAGGAAGCATATTGATAGATTGGGTGTTGGTTCGTCCAAATCGATGAAACTGCAGGTTTCGACCGTTTTTGAATGAATTTAATCGAAAATCGAGAAATTTTCATGTTGCGAGTCTCTTTCGAGGTTTCAGTCGAACGGACCCTCGACAAGCAACCACATCGAGAGATTGGGTTAGTTCGTCTAAAACGTTGTAAATGCAGGTTTCGACTGTTTTTGACTGCGTTTCAAAGAAAAGCGAGAAATTTTCATGTTGCGAGTCACTTTCGAGGTTCGAGTTGAACGGACCATCGCCAAAATCGCATATCGAGAGGTTCGGTGTTTCTTCGTCGAAAACGATGAAAATGCAGGTTTCGACCGTTTTAGAATGAATTTCAACGAAAATCGAGAAATTTTCATCTTGCGAGTCACTTTCGATGTTCGAGTTGAACGGACCCTCGACAAGAAAGCATATCGAGAGATTGGGTGTTAGTTCGTCTAAAACGTTGTAAATGCAGGTTTCGACTGTTTTTGACTGCGTTTCAAAGAAAAGGGAGAAATTTTCATGTTGCGAGTCTCTTTCGAGGTTTCAGTCGAACGGACCCTCGACAAGCAACCATATCGAGAGATTGGGTTAGTTCGTCTAAAACGTTGTAAATGCAGGTTTCAACTGTTTTTGACTGCGTTTCAAAGAAAAGCGAGAAATTTTCATGTTGAGAGTCACTTTCGAGGTTCGAGTTGAACGGACCATCGCCAAAATCGCATATCGAGAGGTTCGGTGTTTCTTCGTCGAAAACGATGAAAATGCAGGTTTCGACCGTTTTAGAATGAATTTCAACGAAAATCGAGAAATTTTCATCTTGCGAGTCACTTTCGAGGTTCGAGTTGAACGGACCCTCGACAAGAAAGCATATCGAGAGATTGGGTGTTAGTTCGTCTAAAACGTTGTAAATGCAGGTTTCGACTGTTTTTGACTGCGTTTCAAAGAAAAGGGAGAAATTTTCATGTTGCGAGTCACTTTCGAGGTTCGAGTTGAACGGACTCTCGACAAGGAAGCATATCGATAGATTGGGTGTTAGTTCGTCTAAAACGTTGTAAATGCAGGTTTCGACTGTTTTTGACTGCGTTTCAAAGAAAAGCGAGAAATTTTCATGTTGCGAGTCACTTTCGAGGTTCGAGTTGAACGGGCCATCGCCAAGATCGCATATCGAGAGGTTGGGTGTTAGTTCGTCAAAATCGATGAAACGGCAGGTTTCGACTGCTTTTGACTGCGTTTCAAAGAAAAGCGAGAAATTTTCATGTTGCGAGTCACTTTCGAGGTTTCAGTCGAACGGACCATCTACAAGAAAACATATCGAGAGATTGGGTGTTTGTCCGTCCAAATCGATGAAACTGCAGTTTTCGACTGTTTTTGAATGAATTTCAACGAACATCGAGAAATTTTCATGTTGCGAGTCTCTTTCGAGGTTTCAGTCGAACGGACCCTCGACAAGAAACCATATCGAGAGATTGGGTGTTAGTTCGTCTAAAACGTTGTAAATGCAGGTTTCGACTGTTTTTGACTGCGTTTCAAAGAAAAACGAGAAATTTTCATGTTGCGAGTCACTTTCGAGGTTCGAGTTGAACGGGCCATCGCCAAGATCGCATATCGAGAGGTTGGGTGTTAGTTCGTCAAAATCGATGAAACGGCAGGTTTCGACCGGTTTAGAATGAATTTCAACGAAAATCGAGAAATTTTCATGTTGCGAGTCACTTTCGAGGTTCCAGTCGAACGGACCCTCGTCAAGAAAGCATATCGAGAGATTGGGTGTTAGTTCGTCAAAATCGATGAAAATGAAGGTTTCGACCGTTTTAGAATGAATTTCAACGAAAATCGAGAAATTTTCATGTTGCGAGTCACTTTCGAGGTTCCAGTCGAACGGACCCTCGTCAAGAAAGCATATCGAGAGATTGGGTGTTAGTTCGTCAAAATCGATGAAAATGAAAGTTTCGACTGTTTTTGATTGAATTTCAACGAAAATCGAGAAATGTTCATGTTGCGAGTCACTTTCGAGGTTCCAGTCGAACGGACCCTCGTCAAGAAAGCATATCGAGAGATTGGGTGTTAGTTCGTCTAAAACGATGAAAATGGAGGTTTCGACTGCTTTTGACAGCGTTTTAAAGAAAAGCGAGAAATTTTCATGTTGCGAGTCACTTTCGAGGTTCGAGTTGAACGGGCCATCGCCAAAATCGCATATCGAGAGGTTGGGTGTTTATTCGTCTAAATCGATGAAACTGCAGGTTTCGACTGTTTTTGAAACAATTTAAACGAAAATCGAGAAATTTTCATGTTCCGAGTCACTTTCGAGGTATCAGTCGAACGGAATCTCGACAAGCAACCATATCGAGATATTGGGTTAGTTCGTCTAAAACGTTGTAAATGCAGGTTTCGACTGTTTTTGACTGCGTTTCAAAGAAAAGCGAGAAATTTTCATGTTGCGAGTCACTTTCGAGGTTCGAGTTGAACGGGCCATCGCCAAGATCGCATATCGAGAGGTTGGGTGTTTCTTCGTCGAAAACGATGAAAATGCAGGTTTTGACCGTTTTAGAATGAATGTAAACGAAAATCGAGAAATTTTCATCTTGCGAGTCACTTTCGAGGTTCCAGTCGAACGGACCCTCGTCAAGATAGCATATCGAGAGATTGGGTGTTAGTTCGTCTAAAACGATGAAAATGCAGGTTTCGACTGTTTTTGACTGAATTTCAACGAAATTCGAGAAATTTTCATGTTGCGAGTCACTTTCGAGGTTCCAGTCGAACGGACCCTCGACAAGAAAGCATATCGAGAGATTGGGTGTTAGTTCGTCAAAATCGATGAAACGGCAGGTTTCGACTGTTTTTGATTCAATTTCAACGAAAATCGAGAAATGTTCATGTTGCGAGTCACTTTCGAGGTTCCAGTCGAACGGACCCTCGTCAAGATAGCATATCGAGAGATTGGGTGTTAGTTCGTCTAAAACGATGAAACTGCAGGTTTCGACTGTTTTTGAATGAATTCCAACGAAAATCGAGAAATTTTCAAGTTGCGAGTCACTTTCAAGTTTTCAGTCGAACGGACACTCGACAAGAAAGCATATCGAGAGATTGGATGTTTCTTCGTCGAAAACGATGAAAATCTAGATTTCGACCGTTTTTGAATGAATTTAAACGAAAATCGAGAAATTTTCATCTTGCGAGTCCCTGTCGAGGTTCCAGTCGAACGGACCCTCGACAAGAAAGCATATCGAGAGATTGGATGTTAGTTCGTCTAAAGCGATGTACATGCAGGTTTCGACTGCTTTTGACTGCGTTTCAAAGAAAAGCGAGAAATTTTCATGTTGCGAGTCACTTTCGAGGTTTCAGTCGAACGGACCCTCGACAAGAAAGCATATCGAGAGATTGGATGTTTCTTCGTCGAAAACGATGAAAATCTAGATTTCGACCGTTTTAGAAAGAATTTCAACGAAAATCGAGAAATTTTCATCTTGCGAGTCACTTTCGAGGTTCGAGTTGAACGGACCCTCGACAAGAAAGCATATCGAGAGATTGGGTGTTAGTTCGTCTAAAACGTTGTAAATGCAGGTTTCGACTGCTTTTGACTGCGTTTCAAAGAAAAGGGAGAAATTTTCATGTTGCGAGTCACTTTCGAGGTTCGAGTTGAACGGACTCTCGACAAGGAAGCATATCGATAGATTGGGTGTTGGTTCGTCCAAATCGATGAAACTGCAGGTTTCGACTGTTTTTGAATCAATTTAAACGAAAATCGAGAAATTTTCATGTTCCGAGTCACTTTCGAGATATCAGTCGAACGGACTCTCGACAAGGAAGCATATCGATAGATTGGGTGTTAGTTTGTCCAAATCGATGAAACAGCAGGTTTCGACTGCTTTTGACTGCGTTTCAAAGAAAAGCGAGAAATTTTCATGTTGCGAGTCACTTTCGAGGTTCGAGTTGAACGGACTCTCGACATGGAAGCATATCGATAGATTGGGTGTTGGTTCGTCCAAATCGATGAAACTGCAGGTTTCGACTGTTTTTGAATCAATTTAAACGAAAATCGAGAAATTTTCATGTTCCGAGTCACTTTCGAGGTATCAGTCGAACGGACTCTCGACAAGGAAGCATATCGATAGATTGGGTGTTAGTTCGTCCAAATCGATGAAACGGCAGGATTCGACTGTTTTTGATTGAATTTCAACGAAAATCGAGAAATTTTCATGTTGCAAGTCACTTTCGAGGTTACAGTCGAACGGACCCTCGGCAAAAAGTTGTATCGAGAGATTGGATGTTAGTTCGTCTAAAGCGATGTACATGCAGGTTTCGACTGCTTTTGACTGCGTTTCAAAGAAAAGCGAGAAATTTTCATGTTGCGAGTCTCTTTCGAGGTTCGAGTTGAGCGGACTCTCGACAAGGAAGCATATCGATAGATTGGGTGTTGGTTCGTCCAAATCGATGAAACTGCAGGTTTCGACCGTTTTTGAATGAATTTAATCGAAAATCGAGAAATTTTCATGTTGCGAGTCTCTTTCGAGGTTTCAGTCGAACGGACCCTCGACAAGAAACCATATCGAGAGATTGGGTGTTAGTTCGTCTAAAACGTTGTAAATGCAGGTTTCGACTGTTTTTGACTGCGTTTCAAAGAAAAGCGAGAAATTTTCATGTTGCGAGTCACTTTCGAGGTTCGAGTTGAACGGGCCATCGCCAAGATCGCATATCGAGAGGTTGGGTGTTAGTTCGTCAAAATCGATGAAACGGCAGGTTTCGACCGGTTTAGAATGAATTTCAACGAAAATCTCGAAATTTTCATGTTGCGAGTCACTTTCGAGGTTCCAGTCGAACGGACCCTCGACAAGAAAGCATATCTAGAGATTGGGTGTTAGTTCGTCTAAAACGTTGTAAATGCAGGTTTCGACTGTTTGTGACTGCGTTTCAAAGAAAAGGGAGAAATTTTCATGTTGCGAGTCACTTTCGAGGTTCGAGTTGAGCGGACTCTCGACAAGGAAGCATATCGATAGATTGGGTGTTGGTTCGTCCAAATCGATGAAACTGCAGGTTTCGACTGTTTTTGAATCAATTTAAACGAAAATCGAGAAATTTTCATGTTCCGAGTCACTTTCGAGATATCAGTCGAACGGACTCTCGACAAGGAAGCATATCGATAGATTGGGTGTTAGTTTGTCCAAATCGATGAAACAGCAGGTTTCGACTGCTTTTGACTGCGTTTCAAAGAAAAGCGAGAAATTTTCATGTTGCGAGTCACTTTCGAGGTTTCAGTCGAACGGACCATCTACAAGAAAGCATATCGAGAGATTGGGTGTTTGTCCGTCCAAATCGATGAAACTGCAGTTTTCGACTGTTTTTGAATGAATTTCACCGAAAATCGAGAAATTTTCATGTTGCGAGTCTCTTTCGAGGTTTCAGTCGAACGGACCCTCGTCAAGAAAGCATATCGAGAGATTGGGTGTTAGTTCGTCAAAATCGATGAAAATGAAGGTTTCGACTGTTTTTGATTGAATTTCAACGAAAATCGAGAAATGTTCATGTTGCGAGTCACTTTCGAGGTTCCAGTCGAACGGACCCTCGTCAAGAAAGCATATCGAGAGATTGGGTGTTAGTTCGTCTAAAACGATGAAAATGGAGGTTTCGACTGCTTTTGACAGCGTTTTAAAGAAAAGCGAGAAATTTTCATCTTGCGAGTCACTTTCGAGGTTCCAGTCGAACGGACCCTCGTCAAGATAGCATATCGAGAGATTGGGTGTTAGTTCGTCTAAAACGTTGTAAATGCAGGTTTCGACTGTTTTTGACTGCGTTTCAAAGAAAAGGGAGAAATTTTCATGTTGCGAGTCACTTTCGAGGTTCGAGTTGAACGGACTCTCGACAAGGAAGCATATCGATAGATTGGGTGTTGGTTCGTCCAAATCGATGAAACTGCAGGTTTCGACCGTTTTTGAATGAATTTAATCGAAAATCGAGAAATTTTCATGTTGCGAGTCTCTTTCGAGGTTTCAGTCGAACGGACCCTCGACAAGCAACCATATCGAGAGATTGGGTTAGTTCGTCTAAAACGTTGTAAATGCAGGTTTCAACTGTTTTTGACTGCGTTTCAAAGAAAAGCGAGAAATTTTCATGTTGCGAGTCACTTTCGAGGTTCGAGTTGAACGGACCATCGCCAAAATCGCATATCGAGAGGTTCGGTGTTTCTTCGTCGAAAACGATGAAAATGCAGGTTTCGACCGTTTTAGAATGAATTTCAACGAAAATCGAGAAATTTTCATCTTGCGAGTCACTTTCGAGGTTCGAGTTGAACGGACCCTCGACAAGAAAGCATATCGAGAGATTGGGTGTTAGTTCGTCTAAAACGTTGTAAATGCAGGTTTCGACTGTTTTTGACTGCGTTTCAAAGAAAAGGGAGAAATTTTCATGTTGCGAGTCACTTTCGAGGTTCGAGTTGAACGGACTCTCGACAAGGAAGCATATCGATAGATTGGGTGTTGGTTCGTCCAAATCGATGAAACTGCAGGTTTCGACTGTTTTTGAATCAATTTAAACGAAAATCGAGAAATTTTCATGTTCCGAGTCACTTTCGAGATATCAGTCGAACGGACTCTCGACAAGGAAGCATATCGATAGATTGGGTGTTAGTTTGTCCAAATCGATGAAACAGCAGGTTTCGACTGCTTTTGACTGCGTTTCAAAGAAAAGCGAGAAATTTTCATGTTGCGAGTCACTTTCGAGGTTCGAGTTGAACGGGCCATCGCCAAGATCGCATATCGAGAGGTTGGGTGTTAGTTCGTCAAAATCGATGAAACGGCAGGTTTCGACCGGTTTAGAATGAACTTCAACGAAAATCGAGAAATTTTCATGTTGCGAGTCACTTTCGAGGTTCCAGTCGAACGGACCCTCGACAAGAAAGCATATCTAGAGATTGGGTGTTAGTTCGTCTAAAACGTTGTAAGTGCAGGTTTCGACTGTTTGTGACTGCGTTTCAAAGAAAAGCGAGAAATTTTCATGTTGCGAGTCACTTTCGAGGTTCGAATTGAACGGACCATCGCCAAAATCGCATATCGAGAGGTTCGGTGTTTCTTCGTCGAAAACGATGAAAATGCAGGTTTTGACCGTTTTAGAATGAATTTCAACGAAAATCGAGAAATTTTCATCTTGCGAGTCACTTTCGATGTTCGAGTTGAACGGACCCTCGACAAGAAAGCATATCGAGAGATTGGGTGTTAGTTCGTCTAAAACGTTGTAAATGCAGGTTTCGACTGTTTTTGACTGCGTTTCAAAGAAAAGGGAGAAATTTTCATGTTGCGAGTCACTTTCGAGGTTCGAGTTGAACGGACTCTCGACAAGGAAGCATATCGATAGATTGGGTGTTGGTTCGTCCAAATCGATGAAACTGCAGGTTTCGACCGTTTTTGAATGAATTTAATCGAAAATCGAGAAATTTTCATGTTGCGAGTCTCTTTCGAGGTTTCAGTCGAACGGACCCTCGACAAGCAACCATATCGAGAGATTGGGTTAGTTCGTCTAAAACGTTGTAAATGCAGGTTTCAACTGTTTTTGACTGCGTTTCAAAGAAAAGCGAGAAATTTTCATGTTGCGAGTCACTTTCGAGGTTCGAGTTGAACGGACCATCGCCAAAATCGCATATCGAGAGGTTCGGTGTTTCTTCGTCGAAAACGATGAAAATGCAGGTTTCGACCGTTTTAGAATGAATTTCAACGAAAATCGAGAAATTTTCATCTTGCGAGTCACTTTCGAGGTTCGAGTTGAACGGACCCTCGACAAGAAAGCATATCGAGAGATTGGGTGTTAGTTCGTCTAAAACGTTGTAAATGCAGGTTTCGACTGTTTTTGACTGCGTTTCAAAGAAAAGGGAGAAATTTTCATGTTGCGAGTCACTTTCGAGGTTCGAGTTGAACGGACTCTCGACAAGGAAGCATATCGATAGATTGGGTGTTGGTTCGTCCAAATCGATGAAACTGCAGGTTTCGACTGTTTTTGAATCAATTTAAACGAAAATCGAGAAATTTTCATGTTCCGAGTCACTTTCGAGGTATCAGTCGAACGGACTCTCGACAAGGAAGCATATCGATAGATTGGGTGTTAGTTTGTCCAAATCGATGAAACAGCAGGTTTCGACTGCTTTTGACTGCGTTTCAAAGAAAAGCGAGAAATTTTCATGTTGCGAGTCACTTTCGAGGTTCGAGTTGAACGGGCCATCGCCAAGATCGCATATCGAGAGGTTGGGTGTTAGTTCGTCAAAATCGATGAAACGGCAGGTTTCGACCGGTTTAGAATGAACTTCAACGAAAATCGAGAAATTTTCATGTTGCGAGTCACTTTCGAGGTTCCAGTCGAACGGACCCTCGACAAGAAAGCATATCTAGAGATTGGGTGTTAGTTCGTCTAAAACGTTGTAAGTGCAGGTTTCGACTGTTTGTGACTGCGTTTCAAAGAAAAGCGAGAAATTTTCATGTTGCGAGTCACTTTCGAGGTTCGAATTGAACGGACCATCGCCAAAATCGCATATCGAGAGGTTCGGTGTTTCTTCGTCGAAAACGATGAAAATGCAGGTTTTGACCGTTTTAGAATGAATTTCAACGAAAATCGAGAAATTTTCATCTTGCGAGTCACTTTCGATGTTCGAGTTGAACGGACCCTCGACAAGAAAGCATATCGAGAGATTGGGTGTTAGTTCGTCTAAAACGTTGTAAATGCAGGTTTCGACTGTTTTTGACTGCGTTTCAAAGAAAAGGGAGAAATTTTCATGTTGCGAGTCACTTTCGAGGTTCGAGTTGAACGGACTCTCGACAAGGAAGCATATCGATAGATTGGGTGTTGGTTCGTCCAAATCGATGAAACTGCAGGTTTCGACCGTTTTTGAATGAATTTAATCGAAAATCGAGAAATTTTCATCTTGCGAGTCACTTTCGATGTTCGAGTTGAACGGACCCTCGACAAGAAAGCATATCGAGAGATTGGGTGTTAGTTCGTCTAAAACGTTGTAAATGCAGGTTTCGACTGTTTTTGACTGCGTTTCAAAGAAAAGGGAGAAATTTTCATGTTGCGAGTCACTTTCGAGGTTCGAGTTGAACGGACTCTCGACTAGGAAGCATATCGATAGATTGGGTGTTGGTTCGTCCAAATCGATGAAACTGCAGGTTTCGACCGTTTTTGAATGAATTTAATCGAAAATCGAGAAATTTTCATGTTGCGAGTCTCTTTCGAGGTTTCAGTCGAACGGACCCTCGACAAGCAACCATATCGAGAGATTGGGTTAGTTCGTCTAAAACGTTGTAAATGCAGGTTTCAACTGTTTTTGACTGCGTTTCAAAGAAAAGCGAGAAATTTTCATGTTGCGAGTCACTTTCGAGGTTCGAGTTGAACGGGCCATCGCCAAGATCGCATATCGAGAGGTTGGGTGTTAGTTCGTCAAAATCGATGAAACGGCAGGTTTCGACCGGTTTAGAATGAATTTCAACGAAAATCGAGAAATTTTCATGTTGCGAGTCACTTTCGAGGTTCCAGTCGAACGGACTCTCGGCAAAAAGTCGTATCGAGAGATTGGGTGTTAGTTCGTCAAAATCGATGAAAATGAAGGTTTCGACTGTTTTTGATTGAATTTCAACGAAAATCGAGAAATGTTCATGTTGCGAGTCACTTTCGAGGTTCCAGTCGAACGGACCCTCGTCAAGAAAGCATATCGAGAGATTGGGTGTTAGTTCGTCTAAAACGTTGTAAATGCAGGTTTCGACTGTTTTTGACTGCGTTTCAAAGAAAAGCGAGAAATTTTCATGTTGCGAGTCACTTTCGAGGTTCGAGTTGAACGGGCCATCGCCAAGATCGCATATCGAGAGGTTGGGTGTTTCTTCGTCGAAAACGATGAAAATGCAGGTTTCGACCGTTTTAGAATGAATTTAAACGAAAATCGAGAAATTTTCATCTTGCGAGTCACTTTCGAGGTTCCAGTCGAACGGACCCTCGTCAAGATAGCATATCGAGAGATTGGGTGTTAGTTCGTCTAAAACGATGAAAATGCAGGTTTCGACTGTTTTTGACTGAATTTCAACGAAATTCGAGAAATTTTCATGTTGCGAGTCACTTTCGAGGTTCCAGTCGAACGGACCCTCGACAAGAAAGCATATCTAGAGATTGGGTGTTAGTTCGTCTAAAACGTTGTAAATGCAGGTTTCGACTGTTTGTGACTGCGTTTCAAAGAAAAGGGAGAAATTTTCATGTTGCGAGTCACTTTCGAGGTTCGAGTTGAGCGGACTCTCGACAAGGAAGCATATCGATAGATTGGGTGTTAGTTCGTCTAAAACGATGAAACTGCAGGTTTCGACTGTTTTTGAATGAATTTCAACGAAAATCGAGAAATTTTCATGTTGCGAGTCACTTTCGAGGTTCCAGTCGAACGGACCCTCGACAAGAAAGCATATCTAGAGATTGGGTGTTAGTTCGTCTAAAACGTTGTAAATGCAGGTTTCGACTGTTTTTGACTGCGTTTCAAAGAAAAGCGAGAAATTTTCATGTTGCGAGTCACTTTCGAGGTTCGAGTTGAACGGGCCATCGCCAAGATCGCATATCGAGAGGTTGGGTGTTTCTTCGTCGAAAACGATGAAAATGCAGGTTTCGACCGTTTTAGAATGAATTTAATCGAAAATCGAGAAATTTTCATGTTGCGAGTCTCTTTCGAGGTTTCAGTCGAACGGACCCTCGACAAGCAACCATATCGAGAGATTGGGTTAGTTCGTCTAAAACGTTGTAAATGCAGGTTTCAACTGTTTTTGACTGCGTTTCAAAGAAAAGCGAGAAATTTTCATGTTGCGAGTCACTTTCGAGGTTCGAGTTGAACGGACCATCGCCAAAATCGCATATCGAGAGGTTCGGTGTTTCTTCGTCGAAAACGATGAAAATGCAGGTTTCGACCGTTTTAGAATGAATTTAAACGAAAATCGAGAAATTTTCATCTTGCGAGTCACTTTCGAGGTTCGAGTTGAACGGACCATCGCCAAAATCGCGTATCGAGAGGTTCGGTGTTTCTTCGTCGAAAACGATGAAAATGCAGGTTTCGACCGTTTTAGAATGAATTTCAACGAAAATCGAGAAATTTTCATCTTGCGAGTCACTTTCGAGGTTCGAGTTGAACGGACCCTCGACAAGAAAGCATATCGAGAGATTGGGTGTTAGTTCGTCTAAAACGTTGTAAATGCAGGTTTCGACTGTTTTTGACTGCGTTTCAAAGAAAAGGGAGAAATTTTCATGTTGCGAGTCACTTTCGAGGTTCGAGTTGAACGGACTCTCGACAAGGAAGCATATCGATAGATTGGGTGTTGGTTCGTCCAAATCGATGAAACTGCAGGTTTCGACTGTTTTTGAATCAATTTAAACGAAAATCGAGAAATTTTCATGTTCCGAGTCACTTTCGAGGTATCAGTCGAACGGACTCTCGACAAGGAAGCATATCGATAGATTGGGTGTTAGTTTGTCCAAATCGATGAAACAGCAGGTTTCGACTGCTTTTGACTGCGTTTCAAAGAAAAGCGAGAAATTTTCATGTTGCGAGTCACTTTCGAGGTTCGAGTTGAACGGACTCTCGACAAGGAAGCATATCGATAGATTGGGTGTTGGTTCGTCCAAATCGATGAAACTGCAGGTTTCGACTGTTTTTGAATCAATTTAAACGAAAATCGAGAAATTTTCATGTTCCGAGTCACTTTCGAGGTATCAGTCGAACGGACTCTCGACAAGGAAGCATATCGATAGATTGGGTGTTAGTTCGTCCAAATCGATGAAACGGCAGGATTCGACTGTTTTTGATTGAATTTCAACGAAAATCGAGAAATTTTCATGTTGCAAGTCACTTTCGAGGTTCCAGTCGAACGGACCCTCGGCAAAAAGTCGTATCGAGAGATTGGATGTTAGTTCGTCTAAAGCGATGTACATGCAGGTTTCGACTGCTTTTGACTGCGTTTCAAAGAAAAGCGAGAAATTTTCATGTTGCGAGTCACTTTCGAGGTTTCAGTCGAACGGACCCTCGACAAGAAAGCATATCTAGAGATTGGGTGTTAGTTCGTCTAAAACGTTGTAAATGCAGGTTTCGACTGTTTGTGACTGCGTTTCAAAGAAAAGGGAGAAATTTTCATGTTGCGAGTCACTTTCGAGGTTCGAGTTGAGCGGACTCTCGACAAGGAAGCATATCGATAGATTGGGTGTTGGTTCGTCCAAATCGATAAAACTGCAGGTTTCGACCGTTTTTGAATGAATTTAATCGAAAATCGAGAAATTTTCATGTTGCGAGACTCTTTCGAGGTTTCAGCCGAACGGACCCTCGACAAGATAGCATATCGAGAGATTGGGTGTTAGTTCGTCCAAAACGATGAAAATGCAGGTTTCGACTGTTTTTGACTGAATTTCAACGAAATTCGAGAAATGTTCATGTTGCGAGTCACTTTTGAGGTTTCAGTCGAACGGACCCTCGACAAGCAACCATATCGAGAGATTGGGTTAGTTCGTCTATAACGTTGTAAATGCAGGTTACTACGACTGTTCTTGACTGCGTTTCAAAGAAAAGCGAGAAATTTTCATGTTGCGAGTCACTTTCGAGGTTCGAGTTGAACGGGCCATCGCCAAGATCGCATATCGAGAGGTTGGGTGTTTCTTCGTCGAAAACGATGAAAATGCAGCTTTCGACCGTTTTAGAATGAATTTCAACGAAAATCGCGAAATTTTCAAGTTGCGAGTCACTTTCAAGTTTTCAGTCGAACGGACCCTCGACAAGAAAGCATATCGAGAGATTGGATGTTTCTTCGTCGAAAACGATGAAAATGCAGATTTCGACCGTTTTTGAATGAATTTAAACGAAAATCGAGAAATTTTCATCTTGCGAGTCACTTTCGAGGTTCGAGTTGAACGGGCCATCGACAAGAAAGCATATCGAGAGATTGGGTGTTAGTTCGTCCAAATCGATGAAACGGCAGGATTCGACTGTTTTTGATTGAATTTCAACGAAAATCGAGAAATTTTCATGTTGCAAGTCACTGTCGAGGTTCCAGTCGAACGGACCCTCGGCAAAAAGTCGTATCGAGAGATTGGATGTTAGTTCGTCTAAAGCGATGTACATGCAGGTTTCGACTGCTTTTGACTGCGTTTCAAAGAAAAGGGAGAAATTTTCATGTTGCGAGTCTCTTTCGAGGTTTCAGTCGAACGGACCCTCGTCAAGAAAGCATATCGAGAGATTGGGTGTTAGTTCGTCTAAAACGTTGTAAATGCAGGTTTCGACTGTTTTTGACTGAATTTCAACGAAATTCGAGGAATTTTCTTGTTGCGAGTCACTTTCGAGGTTCGAGTTGAACGGGCCATCGCCAAGATCGCATATTGAGAGGTTGGGTGTTTCTTCGTCGAAAACGATGAAAATGCAGCTTTCGACCGTTTTAGAATGAATTTCAACGAAAATCGAGAAATTTTCATCTTGCGAGTCACTTTCGAGGTTCCAGTCGAACGGACCCTCGACAAGATAGCATATCGAGAGATTGGGTGTTAGTTCGTCCAAAACGATGAAAATGCAGGTTTCGACTGTTTTTGACTGAATTTCAACGAAATTCGAGAAATTTTCATGTTGCGAGTCACTTTCGAGGTTTCAGTCGAACGGACTCTCGACAAGTATGCATATCGAGAGATTGGGTGTTAGTTCGTCCAAATCGATGAAACGGCAGGATTCGACTGTTTTTGATTGAATTTCAACGAAAATCGAGAAATTTTCATGTTGCAAGTCACTGTCGAGGTTCCAGTCGAACGGACCCTCGGCAAAAAGTCGTATCGAGAGATTGGATGTTAGTTCGTCTAAAGCGATGTACATGCAGGTTTCGACTGCTTTTGACTGCGTTTCAAAGAAAAGCGAGAAATTTTCATGTTGCGAGTCACTTTCGAGGTTTCAGTCGAACGGACCCTCGACAAGAAAGCATATCTAGAGATTGGGTGTTAGTTCGTCTAACACGTTGTAAATGCAGGTTTCGACTGTTTGTGACTGCGTTTCAAAGAAAAGGGAGAAATTTTCATGTTGCGAGTCACTTTCGAGGTTCGAGTTGAACGGACTCTCGACAAGGAAGCATATCGATAGATTGGGTGTTGGTTCGTCCAAATCGATGAAACTGCAGGTTTCGACCGTTTTTGAATGAATTTAATGGAAAATCGAGAAATTTTCATGTTGCGAGTCTCTTTCGAGGTTTCAGTCGAACGGACCCTCGACAAGCAACCATATCGAGAGATTGGGTTAGTTCGTCGAAAACGTTGTAAATGCAGGTTTCGACTGTTTTTGACTGCGTTTCAAAGAAAAGCGAGAAATTTTCATGTTGCGAGTCACTTTAGAGGTTCGAGTTGAACGGACCATCGCCAAAATCGCATATCGAGTCGTTGGGTGTTTCTTCGTCGAAAACGATGAAAATGCAGGTTTCGACCGTTTTAGAATGAATTTCTACGAAAATCGAGAAATTTTCATCTTGCGAGTCACTTTCGAGGTTCGAGTTGAACGGACCCTCGACAAGAAAGCATATCGAGAGATTGGATGTTTCTTCGTCGAAAACGATGAAAATGCAGATTTCGACCGTTTTTGAATGAATTTAAACGAAAATCGAGAAATTTTCATCTTGCGAGTCACTTTCGAGGTTCGAGTTGAACGGGCCATCGACAAGAAAGCATATCGAGAGATTGGGTGTTAGTTCGTCCAAATCGATGAAACGGCAGGATTCGACTGTTTTTGATTGAATTTCAACGAAAATCGCGAAATTTTCATGTTGCAAGTCACTGTCGAGGTTCCAGTCGAACGGACCCTCGGCAAAAAGTAGTATCGAGAGATTGGATGTTAGTTCGTCTAAAGCGATGTACATGCAGGTTTCGACTGCTTTTGACTGCGTTTCAAAGAAAAGCGAGAAATTTTCATGTTGCGAGTCACTTTCGAGGTTTCAGTCGAACGGACCCTCGACAAGAAAGCATATCGAGAGATTGGGTGTTAGTTCGTCTAAAACGTTGTAAATGCAGGTTTCGACTGTTTTTGACTGCGTTTCAAAGAAAAGGGAGAAATTTTCATGTTGCGAGTCACTTTCGAGGTTCGAGTTGAACGGGCCATCGCCAAGATCGCATATCGAGAGGTTGGGTGTTTCTTCGTCGAAAACGATGAAAATGCAGCTTTCGACCGTTTTAGAATGAATTTCAACGAAAATCGAGAAATTTTCATGTTGCGAGTCTCTTTCGAGGTCTCAGTCGAACGGACCCTCGACAAGAAACCATATCGAGAGATTGGGTGTTAGTTCGTCTAAAACGTTGTAAATGCAGGTTTCGACTGTTTTTGACTGCGTTTCAAAGAAAAGCGAGAAATTTTCTTGTTGCGAGTCACTTTCGAGGTTCGAGTTGAACGGGCCATCGCCAAGATCGCATATCGAGAGGTTGGGTGTTTCTTCGTCGAAAACGATGAAAATGCAGCTTTCGACCGTTTTAGAATGAATTTCAACGAAAATCGAGAAATTTTCATGTTGCGAGTCTCTTTCGAGGTCTCAGTCGAACGGACCCTCGACAAGAAACCATATCGAGAGATTGGGTGTTAGTTCGTCTAAAACGTTGTAAATGCAGGTTTCGACTGTTTTTGACTGCGTTTCAAAGAAAAGCGAGAAATTTTCTTGTTGCGAGTCACTTTCGAGGTTCGAGTTGAACGGGCCATCGCCAAGATCGCATATCGAGAGGTTGGGTGTTTCTTCGTCGAAAACGATGAAAATGCAGGTTTCGATCGTTTTAGAATGAATTTCAACGAAATTCGAGAAATTTTCATGTTGCAAGTCACTGTCGAGGTTCCAGTCGAAGGTACCCTCGGCAAGAAGTCGTATCGAGAGATGATTTGATGTTTCTTCGTCGAAAACGATGAAAATGCAGATTTCGACTGTTTTTGACTGAATTTCAACGAAATTCGAGAAATGTTCATGTTGCGAGTCACTTTTGAGGTTTCAGTCGAACGGACCCTCGACAAGCAACCATATCGAGAGATTGGGTTAGTTCGTCTATAACGTTGTAAATGCAGGTTACGACTGTTCTTGACTGCGTTTCAAAGAAAAGCGAGAAATTTTCATGTTGCGAGTCACTTTCGAGGTTCGAGTTGAACGGGCCATCGCCAAGATCGCATATCGAGAGGTTGGGTGTTTCTTCGTCGAAAACGATGAAAATGCAGCTTTCGACCGTTTTAGAATGAATTTCAACGAAAATCGCGAAATTTTCAAGTTGCGAGTCACTTTCAAGTTTTCAGTCGAACGGACCCTCGACAAGAAAGCATATCGAGAGATTGGATGTTTCTTCGTCGAAAACGATGAAAATGCAGATTTCGACCGTTTTTGAATGAATTTAAACGAAAATCGAGAAATTTTCATCTTGCGAGTCACTTTCGAGGTTCGAGTTGAACGGGCCATCGACAAGAAAGCATATCGAGAGATTGGGTGTTAGTTCGTCCAAATCGATGAAACGGCAGGATTCGACTGTTTTTGATTGAATTTCAACGAAAATCGAGAAATTTTCATCTTGCGAGTCACTTTCGAGGTTCGAGTTGAACGGGCCATCGACAAGAAAGCATATCGAGAGATTGGGTGTTAGTTCGTCCAAATCGATGAAACGGCAGGATTCGACTGTTTTTGATTGAATTTCAACGAAAATCGAGAAATTTTCATGTTGCAAGTCACTGTCGAGGTTCCAGTCGAACGGACCCTCGGCAAAAAGTCGTATCGAGAGATTGGATGTTAGTTCGTCTAAAGCGATGTACATGCAGGTTTCGACTGCTTTTGACTGCGTTTCAAAGAAAAGGGAGAAATTTTCATGTTGCGAGTCTCTTTCGAGGTTTCAGTCGAACGGACCCTCGACAAGCAACCATATCGAGAGATTGGGTTAGTTCGTCGAAAACGTTGTAAATGCAGGTTTCGACTGTTTTTGACTGCGTTTCAAAGAAAAGCGAGAAATTTTCATGTTGCGAGTCACTTTCGAGGTTTCAGTCGAACGGACCCTCGACAAGAAAGCATATCGAGAGATTGGGTGTTAGTTCGTCTAAAACGTTGTAAATGCAGGTTTCGACTGTTTTTGACTGCGTTTCAAAGAAAAGCGAGAAATTTTCTTGTTGCGAGTCACATTCGAGGTTCGAGTTGAACGGGCCATCGCCAAGATCGCATATCGAGAGGTTGGGTGTTTCTTCGTCGAAAACGATGAAAATGCAGCTTTCGACCGTTTTAGAATGAATTTCAACGAAAATCGAGAAATTTTCATGTTGCGAGTCTCTTTCGAGGTCTCAGTCGAACGGACCCTCGACAAGAAACCATATCGAGAGATTGGGTGTTAGTTCGTCTAAAACGTTGTAAATGCAGGTTTCGACTGTTTTTGACTGCGTTTCAAAGAAAAGCGAGAAATTTTCTTGTTGCGAGTCACTTTCGAGGTTCGAGTTGAACGGGCCATCGCCAAGATCGCATATCGAGAGGTTGGGTGTTTCTTCGTCGAAAACGATGAAAATGCAGGTTTCGATCGTTTTAGAATGAATTTCAACGAAATTCGAGAAATTTTCATGTTGCAAGTCACTGTCGAGGTTCCAGTCGAAGGGACCCTCGGCAAGAAGTCTTATCGAGAGATTGGATGTTTCTTCGTCGAAAACGATGAAAATGCAGATTTCGACCGTTTTTGAATGAATTTAAACGAAAATCGAGAAATTTTCATCTTGTGAGTCACTTTCGAGGTTCCAGTCGAACGGACCCTCGACAAGAAATCATATCGAGAGATTGGGTGTTAGTTCGTCTAAAGCGATATACATGCAGGTTTCGACCGTTTTTGAATGAATTTAAACGAAAATCGAGAAATTTTCATCTTGTGAGTCACTTTCGAGGTTCCAGTCGAACGGACCCTCGACAAGAAATCATATCGAGAGATTGGGTGTTAGTTCGTCTAAAACGTTGTAAATGCAGGTTTCGACTGTTTTTGAATCAATTTAAACGAAAATCGAGAAATTTTCATGTTGCGAGTCTCTTTCGAGGTTTCAGTCGAACGGACCCTCGTCAAGAAAGCATATCGAGAGATTGGGTGTTAGTTCGTCTAAAACGATGAAAATGGACGTTTCGACTGTTTTTGACAGCGTTTCAAAGAAAAGCGAGAAATTTTCATGTTGCGAGTCACTTTCGAGGTTTCAGTCGAACGGACCCTCGACAAGAAAGCATATCGAGAGATTGGGTGTTAGTTCGTCTAAAACGTTGTAAATGCAGGTTTCGACTGTTTTTGACTGCGTTTCAAAGAAAAGGGAGAAATTTTCATGTTGCGAGTCACTTTCGAGGTTCGAGTTGAACGGGCCATCGCCAAGATCGCATATCGAGAGGTTGGGTGTTTCTTCGTCGAAAACGATGAAAATGCAGCTTTCGACCGTTTTTGAATGAATTTAAACGAAAATCGAGAAATTTTCATCTTGCGAGTCACTTTCGAGGTTCGAGTTGAACGGGCCATCGACAAGAAAGCATATCGAGAGATTGGGTGTTAGTTCGTCCAAATCGATGAAACGGCAGGATTCGACTGTTTTTGATTGAATTTCAACGAAAATCGCGAAATTTTCATGTTGCAAGTCACTGTCGAGGTTCCAGTCGAACGGACCCTCGGCAAAAAGTAGTATCGAGAGATTGGATGTTAGTTCGTCTAAAGCGATGTACATGCAGGTTTCGACTGCTTTTGACTGCGTTTCAAAGAAAAGCGAGAAATTTTCATGTTGCGAGTCACTGTCGAGGTTCCAGTCGAAGGGACCCTCGGCAAGAAGTCTTATCGAGAGATTGGATGTTTCTTCGTCGAAAACGATGAAAATGCAGATTTCGACCGTTTTTGAATGAATTTAAACGAAAATCGAGAAATTTTCATCTTGTGAGTCACTTTCGAGGTTCCAGTCGAACGGACCCTCGACAAGAAATCATATCGAGAGATTGGGTGTTAGTTCGTCTAAAGCGATATACATGCAGGTTTCGACCGTTTTTGAATGAATTTAAACGAAAATCGAGAAATTTACATCTTGTGAGTCACTTTCGAGGTTCCAGTCGAACGGACCCTCGACAAGAAATCATATCGAGAGATTGGGTGTTAGTTCGTCTAAAACGTTGTAAATGCAGGTTTCGACTGTTTTTGAATCAATTTAAACGAAAATCGAGAAATTTTCATGTTGCGAGTCTCTTTCGAGGTTTCAGTCGAACGGACCCTCGTCAAGAAAGCATATCGAGAGATTGGGTGTTAGTTCGTCTAAAACGATGAAAATGGACGTTTCGACTGTTTTGGACAGCGTTTCAAAGAAAAGCGAGAAATTTTCATGTTGCGAGTCACTTTCGAGGTTTCAGTCGAACGGACCCTCGACAAGAAAGCATATCGAGAGATTGGGTGTTAGTTGGTCTAAAACGTTGTAAATGCAGGTTTCGACTGTTTTTGATTGAATTTCAACGAAATTCGAGAAATTTTCATGTTGCGAGTCACTTTCGAGGTTTCAGTCGAACGGACTCTCGACAAGGAAGCATATCGATAGATTGGGTGTTGGTTCGTCTAAAACGTTGTAAATGCAGGTTTCGACTGTTTTCGACTGAATTTCAACGAAATTCGAGAAATTTTCTTGTTGCGAGTCACTTTCAAGGTTCGAGTTGAACGGGCCATCGCCAAGATCGCATATCGAGAGGTTGGGTGTTTCTTCGTCGAAAACGATGAAAATGCAGCTTTCGACCGTTTTAGAATGAATTTCAACGAAAATCGAGAAATTTTCATCTTGCGAGTCACTTTCGAGGTTCCAGTCGAACGGACCCTCGACAAGATAGCATATCGAGAGATTGGGTGTTAGTTCGTCCAAAACGATGAAAATGCAGGTTTCGACTGTTTTTGACTGAATTTCAACGAAATTCGAGAAATTTTCATGTTGCGAGTCACTTTCGAGGTTTCAGTCGAACGGACTCTCGACAAGTATGCATATCGAGAGATTGGGTGTTAGTTCGTCCAAATCGATGAAACGGCAGGATTCGACTGTTTTTGATTGAATTTCAACGAAAATCGAGAAATTTTCATGTTGCAAGTCACTGTCGAGGTTCCAGTCGAACGGACCCTCGGCAAAAAGTCGTATCGAGAGATTGGATGTTAGTTCGTCGAAAACGATGAAAATGCAGCTTTCGACCGTTTTAGAATGAATTTCAACGAAAATCGAGAAATTTTCATGTTGCGAGTCTCTTTCGAGGTCTCAGTCGAACGGACCCTCGACAAGAAACCATATCGAGAGATTGGGTGTTAGTTCGTCTAAAACGTTGTAAATGCAGGTTTCGACTGTTTTTGACTGCGTTTCAAAGAAAAGCGAGAAATTTTCTTGTTGCGAGTCACTTTCGAGGTTCGAGTTGAACGGGCCATCGCCAAGATCGCATATCGAGAGGTTGGGTGTTTCTTCGTCGAAAACGATGAAAATGCAGATTTCGACTGTTTTTGAATGAATTTCAACGAAAATCGAGAAATTTTCATGTTGCGAGTCTCTTTCGAGGTCTCAGTCGAACGGACCCTCGACAAGAAACCATATCGAGAGATTGGGTGTTAGTTCGTCTAAAACGTTGTAAATGCAGGTTTCGACTGTTTTTGACTGCGTTTCAAAGAAAAGCGAGAAATTTTCTTGTTGCGAGTCACTTTCGAGGTTCGAGTTGAACGGGCCATCGCCAAGATCGCATATCGAGAGGTTGGGTGTTTCTTCGTCGAAAACGATGAAAATGCAGCTTTCGACCGTTTTAGAATGAATTTCAACGAAAATCGAGAAATTTTCATGTTGCGAGTCTCTTTCGAGGTCTCAGTCGAACGGACCCTCGACAAGAAACCATATCGAGAGATTGGGTGTTAGTTCGTCTAAAACGTTGTAAATGCAGGTTTCGACTGTTTTTGACTGCGTTTCAAAGAAAAGCGAGAAATTTTCTTGTTGCGAGTCACTTTCGAGGTTCGAGTTGAACGGGCCATCGCCAAGATCGCATATCGAGAGGTTGGGTGTTTCTTCGTCGAAAACGATGAAAATGCAGCTTTCGACCGTTTTAGAATGAATTTCAACGAAAATCGAGAAATTTTCATGTTGCGAGTCTCTTTCGAGGTCTCAGTCGAACGGACCCTCGACAAGAAACCATATCGAGAGATTGGGTGTTAGTTCGTCTAAAACGTTGTAAATGCAGGTTTCGACTGTTTTTGACTGCGTTTCAAAGAAAAGCGAGAAATTTTCTTGTTGCGAGTCACTTTCGAGGTTCGAGTTGAACGGGCCATCGCCAAGATCGCATATCGAGAGGTTGGGTGTTTCTTCGTCGAAAACGATGAAAATGCAGGTTTCGATCGTTTTAGAATGAATTTCAACGAAATTCGAGAAATTTTCATGTTGCAAGTCACTGTCGAGGTTCCAGTCGAAGGTACCCTCGGCAAGAAGTCGTATCGAGAGATGATTTGATGTTTCTTCGTCGAAAACGATGAAAATGCAGATTTCGACTGTTTTTGAATGAATTTCAACGAAAATCGAGAAATTTTCATGTTGCGAGTCTCTTTCGAGGTCTCAGTCGAACGGACCCTCGACAAGAAACCATATCGAGAGATTGGGTGTTAGTTCGTCTAAAACGTTGTAAATGCAGGTTTCGACTGTTTTTGACTGCGTTTCAAAGAAAAGCGAGAAATTTTCTTGTTGCGAGTCACTTTCGAGGTTCGAGTTGAACGGGCCATCGCCAAGATCGCATATCGAGAGGTTGGGTGTTTCTTCGTCGAAAACGATGAAAATGCAGGTTTCGATCGTTTTAGAATGAATTTCAACGAAATTCGAGAAATTTTCATGTTGCAAGTCACTGTCGAGGTTCCAGTCGAAGGGACCCTCGGCAAGAAGTCTTATCGAGAGATTGGATGTTTCTTCGTCGAAAACGATGAAAATGCAGATTTCGACCGTTTTTGAATGAATTTAAACGAAAATCGAGAAATTTTCATCTTGTGAGTCACTTTCGAGGTTCCAGTCGAACGGACCCTCGACAAGAAATCATATCGAGAGATTGGGTGTTAGTTCGTCTAAAACGTTGTAAATGCAGGTTTCGACTGTTTTTGACTGCGTTTCAAAGAAAAGCGAGAAATTTTCTTGTTGCGAGTCACTTTCGAGGTTCGAGTTGAACGGGCCATCGCCAAGATCGCATATCGAGAGGTTGGGTGTTTCTTCGTCGAAAACGATGAAAATGAAGGTTTCGACTGTTTTTGACTGAATTTCAACGAAATTCGAGAAATGTTCATGTTGCGAGTCACTTTTGAGGTTTCAGTCGAACGGACCCTCGACAAGCAACCATATCGAGAGATTGGGTTAGTTCGTCTATAACGTTGTAAATGCAGGTTACGACTGTTCTTGACTGCGTTTCAAAGAAAAGCGAGAAATTTTCATGTTGCGAGTCACTTTCGAGGTTCGAGTTGAACGGGCCATCGCCAAGATCGCATATCGAGAGGTTGGGTGTTTCTTCGTCGAAAACGATGAAAATGCAGCTTTCGACCGTTTTAGAATGAATTTCAACGAAAATCGCGAAATTTTCAAGTTGCGAGTCACTTTCAAGTTTTCAGTCGAACGGACCCTCGACAAGAAAGCATATCGAGAGATTGGATGTTTCTTCGTCGAAAACGATGAAAATGCAGATTTCGACCGTTTTTGAATGAATTTAAACGAAAATCGAGAAATTTTCATCTTGCGAGTCACTTTCGAGGTTCGAGTTGAACGGGCCATCGACAAGAAAGCATATCGAGAGATTGGGTGTTAGTTCGTCCAAATCGATGAAACGGCAGGATTCGACTGTTTTTGATTGAATTTCAACGAAAATCGAGAAATTTTCATCTTGCGAGTCACTTTCGAGGTTCGAGTTGAACGGGCCATCGACAAGAAAGCATATCGAGAGATTGGGTGTTAGTTCGTCCAAATCGATGAAACGGCAGGATTCGACTGTTTTTGATTGAATTTCAACGAAAATCGAGAAATTTTCATGTTGCGAGTCACTTTCGAGGTTCGAGTTGAACGGGCCATCGCCAAGATCGCATATCGAGAGGTTGGGTGTTTCTTCGTCGAAAACGATGAAAATGCAGCTTTCGACCGTTTTAGAATGAATTTCAACGAAAATCGAGAAATTTTCATCTTGCGAGTCACTTTCGAGGTTCCAGTCGAACGGACCCTCGACAAGATAGCATATCGAGAGATTGGGTGTTAGTTCGTCCAAAACGATGAAAATGCAGGTTTCGACTGTTTTTTACTGAATTTCAACGAAATTCGAGAAATTTTCATGTTGCGAGTCACTTTCGAGGTTTCAGTCGAACGGACTCTCGACAAGTATGCATGTCGATAGATCGGGTGTTAGTTCGTCCAAATCAATGAAACTGCAGATTTCGACTGTTTTTGAATCAATTTAAACGAAAATCGAGAAATTTTCATGTTGCGAGTCTCTTTCGAGGTTTCAGTCGAACGGACCCTCGTCAAGAAAGCATATCGAGAGATTGGGTGTTAGTTCGTCTAAAACGATGAAAATGGACGTTTCGACTGTTTTTGACAGCGTTTCAAAGAAAAGCGAGAAATTTTCATGTTGCGAGTCACTTTCGAGGTTTCAGTCGAACGGACCCTCGACAAGATAGCATATCGAGAGATTGGGTGTTAGTTCGTCTAAAACGATGAAAATGCAGGTTTCGACTGTTTTTGACTGAATTTCAACGAAATTCGAGAAATTTTCATGTTGCGAGTCACTTTCGAGGTTTCAGTCGAACGGACTCTCGACAAGTATGCATGTCGCTATCGAGTGTTAGTTCGTCCAAACCAATGAAACTGCAGGTTTCGACTGTTTTTGAATCAATTTAAACGAAAATCGAGAAATTTTCATCTTGCGATTCACTTTCGAGGTTCCAGTCGAACGGACCCTCGTCAAGAAAGCATATCGAGAGATTGGGTGTTAGTTCGTCTAAAACGATGAAAATGGACGTTTCGACTGTTTTTGACAGCGTTTCAAAGAAAAGCGAGAAATTTTCATGTTGCGAGTCACTTTCGAGCTTTCAGTCGAACGGACCCTCGACAAGAAAGCATATCGAGAGATTGGGTGTTAGTTGGTCTAAAACGTTGTAAATGCAGGTTTCGACAGTTTTTGACTGCGTTTCAAAGAAAAGGGAGAAATTTTCATGTTGCGAATCACTTTCGAGGTTCGAGTTGAACGGGCCATCGACAAGAAAGCATATCGACAGATTGGGTGTTAGTTCGTCCAAATCGATGAAACGGCAGGATTCGACTGTTTTTGATTGAATTTCAACGAAAATCGAGAAATTTTCATGTTGCAAGTCACTGTCGAGGTACCAGTCGAAGGGACCCTCGGCAAGAAGTCTTATCGAGAAATTGGATGTTTCTTCGTCGAAAACGATGAAAATGCAGATTTCTACCGTTTTTGAATGAATTTAAACGAAAATCGAGAAATTTTCATCTTGCCAGTCACTTTCGAGGTTCCAGTCGAAGGGACCCTCTCCAAGAAGTCGTATCGAGAGATGATTGGATGTTTCTTCGTCGAAAACGATGAAAATACAGATTTCGACCGTTTTTGAATGAATTTAAACGAAAATCGAGAAATTTTCATGTTGCGAGTCTCTTTCGAGGTTTCAGTCGAACGGACCCTCGACAAGAAAGCATATCGAGAGATTGGGTGTTAGTTCGTCTAAAACGTTGTAAATGCAGGTTTCGACTGTTTTTGACTGAATTTCAACGAAATTCGAGAAATTTTCTTGTTGCGAGTCACTTTCGAGGTTCGAGTTGAACGGGCCATCGCCAAGATCGCATATTGAGAGGTTGGGTGTTTCTTCGTCGAAAACGATGAAAATGAAGGTTTCGACTGTTTTTGACTGAATTTCAACGAAATTCGAGAAATGTTCATGTTGCGAGTCACTGTTGAGGTTTCAGTCGAACGGACCCTCGACAAGCAACCATATCGAGAGATTGGGTTAGTTCGTCTATAACGTTGTAAATGCAGGTTACGACTGTTCTTGACTGCGTTTCAAAGAAAAGCGAGAAATTTTCATGTTGCGAGTCACTTTCGAGGTTCGAGTTGAACGGGCCATCGCCAAGATCGCATATCGAGAGGTTGGGTGTTTCTTCGTCGAAAACGATGAAAATGCAGATTTCGACTGTTTTTGAATGAATTTCAACGAAAATCGAGAAATTTTCATGTTGCGAGTCACTTTCGAGGTTCCAGTCGAACGGACCCTCGACAAGAAGTCTTATCGAGAGATTGGATGTTTCTTCGTCGAAAACGATGAAAATGCAGATTTCGACCGTTTTTGAATGAATTTAAACGAAAATCGAGAAATTTTCATCTTGCGAGTCACTTTCGAGGTTCGAGTTGAACGGGCCATCGACAAGAAAGCATATCGAGAGATTGGGTGTTAGTTCGTCCAAATCGATGAAACGGCAGGATTCGACTGTTTTTGATTGAATTTCAACGAAAATCGAGAAATTTTCATGTTGCAAGTCACTGTCGAGGTTCCAGTCGAACGGACCCTCGGCAAAAAGTCGTATCGAGAGATTGGATGTTAGTTCGTCTAAAGCGATGTACATGCAGGTTTCGACTGCTTTTGACTGCGTTTCAAAGAAAAGGGAGAAATTTTCATGTTGCGAGTCTCTTTCGAGGTTTCAGTCGAACGGACCCTCGACAAGAAAGCATATCGAGAGATTGGGTGTTAGTTCGTCTAAAACGTTGTAAATGCAGGTTTCGACTGTTTTTGACTGCGTTTCAAAGAAAAGCGAGAAATTTTCTTGTTGCGAGTCACTTTCGAGGTTCGAGTTGAACGGGCCATCGCCAAGATCGCATATCGAGAGGTTGGGTGTTTCTTCGTCGAAAACGATGAAAATGCAGCTTTCGACCGTTTTAGAATGAATTTCAACGAAAATCGAGAAATTTTCATGTTGCGAGTCTCTTTCGAGGTCTCAGTCGAACGGACCCTCGACAAGAAACCATATCGAGAGATTGGGTGTTAGTTCGTCTAAAACGTTGTAAATGCAGGTTTCGACTGTTTTCGACTGAATTTCAACGAAATTCGAGAAATTTTCTTGTTGCGAGTCACTGTCGAGGTTCCAGTCGAAGGGACCCTCGGCAAGAAGTCTTATCGAGAGATTGGATGTTTCTTCGTCGAAAACGATGAAAATGCAGATTTCGACCGTTTTTGAATGAATTTAAACGAAAATCGAGAAATTTTCATCTTGCGAGTCCCTGTCGAGGTTCCAGTCGAACGGACCCTCGACAAGAAAGCATATCGAGAGATTGGATGTTAGTTCGTCTAAAGCGATGTACATGCAGGTTTCGACTGCTTTTGACTGCGTTTCAAAGAAAAGCGAGAAATTTTCATGTTGCGAGTCACTTTCGAGGTTTCAGTCGAACGGACCCTCGACAAGAAAGCATATCGAGAGATTGGATGTTTCTTCGTCGAAAACGATGAAAATCTAGATTTCGACCGTTTTAGAAAGAATTTCAACGAAAATCGAGAAATTTTCATCTTGCGAGTCACTTTCGAGGTTCGAGTTGAACGGACCCTCGACAAGAAAGCATATCGAGAGATTGGGTGTTAGTTCGTCTAAAACGTTGTAAATGCAGGTTTCGACTGCTTTTGACTGCGTTTCAAAGAAAAGGGAGAAATTTTCATGTTGCGAGTCACTTTCGAGGTTCGAGTTGAACGGACTCTCGACAAGGAAGCATATCGATAGATTGGGTGTTGGTTCGTCCAAATCGATGAAACTGCAGGTTTCGACTGTTTTTGAATCAATTTAAACGAAAATCGAGAAATTTTCATGTTCCGAGTCACTTTCGAGGTATCAGTCGAACGGACTCTCGACAAGGAAGCATATCGATAGATTGGGTGTTAGTTCGTCCAAATCGATGAAACGGCAGGATTCGACTGTTTTTGATTGAATTTCAACGAAAATCGAGAAATTTTCATGTTGCAAGTCACTTTCGAGGTTCCAGTCGAACGGACCCTCGGCAAAAAGTTGTATCGAGAGATTGGATGTTAGTTCGTCTAAAGCGATGTACATGCAGGTTTCGACTGTTTTTGACTGCGTTTCAAAGAAAAGGGTGAAATTTTCATGTTGCGAGTCACTTTCGAGGTTCGAGTTGAACGGACTCTCGACAAGGAAGCATATCGATAGATTGGGTGTTGGTTCGTCCAAATCGATGAAACTGAAGGTTTCGACTGTTTTTGAATCAATTTAAACGAAAATCGAGAAATTTTCATGTTCCGAGTCACTTTCGAGGTATCAGTCGAACGGACTCTCGACAAGGAAGCATATCGAGAGATTGGGTGTTAGTTCGTCTAAAACGTTGTAAATGCAGGTTTCGACTGTTTTTGACTGCGTTTCAAAGAAAAGCGAGAAATTTTCATGTTGCGAGTCACTTTCGAGGTTCGAGTTGAACGGGCCATCGCCAAGATCGCATATCGAGAGGTTGGGTATTAGTTCGTCAAAATCGATGAAACGGCAGGTTTCGACCGGTTTAGAATGAATTTCAACGAAAATCGAGAAATTTTCATATTGCGAGTCACTTTCGAGGTTCCAGTCGAACGGACCCTCGACAAGAAAGCATATCTAGAGATTGGGTGTTAGTTCGTCTAAAACGTTGTAAATGCAGGTTTCGACTGTTTGTGACTGCGTTTCAAAGAAAAGGGAGAAATTTTCATGTTGCGAGTCACTTTCGAGGTTCGAGTTGAGCGGACTCTCGACAAGGAAGCATATTGATAGATTGGGTGTTGGTTCGTCCAAATCGATGAAACTGCAGGTTTCGACCGTTTTTGAATGAATTTAATCGAAAATCGAGAAATTTTCATGTTGCGAGTCTCTTTCGAGGTTTCAGTCGAACGGACCCTCGACAAGCAACCACATCGAGAGATTGGGTTAGTTCGTCTAAAACGTTGTAAATGCAGGTTTCGACTGTTTTTGACTGCGTTTCAAAGAAAAGCGAGAAATTTTCATGTTGCGAGTCACTTTCGAGGTTCGAGTTGAACGGACCATCGCCAAAATCGCATATCGAGAGGTTCGGTGTTTCTTCGTCGAAAACGATGAAAATGCAGGTTTCGACCGTTTTAGAATGAATTTCAACGAAAATCGAGAAATTTTCATCTTGCGAGTCACTTTCGATGTTCGAGTTGAACGGACCCTCGACAAGAAAGCATATCGAGAGATTGGGTGTTAGTTCGTCTAAAACGTTGTAAATGCAGGTTTCGACTGTTTTTGACTGCGTTTCAAAGAAAAGGGAGAAATTTTCATGTTGCGAGTCTCTTTCGAGGTTTCAGTCGAACGGACCCTCGACAAGCAACCATATCGAGAGATTGGGTTAGTTCGTCTAAAACGTTGTAAATGCAGGTTTCAACTGTTTTTGACTGCGTTTCAAAGAAAAGCGAGAAATTTTCATGTTGCGAGTCACTTTCGAGGTTCGAGTTGAACGGACCATCGCCAAAATCGCATATCGAGAGGTTCGGTGTTTCTTCGTCGAAAACGATGAAAATGCAGGTTTCGACCGTTTTAGAATGAATTTCAACGAAAATCGAGAAATTTTCATCTTGCGAGTCACTTTCGAGGTTCGAGTTGAACGGACCCTCGACAAGAAAGCATATCGAGAGATTGGGTGTTAGTTCGTCTAAAACGTTGTAAATGCAGGTTTCGACTGTTTTTGACTGCGTTTCAAAGAAAAGGGAGAAATTTTCATGTTGCGAGTCACTTTCGAGGTTCGAGTTGAACGGACTCTCGACAAGGAAGCATATCGATAGATTGGGTGTTAGTTCGTCTAAAACGTTGTAAATGCAGGTTTCGACTGTTTTTGACTGCGTTTCAAAGAAAAGCGAGAAATTTTCATGTTGCGAGTCACTTTCGAGGTTCGAGTTGAACGGGCCATCGCCAAGATCGCATATCGAGAGGTTGGGTGTTAGTTCGTCAAAATCGATGAAACGGCAGGTTTCGACTGCTTTTGACTGCGTTTCAAAGAAAAGCGAGAAATTTTCATGTTGCGAGTCACTTTCGAGGTTTCAGTCGAACGGACCATCTACAAGAAAACATATCGAGAGATTGGGTGTTTGTCCGTCCAAATCGATGAAACTGCAGTTTTCGACTGTTTTTGAATGAATTTCAACGAACATCGAGAAATTTTCATGTTGCGAGTCTCTTTCGAGGTTTCAGTCGAACGGACCCTCGACAAGAAACCATATCGAGAGATTGGGTGTTAGTTCGTCTAAAACGTTGTAAATGCAGGTTTCGACTGTTTTTGACTGCGTTTCAAAGAAAAACGAGAAATTTTCATGTTGCGAGTCACTTTCGAGGTTCGAGTTGAACGGGCCATCGCCAAGATCGCATATCGAGAGGTTGGGTGTTAGTTCGTCAAAATCGATGAAACGGCAGGTTTCGACCGGTTTAGAATGAATTTCAACGAAAATCGAGAAATTTTCATGTTGCGAGTCACTTTCGAGGTTCCAGTCGAACGGACCCTCGTCAAGAAAGCATATCGAGAGATTGGGTGTTAGTTCGTCAAAATCGATGAAAATGAAGGTTTCGACCGTTTTAGAATGAATTTCAACGAAAATCGAGAAATGTTCATGTTGCGAGTCACTTTCGAGGTTCCAGTCGAACGGACCCTCGTCAAGAAAGCATATCGAGAGATTGGGTGTTAGTTCGTCTAAAACGATGAAAATGGAGGTTTCGACTGCTTTTGACAGCGTTTTAAAGAAAAGCGAGAAATTTTCATGTTGCGAGTCACTTTCGAGGTTCGAGTTGAACGGGCCATCGCCAAAATCGCATATCGAGAGGTTGGGTGTTTATTCGTCTAAATCGATGAAACTGCAGGTTTCGACTGTTTTTGAAACAATTTAAACGAAAATCGAGAAATTTTCATGTTCCGAGTCACTTTCGAGGTATCAGTCGAACGGAATCTCGACAAGCAACCATATCGAGATATTGGGTTAGTTCGTCTAAAACGTTGTAAATGCAGGTTTCGACTGTTTTTGACTGCGTTTCAAAGAAAAGCGAGAAATTTTCATGTTGCGAGTCACTTTCGAGGTTCGAGTTGAACGGGCCATCGCCAAGATCGCATATCGAGAGGTTGGGTGTTTCTTCGTCGAAAACGATGAAAATGCAGGTTTTGACCGTTTTAGAATGAATGTAAACGAAAATCGAGAAATTTTCATCTTGCGAGTCACTTTCGAGGTTCCAGTCGAACGGACCCTCGTCAAGATAGCATATCTAGAGATTGGGTGTTAGTTCGTCTAAAACGATGAAAATGCAGGTTTCGACTGTTTTTGACTGAATTTCAACGAAATTCGAGAAATTTTCATGTTGCGAGTCACTTTCGAGGTTCCAGTCGAACGGACCCTCGACAAGAAAGCATATCGAGAGATTGGGTGTTAGTTCGTCAAAATCGATGAAACGGCAGGTTTCGACTGTTTTTGATTCAATTTCAACGAAAATCGAGAAATGTTCATGTTGCGAGTCACTTTCGAGGTTCCAGTCGAACGGACCCTCGTCAAGATAGCATATCGAGAGATTGGGTGTTAGTTCGTCTAAAACGATGAAACTGCAGGTTTCGACTGTTTTTGAATGAATTCCAACGAAAATCGAGAAATTTTCAAGTTGCGAGTCACTTTCAAGTTTTCAGTCGAACGGACACTCGACAAGAAAGCATATCGAGAGATTGGATGTTTCTTCGTCGAAAACGATGAAAATCTAGATTTCGACCGTTTTTGAATGAATTTAAACGAAAATCGAGAAATTTTCATCTTGCGAGTCCCTGTCGAGGTTCCAGTCGAACGGACCCTCGACAAGAAAGCATATCGAGAGATTGGATGTTAGTTCGTCTAAAGCGATGTACATGCAGGTTTCGACTGCTTTTGACTGCGTTTCAAAGAAAAGCGAGAAATTTTCATGTTGCGAGTCACTTTCGAGGTTTCAGTCGAACGGACCCTCGACAAGAAAGCATATCGAGAGATTGGATGTTTCTTCGTCGAAAACGATGAAAATCTAGATTTCGACCGTTTTAGAAAGAATTTCAACGAAAATCGAGAAATTTTCATCTTGCGAGTCACTTTCGAGGTTCGAGTTGAACGGACCCTCGACAAGAAAGCATATCGAGAGATTGGGTGTTAGTTCGTCTAAAACGTTGTAAATGCAGGTTTCGACTGCTTTTGACTGCGTTTCAAAGAAAAGGGAGAAATTTTCATGTTGCGAGTCACTTTCGAGGTTCGAGTTGAACGGACTCTCGACAAGGAAGCATATCGATAGATTGGGTGTTGGTTCGTCCAAATCGATGAAACTGCAGGTTTCGACTGTTTTTGAATCAATTTAAACGAAAATCGAGAAATTTTCATGTTCCGAGTCACTTTCGAGATATCAGTCGAACGGACTCTCGACAAGGAAGCATATCGATAGATTGGGTGTTAGTTTGTCCAAATCGATGAAACAGCAGGTTTCGACTGCTTTTGACTGCGTTTCAAAGAAAAGCGAGAAATTTTCATGTTGCGAGTCACTTTCGAGGTTCGAGTTGAACGGACTCTCGACATGGAAGCATATCGATAGATTGGGTGTTGGTTCGTCCAAATCGATGAAACTGCAGGTTTCGACTGTTTTTGAATCAATTTAAACGAAAATCGAGAAATTTTCATGTTCCGAGTCACTTTCGAGGTATCAGTCGAACGGACTCTCGACAAGGAAGCATATCGATAGATTGGGTGTTAGTTCGTCCAAATCGATGAAACGGCAGGATTCGACTGTTTTTGATTGAATTTCAACGAAAATCGAGAAATTTTCATGTTGCAAGTCACTTTCGAGGTTACAGTCGAACGGACCCTCGGCAAAAAGTTGTATCGAGAGATTGGATGTTAGTTCGTCTAAAGCGATGTACATGCAGGTTTCGACTGCTTTTGACTGCGTTTCAAAGAAAAGCGAGAAATTTTCATGTTGCGAGTCTCTTTCGAGGTTCGAGTTGAGCGGACTCTCGACAAGGAAGCATATCGATAGATTGGGTGTTGGTTCGTCCAAATCGATGAAACTGCAGGTTTCGACCGTTTTTGAATGAATTTAATCGAAAATCGAGAAATTTTCATGTTGCGAGTCTCTTTCGAGGTTTCAGTCGAACGGACCCTCGACAAGAAACCATATCGAGAGATTGGGTGTTAGTTCGTCTAAAACGTTGTAAATGCAGGTTTCGACTGTTTTTGACTGCGTTTCAAAGAAAAGCGAGAAATTTTCATGTTGCGAGTCACTTTCGAGGTTCGAGTTGAACGGGCCATCGCCAAGATCGCATATCGAGAGGTTGGGTGTTAGTTCGTCAAAATCGATGAAACGGCAGGTTTCGACCGGTTTAGAATGAATTTCAACGAAAATCGAGAAATTTTCATGTTGCGAGTCACTTTCGAGGTTCCAGTCGAACGGACCCTCGACAAGAAAGCATATCTAGAGATTGGGTGTTAGTTCGTCTAAAACGTTGTAAATGCAGGTTTCGACTGTTTGTGACTGCGTTTCAAAGAAAAGGGAGAAATTTTCATGTTGCGAGTCACTTTCGAGGTTCGAGTTGAGCGGACTCTCGACAAGGAAGCATATCGATAGATTGGGTGTTGGTTCGTCCAAATCGATGAAACTGCAGGTTTCGACTGTTTTTGAATCAATTTAAACGAAAATCGAGAAATTTTCATGTTCCGAGTCACTTTCGAGATATCAGTCGAACGGACTCTCGACAAGGAAGCATATCGATAGATTGGGTGTTAGTTTGTCCAAATCGATGAAACAGCAGGTTTCGACTGCTTTTGACTGCGTTTCAAAGAAAAGCGAGAAATTTTCATGTTGCGAGTCACTTTCGAGGTTTCAGTCGAACGGACCATCTACAAGAAAGCATATCGAGAGATTGGGTGTTTGTCCGTCCAAATCGATGAAACTGCAGTTTTCGACTGTTTTTGAATGAATTTCAACGAAAATCGAGAAATTTTCATGTTGCGAGTCTCTTTCGAGGTTTCAGTCGAACGGACCCTCGTCAAGAAAGCATATCGAGAGATTGGGTGTTAGTTCGTCAAAATCGATGAAAATGAAGGTTTCGACTGTTTTTGATTGAATTTCAACGAAAATCGAGAAATGTTCATGTTGCGAGTCACTTTCGAGGTTCCAGTCGAACGGACCCTCGTCAAGAAAGCATATCGAGAGATTGGGTGTTAGTTCGTCTAAAACGATGAAAATGGAGGTTTCGACTGCTTTTGACAGCGTTTTAAAGAAAAGCGAGAAATTTTCATCTTGCGAGTCACTTTCGAGGTTCCAGTCGAACGGACCCTCGTCAAGATAGCATATCGAGAGATTGGGTGTTAGTTCGTCTAAAACGTTGTAAATGCAGGTTTCGACTGTTTTTGACTGCGTTTCAAAGAAAAGGGAGAAATTTTCATGTTGCGAGTCACTTTCGAGGTTCGAGTTGAACGGACTCTCGACAAGGAAGCATATCGATAGATTGGGTGTTGGTTCGTCCAAATCGATGAAACTGCAGGTTTCGACCGTTTTTGAATGAATTTAATCGAAAATCGAGAAATTTTCATGTTGCGAGTCTCTTTCGAGGTTTCAGTCGAACGGACCCTCGACAAGCAACCATATCGAGAGATTGGGTTAGTTCGTCTAAAACGTTGTAAATGCAGGTTTCAACTGTTTTTGACTGCGTTTCAAAGAAAAGCGAGAAATTTTCATGTTGCGAGTCACTTTCGAGGTTCGAGTTGAACGGACCATCGCCAAAATCGCATATCGAGAGGTTCGGTGTTTCTTCGTCGAAAACGATGAAAATGCAGGTTTCGACCGTTTTAGAATGAATTTCAACGAAAATCGAGAAATTTTCATCTTGCGAGTCACTTTCGAGGTTCGAGTTGAACGGACCCTCGACAAGAAAGCATATCGAGAGATTGGGTGTTAGTTCGTCTAAAACGTTGTAAATGCAGGTTTCGACTGTTTTTGACTGCGTTTCAAAGAAAAGGGAGAAATTTTCATGTTGCGAGTCACTTTCGAGGTTCGAGTTGAACGGACTCTCGACAAGGAAGCATATCGATAGATTGGGTGTTGGTTCGTCCAAATCGATGAAACTGCAGGTTTCGACTGTTTTTGAATCAATTTAAACGAAAATCGAGAAATTTTCATGTTCCGAGTCACTTTCGAGATATCAGTCGAACGGACTCTCGACAAGGAAGCATATCGATAGATTGGGTGTTAGTTTGTCCAAATCGATGAAACAGCAGGTTTCGACTGCTTTTGACTGCGTTTCAAAGAAAAGCGAGAAATTTTCATGTTGCGAGTCACTTTCGAGGTTCGAGTTGAACGGGCCATCGCCAAGATCGCATATCGAGAGGTTGGGTGTTAGTTCGTCAAAATCGATGAAACGGCAGGTTTCGACCGGTTTAGAATGAACTTCAACGAAAATCGAGAAATTTTCATGTTGCGAGTCACTTTCGAGGTTCCAGTCGAACGGACCCTCGACAAGAAAGCATATCTAGAGATTGGGTGTTAGTTCGTCTAAAACGTTGTAAGTGCAGGTTTCGACTGTTTGTGACTGCGTTTCAAAGAAAAGCGAGAAATTTTCATGTTGCGAGTCACTTTCGAGGTTCGAATTGAACGGACCATCGCCAAAATCGCATATCGAGAGGTTCGGTGTTTCTTCGTCGAAAACGATGAAAATGCAGGTTTTGACCGTTTTAGAATGAATTTCAACGAAAATCGAGAAATTTTCATCTTGCGAGTCACTTTCGATGTTCGAGTTGAACGGACCCTCGACAAGAAAGCATATCGAGAGATTGGGTGTTAGTTCGTCTAAAACGTTGTAAATGCAGGTTTCGACTGTTTTTGACTGCGTTTCAAAGAAAAGGGAGAAATTTTCATGTTGCGAGTCACTTTCGAGGTTCGAGTTGAACGGACTCTCGACAAGGAAGCATATCGATAGATTGGGTGTTGGTTCGTCCAAATCGATGAAACTGCAGGTTTCGACCGTTTTTGAATGAATTTAATCGAAAATCGAGAAATTTTCATGTTGCGAGTCTCTTTCGAGGTTTCAGTCGAACGGACCCTCGACAAGCAACCATATCGAGAGATTGGGTTAGTTCGTCTAAAACGTTGTAAATGCAGGTTTCAACTGTTTTTGACTGCGTTTCAAAGAAAAGCGAGAAATTTTCATGTTGCGAGTCACTTTCGAGGTTCGAGTTGAACGGACCATCGCCAAAATCGCATATCGAGAGGTTCGGTGTTTCTTCGTCGAAAACGATGAAAATGCAGGTTTCGACCGTTTTAGAATGAATTTCAACGAAAATCGAGAAATTTTCATCTTGCGAGTCACTTTCGAGGTTCGAGTTGAACGGACCCTCGACAAGAAAGCATATCGAGAGATTGGGTGTTAGTTCGTCTAAAACGTTGTAAATGCAGGTTTCGACTGTTTTTGACTGCGTTTCAAAGAAAAGGGAGAAATTTTCATGTTGCGAGTCACTTTCGAGGTTCGAGTTGAACGGACTCTCGACAAGGAAGCATATCGATAGATTGGGTGTTGGTTCGTCCAAATCGATGAAACTGCAGGTTTCGACTGTTTTTGAATCAATTTAAACGAAAATCGAGAAATTTTCATGTTCCGAGTCACTTTCGAGGTATCAGTCGAACGGACTCTCGACAAGGAAGCATATCGATAGATTGGGTGTTAGTTTGTCCAAATCGATGAAACAGCAGGTTTCGACTGCTTTTGACTGCGTTTCAAAGAAAAGCGAGAAATTTTCATGTTGCGAGTCACTTTCGAGGTTCGAGTTGAACGGGCCATCGCCAAGATCGCATATCGAGAGGTTGGGTGTTAGTTCGTCAAAATCGATGAAACGGCAGGTTTCGACCGGTTTAGAATGAACTTCAACGAAAATCGAGAAATTTTCATGTTGCGAGTCACTTTCGAGGTTCCAGTCGAACGGACCCTCGACAAGAAAGCATATCTAGAGATTGGGTGTTAGTTCGTCTAAAACGTTGTAAGTGCAGGTTTCGACTGTTTGTGACTGCGTTTCAAAGAAAAGCGAGAAATTTTCATGTTGCGAGTCACTTTCGAGGTTCGAATTGAACGGACCATCGCCAAAATCGCATATCGAGAGGTTCGGTGTTTCTTCGTCGAAAACGATGAAAATGCAGGTTTTGACCGTTTTAGAATGAATTTCAACGAAAATCGAGAAATTTTCATCTTGCGAGTCACTTTCGATGTTCGAGTTGAACGGACCCTCGACAAGAAAGCATATCGAGAGATTGGGTGTTAGTTCGTCTAAAACGTTGTAAATGCAGGTTTCGACTGTTTTTGACTGCGTTTCAAAGAAAAGGGAGAAATTTTCATGTTGCGAGTCACTTTCGAGGTTCGAGTTGAACGGACTCTCGACAAGGAAGCATATCGATAGATTGGGTGTTGGTTCGTCCAAATCGATGAAACTGCAGGTTTCGACCGTTTTTGAATGAATTTAATCGAAAATCGAGAAATTTTCATCTTGCGAGTCACTTTCGATGTTCGAGTTGAACGGACCCTCGACAAGAAAGCATATCGAGAGATTGGGTGTTAGTTCGTCTAAAACGTTGTAAATGCAGGTTTCGACTGTTTTTGACTGCGTTTCAAAGAAAAGGGAGAAATTTTCATGTTGCGAGTCACTTTCGAGGTTCGAGTTGAACGGACTCTCGACTAGGAAGCATATCGATAGATTGGGTGTTGGTTCGTCCAAATCGATGAAACTGCAGGTTTCGACCGTTTTTGAATGAATTTAATCGAAAATCGAGAAATTTTCATGTTGCGAGTCTCTTTCGAGGTTTCAGTCGAACGGACCCTCGACAAGCAACCATATCGAGAGATTGGGTTAGTTCGTCTAAAACGTTGTAAATGCAGGTTTCAACTGTTTTTGACTGCGTTTCAAAGAAAAGCGAGAAATTTTCATGTTGCGAGTCACTTTCGAGGTTCGAGTTGAACGGGCCATCGCCAAGATCGCATATCGAGAGGTTGGGTGTTAGTTCGTCAAAATCGATGAAACGGCAGGTTTCGACCGGTTTAGAATGAATTTCAACGAAAATCGAGAAATTTTCATGTTGCGAGTCACTTTCGAGGTTCCAGTCGAACGGACTCTCGGCAAAAAGTCGTATCGAGAGATTGGGTGTTAGTTCGTCAAAATCGATGAAAATGAAGGTTTCGACTGTTTTTGATTGAATTTCAACGAAAATCGAGAAATGTTCATGTTGCGAGTCACTTTCGAGGTTCCAGTCGAACGGACCCTCGTCAAGAAAGCATATCGAGAGATTGGGTGTTAGTTCGTCTAAAACGTTGTAAATGCAGGTTTCGACTGTTTTTGACTGCGTTTCAAAGAAAAGCGAGAAATTTTCATGTTGCGAGTCACTTTCGAGGTTCGAGTTGAACGGGCCATCGCCAAGATCGCATATCGAGAGGTTGGGTGTTTCTTCGTCGAAAACGATGAAAATGCAGGTTTCGACCGTTTTAGAATGAATTTAAACGAAAATCGAGAAATTTTCATCTTGCGAGTCACTTTCGAGGTTCCAGTCGAACGGACCCTCGTCAAGATAGCATATCGAGAGATTGGGTGTTAGTTCGTCTAAAACGATGAAAATGCAGGTTTCGACTGTTTTTGACTGAATTTCAACGAAATTCGAGAAATTTTCATGTTGCGAGTCACTTTCGAGGTTCCAGTCGAACGGACCCTCGACAAGAAAGCATATCTAGAGATTGGGTGTTAGTTCGTCTAAAACGTTGTAAATGCAGGTTTCGACTGTTTGTGACTGCGTTTCAAAGAAAAGGGAGAAATTTTCATGTTGCGAGTCACTTTCGAGGTTCGAGTTGAGCGGACTCTCGACAAGGAAGCATATCGATAGATTGGGTGTTAGTTCGTCTAAAACGATGAAACTGCAGGTTTCGACTGTTTTTGAATGAATTTCAACGAAAATCGAGAAATTTTCATGTTGCGAGTCACTTTCGAGGTTCCAGTCGAACGGACCCTCGACAAGAAAGCATATCTAGAGATTGGGTGTTAGTTCGTCTAAAACGTTGTAAATGCAGGTTTCGACTGTTTGTAACTGCGTTTCAAAGAAAAGGGAGAAATTTTCATGTTGCGAGTCACTTTCGAGGTTCGAGTTGAGCGGACTCTCGACAAGGAAGCATATCGATAGATTGGGTGTTGGTTCGTCCAAATCGATGAAACTGCAGGTTTCGACCGTTTTTGAATGAATTTAATCGAAAATCGAGAAATTTTCATCTTGCGAGTCACTTTCGATGTTCGAGTTGAACGGACCCTCGACAAGAAAGCATATCGAGAGATTGGGTGTTAGTTCGTCTAAAACGTTGTAAATGCAGGTTTCGACTGTTTTTGACTGCGTTTCAAAGAAAAGGGAGAAATTTTCATGTTGCGAGTCACTTTCGAGGTTCGAGTTGAACGGACTCTCGACTAGGAAGCATATCGATAGATTGGGTGTTGGTTCGTCCAAATCGATGAAACTGCAGGTTTCGACCGTTTTTGAATGAATTTAATCGAAAATCGAGAAATTTTCATGTTGCGAGTCTCTTTCGAGGTTTCAGTCGAACGGACCCTCGACAAGCAACCATATCGAGAGATTGGGTTAGTTCGTCTAAAACGTTGTAAATGCAGGTTTCAACTGTTTTTGACTGCGTTTCAAAGAAAAGCGAGAAATTTTCATGTTGCGAGTCACTTTCGAGGTTCGAGTTGAACGGACCATCGCCAAAATCGCATATCGAGAGGTTCGGTGTTTCTTCGTCGAAAACGATGAAAATGCAGGTTTCGACCGTTTTAGAATGAATTTAAACGAAAATCGAGAAATTTTCATCTTGCGAGTCACTTTCGAGGTTCGAGTTGAACGGACCATCGCCAAAATCGCGTATCGAGAGGTTCGGTGTTTCTTCGTCGAAAACGATGAAAATGCAGGTTTCGACCGTTTTAGAATGAATTTCAACGAAAATCGAGAAATTTTCATCTTGCGAGTCACTTTCGAGGTTCGAGTTGAACGGACCCTCGACAAGAAAGCATATCGAGAGATTGGGTGTTAGTTCGTCTAAAACGTTGTAAATGCAGGTTTCGACTGTTTTTGACTGCGTTTCAAAGAAAAGGGAGAAATTTTCATGTTGCGAGTCACTTTCGAGGTTCGAGTTGAACGGACTCTCGACAAGGAAGCATATCGATAGATTGGGTGTTGGTTCGTCCAAATCGATGAAACTGCAGGTTTCGACTGTTTTTGAATCAATTTAAACGAAAATCGAGAAATTTTCATGTTCCGAGTCACTTTCGAGGTATCAGTCGAACGGACTCTCGACAAGGAAGCATATCGATAGATTGGGTGTTAGTTTGTCCAAATCGATGAAACAGCAGGTTTCGACTGCTTTTGACTGCGTTTCAAAGAAAAGCGAGAAATTTTCATGTTGCGAGTCACTTTCGAGGTTCGAGTTGAACGGACTCTCGACAAGGAAGCATATCGATAGATTGGGTGTTGGTTCGTCCAAATCGATGAAACTGCAGGTTTCGACTGTTTTTGAATCAATTTAAACGAAAATCGAGAAATTTTCATGTTCCGAGTCACTTTCGAGGTATCAGTCGAACGGACTCTCGACAAGGAAGCATATCGATAGATTGGGTGTTAGTTCGTCCAAATCGATGAAACGGCAGGATTCGACTGTTTTTGATTGAATTTCAACGAAAATCGAGAAATTTTCATGTTGCAAGTCACTTTCGAGGTTCCAGTCGAACGGACCCTCGGCAAAAAGTCGTATCGAGAGATTGGATGTTAGTTCGTCTAAAGCGATGTACATGCAGGTTTCGACTGCTTTTGACTGCGTTTCAAAGAAAAGCGAGAAATTTTCATGTTGCGAGTCACTTTCGAGGTTTCAGTCGAACGGACCCTCGACAAGAAAGCATATCTAGAGATTGGGTTAGTTCGTCGAAAACGTTGTAAATGCAGGTTTCGACTGTTTTTGACTGCGTTTCAAAGAAAAGCGAGAAATTTTCATGTTGCGAGTCACTTTAGAGGTTCGAGTTGAACGGACCATCGCCAAAATCGCATATCGAGTCGTTGGGTGTTTCTTCGTCGAAAACGATGAAAATGCAGGTTTCGACCGTTTTAGAATGAATTTCTACGAAAATCGAGAAATTTTCATCTTGCGAGTCACTTTCGAGGTTCGAGTTGAACGGACCCTCGACAAGAAAGCATATCGAGAGATTGGATGTTTCTTCGTCGAAAACGATGAAAATGCAGATTTCGACCGTTTTTGAATGAATTTAAACGAAAATCGAGAAATTTTCATCTTGCGAGTCACTTTCGAGGTTCGAGTTGAACGGGCCATCGACAAGAAAGCATATCGAGAGATTGGGTGTTAGTTCGTCCAAATCGATGAAACGGCAGGATTCGACTGTTTTTGATTGAATTTCAACGAAAATCGCGAAATTTTCATGTTGCAAGTCACTGTCGAGGTTCCAGTCGAACGGACCCTCGGCAAAAAGTAGTATCGAGAGATTGGATGTTAGTTCGTCTAAAGCGATGTACATGCAGGTTTCGACTGCTTTTGACTGCGTTTCAAAGAAAAGCGAGAAATTTTCATGTTGCGAGTCACTTTCGAGGTTTCAGTCGAACGGACCCTCGACAAGAAAGCATATCGAGAGATTGGGTGTTAGTTCGTCTAAAACGTTGTAAATGCAGGTTTCGACTGTTTTTGACTGCGTTTCAAAGAAAAGGGAGAAATTTTCATGTTGCGAGTCACTTTCGAGGTTCGAGTTGAACGGGCCATCGCCAAGATCGCATATCGAGAGGTTGGGTGTTTCTTCGTCGAAAACGATGAAAATGCAGCTTTCGACCGTTTTAGAATGAATTTCAACGAAAATCGAGAAATTTTCATGTTGCGAGTCTCTTTCGAGGTCTCAGTCGAACGGACCCTCGACAAGAAACCATATCGAGAGATTGGGTGTTAGTTCGTCTAAAACGTTGTAAATGCAGGTTTCGACTGTTTTTGACTGCGTTTCAAAGAAAAGCGAGAAATTTTCTTGTTGCGAGTCACTTTCGAGGTTCGAGTTGAACGGGCCATCGCCAAGATCGCATATCGAGAGGTTGGGTGTTTCTTCGTCGAAAACGATGAAAATGCAGCTTTCGACCGTTTTAGAATGAATTTCAACGAAAATCGAGAAATTTTCATGTTGCGAGTCTCTTTCGAGGTCTCAGTCGAACGGACCCTCGACAAGAAACCATATCGAGAGATTGGGTGTTAGTTCGTCTAAAACGTTGTAAATGCAGGTTTCGACTGTTTTTGACTGCGTTTCAAAGAAAAGCGAGAAATTTTCTTGTTGCGAGTCACTTTCGAGGTTCGAGTTGAACGGGCCATCGCCAAGATCGCATATCGAGAGGTTGGGTGTTTCTTCGTCGAAAACGATGAAAATGCAGGTTTCGATCGTTTTAGAATGAATTTCAACGAAATTCGAGAAATTTTCATGTTGCAAGTCACTGTCGAGGTTCCAGTCGAAGGTACCCTCGGCAAGAAGTCGTATCGAGAGATGATTTGATGTTTCTTCGTCGAAAACGATGAAAATGCAGATTTCGACTGTTTTTGAATGAATTTCAACGAAAATCGAGAAATTTTCATGTTGCGAGTCTCTTTCGAGGTCTCAGTCGAACGGACCCTCGACAAGAAACCATATCGAGAGATTGGGTGTTAGTTCGTCTAAAACGTTGTAAATGCAGGTTTCGACTGTTTTTGACTGCGTTTCAAAGAAAAGCGAGAAATTTTCTTGTTGCGAGTCACTTTCGAGGTTCGAGTTGAACGGGCCATCGCCAAGATCGCATATCGAGAGGTTGGGTGTTTCTTCGTCGAAAACGATGAAAATGCAGGTTTCGATCGTTTTAGAATGAATTTCAACGAAATTCGAGAAATTTTCATGTTGCAAGTCACTGTCGAGGTTCCAGTCGAAGGGACCCTCGGCAAGAAGTCTTATCGAGAGATTGGATGTTTCTTCGTCGAAAACGATGAAAATGCAGATTTCGACCGTTTTTGAATGAATTTAAACGAAAATCGAGAAATTTTCATCTTGTGAGTCACTTTCGAGGTTCCAGTCGAACGGACCCTCGACAAGAAATCATATCGAGAGATTGGGTGTTAGTTCGTCTAAAACGTTGTAAATGCAGGTTTCGACTGTTTTTGACTGCGTTTCAAAGAAAAGCGAGAAATTTTCTTGTTGCGAGTCACTTTCGAGGTTCGAGTTGAACGGACTCTCGACAAGGAAGCATATCGATAGATTGGGTGTTGGTTCGTCCAAATCGATGAAACTGCAGGTTTCGACCGTTTTTGAATGAATTTAATCGAAAATCGAGAAATTTTCATCTTGCGAGTCACTTTCGATGTTCGAGTTGAACGGACCCTCGACAAGAAAGCATATCGAGAGATTGGGTGTTAGTTCGTCTAAAACGTTGTAAATGCAGGTTTCGACTGTTTTTGACTGCGTTTCAAAGAAAAGGGAGAAATTTTCATGTTGCGAGTCACTTTCGAGGTTCGAGTTGAACGGACTCTCGACTAGGAAGCATATCGATAGATTGGGTGTTGGTTCGTCCAAATCGATGAAACTGCAGGTTTCGACCGTTTTTGAATGAATTTAATCGAAAATCGAGAAATTTTCATGTTGCGAGTCTCTTTCGAGGTTTCAGTCGAACGGACCCTCGACAAGAAAGCATATCGAGAGATTGGGTGTTAGTTGGTCTAAAACGTTGTAAATGCAGGTTTCGACTGTTTTTGATTGAATTTCAACGAAATTCGAGAAATTTTCATGTTGCGAGTCACTTTCGAGGTTTCAGTCGAACGGACTCTCGACAAGGAAGCATATCGATAGATTGGGTGTTGGTTCGTCTAAAACGTTGTAAATGCAGGTTTCGACTGTTTTCGACTGAATTTCAACGAAATTCGAGAAATTTTCTTGTTGCGAGTCACTTTCAAGGTTCGAGTTGAACGGGCCATCGCCAAGATCGCATATCGAGAGGTTGGGTGTTTCTTCGTCGAAAACGATGAAAATGCAGCTTTCGACCGTTTTAGAATGAATTTCAACGAAAATCGAGAAATTTTCATCTTGCGAGTCACTTTCGAGGTTCCAGTCGAACGGACCCTCGACAAGATAGCATATCGAGAGATTGGGTGTTAGTTCGTCCAAAACGATGAAAATGCAGGTTTCGACTGTTTTTGACTGAATTTCAACGAAATTCGAGAAATTTTCATGTTGCGAGTCACTTTCGAGGTTTCAGTCGAACGGACTCTCGACAAGTATGCATATCGAGAGATTGGGTGTTAGTTCGTCCAAATCGATGAAACGGCAGGATTCGACTGTTTTTGATTGAATTTCAACGAAAATCGAGAAATTTTCATGTTGCAAGTCACTGTCGAGGTTCCAGTCGAACGGACCCTCGGCAAAAAGTCGTATCGAGAGATTGGATGTTAGTTCGTCGAAAACGATGAAAATGCAGCTTTCGACCGTTTTAGAATGAATTTCAACGAAAATCGAGAAATTTTCATGTTGCGAGTCTCTTTCGAGGTCTCAGTCGAACGGACCCTCGACAAGAAACCATATCGAGAGATTGGGTGTTAGTTCGTCTAAAACGTTGTAAATGCAGGTTTCGACTGTTTTTGACTGCGTTTCAAAGAAAAGCGAGAAATTTTCTTGTTGCGAGTCACTTTCGAGGTTCGAGTTGAACGGGCCATCGCCAAGATCGCATATCGAGAGGTTGGGTGTTTCTTCGTCGAAAACGATGAAAATGCAGATTTCGACTGTTTTTGAATGAATTTCAACGAAAATCGAGAAATTTTCATGTTGCGAGTCTCTTTCGAGGTCTCAGTCGAACGGACCCTCGACAAGAAACCATATCGAGAGATTGGGTGTTAGTTCGTCTAAAACGTTGTAAATGCAGGTTTCGACTGTTTTTGACTGCGTTTCAAAGAAAAGCGAGAAATTTTCTTGTTGCGAGTCACTTTCGAGGTTCGAGTTGAACGGGCCATCGCCAAGATCGCATATCGAGAGGTTGGGTGTTTCTTCGTCGAAAACGATGAAAATGCAGCTTTCGACCGTTTTAGAATGAATTTCAACGAAAATCGAGAAATTTTCATGTTGCGAGTCTCTTTCGAGGTCTCAGTCGAACGGACCCTCGACAAGAAACCATATCGAGAGATTGGGTGTTAGTTCGTCTAAAACGTTGTAAATGCAGGTTTCGACTGTTTTTGACTGCGTTTCAAAGAAAAGCGAGAAATTTTCTTGTTGCGAGTCACTTTCGAGGTTCGAGTTGAACGGGCCATCGCCAAGATCGCATATCGAGAGGTTGGGTGTTTCTTCGTCGAAAACGATGAAAATGCAGCTTTCGACCGTTTTAGAATGAATTTCAACGAAAATCGAGAAATTTTCATGTTGCGAGTCTCTTTCGAGGTCTCAGTCGAACGGACCCTCGACAAGAAACCATATCGAGAGATTGGGTGTTAGTTCGTCTAAAACGTTGTAAATGCAGGTTTCGACTGTTTTTGACTGCGTTTCAAAGAAAAGCGAGAAATTTTCTTGTTGCGAGTCACTTTCGAGGTTCGAGTTGAACGGGCCATCGCCAAGATCGCATATCGAGAGGTTGGGTGTTTCTTCGTCGAAAACGATGAAAATGCAGGTTTCGATCGTTTTAGAATGAATTTCAACGAAATTCGAGAAATTTTCATGTTGCAAGTCACTGTCGAGGTTCCAGTCGAAGGTACCCTCGGCAAGAAGTCGTATCGAGAGATGATTTGATGTTTCTTCGTCGAAAACGATGAAAATGCAGATTTCGACTGTTTTTGAATGAATTTCAACGAAAATCGAGAAATTTTCATGTTGCGAGTCTCTTTCGAGGTCTCAGTCGAACGGACCCTCGACAAGAAACCATATCGAGAGATTGGGTGTTAGTTCGTCTAAAACGTTGTAAATGCAGGTTTCGACTGTTTTTGACTGCGTTTCAAAGAAAAGCGAGAAATTTTCTTGTTGCGAGTCACTTTCGAGGTTCGAGTTGAACGGGCCATCGCCAAGATCGCATATCGAGAGGTTGGGTGTTTCTTCGTCGAAAACGATGAAAATGCAGGTTTCGATCGTTTTAGAATGAATTTCAACGAAATTCGAGAAATTTTCATGTTGCAAGTCACTGTCGAGGTTCCAGTCGAAGGGACCCTCGGCAAGAAGTCTTATCGAGAGATTGGATGTTTCTTCGTCGAAAACGATGAAAATGCAGATTTCGACCGTTTTTGAATGAATTTAAACGAAAATCGAGAAATTTTCATCTTGTGAGTCACTTTCGAGGTTCCAGTCGAACGGACCCTCGACAAGAAATCATATCGAGAGATTGGGTGTTAGTTCGTCTAAAACGTTGTAAATGCAGGTTTCGACTGTTTTTGACTGCGTTTCAAAGAAAAGCGAGAAATTTTCTTGTTGCGAGTCACTTTCGAGGTTCGAGTTGAACGGGCCATCGCCAAGATCGCATATCGAGAGGTTGGGTGTTTCTTCGTCGAAAACGATGAAAATGAAGGTTTCGACTGTTTTTGACTGAATTTCAACGAAATTCGAGAAATGTTCATGTTGCGAGTCACTTTTGAGGTTTCAGTCGAACGGACCCTCGACAAGCAACCATATCGAGAGATTGGGTTAGTTCGTCTATAACGTTGTAAATGCAGGTTACGACTGTTCTTGACTGCGTTTCAAAGAAAAGCGAGAAATTTTCATGTTGCGAGTCACTTTCGAGGTTCGAGTTGAACGGGCCATCGCCAAGATCGCATATCGAGAGGTTGGGTGTTTCTTCGTCGAAAACGATGAAAATGCAGCTTTCGACCGTTTTAGAATGAATTTCAACGAAAATCGCGAAATTTTCAAGTTGCGAGTCACTTTCAAGTTTTCAGTCGAACGGACCCTCGACAAGAAAGCATATCGAGAGATTGGATGTTTCTTCGTCGAAAACGATGAAAATGCAGATTTCGACCGTTTTTGAATGAATTTAAACGAAAATCGAGAAATTTTCATCTTGCGAGTCACTTTCGAGGTTCGAGTTGAACGGGCCATCGACAAGAAAGCATATCGAGAGATTGGGTGTTAGTTCGTCCAAATCGATGAAACGGCAGGATTCGACTGTTTTTGATTGAATTTCAACGAAAATCGAGAAATTTTCATCTTGCGAGTCACTTTCGAGGTTCGAGTTGAACGGGCCATCGACAAGAAAGCATATCGAGAGATTGGGTGTTAGTTCGTCCAAATCGATGAAACGGCAGGATTCGACTGTTTTTGATTGAATTTCAACGAAAATCGAGAAATTTTCATGTTGCAAGTCACTGTCGAGGTTCCAGTCGAACGGACCCTCGGCAAAAAGTCGTATCGAGAGATTGGATGTTAGTTCGTCTAAAGCGATGTACATGCAGGTTTCGACTGCTTTTGACTGCGTTTCAAAGAAAAGGGAGAAATTTTCATGTTGCGAGTCTCTTTCGAGGTTTCAGTCGAACGGACCCTCGACAAGCAACCATATCGAGAGATTGGGTTAGTTCGTCGAAAACGTTGTAAATGCAGGTTTCGACTGTTTTTGACTGCGTTTCAAAGAAAAGCGAGAAATTTTCATGTTGCGAGTCACTTTCGAGGTTCCAGTCGAACGGACCCTCGACAAGAAATCATATCGAGAGATTGGGTGTTAGTTCGTCTAAAGCGATATACATGCAGGTTTCGACCGTTTTTGAATGAATTTAAACGAAAATCGAGAAATTTTCATCTTGTGAGTCACTTTCGAGGTTCCAGTCGAACGGACCCTCGACAAGAAATCATATCGAGAGATTGGGTGTTAGTTGGTCTAAAACGTTGTAAATGCAGGTTTCGACTGTTTTTGACTGCGTTTCAAAGAAAAGGGAGAAATTTTCATGTTGCGAGTCACTTTCGAGGTTCGAGTTGAAGGGACCCTCTCCAAGAAGTCGTATCGAGAGATGATTGGATGTTTCTTCGTCGAAAACGATGAAAATACAGATTTCGACCGTTTTTGAATGAATTTAAACGAAAATCGAGAAATTTTCATGTTGCGAGTCTCTTTCGAGGTTTCAGTCGAACGGACCCTCGACAAGCAACCATATCGAGAGATTGGGTTAGTTCGTCTATAACGTTGTAAATGCAGGTTACGACTGTTCTTGACTGCGTTTCAAAGAAAAGCGAGAAATTTTCATGTTGCGAGTCACTTTCGAGGTTCGAGTTGAACGGGCCATCGCCAAGATCGCATATCGAGAGGTTGGGTGTTTCTTCGTCGAAAACGATGAAAATGCAGCTTTCGACCGTTTTAGAATGAATTTCAACGAAAATCGAGAAATTTTCATCTTGCGAGTCACTTTCGAGGTTCCAGTCGAACGGACCCTCGACAAGATAGCATATCGAGAGATTGGGTGTTAGTTCGTCCAAAACGATGAAAATGCAGGTTTCGACTGTTTTTTACTGAATTTCAACGAAATTCGAGAAATTTTCATGTTGCGAGTCACTTTCGAGGTTTCAGTCGAACGGACTCTCGACAAGTATGCATGTCGATAGATCGGGTGTTAGTTCGTCCAAATCAATGAAACTGCAGATTTCGACTGTTTTTGAATCAATTTAAACGAAAATCGAGAAATTTTCATGTTGCGAGTCTCTTTCGAGGTTTCAGTCGAACGGACCCTCGTCAAGAAAGCATATCGAGAGATTGGGTGTTAGTTCGTCTAAAACGATGAAAATGGACGTTTCGACTGTTTTTGACAGCGTTTCAAAGAAAAGCGAGAAATTTTCATGTTGCGAGTCACTTTCGAGGTTTCAGTCGAACGGACCCTCGACAAGATAGCATATCGAGAGATTGGGTGTTAGTTCGTCTAAAACGATGAAAATGCAGGTTTCGACTGTTTTTGACTGAATTTCAACGAAATTCGAGAAATTTTCATGTTGCGAGTCACTTTCGAGGTTTCAGTCGAACGGACTCTCGACAAGTATGCATGTCGCTATCGAGTGTTAGTTCGTCCAAACCAATGAAACTGCAGGTTTCGACTGTTTTTGAATCAATTTAAACGAAAATCGAGAAATTTTCATCTTGCGATTCACTTTCGAGGTTCCAGTCGAACGGACCCTCGTCAAGAAAGCATATCGAGAGATTGGGTGTTAGTTCGTCTAAAACGATGAAAATGGACGTTTCGACTGTTTTTGACAGCGTTTCAAAGAAAAGCGAGAAATTTTCATGTTGCGAGTCACTTTCGAGCTTTCAGTCGAACGGACCCTCGACAAGAAAGCATATCGAGAGATTGGGTGTTAGTTGGTCTAAAACGTTGTAAATGCAGGTTTCGACAGTTTTTGACTGCGTTTCAAAGAAAAGGGAGAAATTTTCATGTTGCGAATCACTTTCGAGGTTCGAGTTGAACGGGCCATCGACAAGAAAGCATATCGACAGATTGGGTGTTAGTTCGTCCAAATCGATGAAACGGCAGGATTCGACTGTTTTTGATTGAATTTCAACGAAAATCGAGAAATTTTCATGTTGCAAGTCACTGTCGAGGTACCAGTCGAAGGGACCCTCGGCAAGAAGTCTTATCGAGAAATTGGATGTTTCTTCGTCGAAAACGATGAAAATGCAGATTTCTACCGTTTTTGAATGAATTTAAACGAAAATCGAGAAATTTTCATCTTGCCAGTCACTTTCGAGGTTCCAGTCGAAGGGACCCTCTCCAAGAAGTCGTATCGAGAGATGATTGGATGTTTCTTCGTCGAAAACGATGAAAATACAGATTTCGACCGTTTTTGAATGAATTTAAACGAAAATCGAGAAATTTTCATGTTGCGAGTCTCTTTCGAGGTTTCAGTCGAACGGACCCTCGACAAGAAAGCATATCGAGAGATTGGGTGTTAGTTCGTCTAAAACGTTGTAAATGCAGGTTTCGACTGTTTTTGACTGAATTTCAACGAAATTCGAGAAATTTTCTTGTTGCGAGTCACTTTCGAGGTTCGAGTTGAACGGGCCATCGCCAAGATCGCATATTGAGAGGTTGGGTGTTTCTTCGTCGAAAACGATGAAAATGAAGGTTTCGACTGTTTTTGACTGAATTTCAACGAAATTCGAGAAATGTTCATGTTGCGAGTCACTGTTGAGGTTTCAGTCGAACGGACCCTCGACAAGCAACCATATCGAGAGATTGGGTTAGTTCGTCTATAACGTTGTAAATGCAGGTTACGACTGTTCTTGACTGCGTTTCAAAGAAAAGCGAGAAATTTTCATGTTGCGAGTCACTTTCGAGGTTCGAGTTGAACGGGCCATCGCCAAGATCGCATATCGAGAGGTTGGGTGTTTCTTCGTCGAAAACGATGAAAATGCAGATTTCGACTGTTTTTGAATGAATTTCAACGAAAATCGAGAAATTTTCATGTTGCGAGTCACTTTCGAGGTTCCAGTCGAACGGACCCTCGACAAGAAGTCTTATCGAGAGATTGGATGTTTCTTCGTCGAAAACGATGAAAATGCAGATTTCGACCGTTTTTGAATGAATTTAAACGAAAATCGAGAAATTTTCATCTTGCGAGTCACTTTCGAGGTTCGAGTTGAACGGGCCATCGACAAGAAAGCATATCGAGAGATTGGGTGTTAGTTCGTCCAAATCGATGAAACGGCAGGATTCGACTGTTTTTGATTGAATTTCAACGAAAATCGAGAAATTTTCATGTTGCAAGTCACTGTCGAGGTTCCAGTCGAACGGACCCTCGGCAAAAAGTCGTATCGAGAGATTGGATGTTAGTTCGTCGAAAACGATGAAAATGCAGCTTTCGACCGTTTTAGAATGAATTTCAACGAAAATCGAGAAATTTTCATGTTGCGAGTCTCTTTCGAGGTCTCAGTCGAACGGACCCTCGACAAGAAACCATATCGAGAGATTGGGTGTTAGTTCGTCTAAAACGTTGTAAATGCAGGTTTCGACTGTTTTCGACTGAATTTCAACGAAATTCGAGAAATTTTCTTGTTGCGAGTCACTGTCGAGGTTCCAGTCGAAGGGACCCTCGGCAAGAAGTCTTATCGAGAGATTGGATGTTTCTTCGTCGAAAACGATGAAAATGCAGATTTCGACCGTTTTTGAATGAATTTAAACGAAAATCGAGAAATTTTCATCTTGCGAGTCCCTGTCGAGGTTCCAGTCGAACGGACCCTCGACAAGAAAGCATATCGAGAGATTGGATGTTAGTTCGTCTAAAGCGATGTACATGCAGGTTTCGACTGCTTTTGACTGCGTTTCAAAGAAAAGCGAGAAATTTTCATGTTGCGAGTCACTTTCGAGGTTTCAGTCGAACGGACCCTCGACAAGAAAGCATATCGAGAGATTGGATGTTTCTTCGTCGAAAACGATGAAAATCTAGATTTCGACCGTTTTAGAAAGAATTTCAACGAAAATCGAGAAATTTTCATCTTGCGAGTCACTTTCGAGGTTCGAGTTGAACGGACCCTCGACAAGAAAGCATATCGAGAGATTGGGTGTTAGTTCGTCTAAAACGTTGTAAATGCAGGTTTCGACTGCTTTTGACTGCGTTTCAAAGAAAAGGGAGAAATTTTCATGTTGCGAGTCACTTTCGAGGTTCGAGTTGAACGGACTCTCGACAAGGAAGCATATCGATAGATTGGGTGTTGGTTCGTCCAAATCGATGAAACTGCAGGTTTCGACTGTTTTTGAATCAATTTAAACGAAAATCGAGAAATTTTCATGTTCCGAGTCACTTTCGAGGTATCAGTCGAACGGACTCTCGACAAGGAAGCATATCGATAGATTGGGTGTTAGTTCGTCCAAATCGATGAAACGGCAGGATTCGACTGTTTTTGATTGAATTTCAACGAAAATCGAGAAATTTTCATGTTGCAAGTCACTTTCGAGGTTCCAGTCGAACGGACCCTCGGCAAAAAGTTGTATCGAGAGATTGGATGTTAGTTCGTCTAAAGCGATGTACATGCAGGTTTCGACTGTTTTTGACTGCGTTTCAAAGAAAAGGGTGAAATTTTCATGTTGCGAGTCACTTTCGAGGTTCGAGTTGAACGGACTCTCGACAAGGAAGCATATCGATAGATTGGGTGTTGGTTCGTCCAAATCGATGAAACTGAAGGTTTCGACTGTTTTTGAATCAATTTAAACGAAAATCGAGAAATTTTCATGTTCCGAGTCACTTTCGAGGTATCAGTCGAACGGACTCTCGACAAGGAAGCATATCGAGAGATTGGGTGTTAGTTCGTCTAAAACGTTGTAAATGCAGGTTTCGACTGTTTTTGACTGCGTTTCAAAGAAAAGCGAGAAATTTTCATGTTGCGAGTCACTTTCGAGGTTCGAGTTGAACGGGCCATCGCCAAGATCGCATATCGAGAGGTTGGGTATTAGTTCGTCAAAATCGATGAAACGGCAGGTTTCGACCGGTTTAGAATGAATTTCAACGAAAATCGAGAAATTTTCATATTGCGAGTCACTTTCGAGGTTCCAGTCGAACGGACCCTCGACAAGAAAGCATATCTAGAGATTGGGTGTTAGTTCGTCTAAAACGTTGTAAATGCAGGTTTCGACTGTTTGTGACTGCGTTTCAAAGAAAAGGGAGAAATTTTCATGTTGCGAGTCACTTTCGAGGTTCGAGTTGAGCGGACTCTCGACAAGGAAGCATATTGATAGATTGGGTGTTGGTTCGTCCAAATCGATGAAACTGCAGGTTTCGACCGTTTTTGAATGAATTTAATCGAAAATCGAGAAATTTTCATGTTGCGAGTCTCTTTCGAGGTTTCAGTCGAACGGACCCTCGACAAGCAACCACATCGAGAGATTGGGTTAGTTCGTCTAAAACGTTGTAAATGCAGGTTTCGACTGTTTTTGACTGCGTTTCAAAGAAAAGCGAGAAATTTTCATGTTGCGAGTCACTTTCGAGGTTCGAGTTGAACGGACCATCGCCAAAATCGCATATCGAGAGGTTCGGTGTTTCTTCGTCGAAAACGATGAAAATGCAGGTTTCGACCGTTTTAGAATGAATTTCAACGAAAATCGAGAAATTTTCATCTTGCGAGTCACTTTCGATGTTCGAGTTGAACGGACCCTCGACAAGAAAGCATATCGAGAGATTGGGTGTTAGTTCGTCTAAAACGTTGTAAATGCAGGTTTCGACTGTTTTTGACTGCGTTTCAAAGAAAAGGGAGAAATTTTCATGTTGCGAGTCTCTTTCGAGGTTTCAGTCGAACGGACCCTCGACAAGCAACCATATCGAGAGATTGGGTTAGTTCGTCTAAAACGTTGTAAATGCAGGTTTCAACTGTTTTTGACTGCGTTTCAAAGAAAAGCGAGAAATTTTCATGTTGCGAGTCACTTTCGAGGTTCGAGTTGAACGGACCATCGCCAAAATCGCATATCGAGAGGTTCGGTGTTTCTTCGTCGAAAACGATGAAAATGCAGGTTTCGACCGTTTTAGAATGAATTTCAACGAAAATCGAGAAATTTTCATCTTGCGAGTCACTTTCGAGGTTCGAGTTGAACGGACCCTCGACAAGAAAGCATATCGAGAGATTGGGTGTTAGTTCGTCTAAAACGTTGTAAATGCAGGTTTCGACTGTTTTTGACTGCGTTTCAAAGAAAAGGGAGAAATTTTCATGTTGCGAGTCACTTTCGAGGTTCGAGTTGAACGGACTCTCGACAAGGAAGCATATCGATAGATTGGGTGTTAGTTCGTCTAAAACGTTGTAAATGCAGGTTTCGACTGTTTTTGACTGCGTTTCAAAGAAAAGCGAGAAATTTTCATGTTGCGAGTCACTTTCGAGGTTCGAGTTGAACGGGCCATCGCCAAGATCGCATATCGAGAGGTTGGGTGTTAGTTCGTCAAAATCGATGAAACGGCAGGTTTCGACTGCTTTTGACTGCGTTTCAAAGAAAAGCGAGAAATTTTCATGTTGCGAGTCACTTTCGAGGTTTCAGTCGAACGGACCATCTACAAGAAAACATATCGAGAGATTGGGTGTTTGTCCGTCCAAATCGATGAAACTGCAGTTTTCGACTGTTTTTGAATGAATTTCAACGAACATCGAGAAATTTTCATGTTGCGAGTCTCTTTCGAGGTTTCAGTCGAACGGACCCTCGACAAGAAACCATATCGAGAGATTGGGTGTTAGTTCGTCTAAAACGTTGTAAATGCAGGTTTCGACTGTTTTTGACTGCGTTTCAAAGAAAAACGAGAAATTTTCATGTTGCGAGTCACTTTCGAGGTTCGAGTTGAACGGGCCATCGCCAAGATCGCATATCGAGAGGTTGGGTGTTAGTTCGTCAAAATCGATGAAACGGCAGGTTTCGACCGGTTTAGAATGAATTTCAACGAAAATCGAGAAATTTTCATGTTGCGAGTCACTTTCGAGGTTCCAGTCGAACGGACCCTCGTCAAGAAAGCATATCGAGAGATTGGGTGTTAGTTCGTCAAAATCGATGAAAATGAAAGTTTCGACTGTTTTTGATTGAATTTCAACGAAAATCGAGAAATGTTCATGTTGCGAGTCACTTTCGAGGTTCCAGTCGAACGGACCCTCGTCAAGAAAGCATATCGAGAGATTGGGTGTTAGTTCGTCTAAAACGATGAAAATGGAGGTTTCGACTGCTTTTGACAGCGTTTTAAAGAAAAGCGAGAAATTTTCATGTTGCGAGTCACTTTCGAGGTTCGAGTTGAACGGGCCATCGCCAAAATCGCATATCGAGAGGTTGGGTGTTTATTCGTCTAAATCGATGAAACTGCAGGTTTCGACTGTTTTTGAAACAATTTAAACGAAAATCGAGAAATTTTCATGTTCCGAGTCACTTTCGAGGTATCAGTCGAACGGAATCTCGACAAGCAACCATATCGAGATATTGGGTTAGTTCGTCTAAAACGTTGTAAATGCAGGTTTCGACTGTTTTTGACTGCGTTTCAAAGAAAAGCGAGAAATTTTCATGTTGCGAGTCACTTTCGAGGTTCGAGTTGAACGGGCCATCGCCAAGATCGCATATCGAGAGGTTGGGTGTTTCTTCGTCGAAAACGATGAAAATGCAGGTTTTGACCGTTTTAGAATGAATGTAAACGAAAATCGAGAAATTTTCATCTTGCGAGTCACTTTCGAGGTTCCAGTCGAACGGACCCTCGTCAAGATAGCATATCTAGAGATTGGGTGTTAGTTCGTCTAAAACGATGAAAATGCAGGTTTCGACTGTTTTTGACTGAATTTCAACGAAATTCGAGAAATTTTCATGTTGCGAGTCACTTTCGAGGTTCCAGTCGAACGGACCCTCGACAAGAAAGCATATCGAGAGATTGGGTGTTAGTTCGTCAAAATCGATGAAACGGCAGGTTTCGACTGTTTTTGATTCAATTTCAACGAAAATCGAGAAATGTTCATGTTGCGAGTCACTTTCGAGGTTCCAGTCGAACGGACCCTCGTCAAGATAGCATATCGAGAGATTGGGTGTTAGTTCGTCTAAAACGATGAAACTGCAGGTTTCGACTGTTTTTGAATGAATTCCAACGAAAATCGAGAAATTTTCAAGTTGCGAGTCACTTTCAAGTTTTCAGTCGAACGGACACTCGACAAGAAAGCATATCGAGAGATTGGATGTTTCTTCGTCGAAAACGATGAAAATCTAGATTTCGACCGTTTTTGAATGAATTTAAACGAAAATCGAGAAATTTTCATCTTGCGAGTCCCTGTCGAGGTTCCAGTCGAACGGACCCTCGACAAGAAAGCATATCGAGAGATTGGATGTTAGTTCGTCTAAAGCGATGTACATGCAGGTTTCGACTGCTTTTGACTGCGTTTCAAAGAAAAGCGAGAAATTTTCATGTTGCGAGTCACTTTCGAGGTTTCAGTCGAACGGACCCTCGACAAGAAAGCATATCGAGAGATTGGATGTTTCTTCGTCGAAAACGATGAAAATCTAGATTTCGACCGTTTTAGAAAGAATTTCAACGAAAATCGAGAAATTTTCATCTTGCGAGTCACTTTCGAGGTTCGAGTTGAACGGACCCTCGACAAGAAAGCATATCGAGAGATTGGGTGTTAGTTCGTCTAAAACGTTGTAAATGCAGGTTTCGACTGCTTTTGACTGCGTTTCAAAGAAAAGGGAGAAATTTTCATGTTGCGAGTCACTTTCGAGGTTCGAGTTGAACGGACTCTCGACAAGGAAGCATATCGATAGATTGGGTGTTGGTTCGTCCAAATCGATGAAACTGCAGGTTTCGACTGTTTTTGAATCAATTTAAACGAAAATCGAGAAATTTTCATGTTCCGAGTCACTTTCGAGATATCAGTCGAACGGACTCTCGACAAGGAAGCATATCGATAGATTGGGTGTTAGTTTGTCCAAATCGATGAAACAGCAGGTTTCGACTGCTTTTGACTGCGTTTCAAAGAAAAGCGAGAAATTTTCATGTTGCGAGTCACTTTCGAGGTTCGAGTTGAACGGACTCTCGACATGGAAGCATATCGATAGATTGGGTGTTGGTTCGTCCAAATCGATGAAACTGCAGGTTTCGACTGTTTTTGAATCAATTTAAACGAAAATCGAGAAATTTTCATGTTCCGAGTCACTTTCGAGGTATCAGTCGAACGGACTCTCGACAAGGAAGCATATCGATAGATTGGGTGTTAGTTCGTCCAAATCGATGAAACGGCAGGATTCGACTGTTTTTGATTGAATTTCAACGAAAATCGAGAAATTTTCATGTTGCAAGTCACTTTCGAGGTTACAGTCGAACGGACCCTCGGCAAAAAGTTGTATCGAGAGATTGGATGTTAGTTCGTCTAAAGCGATGTACATGCAGGTTTCGACTGCTTTTGACTGCGTTTCAAAGAAAAGCGAGAAATTTTCATGTTGCGAGTCTCTTTCGAGGTTCGAGTTGAGCGGACTCTCGACAAGGAAGCATATCGATAGATTGGGTGTTGGTTCGTCCAAATCGATGAAACTGCAGGTTTCGACCGTTTTTGAATGAATTTAATCGAAAATCGAGAAATTTTCATGTTGCGAGTCTCTTTCGAGGTTTCAGTCGAACGGACCCTCGACAAGAAACCATATCGAGAGATTGGGTGTTAGTTCGTCTAAAACGTTGTAAATGCAGGTTTCGACTGTTTTTGACTGCGTTTCAAAGAAAAGCGAGAAATTTTCATGTTGCGAGTCACTTTCGAGGTTCGAGTTGAACGGGCCATCGCCAAGATCGCATATCGAGAGGTTGGGTGTTAGTTCGTCAAAATCGATGAAACGGCAGGTTTCGACCGGTTTAGAATGAATTTCAACGAAAATCGAGAAATTTTCATGTTGCGAGTCACTTTCGAGGTTCCAGTCGAACGGACCCTCGACAAGAAAGCATATCTAGAGATTGGGTGTTAGTTCGTCTAAAACGTTGTAAATGCAGGTTTCGACTGTTTGTGACTGCGTTTCAAAGAAAAGGGAGAAATTTTCATGTTGCGAGTCACTTTCGAGGTTCGAGTTGAGCGGACTCTCGACAAGGAAGCATATCGATAGATTGGGTGTTGGTTCGTCCAAATCGATGAAACTGCAGGTTTCGACTGTTTTTGAATCAATTTAAACGAAAATCGAGAAATTTTCATGTTCCGAGTCACTTTCGAGATATCAGTCGAACGGACTCTCGACAAGGAAGCATATCGATAGATTGGGTGTTAGTTTGTCCAAATCGATGAAACAGCAGGTTTCGACTGCTTTTGACTGCGTTTCAAAGAAAAGCGAGAAATTTTCATGTTGCGAGTCACTTTCGAGGTTTCAGTCGAACGGACCATCTACAAGAAAGCATATCGAGAGATTGGGTGTTTGTCCGTCCAAATCGATGAAACTGCAGTTTTCGACTGTTTTTGAATGAATTTCAACGAAAATCGAGAAATTTTCATGTTGCGAGTCTCTTTCGAGGTTTCAGTCGAACGGACCCTCGTCAAGAAAGCATATCGAGAGATTGGGTGTTAGTTCGTCAAAATCGATGAAAATGAAGGTTTCGACTGTTTTTGATTGAATTTCAACGAAAATCGAGAAATGTTCATGTTGCGAGTCACTTTCGAGGTTCCAGTCGAACGGACCCTCGTCAAGAAAGCATATCGAGAGATTGGGTGTTAGTTCGTCTAAAACGATGAAAATGGAGGTTTCGACTGCTTTTGACAGCGTTTTAAAGAAAAGCGAGAAATTTTCATCTTGCGAGTCACTTTCGAGGTTCCAGTCGAACGGACCCTCGTCAAGATAGCATATCGAGAGATTGGGTGTTAGTTCGTCTAAAACGTTGTAAATGCAGGTTTCGACTGTTTTTGACTGCGTTTCAAAGAAAAGGGAGAAATTTTCATGTTGCGAGTCACTTTCGAGGTTCGAGTTGAACGGACTCTCGACAAGGAAGCATATCGATAGATTGGGTGTTGGTTCGTCCAAATCGATGAAACTGCAGGTTTCGACCGTTTTTGAATGAATTTAATCGAAAATCGAGAAATTTTCATGTTGCGAGTCTCTTTCGAGGTTTCAGTCGAACGGACCCTCGACAAGCAACCATATCGAGAGATTGGGTTAGTTCGTCTAAAACGTTGTAAATGCAGGTTTCAACTGTTTTTGACTGCGTTTCAAAGAAAAGCGAGAAATTTTCATGTTGCGAGTCACTTTCGAGGTTCGAGTTGAACGGACCATCGCCAAAATCGCATATCGAGAGGTTCGGTGTTTCTTCGTCGAAAACGATGAAAATGCAGCTTTCGACCGTTTTAGAATGAATTTCAACGAAAATCGAGAAATTTTCATGTTGCGAGTCTCTTTCGAGGTCTCAGTCGAACGGACCCTCGACAAGAAACCATATCGAGAGATTGGGTGTTAGTTCGTCTAAAACGTTGTAAATGCAGGTTTCGACTGTTTTTGACTGCGTTTCAAAGAAAAGCGAGAAATTTTCTTGTTGCGAGTCACTTTCGAGGTTCGAGTTGAACGGGCCATCGCCAAGATCGCATATCGAGAGGTTGGGTGTTTCTTCGTCGAAAACGATGAAAATGCAGCTTTCGACCGTTTTAGAATGAATTTCAACGAAAATCGAGAAATTTTCATGTTGCGAGTCTCTTTCGAGGTCTCAGTCGAACGGACCCTCGACAAGAAACCATATCGAGAGATTGGGTGTTAGTTCGTCTAAAACGTTGTAAATGCAGGTTTCGACTGTTTTTGACTGCGTTTCAAAGAAAAGCGAGAAATTTTCTTGTTGCGAGTCACTTTCGAGGTTCGAGTTGAACGGGCCATCGCCAAGATCGCATATCGAGAGGTTGGGTGTTTCTTCGTCGAAAACGATGAAAATGCAGGTTTCGATCGTTTTAGAATGAATTTCAACGAAATTCGAGAAATTTTCATGTTGCAAGTCACTGTCGAGGTTCCAGTCGAAGGTACCCTCGGCAAGAAGTCGTATCGAGAGATGATTTGATGTTTCTTCGTCGAAAACGATGAAAATGCAGATTTCGACTGTTTTTGAATGAATTTCAACGAAAATCGAGAAATTTTCATGTTGCGAGTCTCTTTCGAGGTCTCAGTCGAACGGACCCTCGACAAGAAACCATATCGAGAGATTGGGTGTTAGTTCGTCTAAAACGTTGTAAATGCAGGTTTCGACTGTTTTTGACTGCGTTTCAAAGAAAAGCGAGAAATTTTCTTGTTGCGAGTCACTTTCGAGGTTCGAGTTGAACGGGCCATCGCCAAGATCGCATATCGAGAGGTTGGGTGTTTCTTCGTCGAAAACGATGAAAATGCAGGTTTCGATCGTTTTAGAATGAATTTCAACGAAATTCGAGAAATTTTCATGTTGCAAGTCACTGTCGAGGTTCCAGTCGAAGGGACCCTCGGCAAGAAGTCTTATCGAGAGATTGGATGTTTCTTCGTCGAAAACGATGAAAATGCAGATTTCGACCGTTTTTGAATGAATTTAAACGAAAATCGAGAAATTTTCATCTTGTGAGTCACTTTCGAGGTTCCAGTCGAACGGACCCTCGACAAGAAATCATATCGAGAGATTGGGTGTTAGTTCGTCTAAAACGTTGTAAATGCAGGTTTCGACTGTTTTTGACTGCGTTTCAAAGAAAAGCGAGAAATTTTCTTGTTGCGAGTCACTTTCGAGGTTCGAGTTGAACGGACTCTCGACAAGGAAGCATATCGATAGATTGGGTGTTGGTTCGTCCAAATCGATGAAACTGCAGGTTTCGACCGTTTTTGAATGAATTTAATCGAAAATCGAGAAATTTTCATCTTGCGAGTCACTTTCGATGTTCGAGTTGAACGGACCCTCGACAAGAAAGCATATCGAGAGATTGGGTGTTAGTTCGTCTAAAACGTTGTAAATGCAGGTTTCGACTGTTTTTGACTGCGTTTCAAAGAAAAGGGAGAAATTTTCATGTTGCGAGTCACTTTCGAGGTTCGAGTTGAACGGACTCTCGACTAGGAAGCATATCGATAGATTGGGTGTTGGTTCGTCCAAATCGATGAAACTGCAGGTTTCGACCGTTTTTGAATGAATTTAATCGAAAATCGAGAAATTTTCATGTTGCGAGTCTCTTTCGAGGTTTCAGTCGAACGGACCCTCGACAAGAAAGCATATCGAGAGATTGGGTGTTAGTTGGTCTAAAACGTTGTAAATGCAGGTTTCGACTGTTTTTGATTGAATTTCAACGAAATTCGAGAAATTTTCATGTTGCGAGTCACTTTCGAGGTTTCAGTCGAACGGACTCTCGACAAGGAAGCATATCGATAGATTGGGTGTTGGTTCGTCTAAAACGTTGTAAATGCAGGTTTCGACTGTTTTCGACTGAATTTCAACGAAATTCGAGAAATTTTCTTGTTGCGAGTCACTTTCAAGGTTCGAGTTGAACGGGCCATCGCCAAGATCGCATATCGAGAGGTTGGGTGTTTCTTCGTCGAAAACGATGAAAATGCAGCTTTCGACCGTTTTAGAATGAATTTCAACGAAAATCGAGAAATTTTCATCTTGCGAGTCACTTTCGAGGTTCCAGTCGAACGGACCCTCGACAAGATAGCATATCGAGAGATTGGGTGTTAGTTCGTCCAAAACGATGAAAATGCAGGTTTCGACTGTTTTTGACTGAATTTCAACGAAATTCGAGAAATTTTCATGTTGCGAGTCACTTTCGAGGTTTCAGTCGAACGGACTCTCGACAAGTATGCATATCGAGAGATTGGGTGTTAGTTCGTCCAAATCGATGAAACGGCAGGATTCGACTGTTTTTGATTGAATTTCAACGAAAATCGAGAAATTTTCATGTTGCAAGTCACTGTCGAGGTTCCAGTCGAACGGACCCTCGGCAAAAAGTCGTATCGAGAGATTGGATGTTAGTTCGTCGAAAACGATGAAAATGCAGCTTTCGACCGTTTTAGAATGAATTTCAACGAAAATCGAGAAATTTTCATGTTGCGAGTCTCTTTCGAGGTCTCAGTCGAACGGACCCTCGACAAGAAACCATATCGAGAGATTGGGTGTTAGTTCGTCTAAAACGTTGTAAATGCAGGTTTCGACTGTTTTTGACTGCGTTTCAAAGAAAAGCGAGAAATTTTCTTGTTGCGAGTCACTTTCGAGGTTCGAGTTGAACGGGCCATCGCCAAGATCGCATATCGAGAGGTTGGGTGTTTCTTCGTCGAAAACGATGAAAATGCAGATTTCGACTGTTTTTGAATGAATTTCAACGAAAATCGAGAAATTTTCATGTTGCGAGTCTCTTTCGAGGTCTCAGTCGAACGGACCCTCGACAAGAAACCATATCGAGAGATTGGGTGTTAGTTCGTCTAAAACGTTGTAAATGCAGGTTTCGACTGTTTTTGACTGCGTTTCAAAGAAAAGCGAGAAATTTTCTTGTTGCGAGTCACTTTCGAGGTTCGAGTTGAACGGGCCATCGCCAAGATCGCATATCGAGAGGTTGGGTGTTTCTTCGTCGAAAACGATGAAAATGCAGCTTTCGACCGTTTTAGAATGAATTTCAACGAAAATCGAGAAATTTTCATGTTGCGAGTCTCTTTCGAGGTCTCAGTCGAACGGACCCTCGACAAGAAACCATATCGAGAGATTGGGTGTTAGTTCGTCTAAAACGTTGTAAATGCAGGTTTCGACTGTTTTTGACTGCGTTTCAAAGAAAAGCGAGAAATTTTCTTGTTGCGAGTCACTTTCGAGGTTCGAGTTGAACGGGCCATCGCCAAGATCGCATATCGAGAGGTTGGGTGTTTCTTCGTCGAAAACGATGAAAATGCAGCTTTCGACCGTTTTAGAATGAATTTCAACGAAAATCGAGAAATTTTCATGTTGCGAGTCACTTTCGAGGTTCGAGTTGAACGGGCCATCGCCAAGATCGCATATCGAGAGGTTGGGTGTTAGTTCGTCAAAATCGATGAAACGGCAGGTTTCGACCGGTTTAGAATGAATTTCAACGAAAATCGAGAAATTTTCATGTTGCGAGTCACTTTCGAGGTTCCAGTCGAACGGACCCTCGACAAGAAAGCATATCTAGAGATTGGGTGTTAGTTCGTCTAAAACGTTGTAAATGCAGGTTTCGACTGTTTGTGACTGCGTTTCAAAGAAAAGGGAGAAATTTTCATGTTGCGAGTCACTTTCGAGGTTCGAGTTGAGCGGACTCTCGACAAGGAAGCATATCGATAGATTGGGTGTTGGTTCGTCCAAATCGATGAAACTGCAGGTTTCGACTGTTTTTGAATCAATTTAAACGAAAATCGAGAAATTTTCATGTTCCGAGTCACTTTCGAGATATCAGTCGAACGGACTCTCGACAAGGAAGCATATCGATAGATTGGGTGTTAGTTTGTCCAAATCGATGAAACAGCAGGTTTCGACTGCTTTTGACTGCGTTTCAAAGAAAAGCGAGAAATTTTCATGTTGCGAGTCACTTTCGAGGTTTCAGTCGAACGGACCATCTACAAGAAAGCATATCGAGAGATTGGGTGTTTGTCCGTCCAAATCGATGAAACTGCAGTTTTCGACTGTTTTTGAATGAATTTCAACGAAAATCGAGAAATTTTCATGTTGCGAGTCTCTTTCGAGGTTTCAGTCGAACGGACCCTCGTCAAGAAAGCATATCGAGAGATTGGGTGTTAGTTCGTCAAAATCGATGAAAATGAAGGTTTCGACTGTTTTTGATTGAATTTCAACGAAAATCGAGAAATGTTCATGTTGCGAGTCACTTTCGAGGTTCCAGTCGAACGGACCCTCGTCAAGAAAGCATATCGAGAGATTGGGTGTTAGTTCGTCTAAAACGATGAAAATGGAGGTTTCGACTGCTTTTGACAGCGTTTTAAAGAAAAGCGAGAAATTTTCATCTTGCGAGTCACTTTCGAGGTTCCAGTCGAACGGACCCTCGTCAAGATAGCATATCGAGAGATTGGGTGTTAGTTCGTCTAAAACGTTGTAAATGCAGGTTTCGACTGTTTTTGACTGCGTTTCAAAGAAAAGGGAGAAATTTTCATGTTGCGAGTCACTTTCGAGGTTCGAGTTGAACGGACTCTCGACAAGGAAGCATATCGATAGATTGGGTGTTGGTTCGTCCAAATCGATGAAACTGCAGGTTTCGACCGTTTTTGAATGAATTTAATCGAAAATCGAGAAATTTTCATGTTGCGAGTCTCTTTCGAGGTTTCAGTCGAACGGACCCTCGACAAGCAACCATATCGAGAGATTGGGTTAGTTCGTCTAAAACGTTGTAAATGCAGGTTTCAACTGTTTTTGACTGCGTTTCAAAGAAAAGCGAGAAATTTTCATGTTGCGAGTCACTTTCGAGGTTCGAGTTGAACGGACCATCGCCAAAATCGCATATCGAGAGGTTCGGTGTTTCTTCGTCGAAAACGATGAAAATGCAGCTTTCGACCGTTTTAGAATGAATTTCAACGAAAATCGAGAAATTTTCATGTTGCGAGTCTCTTTCGAGGTCTCAGTCGAACGGACCCTCGACAAGAAACCATATCGAGAGATTGGGTGTTAGTTCGTCTAAAACGTTGTAAATGCAGGTTTCGACTGTTTTTGACTGCGTTTCAAAGAAAAGCGAGAAATTTTCTTGTTGCGAGTCACTTTCGAGGTTCGAGTTGAACGGGCCATCGCCAAGATCGCATATCGAGAGGTTGGGTGTTTCTTCGTCGAAAACGATGAAAATGCAGCTTTCGACCGTTTTAGAATGAATTTCAACGAAAATCGAGAAATTTTCATGTTGCGAGTCTCTTTCGAGGTCTCAGTCGAACGGACCCTCGACAAGAAACCATATCGAGAGATTGGGTGTTAGTTCGTCTAAAACGTTGTAAATGCAGGTTTCGACTGTTTTTGACTGCGTTTCAAAGAAAAGCGAGAAATTTTCTTGTTGCGAGTCACTTTCGAGGTTCGAGTTGAACGGGCCATCGCCAAGATCGCATATCGAGAGGTTGGGTGTTTCTTCGTCGAAAACGATGAAAATGCAGGTTTCGATCGTTTTAGAATGAATTTCAACGAAATTCGAGAAATTTTCATGTTGCAAGTCACTGTCGAGGTTCCAGTCGAAGGTACCCTCGGCAAGAAGTCGTATCGAGAGATGATTTGATGTTTCTTCGTCGAAAACGATGAAAATGCAGATTTCGACTGTTTTTGAATGAATTTCAACGAAAATCGAGAAATTTTCATGTTGCGAGTCTCTTTCGAGGTCTCAGTCGAACGGACCCTCGACAAGAAACCATATCGAGAGATTGGGTGTTAGTTCGTCTAAAACGTTGTAAATGCAGGTTTCGACTGTTTTTGACTGCGTTTCAAAGAAAAGCGAGAAATTTTCTTGTTGCGAGTCACTTTCGAGGTTCGAGTTGAACGGGCCATCGCCAAGATCGCATATCGAGAGGTTGGGTGTTTCTTCGTCGAAAACGATGAAAATGCAGGTTTCGATCGTTTTAGAATGAATTTCAACGAAATTCGAGAAATTTTCATGTTGCAAGTCACTGTCGAGGTTCCAGTCGAAGGGACCCTCGGCAAGAAGTCTTATCGAGAGATTGGATGTTTCTTCGTCGAAAACGATGAAAATGCAGATTTCGACCGTTTTTGAATGAATTTAAACGAAAATCGAGAAATTTTCATCTTGTGAGTCACTTTCGAGGTTCCAGTCGAACGGACCCTCGACAAGAAATCATATCGAGAGATTGGGTGTTAGTTCGTCTAAAACGTTGTAAATGCAGGTTTCGACTGTTTTTGACTGCGTTTCAAAGAAAAGCGAGAAATTTTCTTGTTGCGAGTCACTTTCGAGGTTCGAGTTGAACGGACTCTCGACAAGGAAGCATATCGATAGATTGGGTGTTGGTTCGTCCAAATCGATGAAACTGCAGGTTTCGACCGTTTTTGAATGAATTTAATCGAAAATCGAGAAATTTTCATCTTGCGAGTCACTTTCGATGTTCGAGTTGAACGGACCCTCGACAAGAAAGCATATCGAGAGATTGGGTGTTAGTTCGTCTAAAACGTTGTAAATGCAGGTTTCGACTGTTTTTGACTGCGTTTCAAAGAAAAGGGAGAAATTTTCATGTTGCGAGTCACTTTCGAGGTTCGAGTTGAACGGACTCTCGACTAGGAAGCATATCGATAGATTGGGTGTTGGTTCGTCCAAATCGATGAAACTGCAGGTTTCGACCGTTTTTGAATGAATTTAATCGAAAATCGAGAAATTTTCATGTTGCGAGTCTCTTTCGAGGTTTCAGTCGAACGGACCCTCGACAAGAAAGCATATCGAGAGATTGGGTGTTAGTTGGTCTAAAACGTTGTAAATGCAGGTTTCGACTGTTTTTGATTGAATTTCAACGAAATTCGAGAAATTTTCATGTTGCGAGTCACTTTCGAGGTTTCAGTCGAACGGACTCTCGACAAGGAAGCATATCGATAGATTGGGTGTTGGTTCGTCTAAAACGTTGTAAATGCAGGTTTCGACTGTTTTCGACTGAATTTCAACGAAATTCGAGAAATTTTCTTGTTGCGAGTCACTTTCAAGGTTCGAGTTGAACGGGCCATCGCCAAGATCGCATATCGAGAGGTTGGGTGTTTCTTCGTCGAAAACGATGAAAATGCAGCTTTCGACCGTTTTAGAATGAATTTCAACGAAAATCGAGAAATTTTCATCTTGCGAGTCACTTTCGAGGTTCCAGTCGAACGGACCCTCGACAAGATAGCATATCGAGAGATTGGGTGTTAGTTCGTCCAAAACGATGAAAATGCAGGTTTCGACTGTTTTTGACTGAATTTCAACGAAATTCGAGAAATTTTCATGTTGCGAGTCACTTTCGAGGTTTCAGTCGAACGGACTCTCGACAAGTATGCATATCGAGAGATTGGGTGTTAGTTCGTCCAAATCGATGAAACGGCAGGATTCGACTGTTTTTGATTGAATTTCAACGAAAATCGAGAAATTTTCATGTTGCAAGTCACTGTCGAGGTTCCAGTCGAACGGACCCTCGGCAAAAAGTCGTATCGAGAGATTGGATGTTAGTTCGTCGAAAACGATGAAAATGCAGCTTTCGACCGTTTTAGAATGAATTTCAACGAAAATCGAGAAATTTTCATGTTGCGAGTCTCTTTCGAGGTCTCAGTCGAACGGACCCTCGACAAGAAACCATATCGAGAGATTGGGTGTTAGTTCGTCTAAAACGTTGTAAATGCAGGTTTCGACTGTTTTTGACTGCGTTTCAAAGAAAAGCGAGAAATTTTCTTGTTGCGAGTCACTTTCGAGGTTCGAGTTGAACGGGCCATCGCCAAGATCGCATATCGAGAGGTTGGGTGTTTCTTCGTCGAAAACGATGAAAATGCAGATTTCGACTGTTTTTGAATGAATTTCAACGAAAATCGAGAAATTTTCATGTTGCGAGTCTCTTTCGAGGTCTCAGTCGAACGGACCCTCGACAAGAAACCATATCGAGAGATTGGGTGTTAGTTCGTCTAAAACGTTGTAAATGCAGGTTTCGACTGTTTTTGACTGCGTTTCAAAGAAAAGCGAGAAATTTTCTTGTTGCGAGTCACTTTCGAGGTTCGAGTTGAACGGGCCATCGCCAAGATCGCATATCGAGAGGTTGGGTGTTTCTTCGTCGAAAACGATGAAAATGCAGCTTTCGACCGTTTTAGAATGAATTTCAACGAAAATCGAGAAATTTTCATGTTGCGAGTCTCTTTCGAGGTCTCAGTCGAACGGACCCTCGACAAGAAACCATATCGAGAGATTGGGTGTTAGTTCGTCTAAAACGTTGTAAATGCAGGTTTCGACTGTTTTTGACTGCGTTTCAAAGAAAAGCGAGAAATTTTCTTGTTGCGAGTCACTTTCGAGGTTCGAGTTGAACGGGCCATCGCCAAGATCGCATATCGAGAGGTTGGGTGTTTCTTCGTCGAAAACGATGAAAATGCAGCTTTCGACCGTTTTAGAATGAATTTCAACGAAAATCGAGAAATTTTCATGTTGCGAGTCTCTTTCGAGGTCTCAGTCGAACGGACCCTCGACAAGAAACCATATCGAGAGATTGGGTGTTAGTTCGTCTAAAACGTTGTAAATGCAGGTTTCGACTGTTTTTGACTGCGTTTCAAAGAAAAGCGAGAAATTTTCTTGTTGCGAGTCACTTTCGAGGTTCGAGTTGAACGGGCCATCGCCAAGATCGCATATCGAGAGGTTGGGTGTTTCTTCGTCGAAAACGATGAAAATGCAGGTTTCGATCGTTTTAGAATGAATTTCAACGAAATTCGAGAAATTTTCATGTTGCAAGTCACTGTCGAGGTTCCAGTCGAAGGTACCCTCGGCAAGAAGTCGTATCGAGAGATGATTTGATGTTTCTTCGTCGAAAACGATGAAAATGCAGATTTCGACTGTTTTTGAATGAATTTCAACGAAAATCGAGAAATTTTCATGTTGCGAGTCTCTTTCGAGGTCTCAGTCGAACGGACCCTCGACAAGAAACCATATCGAGAGATTGGGTGTTAGTTCGTCTAAAACGTTGTAAATGCAGGTTTCGACTGTTTTTGACTGCGTTTCAAAGAAAAGCGAGAAATTTTCTTGTTGCGAGTCACTTTCGAGGTTCGAGTTGAACGGGCCATCGCCAAGATCGCATATCGAGAGGTTGGGTGTTTCTTCGTCGAAAACGATGAAAATGCAGGTTTCGATCGTTTTAGAATGAATTTCAACGAAATTCGAGAAATTTTCATGTTGCAAGTCACTGTCGAGGTTCCAGTCGAAGGGACCCTCGGCAAGAAGTCTTATCGAGAGATTGGATGTTTCTTCGTCGAAAACGATGAAAATGCAGATTTCGACCGTTTTTGAATGAATTTAAACGAAAATCGAGAAATTTTCATCTTGTGAGTCACTTTCGAGGTTCCAGTCGAACGGACCCTCGACAAGAAATCATATCGAGAGATTGGGTGTTAGTTCGTCTAAAACGTTGTAAATGCAGGTTTCGACTGTTTTTGACTGCGTTTCAAAGAAAAGCGAGAAATTTTCTTGTTGCGAGTCACTTTCGAGGTTCGAGTTGAACGGGCCATCGCCAAGATCGCATATCGAGAGGTTGGGTGTTTCTTCGTCGAAAACGATGAAAATGAAGGTTTCGACTGTTTTTGACTGAATTTCAACGAAATTCGAGAAATGTTCATGTTGCGAGTCACTTTTGAGGTTTCAGTCGAACGGACCCTCGACAAGCAACCATATCGAGAGATTGGGTTAGTTCGTCTATAACGTTGTAAATGCAGGTTACGACTGTTCTTGACTGCGTTTCAAAGAAAAGCGAGAAATTTTCATGTTGCGAGTCACTTTCGAGGTTCGAGTTGAACGGGCCATCGCCAAGATCGCATATCGAGAGGTTGGGTGTTTCTTCGTCGAAAACGATGAAAATGCAGCTTTCGACCGTTTTAGAATGAATTTCAACGAAAATCGCGAAATTTTCAAGTTGCGAGTCACTTTCAAGTTTTCAGTCGAACGGACCCTCGACAAGAAAGCATATCGAGAGATTGGATGTTTCTTCGTCGAAAACGATGAAAATGCAGATTTCGACCGTTTTTGAATGAATTTAAACGAAAATCGAGAAATTTTCATCTTGCGAGTCACTTTCGAGGTTCGAGTTGAACGGGCCATCGACAAGAAAGCATATCGAGAGATTGGGTGTTAGTTCGTCCAAATCGATGAAACGGCAGGATTCGACTGTTTTTGATTGAATTTCAACGAAAATCGAGAAATTTTCATCTTGCGAGTCACTTTCGAGGTTCGAGTTGAACGGGCCATCGACAAGAAAGCATATCGAGAGATTGGGTGTTAGTTCGTCCAAATCGATGAAACGGCAGGATTCGACTGTTTTTGATTGAATTTCAACGAAAATCGAGAAATTTTCATGTTGCAAGTCACTGTCGAGGTTCCAGTCGAACGGACCCTCGGCAAAAAGTCGTATCGAGAGATTGGATGTTAGTTCGTCTAAAGCGATGTACATGCAGGTTTCGACTGCTTTTGACTGCGTTTCAAAGAAAAGGGAGAAATTTTCATGTTGCGAGTCTCTTTCGAGGTTTCAGTCGAACGGACCCTCGACAAGCAACCATATCGAGAGATTGGGTTAGTTCGTCGAAAACGTTGTAAATGCAGGTTTCGACTGTTTTTGACTGCGTTTCAAAGAAAAGCGAGAAATTTTCATGTTGCGAGTCACTTTCGAGGTTCCAGTCGAACGGACCCTCGACAAGAAATCATATCGAGAGATTGGGTGTTAGTTCGTCTAAAGCGATATACATGCAGGTTTCGACCGTTTTTGAATGAATTTAAACGAAAATCGAGAAATTTTCATCTTGTGAGTCACTTTCGAGGTTCCAGTCGAACGGACCCTCGACAAGAAATCATATCGAGAGATTGGGTGTTAGTTGGTCTAAAACGTTGTAAATGCAGGTTTCGACTGTTTTTGACTGCGTTTCAAAGAAAAGGGAGAAATTTTCATGTTGCGAGTCACTTTCGAGGTTCGAGTTGAAGGGACCCTCTCCAAGAAGTCGTATCGAGAGATGATTGGATGTTTCTTCGTCGAAAACGATGAAAATACAGATTTCGACCGTTTTTGAATGAATTTAAACGAAAATCGAGAAATTTTCATGTTGCGAGTCTCTTTCGAGGTTTCAGTCGAACGGACCCTCGACAAGCAACCATATCGAGAGATTGGGTTAGTTCGTCTATAACGTTGTAAATGCAGGTTACGACTGTTCTTGACTGCGTTTCAAAGAAAAGCGAGAAATTTTCATGTTGCGAGTCACTTTCGAGGTTCGAGTTGAACGGGCCATCGCCAAGATCGCATATCGAGAGGTTGGGTGTTTCTTCGTCGAAAACGATGAAAATGCAGCTTTCGACCGTTTTAGAATGAATTTCAACGAAAATCGAGAAATTTTCATCTTGCGAGTCACTTTCGAGGTTCCAGTCGAACGGACCCTCGACAAGATAGCATATCGAGAGATTGGGTGTTAGTTCGTCCAAAACGATGAAAATGCAGGTTTCGACTGTTTTTTACTGAATTTCAACGAAATTCGAGAAATTTTCATGTTGCGAGTCACTTTCGAGGTTTCAGTCGAACGGACTCTCGACAAGTATGCATGTCGATAGATCGGGTGTTAGTTCGTCCAAATCAATGAAACTGCAGATTTCGACTGTTTTTGAATCAATTTAAACGAAAATCGAGAAATTTTCATGTTGCGAGTCTCTTTCGAGGTTTCAGTCGAACGGACCCTCGTCAAGAAAGCATATCGAGAGATTGGGTGTTAGTTCGTCTAAAACGATGAAAATGGACGTTTCGACTGTTTTTGACAGCGTTTCAAAGAAAAGCGAGAAATTTTCATGTTGCGAGTCACTTTCGAGGTTTCAGTCGAACGGACCCTCGACAAGATAGCATATCGAGAGATTGGGTGTTAGTTCGTCTAAAACGATGAAAATGCAGGTTTCGACTGTTTTTGACTGAATTTCAACGAAATTCGAGAAATTTTCATGTTGCGAGTCACTTTCGAGGTTTCAGTCGAACGGACTCTCGACAAGTATGCATGTCGCTATCGAGTGTTAGTTCGTCCAAACCAATGAAACTGCAGGTTTCGACTGTTTTTGAATCAATTTAAACGAAAATCGAGAAATTTTCATCTTGCGATTCACTTTCGAGGTTCCAGTCGAACGGACCCTCGTCAAGAAAGCATATCGAGAGATTGGGTGTTAGTTCGTCTAAAACGATGAAAATGGACGTTTCGACTGTTTTTGACAGCGTTTCAAAGAAAAGCGAGAAATTTTCATGTTGCGAGTCACTTTCGAGCTTTCAGTCGAACGGACCCTCGACAAGAAAGCATATCGAGAGATTGGGTGTTAGTTGGTCTAAAACGTTGTAAATGCAGGTTTCGACAGTTTTTGACTGCGTTTCAAAGAAAAGGGAGAAATTTTCATGTTGCGAATCACTTTCGAGGTTCGAGTTGAACGGGCCATCGACAAGAAAGCATATCGACAGATTGGGTGTTAGTTCGTCCAAATCGATGAAACGGCAGGATTCGACTGTTTTTGATTGAATTTCAACGAAAATCGAGAAATTTTCATGTTGCAAGTCACTGTCGAGGTACCAGTCGAAGGGACCCTCGGCAAGAAGTCTTATCGAGAAATTGGATGTTTCTTCGTCGAAAACGATGAAAATGCAGATTTCTACCGTTTTTGAATGAATTTAAACGAAAATCGAGAAATTTTCATCTTGCCAGTCACTTTCGAGGTTCCAGTCGAAGGGACCCTCTCCAAGAAGTCGTATCGAGAGATGATTGGATGTTTCTTCGTCGAAAACGATGAAAATACAGATTTCGACCGTTTTTGAATGAATTTAAACGAAAATCGAGAAATTTTCATGTTGCGAGTCTCTTTCGAGGTTTCAGTCGAACGGACCCTCGACAAGAAAGCATATCGAGAGATTGGGTGTTAGTTCGTCTAAAACGTTGTAAATGCAGGTTTCGACTGTTTTTGACTGAATTTCAACGAAATTCGAGAAATTTTCTTGTTGCGAGTCACTTTCGAGGTTCGAGTTGAACGGGCCATCGCCAAGATCGCATATTGAGAGGTTGGGTGTTTCTTCGTCGAAAACGATGAAAATGAAGGTTTCGACTGTTTTTGACTGAATTTCAACGAAATTCGAGAAATGTTCATGTTGCGAGTCACTGTTGAGGTTTCAGTCGAACGGACCCTCGACAAGCAACCATATCGAGAGATTGGGTTAGTTCGTCTATAACGTTGTAAATGCAGGTTACGACTGTTCTTGACTGCGTTTCAAAGAAAAGCGAGAAATTTTCATGTTGCGAGTCACTTTCGAGGTTCGAGTTGAACGGGCCATCGCCAAGATCGCATATCGAGAGGTTGGGTGTTTCTTCGTCGAAAACGATGAAAATGCAGATTTCGACTGTTTTTGAATGAATTTCAACGAAAATCGAGAAATTTTCATGTTGCGAGTCACTTTCGAGGTTCCAGTCGAACGGACCCTCGACAAGAAGTCTTATCGAGAGATTGGATGTTTCTTCGTCGAAAACGATGAAAATGCAGATTTCGACCGTTTTTGAATGAATTTAAACGAAAATCGAGAAATTTTCATCTTGCGAGTCACTTTCGAGGTTCGAGTTGAACGGGCCATCGACAAGAAAGCATATCGAGAGATTGGGTGTTAGTTCGTCCAAATCGATGAAACGGCAGGATTCGACTGTTTTTGATTGAATTTCAACGAAAATCGAGAAATTTTCATGTTGCAAGTCACTGTCGAGGTTCCAGTCGAACGGACCCTCGGCAAAAAGTCGTATCGAGAGATTGGATGTTAGTTCGTCGAAAACGATGAAAATGCAGCTTTCGACCGTTTTAGAATGAATTTCAACGAAAATCGAGAAATTTTCATGTTGCGAGTCTCTTTCGAGGTCTCAGTCGAACGGACCCTCGACAAGAAACCATATCGAGAGATTGGGTGTTAGTTCGTCTAAAACGTTGTAAATGCAGGTTTCGACTGTTTTCGACTGAATTTCAACGAAATTCGAGAAATTTTCTTGTTGCGAGTCACTGTCGAGGTTCCAGTCGAAGGGACCCTCGGCAAGAAGTCTTATCGAGAGATTGGATGTTTCTTCGTCGAAAACGATGAAAATGCAGATTTCGACCGTTTTTGAATGAATTTAAACGAAAATCGAGAAATTTTCATCTTGCGAGTCCCTGTCGAGGTTCCAGTCGAACGGACCCTCGACAAGAAAGCATATCGAGAGATTGGATGTTAGTTCGTCTAAAGCGATGTACATGCAGGTTTCGACTGCTTTTGACTGCGTTTCAAAGAAAAGCGAGAAATTTTCATGTTGCGAGTCACTTTCGAGGTTTCAGTCGAACGGACCCTCGACAAGAAAGCATATCGAGAGATTGGATGTTTCTTCGTCGAAAACGATGAAAATCTAGATTTCGACCGTTTTAGAAAGAATTTCAACGAAAATCGAGAAATTTTCATCTTGCGAGTCACTTTCGAGGTTCGAGTTGAACGGACCCTCGACAAGAAAGCATATCGAGAGATTGGGTGTTAGTTCGTCTAAAACGTTGTAAATGCAGGTTTCGACTGCTTTTGACTGCGTTTCAAAGAAAAGGGAGAAATTTTCATGTTGCGAGTCACTTTCGAGGTTCGAGTTGAACGGACTCTCGACAAGGAAGCATATCGATAGATTGGGTGTTGGTTCGTCCAAATCGATGAAACTGCAGGTTTCGACTGTTTTTGAATCAATTTAAACGAAAATCGAGAAATTTTCATGTTCCGAGTCACTTTCGAGGTATCAGTCGAACGGACTCTCGACAAGGAAGCATATCGATAGATTGGGTGTTAGTTCGTCCAAATCGATGAAACGGCAGGATTCGACTGTTTTTGATTGAATTTCAACGAAAATCGAGAAATTTTCATGTTGCAAGTCACTTTCGAGGTTCCAGTCGAACGGACCCTCGGCAAAAAGTTGTATCGAGAGATTGGATGTTAGTTCGTCTAAAGCGATGTACATGCAGGTTTCGACTGTTTTTGACTGCGTTTCAAAGAAAAGGGTGAAATTTTCATGTTGCGAGTCACTTTCGAGGTTCGAGTTGAACGGACTCTCGACAAGGAAGCATATCGATAGATTGGGTGTTGGTTCGTCCAAATCGATGAAACTGAAGGTTTCGACTGTTTTTGAATCAATTTAAACGAAAATCGAGAAATTTTCATGTTCCGAGTCACTTTCGAGGTATCAGTCGAACGGACTCTCGACAAGGAAGCATATCGAGAGATTGGGTGTTAGTTCGTCTAAAACGTTGTAAATGCAGGTTTCGACTGTTTTTGACTGCGTTTCAAAGAAAAGCGAGAAATTTTCATGTTGCGAGTCACTTTCGAGGTTCGAGTTGAACGGGCCATCGCCAAGATCGCATATCGAGAGGTTGGGTATTAGTTCGTCAAAATCGATGAAACGGCAGGTTTCGACCGGTTTAGAATGAATTTCAACGAAAATCGAGAAATTTTCATATTGCGAGTCACTTTCGAGGTTCCAGTCGAACGGACCCTCGACAAGAAAGCATATCTAGAGATTGGGTGTTAGTTCGTCTAAAACGTTGTAAATGCAGGTTTCGACTGTTTGTGACTGCGTTTCAAAGAAAAGGGAGAAATTTTCATGTTGCGAGTCACTTTCGAGGTTCGAGTTGAGCGGACTCTCGACAAGGAAGCATATTGATAGATTGGGTGTTGGTTCGTCCAAATCGATGAAACTGCAGGTTTCGACCGTTTTTGAATGAATTTAATCGAAAATCGAGAAATTTTCATGTTGCGAGTCTCTTTCGAGGTTTCAGTCGAACGGACCCTCGACAAGCAACCACATCGAGAGATTGGGTTAGTTCGTCTAAAACGTTGTAAATGCAGGTTTCGACTGTTTTTGACTGCGTTTCAAAGAAAAGCGAGAAATTTTCATGTTGCGAGTCACTTTCGAGGTTCGAGTTGAACGGACCATCGCCAAAATCGCATATCGAGAGGTTCGGTGTTTCTTCGTCGAAAACGATGAAAATGCAGGTTTCGACCGTTTTAGAATGAATTTCAACGAAAATCGAGAAATTTTCATCTTGCGAGTCACTTTCGATGTTCGAGTTGAACGGACCCTCGACAAGAAAGCATATCGAGAGATTGGGTGTTAGTTCGTCTAAAACGTTGTAAATGCAGGTTTCGACTGTTTTTGACTGCGTTTCAAAGAAAAGGGAGAAATTTTCATGTTGCGAGTCTCTTTCGAGGTTTCAGTCGAACGGACCCTCGACAAGCAACCATATCGAGAGATTGGGTTAGTTCGTCTAAAACGTTGTAAATGCAGGTTTCAACTGTTTTTGACTGCGTTTCAAAGAAAAGCGAGAAATTTTCATGTTGCGAGTCACTTTCGAGGTTCGAGTTGAACGGACCATCGCCAAAATCGCATATCGAGAGGTTCGGTGTTTCTTCGTCGAAAACGATGAAAATGCAGGTTTCGACCGTTTTAGAATGAATTTCAACGAAAATCGAGAAATTTTCATCTTGCGAGTCACTTTCGAGGTTCGAGTTGAACGGACCCTCGACAAGAAAGCATATCGAGAGATTGGGTGTTAGTTCGTCTAAAACGTTGTAAATGCAGGTTTCGACTGTTTTTGACTGCGTTTCAAAGAAAAGGGAGAAATTTTCATGTTGCGAGTCACTTTCGAGGTTCGAGTTGAACGGACTCTCGACAAGGAAGCATATCGATAGATTGGGTGTTAGTTCGTCTAAAACGTTGTAAATGCAGGTTTCGACTGTTTTTGACTGCGTTTCAAAGAAAAGCGAGAAATTTTCATGTTGCGAGTCACTTTCGAGGTTCGAGTTGAACGGGCCATCGCCAAGATCGCATATCGAGAGGTTGGGTGTTAGTTCGTCAAAATCGATGAAACGGCAGGTTTCGACTGCTTTTGACTGCGTTTCAAAGAAAAGCGAGAAATTTTCATGTTGCGAGTCACTTTCGAGGTTTCAGTCGAACGGACCATCTACAAGAAAACATATCGAGAGATTGGGTGTTTGTCCGTCCAAATCGATGAAACTGCAGTTTTCGACTGTTTTTGAATGAATTTCAACGAACATCGAGAAATTTTCATGTTGCGAGTCTCTTTCGAGGTTTCAGTCGAACGGACCCTCGACAAGAAACCATATCGAGAGATTGGGTGTTAGTTCGTCTAAAACGTTGTAAATGCAGGTTTCGACTGTTTTTGACTGCGTTTCAAAGAAAAACGAGAAATTTTCATGTTGCGAGTCACTTTCGAGGTTCGAGTTGAACGGGCCATCGCCAAGATCGCATATCGAGAGGTTGGGTGTTAGTTCGTCAAAATCGATGAAACGGCAGGTTTCGACCGGTTTAGAATGAATTTCAACGAAAATCGAGAAATTTTCATGTTGCGAGTCACTTTCGAGGTTCCAGTCGAACGGACCCTCGTCAAGAAAGCATATCGAGAGATTGGGTGTTAGTTCGTCAAAATCGATGAAAATGAAAGTTTCGACTGTTTTTGATTGAATTTCAACGAAAATCGAGAAATGTTCATGTTGCGAGTCACTTTCGAGGTTCCAGTCGAACGGACCCTCGTCAAGAAAGCATATCGAGAGATTGGGTGTTAGTTCGTCTAAAACGATGAAAATGGAGGTTTCGACTGCTTTTGACAGCGTTTTAAAGAAAAGCGAGAAATTTTCATGTTGCGAGTCACTTTCGAGGTTCGAGTTGAACGGGCCATCGCCAAAATCGCATATCGAGAGGTTGGGTGTTTATTCGTCTAAATCGATGAAACTGCAGGTTTCGACTGTTTTTGAAACAATTTAAACGAAAATCGAGAAATTTTCATGTTCCGAGTCACTTTCGAGGTATCAGTCGAACGGAATCTCGACAAGCAACCATATCGAGATATTGGGTTAGTTCGTCTAAAACGTTGTAAATGCAGGTTTCGACTGTTTTTGACTGCGTTTCAAAGAAAAGCGAGAAATTTTCATGTTGCGAGTCACTTTCGAGGTTCGAGTTGAACGGGCCATCGCCAAGATCGCATATCGAGAGGTTGGGTGTTTCTTCGTCGAAAACGATGAAAATGCAGGTTTTGACCGTTTTAGAATGAATGTAAACGAAAATCGAGAAATTTTCATCTTGCGAGTCACTTTCGAGGTTCCAGTCGAACGGACCCTCGTCAAGATAGCATATCTAGAGATTGGGTGTTAGTTCGTCTAAAACGATGAAAATGCAGGTTTCGACTGTTTTTGACTGAATTTCAACGAAATTCGAGAAATTTTCATGTTGCGAGTCACTTTCGAGGTTCCAGTCGAACGGACCCTCGACAAGAAAGCATATCGAGAGATTGGGTGTTAGTTCGTCAAAATCGATGAAACGGCAGGTTTCGACTGTTTTTGATTCAATTTCAACGAAAATCGAGAAATGTTCATGTTGCGAGTCACTTTCGAGGTTCCAGTCGAACGGACCCTCGTCAAGATAGCATATCGAGAGATTGGGTGTTAGTTCGTCTAAAACGATGAAACTGCAGGTTTCGACTGTTTTTGAATGAATTCCAACGAAAATCGAGAAATTTTCAAGTTGCGAGTCACTTTCAAGTTTTCAGTCGAACGGACACTCGACAAGAAAGCATATCGAGAGATTGGATGTTTCTTCGTCGAAAACGATGAAAATCTAGATTTCGACCGTTTTTGAATGAATTTAAACGAAAATCGAGAAATTTTCATCTTGCGAGTCCCTGTCGAGGTTCCAGTCGAACGGACCCTCGACAAGAAAGCATATCGAGAGATTGGATGTTAGTTCGTCTAAAGCGATGTACATGCAGGTTTCGACTGCTTTTGACTGCGTTTCAAAGAAAAGCGAGAAATTTTCATGTTGCGAGTCACTTTCGAGGTTTCAGTCGAACGGACCCTCGACAAGAAAGCATATCGAGAGATTGGATGTTTCTTCGTCGAAAACGATGAAAATCTAGATTTCGACCGTTTTAGAAAGAATTTCAACGAAAATCGAGAAATTTTCATCTTGCGAGTCACTTTCGAGGTTCGAGTTGAACGGACCCTCGACAAGAAAGCATATCGAGAGATTGGGTGTTAGTTCGTCTAAAACGTTGTAAATGCAGGTTTCGACTGCTTTTGACTGCGTTTCAAAGAAAAGGGAGAAATTTTCATGTTGCGAGTCACTTTCGAGGTTCGAGTTGAACGGACTCTCGACAAGGAAGCATATCGATAGATTGGGTGTTGGTTCGTCCAAATCGATGAAACTGCAGGTTTCGACTGTTTTTGAATCAATTTAAACGAAAATCGAGAAATTTTCATGTTCCGAGTCACTTTCGAGATATCAGTCGAACGGACTCTCGACAAGGAAGCATATCGATAGATTGGGTGTTAGTTTGTCCAAATCGATGAAACAGCAGGTTTCGACTGCTTTTGACTGCGTTTCAAAGAAAAGCGAGAAATTTTCATGTTGCGAGTCACTTTCGAGGTTCGAGTTGAACGGACTCTCGACATGGAAGCATATCGATAGATTGGGTGTTGGTTCGTCCAAATCGATGAAACTGCAGGTTTCGACTGTTTTTGAATCAATTTAAACGAAAATCGAGAAATTTTCATGTTCCGAGTCACTTTCGAGGTATCAGTCGAACGGACTCTCGACAAGGAAGCATATCGATAGATTGGGTGTTAGTTCGTCCAAATCGATGAAACGGCAGGATTCGACTGTTTTTGATTGAATTTCAACGAAAATCGAGAAATTTTCATGTTGCAAGTCACTTTCGAGGTTACAGTCGAACGGACCCTCGGCAAAAAGTTGTATCGAGAGATTGGATGTTAGTTCGTCTAAAGCGATGTACATGCAGGTTTCGACTGCTTTTGACTGCGTTTCAAAGAAAAGCGAGAAATTTTCATGTTGCGAGTCTCTTTCGAGGTTCGAGTTGAGCGGACTCTCGACAAGGAAGCATATCGATAGATTGGGTGTTGGTTCGTCCAAATCGATGAAACTGCAGGTTTCGACCGTTTTTGAATGAATTTAATCGAAAATCGAGAAATTTTCATGTTGCGAGTCTCTTTCGAGGTTTCAGTCGAACGGACCCTCGACAAGAAACCATATCGAGAGATTGGGTGTTAGTTCGTCTAAAACGTTGTAAATGCAGGTTTCGACTGTTTTTGACTGCGTTTCAAAGAAAAGCGAGAAATTTTCATGTTGCGAGTCACTTTCGAGGTTCGAGTTGAACGGGCCATCGCCAAGATCGCATATCGAGAGGTTGGGTGTTAGTTCGTCAAAATCGATGAAACGGCAGGTTTCGACCGGTTTAGAATGAATTTCAACGAAAATCGAGAAATTTTCATGTTGCGAGTCACTTTCGAGGTTCCAGTCGAACGGACCCTCGACAAGAAAGCATATCTAGAGATTGGGTGTTAGTTCGTCTAAAACGTTGTAAATGCAGGTTTCGACTGTTTGTGACTGCGTTTCAAAGAAAAGGGAGAAATTTTCATGTTGCGAGTCACTTTCGAGGTTCGAGTTGAGCGGACTCTCGACAAGGAAGCATATCGATAGATTGGGTGTTGGTTCGTCCAAATCGATGAAACTGCAGGTTTCGACTGTTTTTGAATCAATTTAAACGAAAATCGAGAAATTTTCATGTTCCGAGTCACTTTCGAGATATCAGTCGAACGGACTCTCGACAAGGAAGCATATCGATAGATTGGGTGTTAGTTTGTCCAAATCGATGAAACAGCAGGTTTCGACTGCTTTTGACTGCGTTTCAAAGAAAAGCGAGAAATTTTCATGTTGCGAGTCACTTTCGAGGTTTCAGTCGAACGGACCATCTACAAGAAAGCATATCGAGAGATTGGGTGTTTGTCCGTCCAAATCGATGAAACTGCAGTTTTCGACTGTTTTTGAATGAATTTCAACGAAAATCGAGAAATTTTCATGTTGCGAGTCTCTTTCGAGGTTTCAGTCGAACGGACCCTCGTCAAGAAAGCATATCGAGAGATTGGGTGTTAGTTCGTCAAAATCGATGAAAATGAAGGTTTCGACTGTTTTTGATTGAATTTCAACGAAAATCGAGAAATGTTCATGTTGCGAGTCACTTTCGAGGTTCCAGTCGAACGGACCCTCGTCAAGAAAGCATATCGAGAGATTGGGTGTTAGTTCGTCTAAAACGATGAAAATGGAGGTTTCGACTGCTTTTGACAGCGTTTTAAAGAAAAGCGAGAAATTTTCATCTTGCGAGTCACTTTCGAGGTTCCAGTCGAACGGACCCTCGTCAAGATAGCATATCGAGAGATTGGGTGTTAGTTCGTCTAAAACGTTGTAAATGCAGGTTTCGACTGTTTTTGACTGCGTTTCAAAGAAAAGGGAGAAATTTTCATGTTGCGAGTCACTTTCGAGGTTCGAGTTGAACGGACTCTCGACAAGGAAGCATATCGATAGATTGGGTGTTGGTTCGTCCAAATCGATGAAACTGCAGGTTTCGACCGTTTTTGAATGAATTTAATCGAAAATCGAGAAATTTTCATGTTGCGAGTCTCTTTCGAGGTTTCAGTCGAACGGACCCTCGACAAGCAACCATATCGAGAGATTGGGTTAGTTCGTCTAAAACGTTGTAAATGCAGGTTTCAACTGTTTTTGACTGCGTTTCAAAGAAAAGCGAGAAATTTTCATGTTGCGAGTCACTTTCGAGGTTCGAGTTGAACGGACCATCGCCAAAATCGCATATCGAGAGGTTCGGTGTTTCTTCGTCGAAAACGATGAAAATGCAGGTTTCGACCGTTTTAGAATGAATTTCAACGAAAATCGAGAAATTTTCATCTTGCGAGTCACTTTCGAGGTTCGAGTTGAACGGACCCTCGACAAGAAAGCATATCGAGAGATTGGGTGTTAGTTCGTCTAAAACGTTGTAAATGCAGGTTTCGACTGTTTTTGACTGCGTTTCAAAGAAAAGGGAGAAATTTTCATGTTGCGAGTCACTTTCGAGGTTCGAGTTGAACGGACTCTCGACAAGGAAGCATATCGATAGATTGGGTGTTGGTTCGTCCAAATCGATGAAACTGCAGGTTTCGACTGTTTTTGAATCAATTTAAACGAAAATCGAGAAATTTTCATGTTCCGAGTCACTTTCGAGATATCAGTCGAACGGACTCTCGACAAGGAAGCATATCGATAGATTGGGTGTTAGTTTGTCCAAATCGATGAAACAGCAGGTTTCGACTGCTTTTGACTGCGTTTCAAAGAAAAGCGAGAAATTTTCATGTTGCGAGTCACTTTCGAGGTTCGAGTTGAACGGGCCATCGCCAAGATCGCATATCGAGAGGTTGGGTGTTAGTTCGTCAAAATCGATGAAACGGCAGGTTTCGACCGGTTTAGAATGAACTTCAACGAAAATCGAGAAATTTTCATGTTGCGAGTCACTTTCGAGGTTCCAGTCGAACGGACCCTCGACAAGAAAGCATATCTAGAGATTGGGTGTTAGTTCGTCTAAAACGTTGTAAGTGCAGGTTTCGACTGTTTGTGACTGCGTTTCAAAGAAAAGCGAGAAATTTTCATGTTGCGAGTCACTTTCGAGGTTCGAATTGAACGGACCATCGCCAAAATCGCATATCGAGAGGTTCGGTGTTTCTTCGTCGAAAACGATGAAAATGCAGGTTTTGACCGTTTTAGAATGAATTTCAACGAAAATCGAGAAATTTTCATCTTGCGAGTCACTTTCGATGTTCGAGTTGAACGGACCCTCGACAAGAAAGCATATCGAGAGATTGGGTGTTAGTTCGTCTAAAACGTTGTAAATGCAGGTTTCGACTGTTTTTGACTGCGTTTCAAAGAAAAGGGAGAAATTTTCATGTTGCGAGTCACTTTCGAGGTTCGAGTTGAACGGACTCTCGACAAGGAAGCATATCGATAGATTGGGTGTTGGTTCGTCCAAATCGATGAAACTGCAGGTTTCGACCGTTTTTGAATGAATTTAATCGAAAATCGAGAAATTTTCATGTTGCGAGTCTCTTTCGAGGTTTCAGTCGAACGGACCCTCGACAAGCAACCATATCGAGAGATTGGGTTAGTTCGTCTAAAACGTTGTAAATGCAGGTTTCAACTGTTTTTGACTGCGTTTCAAAGAAAAGCGAGAAATTTTCATGTTGCGAGTCACTTTCGAGGTTCGAGTTGAACGGACCATCGCCAAAATCGCATATCGAGAGGTTCGGTGTTTCTTCGTCGAAAACGATGAAAATGCAGGTTTCGACCGTTTTAGAATGAATTTCAACGAAAATCGAGAAATTTTCATCTTGCGAGTCACTTTCGAGGTTCGAGTTGAACGGACCCTCGACAAGAAAGCATATCGAGAGATTGGGTGTTAGTTCGTCTAAAACGTTGTAAATGCAGGTTTCGACTGTTTTTGACTGCGTTTCAAAGAAAAGCGAGAAATTTTCTTGTTGCGAGTCACTTTCGAGGTTCGAGTTGAACGGGCCATCGCCAAGATCGCATATCGAGAGGTTGGGTGTTTCTTCGTCGAAAACGATGAAAATGCAGCTTTCGACCGTTTTAGAATGAATTTCAACGAAAATCGAGAAATTTTCATGTTGCGAGTCTCTTTCGAGGTCTCAGTCGAACGGACCCTCGACAAGAAACCATATCGAGAGATTGGGTGTTAGTTCGTCTAAAACGTTGTAAATGCAGGTTTCGACTGTTTTCGACTGAATTTCAACGAAATTCGAGAAATTTTCTTGTTGCGAGTCACTGTCGAGGTTCCAGTCGAAGGGACCCTCGGCAAGAAGTCTTATCGAGAGATTGGATGTTTCTTCGTCGAAAACGATGAAAATGCAGATTTCGACCGTTTTTGAATGAATTTAAACGAAAATCGAGAAATTTTCATCTTGCGAGTCCCTGTCGAGGTTCCAGTCGAACGGACCCTCGACAAGAAAGCATATCGAGAGATTGGATGTTAGTTCGTCTAAAGCGATGTACATGCAGGTTTCGACTGCTTTTGACTGCGTTTCAAAGAAAAGCGAGAAATTTTCATGTTGCGAGTCACTTTCGAGGTTTCAGTCGAACGGACCCTCGACAAGAAAGCATATCGAGAGATTGGATGTTTCTTCGTCGAAAACGATGAAAATCTAGATTTCGACCGTTTTAGAAAGAATTTCAACGAAAATCGAGAAATTTTCATCTTGCGAGTCACTTTCGAGGTTCGAGTTGAACGGACCCTCGACAAGAAAGCATATCGAGAGATTGGGTGTTAGTTCGTCTAAAACGTTGTAAATGCAGGTTTCGACTGCTTTTGACTGCGTTTCAAAGAAAAGGGAGAAATTTTCATGTTGCGAGTCACTTTCGAGGTTCGAGTTGAACGGACTCTCGACAAGGAAGCATATCGATAGATTGGGTGTTGGTTCGTCCAAATCGATGAAACTGCAGGTTTCGACTGTTTTTGAATCAATTTAAACGAAAATCGAGAAATTTTCATGTTCCGAGTCACTTTCGAGGTATCAGTCGAACGGACTCTCGACAAGGAAGCATATCGATAGATTGGGTGTTAGTTCGTCCAAATCGATGAAACGGCAGGATTCGACTGTTTTTGATTGAATTTCAACGAAAATCGAGAAATTTTCATGTTGCAAGTCACTTTCGAGGTTCCAGTCGAACGGACCCTCGGCAAAAAGTTGTATCGAGAGATTGGATGTTAGTTCGTCTAAAGCGATGTACATGCAGGTTTCGACTGTTTTTGACTGCGTTTCAAAGAAAAGGGTGAAATTTTCATGTTGCGAGTCACTTTCGAGGTTCGAGTTGAACGGACTCTCGACAAGGAAGCATATCGATAGATTGGGTGTTGGTTCGTCCAAATCGATGAAACTGAAGGTTTCGACTGTTTTTGAATCAATTTAAACGAAAATCGAGAAATTTTCATGTTCCGAGTCACTTTCGAGGTATCAGTCGAACGGACTCTCGACAAGGAAGCATATCGAGAGATTGGGTGTTAGTTCGTCTAAAACGTTGTAAATGCAGGTTTCGACTGTTTTTGACTGCGTTTCAAAGAAAAGCGAGAAATTTTCATGTTGCGAGTCACTTTCGAGGTTCGAGTTGAACGGGCCATCGCCAAGATCGCATATCGAGAGGTTGGGTATTAGTTCGTCAAAATCGATGAAACGGCAGGTTTCGACCGGTTTAGAATGAATTTCAACGAAAATCGAGAAATTTTCATATTGCGAGTCACTTTCGAGGTTCCAGTCGAACGGACCCTCGACAAGAAAGCATATCTAGAGATTGGGTGTTAGTTCGTCTAAAACGTTGTAAATGCAGGTTTCGACTGTTTGTGACTGCGTTTCAAAGAAAAGGGAGAAATTTTCATGTTGCGAGTCACTTTCGAGGTTCGAGTTGAGCGGACTCTCGACAAGGAAGCATATTGATAGATTGGGTGTTGGTTCGTCCAAATCGATGAAACTGCAGGTTTCGACCGTTTTTGAATGAATTTAATCGAAAATCGAGAAATTTTCATGTTGCGAGTCTCTTTCGAGGTTTCAGTCGAACGGACCCTCGACAAGCAACCACATCGAGAGATTGGGTTAGTTCGTCTAAAACGTTGTAAATGCAGGTTTCGACTGTTTTTGACTGCGTTTCAAAGAAAAGCGAGAAATTTTCATGTTGCGAGTCACTTTCGAGGTTCGAGTTGAACGGACCATCGCCAAAATCGCATATCGAGAGGTTCGGTGTTTCTTCGTCGAAAACGATGAAAATGCAGGTTTCGACCGTTTTAGAATGAATTTCAACGAAAATCGAGAAATTTTCATCTTGCGAGTCACTTTCGATGTTCGAGTTGAACGGACCCTCGACAAGAAAGCATATCGAGAGATTGGGTGTTAGTTCGTCTAAAACGTTGTAAATGCAGGTTTCGACTGTTTTTGACTGCGTTTCAAAGAAAAGGGAGAAATTTTCATGTTGCGAGTCTCTTTCGAGGTTTCAGTCGAACGGACCCTCGACAAGCAACCATATCGAGAGATTGGGTTAGTTCGTCTAAAACGTTGTAAATGCAGGTTTCAACTGTTTTTGACTGCGTTTCAAAGAAAAGCGAGAAATTTTCATGTTGCGAGTCACTTTCGAGGTTCGAGTTGAACGGACCATCGCCAAAATCGCATATCGAGAGGTTCGGTGTTTCTTCGTCGAAAACGATGAAAATGCAGGTTTCGACCGTTTTAGAATGAATTTCAACGAAAATCGAGAAATTTTCATCTTGCGAGTCACTTTCGAGGTTCGAGTTGAACGGACCCTCGACAAGAAAGCATATCGAGAGATTGGGTGTTAGTTCGTCTAAAACGTTGTAAATGCAGGTTTCGACTGTTTTTGACTGCGTTTCAAAGAAAAGGGAGAAATTTTCATGTTGCGAGTCACTTTCGAGGTTCGAGTTGAACGGACTCTCGACAAGGAAGCATATCGATAGATTGGGTGTTAGTTCGTCTAAAACGTTGTAAATGCAGGTTTCGACTGTTTTTGACTGCGTTTCAAAGAAAAGCGAGAAATTTTCATGTTGCGAGTCACTTTCGAGGTTCGAGTTGAACGGGCCATCGCCAAGATCGCATATCGAGAGGTTGGGTGTTAGTTCGTCAAAATCGATGAAACGGCAGGTTTCGACTGCTTTTGACTGCGTTTCAAAGAAAAGCGAGAAATTTTCATGTTGCGAGTCACTTTCGAGGTTTCAGTCGAACGGACCATCTACAAGAAAACATATCGAGAGATTGGGTGTTTGTCCGTCCAAATCGATGAAACTGCAGTTTTCGACTGTTTTTGAATGAATTTCAACGAACATCGAGAAATTTTCATGTTGCGAGTCTCTTTCGAGGTTTCAGTCGAACGGACCCTCGACAAGAAACCATATCGAGAGATTGGGTGTTAGTTCGTCTAAAACGTTGTAAATGCAGGTTTCGACTGTTTTTGACTGCGTTTCAAAGAAAAACGAGAAATTTTCATGTTGCGAGTCACTTTCGAGGTTCGAGTTGAACGGGCCATCGCCAAGATCGCATATCGAGAGGTTGGGTGTTAGTTCGTCAAAATCGATGAAACGGCAGGTTTCGACCGGTTTAGAATGAATTTCAACGAAAATCGAGAAATTTTCATGTTGCGAGTCACTTTCGAGGTTCCAGTCGAACGGACCCTCGTCAAGAAAGCATATCGAGAGATTGGGTGTTAGTTCGTCAAAATCGATGAAAATGAAAGTTTCGACTGTTTTTGATTGAATTTCAACGAAAATCGAGAAATGTTCATGTTGCGAGTCACTTTCGAGGTTCCAGTCGAACGGACCCTCGTCAAGAAAGCATATCGAGAGATTGGGTGTTAGTTCGTCTAAAACGATGAAAATGGAGGTTTCGACTGCTTTTGACAGCGTTTTAAAGAAAAGCGAGAAATTTTCATGTTGCGAGTCACTTTCGAGGTTCGAGTTGAACGGGCCATCGCCAAAATCGCATATCGAGAGGTTGGGTGTTTATTCGTCTAAATCGATGAAACTGCAGGTTTCGACTGTTTTTGAAACAATTTAAACGAAAATCGAGAAATTTTCATGTTCCGAGTCACTTTCGAGGTATCAGTCGAACGGAATCTCGACAAGCAACCATATCGAGATATTGGGTTAGTTCGTCTAAAACGTTGTAAATGCAGGTTTCGACTGTTTTTGACTGCGTTTCAAAGAAAAGCGAGAAATTTTCATGTTGCGAGTCACTTTCGAGGTTCGAGTTGAACGGGCCATCGCCAAGATCGCATATCGAGAGGTTGGGTGTTTCTTCGTCGAAAACGATGAAAATGCAGGTTTTGACCGTTTTAGAATGAATGTAAACGAAAATCGAGAAATTTTCATCTTGCGAGTCACTTTCGAGGTTCCAGTCGAACGGACCCTCGTCAAGATAGCATATCTAGAGATTGGGTGTTAGTTCGTCTAAAACGATGAAAATGCAGGTTTCGACTGTTTTTGACTGAATTTCAACGAAATTCGAGAAATTTTCATGTTGCGAGTCACTTTCGAGGTTCCAGTCGAACGGACCCTCGACAAGAAAGCATATCGAGAGATTGGGTGTTAGTTCGTCAAAATCGATGAAACGGCAGGTTTCGACTGTTTTTGATTCAATTTCAACGAAAATCGAGAAATGTTCATGTTGCGAGTCACTTTCGAGGTTCCAGTCGAACGGACCCTCGTCAAGATAGCATATCGAGAGATTGGGTGTTAGTTCGTCTAAAACGATGAAACTGCAGGTTTCGACTGTTTTTGAATGAATTCCAACGAAAATCGAGAAATTTTCAAGTTGCGAGTCACTTTCAAGTTTTCAGTCGAACGGACACTCGACAAGAAAGCATATCGAGAGATTGGATGTTTCTTCGTCGAAAACGATGAAAATCTAGATTTCGACCGTTTTTGAATGAATTTAAACGAAAATCGAGAAATTTTCATCTTGCGAGTCCCTGTCGAGGTTCCAGTCGAACGGACCCTCGACAAGAAAGCATATCGAGAGATTGGATGTTAGTTCGTCTAAAGCGATGTACATGCAGGTTTCGACTGCTTTTGACTGCGTTTCAAAGAAAAGCGAGAAATTTTCATGTTGCGAGTCACTTTCGAGGTTTCAGTCGAACGGACCCTCGACAAGAAAGCATATCGAGAGATTGGATGTTTCTTCGTCGAAAACGATGAAAATCTAGATTTCGACCGTTTTAGAAAGAATTTCAACGAAAATCGAGAAATTTTCATCTTGCGAGTCACTTTCGAGGTTCGAGTTGAACGGACCCTCGACAAGAAAGCATATCGAGAGATTGGGTGTTAGTTCGTCTAAAACGTTGTAAATGCAGGTTTCGACTGCTTTTGACTGCGTTTCAAAGAAAAGGGAGAAATTTTCATGTTGCGAGTCACTTTCGAGGTTCGAGTTGAACGGACTCTCGACAAGGAAGCATATCGATAGATTGGGTGTTGGTTCGTCCAAATCGATGAAACTGCAGGTTTCGACTGTTTTTGAATCAATTTAAACGAAAATCGAGAAATTTTCATGTTCCGAGTCACTTTCGAGATATCAGTCGAACGGACTCTCGACAAGGAAGCATATCGATAGATTGGGTGTTAGTTTGTCCAAATCGATGAAACAGCAGGTTTCGACTGCTTTTGACTGCGTTTCAAAGAAAAGCGAGAAATTTTCATGTTGCGAGTCACTTTCGAGGTTCGAGTTGAACGGACTCTCGACATGGAAGCATATCGATAGATTGGGTGTTGGTTCGTCCAAATCGATGAAACTGCAGGTTTCGACTGTTTTTGAATCAATTTAAACGAAAATCGAGAAATTTTCATGTTCCGAGTCACTTTCGAGGTATCAGTCGAACGGACTCTCGACAAGGAAGCATATCGATAGATTGGGTGTTAGTTCGTCCAAATCGATGAAACGGCAGGATTCGACTGTTTTTGATTGAATTTCAACGAAAATCGAGAAATTTTCATGTTGCAAGTCACTTTCGAGGTTACAGTCGAACGGACCCTCGGCAAAAAGTTGTATCGAGAGATTGGATGTTAGTTCGTCTAAAGCGATGTACATGCAGGTTTCGACTGCTTTTGACTGCGTTTCAAAGAAAAGCGAGAAATTTTCATGTTGCGAGTCTCTTTCGAGGTTCGAGTTGAGCGGACTCTCGACAAGGAAGCATATCGATAGATTGGGTGTTGGTTCGTCCAAATCGATGAAACTGCAGGTTTCGACCGTTTTTGAATGAATTTAATCGAAAATCGAGAAATTTTCATGTTGCGAGTCTCTTTCGAGGTTTCAGTCGAACGGACCCTCGACAAGAAACCATATCGAGAGATTGGGTGTTAGTTCGTCTAAAACGTTGTAAATGCAGGTTTCGACTGTTTTTGACTGCGTTTCAAAGAAAAGCGAGAAATTTTCATGTTGCGAGTCACTTTCGAGGTTCGAGTTGAACGGGCCATCGCCAAGATCGCATATCGAGAGGTTGGGTGTTAGTTCGTCAAAATCGATGAAACGGCAGGTTTCGACCGGTTTAGAATGAATTTCAACGAAAATCGAGAAATTTTCATGTTGCGAGTCACTTTCGAGGTTCCAGTCGAACGGACCCTCGACAAGAAAGCATATCTAGAGATTGGGTGTTAGTTCGTCTAAAACGTTGTAAATGCAGGTTTCGACTGTTTGTGACTGCGTTTCAAAGAAAAGGGAGAAATTTTCATGTTGCGAGTCACTTTCGAGGTTCGAGTTGAGCGGACTCTCGACAAGGAAGCATATCGATAGATTGGGTGTTGGTTCGTCCAAATCGATGAAACTGCAGGTTTCGACTGTTTTTGAATCAATTTAAACGAAAATCGAGAAATTTTCATGTTCCGAGTCACTTTCGAGATATCAGTCGAACGGACTCTCGACAAGGAAGCATATCGATAGATTGGGTGTTAGTTTGTCCAAATCGATGAAACAGCAGGTTTCGACTGCTTTTGACTGCGTTTCAAAGAAAAGCGAGAAATTTTCATGTTGCGAGTCACTTTCGAGGTTTCAGTCGAACGGACCATCTACAAGAAAGCATATCGAGAGATTGGGTGTTTGTTCGTCCAAATCGATGAAACTGCAGTTTTCGACTGTTTTTGAATGAATTTCAACGAAAATCGAGAAATTTTCATGTTGCGAGTCTCTTTCGAGGTTTCAGTCGAACGGACCCTCGTCAAGAAAGCATATCGAGAGATTGGGTGTTAGTTCGTCAAAATCGATGAAAATGAAGGTTTCGACTGTTTTTGATTGAATTTCAACGAAAATCGAGAAATGTTCATGTTGCGAGTCACTTTCGAGGTTCCAGTCGAACGGACCCTCGTCAAGAAAGCATATCGAGAGATTGGGTGTTAGTTCGTCTAAAACGATGAAAATGGAGGTTTCGACTGCTTTTGACAGCGTTTTAAAGAAAAGCGAGAAATTTTCATCTTGCGAGTCACTTTCTAGGTTCCAGTCGAACGGACCCTCGTCAAGATAGCATATCGAGAGATTGGGTGTTAGTTCGTCTAAAACGTTGTAAATGCAGGTTTCGACTGTTTTTGACTGCGTTTCAAAGAAAAGGGAGAAATTTTCATGTTGCGAGTCACTTTCGAGGTTCGAGTTGAACGGACTCTCGACAAGGAAGCATATCGATAGATTGGGTGTTGGTTCGTCCAAATCGATGAAACTGCAGGTTTCGACCGTTTTTGAATGAATTTAATCGAAAATCGAGAAATTTTCATGTTGCGAGTCTCTTTCGAGGTTTCAGTCGAACGGACCCTCGACAAGCAACCATATCGAGAGATTGGGTTAGTTCGTCTAAAACGTTGTAAATGCAGGTTTCAACTGTTTTTGACTGCGTTTCAAAGAAAAGCGAGAAATTTTCATGTTGCGAGTCACTTTCGAGGTTCGAGTTGAACGGACCATCGCCAAAATCGCATATCGAGAGGTTCGGTGTTTCTTCGTCGAAAACGATGAAAATGCAGGTTTCGACCGTTTTAGAATGAATTTCAACGAAAATCGAGAAATTTTCATCTTGCGAGTCACTTTCGAGGTTCGAGTTGAACGGACCCTCGACAAGAAAGCATATCGAGAGATTGGGTGTTAGTTCGTCTAAAACGTTGTAAATGCAGGTTTCGACTGTTTTTGACTGCGTTTCAAAGAAAAGGGAGAAATTTTCATGTTGCGAGTCACTTTCGAGGTTCGAGTTGAACGGACTCTCGACAAGGAAGCATATCGATAGATTGGGTGTTGGTTCGTCCAAATCGATGAAACTGCAGGTTTCGACTGTTTTTGAATCAATTTAAACGAAAATCGAGAAATTTTCATGTTCCGAGTCACTTTCGAGATATCAGTCGAACGGACTCTCGACAAGGAAGCATATCGATAGATTGGGTGTTAGTTTGTCCAAATCGATGAAACAGCAGGTTTCGACTGCTTTTGACTGCGTTTCAAAGAAAAGCGAGAAATTTTCATGTTGCGAGTCACTTTCGAGGTTCGAGTTGAACGGGCCATCGCCAAGATCGCATATCGAGAGGTTGGGTGTTAGTTCGTCAAAATCGATGAAACGGCAGGTTTCGACCGGTTTAGAATGAACTTCAACGAAAATCGAGAAATTTTCATGTTGCGAGTCACTTTCGAGGTTCCAGTCGAACGGACCCTCGACAAGAAAGCATATCTAGAGATTGGGTGTTAGTTCGTCTAAAACGTTGTAAGTGCAGGTTTCGACTGTTTGTGACTGCGTTTCAAAGAAAAGCGAGAAATTTTCATGTTGCGAGTCACTTTCGAGGTTCGAATTGAACGGACCATCGCCAAAATCGCATATCGAGAGGTTCGGTGTTTCTTCGTCGAAAACGATGAAAATGCAGGTTTTGACCGTTTTAGAATGAATTTCAACGAAAATCGAGAAATTTTCATCTTGCGAGTCACTTTCGATGTTCGAGTTGAACGGACCCTCGACAAGAAAGCATATCGAGAGATTGGGTGTTAGTTCGTCTAAAACGTTGTAAATGCAGGTTTCGACTGTTTTTGACTGCGTTTCAAAGAAAAGGGAGAAATTTTCATGTTGCGAGTCACTTTCGAGGTTCGAGTTGAACGGACTCTCGACAAGGAAGCATATCGATAGATTGGGTGTTGGTTCGTCCAAATCGATGAAACTGCAGGTTTCGACCGTTTTTGAATGAATTTAATCGAAAATCGAGAAATTTTCATGTTGCGAGTCTCTTTCGAGGTTTCAGTCGAACGGACCCTCGACAAGCAACCATATCGAGAGATTGGGTTAGTTCGTCTAAAACGTTGTAAATGCAGGTTTCAACTGTTTTTGACTGCGTTTCAAAGAAAAGCGAGAAATTTTCATGTTGCGAGTCACTTTCGAGGTTCGAGTTGAACGGACCATCGCCAAAATCGCATATCGAGAGGTTCGGTGTTTCTTCGTCGAAAACGATGAAAATGCAGGTTTCGACCGTTTTAGAATGAATTTCAACGAAAATCGAGAAATTTTCATCTTGCGAGTCACTTTCGAGGTTCGAGTTGAACGGACCCTCGACAAGAAAGCATATCGAGAGATTGGGTGTTAGTTCGTCTAAAACGTTGTAAATGCAGGTTTCGACTGTTTTTGACTGCGTTTCAAAGAAAAGGGAGAAATTTTCATGTTGCGAGTCACTTTCGAGGTTCGAGTTGAACGGACTCTCGACAAGGAAGCATATCGATAGATTGGGTGTTGGTTCGTCCAAATCGATGAAACTGCAGGTTTCGACTGTTTTTGAATCAATTTAAACGAAAATCGAGAAATTTTCATGTTCCGAGTCACTTTCGAGGTATCAGTCGAACGGACTCTCGACAAGGAAGCATATCGATAGATTGGGTGTTAGTTTGTCCAAATCGATGAAACAGCAGGTTTCGACTGCTTTTGACTGCGTTTCAAAGAAAAGCGAGAAATTTTCATGTTGCGAGTCACTTTCGAGGTTCGAGTTGAACGGGCCATCGCCAAGATCGCATATCGAGAGGTTGGGTGTTAGTTCGTCAAAATCGATGAAACGGCAGGTTTCGACCGGTTTAGAATGAACTTCAACGAAAATCGAGAAATTTTCATGTTGCGAGTCACTTTCGAGGTTCCAGTCGAACGGACCCTCGACAAGAAAGCATATCTAGAGATTGGGTGTTAGTTCGTCTAAAACGTTGTAAGTGCAGGTTTCGACTGTTTGTGACTGCGTTTCAAAGAAAAGCGAGAAATTTTCATGTTGCGAGTCACTTTCGAGGTTCGAATTGAACGGACCATCGCCAAAATCGCATATCGAGAGGTTCGGTGTTTCTTCGTCGAAAACGATGAAAATGCAGGTTTTGACCGTTTTAGAATGAATTTCAACGAAAATCGAGAAATTTTCATCTTGCGAGTCACTTTCGATGTTCGAGTTGAACGGACCCTCGACAAGAAAGCATATCGAGAGATTGGGTGTTAGTTCGTCTAAAACGTTGTAAATGCAGGTTTCGACTGTTTTTGACTGCGTTTCAAAGAAAAGGGAGAAATTTTCATGTTGCGAGTCACTTTCGAGGTTCGAGTTGAACGGACTCTCGACAAGGAAGCATATCGATAGATTGGGTGTTGGTTCGTCCAAATCGATGAAACTGCAGGTTTCGACCGTTTTTGAATGAATTTAATCGAAAATCGAGAAATTTTCATCTTGCGAGTCACTTTCGATGTTCGAGTTGAACGGACCCTCGACAAGAAAGCATATCGAGAGATTGGGTGTTAGTTCGTCTAAAACGTTGTAAATGCAGGTTTCGACTGTTTTTGACTGCGTTTCAAAGAAAAGGGAGAAATTTTCATGTTGCGAGTCACTTTCGAGGTTCGAGTTGAACGGACTCTCGACTAGGAAGCATATCGATAGATTGGGTGTTGGTTCGTCCAAATCGATGAAACTGCAGGTTTCGACCGTTTTTGAATGAATTTAATCGAAAATCGAGAAATTTTCATGTTGCGAGTCTCTTTCGAGGTTTCAGTCGAACGGACCCTCGACAAGCAACCATATCGAGAGATTGGGTTAGTTCGTCTAAAACGTTGTAAATGCAGGTTTCAACTGTTTTTGACTGCGTTTCAAAGAAAAGCGAGAAATTTTCATGTTGCGAGTCACTTTCGAGGTTCGAGTTGAACGGGCCATCGCCAAGATCGCATATCGAGAGGTTGGGTGTTAGTTCGTCAAAATCGATGAAACGGCAGGTTTCGACCGGTTTAGAATGAATTTCAACGAAAATCGAGAAATTTTCATGTTGCGAGTCACTTTCGAGGTTCCAGTCGAACGGACTCTCGGCAAAAAGTCGTATCGAGAGATTGGGTGTTAGTTCGTCAAAATCGATGAAAATGAAGGTTTCGACTGTTTTTGATTGAATTTCAACGAAAATCGAGAAATGTTCATGTTGCGAGTCACTTTCGAGGTTCCAGTCGAACGGACCCTCGTCAAGAAAGCATATCGAGAGATTGGGTGTTAGTTCGTCTAAAACGTTGTAAATGCAGGTTTCGACTGTTTTTGACTGCGTTTCAAAGAAAAGCGAGAAATTTTCATGTTGCGAGTCACTTTCGAGGTTCGAGTTGAACGGGCCATCGCCAAGATCGCATATCGAGAGGTTGGGTGTTTCTTCGTCGAAAACGATGAAAATGCAGGTTTCGACCGTTTTAGAATGAATTTAAACGAAAATCGAGAAATTTTCATCTTGCGAGTCACTTTCGAGGTTCCAGTCGAACGGACCCTCGTCAAGATAGCATATCGAGAGATTGGGTGTTAGTTCGTCTAAAACGATGAAAATGCAGGTTTCGACTGTTTTTGACTGAATTTCAACGAAATTCGAGAAATTTTCATGTTGCGAGTCACTTTCGAGGTTCCAGTCGAACGGACCCTCGACAAGAAAGCATATCTAGAGATTGGGTGTTAGTTCGTCTAAAACGTTGTAAATGCAGGTTTCGACTGTTTGTGACTGCGTTTCAAAGAAAAGGGAGAAATTTTCATGTTGCGAGTCACTTTCGAGGTTCGAGTTGAGCGGACTCTCGACAAGGAAGCATATCGATAGATTGGGTGTTAGTTCGTCTAAAACGATGAAACTGCAGGTTTCGACTGTTTTTGAATGAATTTCAACGAAAATCGAGAAATTTTCATGTTGCGAGTCACTTTCGAGGTTCCAGTCGAACGGACCCTCGACAAGAAAGCATATCTAGAGATTGGGTGTTAGTTCGTCTAAAACGTTGTAAATGCAGGTTTCGACTGTTTGTAACTGCGTTTCAAAGAAAAGGGAGAAATTTTCATGTTGCGAGTCACTTTCGAGGTTCGAGTTGAGCGGACTCTCGACAAGGAAGCATATCGATAGATTGGGTGTTGGTTCGTCCAAATCGATGAAACTGCAGGTTTCGACCGTTTTTGAATGAATTTAATCGAAAATCGAGAAATTTTCATCTTGCGAGTCACTTTCGATGTTCGAGTTGAACGGACCCTCGACAAGAAAGCATATCGAGAGATTGGGTGTTAGTTCGTCTAAAACGTTGTAAATGCAGGTTTCGACTGTTTTTGACTGCGTTTCAAAGAAAAGGGAGAAATTTTCATGTTGCGAGTCACTTTCGAGGTTCGAGTTGAACGGACTCTCGACTAGGAAGCATATCGATAGATTGGGTGTTGGTTCGTCCAAATCGATGAAACTGCAGGTTTCGACCGTTTTTGAATGAATTTAATCGAAAATCGAGAAATTTTCATGTTGCGAGTCTCTTTCGAGGTTTCAGTCGAACGGACCCTCGACAAGCAACCATATCGAGAGATTGGGTTAGTTCGTCTAAAACGTTGTAAATGCAGGTTTCAACTGTTTTTGACTGCGTTTCAAAGAAAAGCGAGAAATTTTCATGTTGCGAGTCACTTTCGAGGTTCGAGTTGAACGGACCATCGCCAAAATCGCATATCGAGAGGTTCGGTGTTTCTTCGTCGAAAACGATGAAAATGCAGGTTTCGACCGTTTTAGAATGAATTTAAACGAAAATCGAGAAATTTTCATCTTGCGAGTCACTTTCGAGGTTCGAGTTGAACGGACCATCGCCAAAATCGCGTATCGAGAGGTTCGGTGTTTCTTCGTCGAAAACGATGAAAATGCAGGTTTCGACCGTTTTAGAATGAATTTCAACGAAAATCGAGAAATTTTCATCTTGCGAGTCACTTTCGAGGTTCGAGTTGAACGGACCCTCGACAAGAAAGCATATCGAGAGATTGGGTGTTAGTTCGTCTAAAACGTTGTAAATGCAGGTTTCGACTGTTTTTGACTGCGTTTCAAAGAAAAGGGAGAAATTTTCATGTTGCGAGTCACTTTCGAGGTTCGAGTTGAACGGACTCTCGACAAGGAAGCATATCGATAGATTGGGTGTTGGTTCGTCCAAATCGATGAAACTGCAGGTTTCGACTGTTTTTGAATCAATTTAAACGAAAATCGAGAAATTTTCATGTTCCGAGTCACTTTCGAGGTATCAGTCGAACGGACTCTCGACAAGGAAGCATATCGATAGATTGGGTGTTAGTTTGTCCAAATCGATGAAACAGCAGGTTTCGACTGCTTTTGACTGCGTTTCAAAGAAAAGCGAGAAATTTTCATGTTGCGAGTCACTTTCGAGGTTCGAGTTGAACGGACTCTCGACAAGGAAGCATATCGATAGATTGGGTGTTGGTTCGTCCAAATCGATGAAACTGCAGGTTTCGACTGTTTTTGAATCAATTTAAACGAAAATCGAGAAATTTTCATGTTCCGAGTCACTTTCGAGGTATCAGTCGAACGGACTCTCGACAAGGAAGCATATCGATAGATTGGGTGTTAGTTCGTCCAAATCGATGAAACGGCAGGATTCGACTGTTTTTGATTGAATTTCAACGAAAATCGAGAAATTTTCATGTTGCAAGTCACTTTCGAAGTTCCAGTCGAACGGACCCTCGGCAAAAAGTCGTATCGAGAGATTGGATGTTAGTTCGTCTAAAGCGATGTACATGCAGGTTTCGACTGCTTTTGACTGCGTTTCAAAGAAAAGCGAGAAATTTTCATGTTGCGAGTCACTTTCGAGGTTTCAGTCGAACGGACCCTCGACAAGAAAGCATATCTAGAGATTGGGTGTTAGTTCGTCTAAAACGTTGTAAATGCAGGTTTCGACTGTTTGTGACTGCGTTTCAAAGAAAAGGGAGAAATTTTCATGTTGCGAGTCACTTTCGAGGTTCGAGTTGAGCGGACTCTCGACAAGGAAGCATATCGATAGATTGGGTGTTGGTTCGTCCAAATCGATAAAACTGCAGGTTTCGACCGTTTTTGAATGAATTTAATCGAAAATCGAGAAATTTTCATGTTGCGAGACTCTTTCGAGGTTTCAGCCGAACGGACCCTCGACAAGATAGCATATCGAGAGATTGGGTGTTAGTTCGTCCAAAACGATGAAAATGCAGGTTTCGACTGTTTTTGACTGAATTTCAACGAAATTCGAGAAATGTTCATGTTGCGAGTCACTTTTGAGGTTTCAGTCGAACGGACCCTCGACAAGCAACCATATCGAGAGATTGGGTTAGTTCGTCTATAACGTTGTAAATGCAGGTTACTACGACTGTTCTTGACTGCGTTTCAAAGAAAAGCGAGAAATTTTCATGTTGCGAGTCACTTTCGAGGTTCGAGTTGAACGGGCCATCGCCAAGATCGCATATCGAGAGGTTGGGTGTTTCTTCGTCGAAAACGATGAAAATGCAGCTTTCGACCGTTTTAGAATGAATTTCAACGAAAATCGCGAAATTTTCAAGTTGCGAGTCACTTTCAAGTTTTCAGTCGAACGGACCCTCGACAAGAAAGCATATCGAGAGATTGGATGTTTCTTCGTCGAAAACGATGAAAATGCAGATTTCGACCGTTTTTGAATGAATTTAAACGAAAATCGAGAAATTTTCATCTTGCGAGTCACTTTCGAGGTTCGAGTTGAACGGGCCATCGACAAGAAAGCATATCGAGAGATTGGGTGTTAGTTCGTCCAAATCGATGAAACGGCAGGATTCGACTGTTTTTGATTGAATTTCAACGAAAATCGAGAAATTTTCATGTTGCAAGTCACTGTCGAGGTTCCAGTCGAACGGACCCTCGGCAAAAAGTCGTATCGAGAGATTGGATGTTAGTTCGTCTAAAGCGATGTACATGCAGGTTTCGACTGCTTTTGACTGCGTTTCAAAGAAAAGGGAGAAATTTTCATGTTGCGAGTCTCTTTCGAGGTTTCAGTCGAACGGACCCTCGTCAAGAAAGCATATCGAGAGATTGGGTGTTAGTTCGTCTAAAACGTTGTAAATGCAGGTTTCGACTGTTTTTGACTGAATTTCAACGAAATTCGAGGAATTTTCTTGTTGCGAGTCACTTTCGAGGTTCGAGTTGAACGGGCCATCGCCAAGATCGCATATTGAGAGGTTGGGTGTTTCTTCGTCGAAAACGATGAAAATGAAGGTTTCGACTGTTTTTGACTGAATTTCAACGAAATTCGAGAAATGTTCATGTTGCGAGTCACTTTTGAGGTTTCAGTCGAACGGACCCTCGACAAGCAACCATATCGAGAGATTGGGTTAGTTCGTCTATAACGTTGTAAATGCAGGTTACGACTGTTCTTGACTGCGTTTCAAAGAAAAGCGAGAAATTTTCATGTTGCGAGTCACTTTCGAGGTTCGAGTTGAACGGGCCATCGCCAAGATCGCATATCGAGAGGTTGGGTGTTTCTTCGTCGAAAACGATGAAAATGCAGCTTTCGACCGTTTTAGAATGAATTTCAACGAAAATCGCGAAATTTTCAAGTTGCGAGTCACTTTCAAGTTTTCAGTCGAACGGACCCTCGACAAGAAAGCATATCGAGAGATTGGATGTTTCTTCGTCGAAAACGATGAAAATGCAGATTTCGACCGTTTTTGAATGAATTTAAACGAAAATCGAGAAATTTTCATCTTGCGAGTCACTTTCGAGGTTCGAGTTGAACGGGCCATCGACAAGAAAGCATATCGAGAGATTGGGTGTTAGTTCGTCCAAATCGATGAAACGGCAGGATTCGACTGTTTTTGATTGAATTTCAACGAAAATCGAGAAATTTTCATGTTGCAAGTCACTGTCGAGGTTCCAGTCGAACGGACCCTCGGCAAAAAGTCGTATCGAGAGATTGGATGTTAGTTCGTCTAAAGCGATGTACATGCAGGTTTCGACTGCTTTTGACTGCGTTTCAAAGAAAAGGGAGAAATTTTCATGTTGCGAGTCTCTTTCGAGGTTTCAGTCGAACGGACCCTCGACAAGCAACCATATCGAGAGATTGGGTTAGTTCGTCGAAAACGTTGTAAATGCAGGTTTCGACTGTTTTTGACTGCGTTTCAAAGAAAAGCGAGAAATTTTCATGTTGCGAGTCACTTTCGAGGTTTCAGTCGAACGGACCCTCGACAAGAAAGCATATCGAGAGATTGGGTGTTAGTTCGTCTAAAACGTTGTAAATGCAGGTTTCGACTGTTTTTGACTGCGTTTCAAAGAAAAGCGAGAAATTTTCTTGTTGCGAGTCACTTTCGAGGTTCGAGTTGAACGGGCCATCGCCAAGATCGCATATCGAGAGGTTGGGTGTTTCTTCGTCGAAAACGATGAAAATGCAGCTTTCGACCGTTTTAGAATGAATTTCAACGAAAATCGAGAAATTTTCATGTTGCGAGTCTCTTTCGAGGTCTCAGTCGAACGGACCCTCGACAAGAAACCATATCGAGAGATTGGGTGTTAGTTCGTCTAAAACGTTGTAAATGCAGGTTTCGACTGTTTTCGACTGAATTTCAACGAAATTCGAGAAATTTTCTTGTTGCGAGTCACTGTCGAGGTTCCAGTCGAAGGGACCCTCGGCAAGAAGTCTTATCGAGAGATTGGATGTTTCTTCGTCGAAAACGATGAAAATGCAGATTTCGACCGTTTTTGAATGAATTTAAACGAAAATCGAGAAATTTTCATCTTGTGAGTCACTTTCGAGGTTCCAGTCGAACGGACCCTCGACAAGAAATCATATCGAGAGATTGGGTGTTAGTTCGTCTAAAGCGATATACATGCAGGTTTCGACCGTTTTTGAATGAATTTAAACGAAAATCGAGAAATTTACATCTTGTGAGTCACTTTCGAGGTTCCAGTCGAACGGACCCTCGACAAGAAATCATATCGAGAGATTGGGTGTTAGTTCGTCTAAAACGTTGTAAATGCAGGTTTCGACTGTTTTTGAATCAATTTAAACGAAAATCGAGAAATTTTCATGTTGCGAGTCTCTTTCGAGGTTTCAGTCGAACGGACCCTCGTCAAGAAAGCATATCGAGAGATTGGGTGTTAGTTCGTCTAAAACGATGAAAATGGACGTTTCGACTGTTTTGGACAGCGTTTCAAAGAAAAGCGAGAAATTTTCATGTTGCGAGTCACTTTCGAGGTTTCAGTCGAACGGACCCTCGACAAGAAAGCATATCGAGAGATTGGGTGTTAGTTGGTCTAAAACGTTGTAAATGCAGGTTTCGACTGTTTTTGATTGAATTTTAACGAAATTCGAGAAATTTTCATGTTGCGAGTCACTTTCGAGGTTTCAGTCGAACGGACTCTCGACAAGGAAGCATATCGATAGATTGGGTGTTGGTTCGTCTAAAACGTTGTAAATGCAGGTTTCGACTGTTTTCGACTGAATTTCAACGAAATTCGAGAAATTTTCTTGTTGCGAGTCACTTTCAAGGTTCGAGTTGAACGGGCCATCGCCAAGATCGCATATCGAGAGGTTGGGTGTTTCTTCGTCGAAAACGATGAAAATGCAGCTTTCGACCGTTTTAGAATGAATTTCAACGAAAATCGAGAAATTTTCATCTTGCGAGTCACTTTCGAGGTTCCAGTCGAACGGACCCTCGACAAGATAGCATATCGAGAGATTGGGTGTTAGTTCGTCCAAAACGATGAAAATGCAGGTTTCGACTGTTTTTGACTGAATTTCAACGAAATTCGAGAAATTTTCATGTTGCGAGTCACTTTCGAGGTTTCAGTCGAACGGACTCTCGACAAGTATGCATATCGAGAGATTGGGTGTTAGTTCGTCCAAATCGATGAAACGGCAGGATTCGACTGTTTTTGATTGAATTTCAACGAAAATCGAGAAATTTTCATGTTGCAAGTCACTGTCGAGGTTCCAGTCGAACGGACCCTCGGCAAAAAGTCGTATCGAGAGATTGGATGTTAGTTCGTCTAAAGCGATGTACATGCAGGTTTCGACTGCTTTTGACTGCGTTTCAAAGAAAAGCGAGAAATTTTCATGTTGCGAGTCACTTTCGAGGTTTCAGTCGAACGGACCCTCGACAAGAAAGCATATCTAGAGATTGGGTGTTAGTTCGTCTAACACGTTGTAAATGCAGGTTTCGACTGTTTGTGACTGCGTTTCAAAGAAAAGGGAGAAATTTTCATGTTGCGAGTCACTTTCGAGGTTCGAGTTGAACGGACTCTCGACAAGGAAGCATATCGATAGATTGGGTGTTGGTTCGTCCAAATCGATGAAACTGCAGGTTTCGACCGTTTTTGAATGAATTTAATGGAAAATCGAGAAATTTTCATGTTGCGAGTCTCTTTCGAGGTTTCAGTCGAACGGACCCTCGACAAGCAACCATATCGAGAGATTGGGTTAGTTCGTCGAAAACGTTGTAAATGCAGGTTTCGACTGTTTTTGACTGCGTTTCAAAGAAAAGCGAGAAATTTTCATGTTGCGAGTCACTTTAGAGGTTCGAGTTGAACGGACCATCGCCAAAATCGCATATCGAGTCGTTGGGTGTTTCTTCGTCGAAAACGATGAAAATGCAGGTTTCGACCGTTTTAGAATGAATTTCTACGAAAATCGAGAAATTTTCATCTTGCGAGTCACTTTCGAGGTTCGAGTTGAACGGACCCTCGACAAGAAAGCATATCGAGAGATTGGATGTTTCTTCGTCGAAAACGATGAAAATGCAGATTTCGACCGTTTTTGAATGAATTTAAACGAAAATCGAGAAATTTTCATCTTGCGAGTCACTTTCGAGGTTCGAGTTGAACGGGCCATCGACAAGAAAGCATATCGAGAGATTGGGTGTTAGTTCGTCCAAATCGATGAAACGGCAGGATTCGACTGTTTTTGATTGAATTTCAACGAAAATCGCGAAATTTTCATGTTGCAAGTCACTGTCGAGGTTCCAGTCGAACGGACCCTCGGCAAAAAGTAGTATCGAGAGATTGGATGTTAGTTCGTCTAAAGCGATGTACATGCAGGTTTCGACTGCTTTTGACTGCGTTTCAAAGAAAAGCGAGAAATTTTCATGTTGCGAGTCACTTTCGAGGTTTCAGTCGAACGGACCCTCGACAAGAAAGCATATCGAGAGATTGGGTGTTAGTTCGTCTAAAACGTTGTAAATGCAGGTTTCGACTGTTTTTGACTGCGTTTCAAAGAAAAGGGAGAAATTTTCATGTTGCGAGTCACTTTCGAGGTTCGAGTTGAACGGGCCATCGCCAAGATCGCATATCGAGAGGTTGGGTGTTTCTTCGTCGAAAACGATGAAAATGCAGCTTTCGACCGTTTTAGAATGAATTTCAACGAAAATCGAGAAATTTTCATGTTGCGAGTCTCTTTCGAGGTCTCAGTCGAACGGACCCTCGACAAGAAACCATATCGAGAGATTGGGTGTTAGTTCGTCTAAAACGTTGTAAATGCAGGTTTCGACTGTTTTTGACTGCGTTTCAAAGAAAAGCGAGAAATTTTCTTGTTGCGAGTCACTTTCGAGGTTCGAGTTGAACGGGCCATCGCCAAGATCGCATATCGAGAGGTTGGGTGTTTCTTCGTCGAAAACGATGAAAATGCAGCTTTCGACCGTTTTAGAATGAATTTCAACGAAAATCGAGAAATTTTCATGTTGCGAGTCTCTTTCGAGGTCTCAGTCGAACGGACCCTCGACAAGAAACCATATCGAGAGATTGGGTGTTAGTTCGTCTAAAACGTTGTAAATGCAGGTTTCGACTGTTTTTGACTGCGTTTCAAAGAAAAGCGAGAAATTTTCTTGTTGCGAGTCACTTTCGAGGTTCGAGTTGAACGGGCCATCGCCAAGATCGCATATCGAGAGGTTGGGTGTTTCTTCGTCGAAAACGATGAAAATGCAGGTTTCGATCGTTTTAGAATGAATTTCAACGAAATTCGAGAAATTTTCATGTTGCAAGTCACTGTCGAGGTTCCAGTCGAAGGTACCCTCGGCAAGAAGTCGTATCGAGAGATGATTTGATGTTTCTTCGTCGAAAACGATGAAAATGCAGATTTCGACTGTTTTTGACTGAATTTCAACGAAATTCGAGAAATGTTCATGTTGCGAGTCACTTTTGAGGTTTCAGTCGAACGGACCCTCGACAAGCAACCATATCGAGAGATTGGGTTAGTTCGTCTATAACGTTGTAAATGCAGGTTACGACTGTTCTTGACTGCGTTTCAAAGAAAAGCGAGAAATTTTCATGTTGCGAGTCACTTTCGAGGTTCGAGTTGAACGGGCCATCGCCAAGATCGCATATCGAGAGGTTGGGTGTTTCTTCGTCGAAAACGATGAAAATGCAGCTTTCGACCGTTTTAGAATGAATTTCAACGAAAATCGCGAAATTTTCAAGTTGCGAGTCACTTTCAAGTTTTCAGTCGAACGGACCCTCGACAAGAAAGCATATCGAGAGATTGGATGTTTCTTCGTCGAAAACGATGAAAATGCAGATTTCGACCGTTTTTGAATGAATTTAAACGAAAATCGAGAAATTTTCATCTTGCGAGTCACTTTCGAGGTTCGAGTTGAACGGGCCATCGACAAGAAAGCATATCGAGAGATTGGGTGTTAGTTCGTCCAAATCGATGAAACGGCAGGATTCGACTGTTTTTGATTGAATTTCAACGAAAATCGAGAAATTTTCATCTTGCGAGTCACTTTCGAGGTTCGAGTTGAACGGGCCATCGACAAGAAAGCATATCGAGAGATTGGGTGTTAGTTCGTCCAAATCGATGAAACGGCAGGATTCGACTGTTTTTGATTGAATTTCAACGAAAATCGAGAAATTTTCATGTTGCAAGTCACTGTCGAGGTTCCAGTCGAACGGACCCTCGGCAAAAAGTCGTATCGAGAGATTGGATGTTAGTTCGTCTAAAGCGATGTACATGCAGGTTTCGACTGCTTTTGACTGCGTTTCAAAGAAAAGGGAGAAATTTTCATGTTGCGAGTCTCTTTCGAGGTTTCAGTCGAACGGACCCTCGACAAGCAACCATATCGAGAGATTGGGTTAGTTCGTCGAAAACGTTGTAAATGCAGGTTTCGACTGTTTTTGACTGCGTTTCAAAGAAAAGCGAGAAATTTTCATGTTGCGAGTCACTTTCGAGGTTTCAGTCGAACGGACCCTCGACAAGAAAGCATATCGAGAGATTGGGTGTTAGTTCGTCTAAAACGTTGTAAATGCAGGTTTCGACTGTTTTTGACTGCGTTTCAAAGAAAAGCGAGAAATTTTCTTGTTGCGAGTCACATTCGAGGTTCGAGTTGAACGGGCCATCGCCAAGATCGCATATCGAGAGGTTGGGTGTTTCTTCGTCGAAAACGATGAAAATGCAGCTTTCGACCGTTTTAGAATGAATTTCAACGAAAATCGAGAAATTTTCATGTTGCGAGTCTCTTTCGAGGTCTCAGTCGAACGGACCCTCGACAAGAAACCATATCGAGAGATTGGGTGTTAGTTCGTCTAAAACGTTGTAAATGCAGGTTTCGACTGTTTTTGACTGCGTTTCAAAGAAAAGCGAGAAATTTTCTTGTTGCGAGTCACTTTCGAGGTTCGAGTTGAACGGGCCATCGCCAAGATCGCATATCGAGAGGTTGGGTGTTTCTTCGTCGAAAACGATGAAAATGCAGGTTTCGATCGTTTTAGAATGAATTTCAACGAAATTCGAGAAATTTTCATGTTGCAAGTCACTGTCGAGGTTCCAGTCGAAGGGACCCTCGGCAAGAAGTCTTATCGAGAGATTGGATGTTTCTTCGTCGAAAACGATGAAAATGCAGATTTCGACCGTTTTTGAATGAATTTAAACGAAAATCGAGAAATTTTCATCTTGTGAGTCACTTTCGAGGTTCCAGTCGAACGGACCCTCGACAAGAAATCATATCGAGAGATTGGGTGTTAGTTCGTCTAAAGCGATATACATGCAGGTTTCGACCGTTTTTGAATGAATTTAAACGAAAATCGAGAAATTTTCATCTTGTGAGTCACTTTCGAGGTTCCAGTCGAACGGACCCTCGACAAGAAATCATATCGAGAGATTGGGTGTTAGTTCGTCTAAAACGTTGTAAATGCAGGTTTCGACTGTTTTTGAATCAATTTAAACGAAAATCGAGAAATTTTCATGTTGCGAGTCTCTTTCGAGGTTTCAGTCGAACGGACCCTCGTCAAGAAAGCATATCGAGAGATTGGGTGTTAGTTCGTCTAAAACGATGAAAATGGACGTTTCGACTGTTTTTGACAGCGTTTCAAAGAAAAGCGAGAAATTTTCATGTTGCGAGTCACTTTCGAGGTTTCAGTCGAACGGACCCTCGACAAGAAAGCATATCGAGAGATTGGGTGTTAGTTCGTCTAAAACGTTGTAAATGCAGGTTTCGACTGTTTTTGACTGCGTTTCAAAGAAAAGGGAGAAATTTTCATGTTGCGAGTCACTTTCGAGGTTCGAGTTGAACGGGCCATCGCCAAGATCGCATATCGAGAGGTTGGGTGTTTCTTCGTCGAAAACGATGAAAATGCAGCTTTCGACCGTTTTTGAATGAATTTAAACGAAAATCGAGAAATTTTCATCTTGCGAGTCACTTTCGAGGTTCGAGTTGAACGGGCCATCGACAAGAAAGCATATCGAGAGATTGGGTGTTAGTTCGTCCAAATCGATGAAACGGCAGGATTCGACTGTTTTTGATTGAATTTCAACGAAAATCGCGAAATTTTCATGTTGCAAGTCACTGTCGAGGTTCCAGTCGAACGGACCCTCGGCAAAAAGTAGTATCGAGAGATTGGATGTTAGTTCGTCTAAAGCGATGTACATGCAGGTTTCGACTGCTTTTGACTGCGTTTCAAAGAAAAGCGAGAAATTTTCATGTTGCGAGTCACTGTCGAGGTTCCAGTCGAAGGGACCCTCGGCAAGAAGTCTTATCGAGAGATTGGATGTTTCTTCGTCGAAAACGATGAAAATGCAGATTTCGACCGTTTTTGAATGAATTTAAACGAAAATCGAGAAATTTTCATCTTGTGAGTCACTTTCGAGGTTCCAGTCGAACGGACCCTCGACAAGAAATCATATCGAGAGATTGGGTGTTAGTTCGTCTAAAGCGATATACATGCAGGTTTCGACCGTTTTTGAATGAATTTAAACGAAAATCGAGAAATTTACATCTTGTGAGTCACTTTCGAGGTTCCAGTCGAACGGACCCTCGACAAGAAATCATATCGAGAGATTGGGTGTTAGTTCGTCTAAAACGTTGTAAATGCAGGTTTCGACTGTTTTTGAATCAATTTAAACGAAAATCGAGAAATTTTCATGTTGCGAGTCTCTTTCGAGGTTTCAGTCGAACGGACCCTCGTCAAGAAAGCATATCGAGAGATTGGGTGTTAGTTCGTCTAAAACGATGAAAATGGACGTTTCGACTGTTTTGGACAGCGTTTCAAAGAAAAGCGAGAAATTTTCATGTTGCGAGTCACTTTCGAGGTTTCAGTCGAACGGACCCTCGACAAGAAAGCATATCGAGAGATTGGGTGTTAGTTGGTCTAAAACGTTGTAAATGCAGGTTTCGACTGTTTTTGATTGAATTTCAACGAAATTCGAGAAATTTTCATGTTGCGAGTCACTTTCGAGGTTTCAGTCGAACGGACTCTCGACAAGGAAGCATATCGATAGATTGGGTGTTGGTTCGTCTAAAACGTTGTAAATGCAGGTTTCGACTGTTTTCGACTGAATTTCAACGAAATTCGAGAAATTTTCTTGTTGCGAGTCACTTTCAAGGTTCGAGTTGAACGGGCCATCGCCAAGATCGCATATCGAGAGGTTGGGTGTTTCTTCGTCGAAAACGATGAAAATGCAGCTTTCGACCGTTTTAGAATGAATTTCAACGAAAATCGAGAAATTTTCATCTTGCGAGTCACTTTCGAGGTTCCAGTCGAACGGACCCTCGACAAGATAGCATATCGAGAGATTGGGTGTTAGTTCGTCCAAAACGATGAAAATGCAGGTTTCGACTGTTTTTGACTGAATTTCAACGAAATTCGAGAAATTTTCATGTTGCGAGTCACTTTCGAGGTTTCAGTCGAACGGACTCTCGACAAGTATGCATATCGAGAGATTGGGTGTTAGTTCGTCCAAATCGATGAAACGGCAGGATTCGACTGTTTTTGATTGAATTTCAACGAAAATCGAGAAATTTTCATGTTGCAAGTCACTGTCGAGGTTCCAGTCGAACGGACCCTCGGCAAAAAGTCGTATCGAGAGATTGGATGTTAGTTCGTCGAAAACGATGAAAATGCAGCTTTCGACCGTTTTAGAATGAATTTCAACGAAAATCGAGAAATTTTCATGTTGCGAGTCTCTTTCGAGGTCTCAGTCGAACGGACCCTCGACAAGAAACCATATCGAGAGATTGGGTGTTAGTTCGTCTAAAACGTTGTAAATGCAGGTTTCGACTGTTTTTGACTGCGTTTCAAAGAAAAGCGAGAAATTTTCTTGTTGCGAGTCACTTTCGAGGTTCGAGTTGAACGGGCCATCGCCAAGATCGCATATCGAGAGGTTGGGTGTTTCTTCGTCGAAAACGATGAAAATGCAGATTTCGACTGTTTTTGAATGAATTTCAACGAAAATCGAGAAATTTTCATGTTGCGAGTCTCTTTCGAGGTCTCAGTCGAACGGACCCTCGACAAGAAACCATATCGAGAGATTGGGTGTTAGTTCGTCTAAAACGTTGTAAATGCAGGTTTCGACTGTTTTTGACTGCGTTTCAAAGAAAAGCGAGAAATTTTCTTGTTGCGAGTCACTTTCGAGGTTCGAGTTGAACGGGCCATCGCCAAGATCGCATATCGAGAGGTTGGGTGTTTCTTCGTCGAAAACGATGAAAATGCAGCTTTCGACCGTTTTAGAATGAATTTCAACGAAAATCGAGAAATTTTCATGTTGCGAGTCTCTTTCGAGGTCTCAGTCGAACCGACCCTCGACAAGAAACCATATCGAGAGATTGGGTGTTAGTTCGTCTAAAACGTTGTAAATGCAGGTTTCGACTGTTTTTGACTGCGTTTCAAAGAAAAGCGAGAAATTTTCTTGTTGCGAGTCACTTTCGAGGTTCGAGTTGAACGGGCCATCGCCAAGATCGCATATCGAGAGGTTGGGTGTTTCTTCGTCGAAAACGATGAAAATGCAGCTTTCGACCGTTTTAGAATGAATTTCAACGAAAATCGAGAAATTTTCATGTTGCGAGTCTCTTTCGAGGTCTCAGTCGAACGGACCCTCGACAAGAAACCATATCGAGAGATTGGGTGTTAGTTCGTCTAAAACGTTGTAAATGCAGGTTTCGACTGTTTTTGACTGCGTTTCAAAGAAAAGCGAGAAATTTTCTTGTTGCGAGTCACTTTCGAGGTTCGAGTTGAACGGGCCATCGCCAAGATCGCATATCGAGAGGTTGGGTGTTTCTTCGTCGAAAACGATGAAAATGCAGGTTTCGATCGTTTTAGAATGAATTTCAACGAAATTCGAGAAATTTTCATGTTGCAAGTCACTGTCGAGGTTCCAGTCGAAGGTACCCTCGGCAAGAAGTCGTATCGAGAGATGATTTGATGTTTCTTCGTCGAAAACGATGAAAATGCAGATTTCGACTGTTTTTGAATGAATTTCAACGAAAATCGAGAAATTTTCATGTTGCGAGTCTCTTTCGAGGTCTCAGTCGAACGGACCCTCGACAAGAAACCATATCGAGAGATTGGGTGTTAGTTCGTCTAAAACGTTGTAAATGCAGGTTTCGACTGTTTTTGACTGCGTTTCAAAGAAAAGCGAGAAATTTTCTTGTTGCGAGTCACTTTCGAGGTTCGAGTTGAACGGGCCATCGCCAAGATCGCATATCGAGAGGTTGGGTGTTTCTTCGTCGAAAACGATGAAAATGCAGGTTTCGATCGTTTTAGAATGAATTTCAACGAAATTCGAGAAATTTTCATGTTGCAAGTCACTGTCGAGGTTCCAGTCGAAGGGACCCTCGGCAAGAAGTCTTATCGAGAGATTGGATGTTTCTTCGTCGAAAACGATGAAAATGCAGATTTCGACCGTTTTTGAATGAATTTAAACGAAAATCGAGAAATTTTCATCTTGTGAGTCACTTTCGAGGTTCCAGTCGAACGGACCCTCGACAAGAAATCATATCGAGAGATTGGGTGTTAGTTCGTCTAAAACGTTGTAAATGCAGGTTTCGACTGTTTTTGACTGCGTTTCAAAGAAAAGCGAGAAATTTTCTTGTTGCGAGTCACTTTCGAGGTTCGAGTTGAACGGGCCATCGCCAAGATCGCATATCGAGAGGTTGGGTGTTTCTTCGTCGAAAACGATGAAAATGAAGGTTTCGACTGTTTTTGACTGAATTTCAACGAAATTCGAGAAATGTTCATGTTGCGAGTCACTTTTGAGGTTTCAGTCGAACGGACCCTCGACAAGCAACCATATCGAGAGATTGGGTTAGTTCGTCTATAACGTTGTAAATGCAGGTTACGACTGTTCTTGACTGCGTTTCAAAGAAAAGCGAGAAATTTTCATGTTGCGAGTCACTTTCGAGGTTCGAGTTGAACGGGCCATCGCCAAGATCGCATATCGAGAGGTTGGGTGTTTCTTCGTCGAAAACGATGAAAATGCAGCTTTCGACCGTTTTAGAATGAATTTCAACGAAAATCGCGAAATTTTCAAGTTGCGAGTCACTTTCAAGTTTTCAGTCGAACGGACCCTCGACAAGAAAGCATATCGAGAGATTGGATGTTTCTTCGTCGAAAACGATGAAAATGCAGATTTCGACCGTTTTTGAATGAATTTAAACGAAAATCGAGAAATTTTCATCTTGCGAGTCACTTTCGAGGTTCGAGTTGAACGGGCCATCGACAAGAAAGCATATCGAGAGATTGGGTGTTAGTTCGTCCAAATCGATGAAACGGCAGGATTCGACTGTTTTTGATTGAATTTCAACGAAAATCGAGAAATTTTCATCTTGCGAGTCACTTTCGAGGTTCGAGTTGAACGGGCCATCGACAAGAAAGCATATCGAGAGATTGGGTGTTAGTTCGTCCAAATCGATGAAACGGCAGGATTCGACTGTTTTTGATTGAATTTCAACGAAAATCGAGAAATTTTCATGTTGCAAGTCACTGTCGAGGTTCCAGTCGAACGGACCCTCGGCAAAAAGTCGTATCGAGAGATTGGATGTTAGTTCGTCTAAAGCGATGTACATGCAGGTTTCGACTGCTTTTGACTGCGTTTCAAAGAAAAGGGAGAAATTTTCATGTTGCGAGTCTCTTTCGAGGTTTCAGTCGAACGGACCCTCGACAAGCAACCATATCGAGAGATTGGGTTAGTTCGTCGAAAACGTTGTAAATGCAGGTTTCGACTGTTTTTGACTGCGTTTCAAAGAAAAGCGAGAAATTTTCATGTTGCGAGTCACTTTCGAGGTTCCAGTCGAACGGACCCTCGACAAGAAATCATATCGAGAGATTGGGTGTTAGTTCGTCTAAAGCGATATACATGCAGGTTTCGACCGTTTTTGAATGAATTTAAACGAAAATCGAGAAATTTTCATCTTGTGAGTCACTTTCGAGGTTCCAGTCGAACGGACCCTCGACAAGAAATCATATCGAGAGATTGGGTGTTAGTTGGTCTAAAACGTTGTAAATGCAGGTTTCGACTGTTTTTGACTGCGTTTCAAAGAAAAGGGAGAAATTTTCATGTTGCGAGTCACTTTCGAGGTTCGAGTTGAAGGGACCCTCTCCAAGAAGTCGTATCGAGAGATGATTGGATGTTTCTTCGTCGAAAACGATGAAAATACAGATTTCGACCGTTTTTGAATGAATTTAAACGAAAATCGAGAAATTTTCATGTTGCGAGTCTCTTTCGAGGTTTCAGTCGAACGGACCCTCGACAAGCAACCATATCGAGAGATTGGGTTAGTTCGTCTATAACGTTGTAAATGCAGGTTACGACTGTTCTTGACTGCGTTTCAAAGAAAAGCGAGAAATTTTCATGTTGCGAGTCACTTTCGAGGTTCGAGTTGAACGGGCCATCGCCAAGATCGCATATCGAGAGGTTGGGTGTTTCTTCGTCGAAAACGATGAAAATGCAGCTTTCGACCGTTTTAGAATGAATTTCAACGAAAATCGAGAAATTTTCATCTTGCGAGTCACTTTCGAGGTTCCAGTCGAACGGACCCTCGACAAGATAGCATATCGAGAGATTGGGTGTTAGTTCGTCCAAAACGATGAAAATGCAGGTTTCGACTGTTTTTTACTGAATTTCAACGAAATTCGAGAAATTTTCATGTTGCGAGTCACTTTCGAGGTTTCAGTCGAACGGACTCTCGACAAGTATGCATGTCGATAGATCGGGTGTTAGTTCGTCCAAATCAATGAAACTGCAGATTTCGACTGTTTTTGAATCAATTTAAACGAAAATCGAGAAATTTTCATGTTGCGAGTCTCTTTCGAGGTTTCAGTCGAACGGACCCTCGTCAAGAAAGCATATCGAGAGATTGGGTGATAGTTCGTCTAAAACGATGAAAATGGACGTTTCGACTGTTTTTGACAGCGTTTCAAAGAAAAGCGAGAAATTTTCATGTTGCGAGTCACTTTCGAGGTTTCAGTCGAACGGACCCTCGACAAGATAGCATATCGAGAGATTGGGTGTTAGTTCGTCTAAAACGATGAAAATGCAGGTTTCGACTGTTTTTGACTGAATTTCAACGAAATTCGAGAAATTTTCATGTTGCGAGTCACTTTCGAGGTTTCAGTCGAACGGACTCTCGACAAGTATGCATGTCGCTATCGAGTGTTAGTTCGTCCAAACCAATGAAACTGCAGGTTTCGACTGTTTTTGAATCAATTTAAACGAAAATCGAGAAATTTTCATCTTGCGATTCACTTTCGAGGTTCCAGTCGAACGGACCCTCGTCAAGAAAGCATATCGAGAGATTGGGTGTTAGTTCGTCTAAAACGATGAAAATGAAGGTTTCGACTGTTTTTGACTGAATTTCAACGAAATTCGAGAAATTTTCATGTTGCAAGTCACTGTCGAGGTTCCAGTCGAAGGGACCCTCGGCAAGAAGTCGTATCGAGAGGATTGGATGTTTCTTCGTCGAAAACGATGAAAATGCAGATTTCGACCGGTTTTGAATCAATTTAATCGAAAATCGAGAAATTTTCATGTTGTGAGTCTCTTTCGAGGTTTCAGTCGAACGGACCCTCGTCAAGAAAGCATATCGAGAGATTGGGTGTTAGTTCGTCTAAAACGATGAAAATGGACGTTTCGACTGTTTTTGACAGCGTTTCAAAGAAAAGCGAGAAATTTTCATGTTGCGAGTCACTTTCGAGCTTTCAGTCGAACGGACCCTCGACAAGAAAGCATATCGAGAGATTGGGTGTTAGTTGGTCTAAAACGTTGTAAATGCAGGTTTCGACAGTTTTTGACTGCGTTTCAAAGAAAAGGGAGAAATTTTCATGTTGCGAATCACTTTCGAGGTTCGAGTTGAACGGGCCATCGACAAGAAAGCATATCGACAGATTGGGTGTTAGTTCGTCCAAATCGATGAAACGGCAGGATTCGACTGTTTTTGATTGAATTTCAACGAAAATCGAGAAATTTTCATGTTGCAAGTCACTGTCGAGGTACCAGTCGAAGGGACCCTCGGCAAGAAGTCTTATCGAGAAATTGGATGTTTCTTCGTCGAAAACGATGAAAATGCAGATTTCTACCGTTTTTGAATGAATTTAAACGAAAATCGAGAAATTTTCATCTTGCCAGTCACTTTCGAGGTTCCAGTCGAAGGGACCCTCTCCAAGAAGTCGTATCGAGAGATGATTGGATGTTTCTTCGTCGAAAACGATGAAAATACAGATTTCGACCGTTTTTGAATGAATTTAAACGAAAATCGAGAAATTTTCATGTTGCGAGTCTCTTTCGAGGTTTCAGTCGAACGGACCCTCGACAAGAAAGCATATCGAGAGATTGGGTGTTAGTTCGTCTAAAACGTTGTAAATGCAGGTTTCGACTGTTTTTGACTGAATTTCAACGAAATTCGAGAAATTTTCTTGTTGCGAGTCACTTTCGAGGTTCGAGTTGAACGGGCCATCGCCAAGATCGCATATTGAGAGGTTGGGTGTTTCTTCGTCGAAAACGATGAAAATGAAGGTTTCGACTGTTTTTGACTGAATTTCAACGAAATTCGAGAAATGTTCATGTTGCGAGTCACTGTTGAGGTTTCAGTCGAACGGACCCTCGACAAGCAACCATATCGAGAGATTGGGTTAGTTCGTCTATAACGTTGTAAATGCAGGTTACGACTGTTCTTGACTGCGTTTCAAAGAAAAGCGAGAAATTTTCATGTTGCGAGTCACTTTCGAGGTTCGAGTTGAACGGGCCATCGCCAAGATCGCATATCGAGAGGTTGGGTGTTTCTTCGTCGAAAACGATGAAAATGCAGATTTCGACTGTTTTTGAATGAATTTCAACGAAAATCGAGAAATTTTCATGTTGCGAGTCACTTTCGAGGTTCCAGTCGAACGGACCCTCGACAAGAAGTCTTATCGAGAGATTGGATGTTTCTTCGTCGAAAACGATGAAAATGCAGATTTCGACCGTTTTTGAATGAATTTAAACGAAAATCGAGAAATTTTCATCTTGCGAGTCACTTTCGAGGTTCGAGTTGAACGGGCCATCGACAAGAAAGCATATCGAGAGATTGGGTGTTAGTTCGTCCAAATCGATGAAACGGCAGGATTCGACTGTTTTTGATTGAATTTCAACGAAAATCGAGAAATTTTCATGTTGCAAGTCACTGTCGAGGTTCCAGTCGAACGGACCCTCGGCAAAAAGTCGTATCGAGAGATTGGATGTTAGTTCGTCTAAAGCGATGTACATGCAGGTTTCGACTGCTTTTGACTGCGTTTCAAAGAAAAGGGAGAAATTTTCATGTTGCGAGTCTCTTTCGAGGTTTCAGTCGAACGGACCCTCGACAAGAAAGCATATCGAGAGATTGGGTGTTAGTTCGTCTAAAACGTTGTAAATGCAGGTTTCGACTGTTTTTGACTGCGTTTCAAAGAAAAGCGAGAAATTTTCTTGTTGCGAGTCACTTTCGAGGTTCGAGTTGAACGGGCCATCGCCAAGATCGCATATCGAGAGGTTGGGTGTTTCTTCGTCGAAAACGATGAAAATGCAGCTTTCGACCGTTTTAGAATGAATTTCAACGAAAATCGAGAAATTTTCATGTTGCGAGTCTCTTTCGAGGTCTCAGTCGAACGGACCCTCGACAAGAAACCATATCGAGAGATTGGGTGTTAGTTCGTCTAAAACGTTGTAAATGCAGGTTTCGACTGTTTTCGACTGAATTTCAACGAAATTCGAGAAATTTTCTTGTTGCGAGTCACTGTCGAGGTTCCAGTCGAAGGGACCCTCGGCAAGAAGTCTTATCGAGAGATTGGATGTTTCTTCGTCGAAAACGATGAAAATGCAGATTTCGACCGTTTTTGAATGAATTTAAACGAAAATCGAGAAATTTTCATCTTGTGAGTCACTTTCGAGGTTCCAGTCGAACGGACCCTCGACAAGAAATCATATCGAGAGATTGGGTGTTAGTTCGTCTAAAGCGATATACATGCAGGTTTCGACCGTTTTTGAATGAATTTAAACGAAAATCGAGAAATTTACATCTTGTGAGTCACTTTCGAGGTTCCAGTCGAACGGACCCTCGACAAGAAATCATATCGAGAGATTGGGTGTTAGTTCGTCTAAAACGTTGTAAATGCAGGTTTCGACTGTTTTTGAATCAATTTAAACGAAAATCGAGAAATTTTCATGTTGCGAGTCTCTTTCGAGGTTTCAGTCGAACGGACCCTCGTCAAGAAAGCATATCGAGAGATTGGGTGTTAGTTCGTCTAAAACGATGAAAATGGACGTTTCGACTGTTTTGGACAGCGTTTCAAAGAAAAGCGAGAAATTTTCATGTTGCGAGTCACTTTCGAGGTTTCAGTCGAACGGACCCTCGACAAGAAAGCATATCGAGAGATTGGGTGTTAGTTGGTCTAAAACGTTGTAAATGCAGGTTTCGACTGTTTTTGATTGAATTTCAACGAAATTCGAGAAATTTTCATGTTGCGAGTCACTTTCGAGGTTTCAGTCGAACGGACTCTCGACAAGGAAGCATATCGATAGATTGGGTGTTGGTTCGTCTAAAACGTTGTAAATGCAGGTTTCGACTGTTTTCGACTGAATTTCAACGAAATTCGAGAAATTTTCTTGTTGCGAGTCACTTTCAAGGTTCGAGTTGAACGGGCCATCGCCAAGATCGCATATCGAGAGGTTGGGTGTTTCTTCGTCGAAAACGATGAAAATGCAGCTTTCGACCGTTTTAGAATGAATTTCAACGAAAATCGAGAAATTTTCATCTTGCGAGTCACTTTCGAGGTTCCAGTCGAACGGACCCTCGACAAGATAGCATATCGAGAGATTGGGTGTTAGTTCGTCCAAAACGATGAAAATGCAGGTTTCGACTGTTTTTGACTGAATTTCAACGAAATTCGAGAAATTTTCATGTTGCGAGTCACTTTCGAGGTTTCAGTCGAACGGACTCTCGACAAGTATGCATATCGAGAGATTGGGTGTTAGTTCGTCCAAATCGATGAAACGGCAGGATTCGACTGTTTTTGATTGAATTTCAACGAAAATCGAGAAATTTTCATGTTGCAAGTCACTGTCGAGGTTCCAGTCGAACGGACCCTCGGCAAAAAGTCGTATCGAGAGATTGGATGTTAGTTCGTCTAAAGCGATGTACATGCAGGTTTCGACTGCTTTTGACTGCGTTTCAAAGAAAAGCGAGAAATTTTCATGTTGCGAGTCACTTTCGAGGTTTCAGTCGAACGGACCCTCGACAAGAAAGCATATCTAGAGATTGGGTGTTAGTTCGTCTAACACGTTGTAAATGCAGGTTTCGACTGTTTGTGACTGCGTTTCAAAGAAAAGGGAGAAATTTTCATGTTGCGAGTCACTTTCGAGGTTCGAGTTGAACGGACTCTCGACAAGGAAGCATATCGATAGATTGGGTGTTGGTTCGTCCAAATCGATGAAACTGCAGGTTTCGACCGTTTTTGAATGAATTTAATGGAAAATCGAGAAATTTTCATGTTGCGAGTCTCTTTCGAGGTTTCAGTCGAACGGACCCTCGACAAGCAACCATATCGAGAGATTGGGTTAGTTCGTCGAAAACGTTGTAAATGCAGGTTTCGACTGTTTTTGACTGCGTTTCAAAGAAAAGCGAGAAATTTTCATGTTGCGAGTCACTTTAGAGGTTCGAGTTGAACGGACCATCGCCAAAATCGCATATCGAGTCGTTGGGTGTTTCTTCGTCGAAAACGATGAAAATGCAGGTTTCGACCGTTTTAGAATGAATTTCTACGAAAATCGAGAAATTTTCATCTTGCGAGTCACTTTCGAGGTTCGAGTTGAACGGACCCTCGACAAGAAAGCATATCGAGAGATTGGATGTTTCTTCGTCGAAAACGATGAAAATGCAGATTTCGACCGTTTTTGAATGAATTTAAACGAAAATCGAGAAATTTTCATCTTGCGAGTCACTTTCGAGGTTCGAGTTGAACGGGCCATCGACAAGAAAGCATATCGAGAGATTGGGTGTTAGTTCGTCCAAATCGATGAAACGGCAGGATTCGACTGTTTTTGATTGAATTTCAACGAAAATCGCGAAATTTTCATGTTGCAAGTCACTGTCGAGGTTCCAGTCGAACGGACCCTCGGCAAAAAGTAGTATCGAGAGATTGGATGTTAGTTCGTCTAAAGCGATGTACATGCAGGTTTCGACTGCTTTTGACTGCGTTTCAAAGAAAAGCGAGAAATTTTCATGTTGCGAGTCACTTTCGAGGTTTCAGTCGAACGGACCCTCGACAAGAAAGCATATCGAGAGATTGGGTGTTAGTTCGTCTAAAACGTTGTAAATGCAGGTTTCGACTGTTTTTGACTGCGTTTCAAAGAAAAGGGAGAAATTTTCATGTTGCGAGTCACTTTCGAGGTTCGAGTTGAACGGGCCATCGCCAAGATCGCATATCGAGAGGTTGGGTGTTTCTTCGTCGAAAACGATGAAAATGCAGCTTTCGACCGTTTTAGAATGAATTTCAACGAAAATCGAGAAATTTTCATGTTGCGAGTCTCTTTCGAGGTCTCAGTCGAACGGACCCTCGACAAGAAACCATATCGAGAGATTGGGTGTTAGTTCGTCTAAAACGTTGTAAATGCAGGTTTCGACTGTTTTTGACTGCGTTTCAAAGAAAAGCGAGAAATTTTCTTGTTGCGAGTCACTTTCGAGGTTCGAGTTGAACGGGCCATCGCCAAGATCGCATATCGAGAGGTTGGGTGTTTCTTCGTCGAAAACGATGAAAATGCAGCTTTCGACCGTTTTAGAATGAATTTCAACGAAAATCGAGAAATTTTCATGTTGCGAGTCTCTTTCGAGGTCTCAGTCGAACGGACCCTCGACAAGAAACCATATCGAGAGATTGGGTGTTAGTTCGTCTAAAACGTTGTAAATGCAGGTTTCGACTGTTTTTGACTGCGTTTCAAAGAAAAGCGAGAAATTTTCTTGTTGCGAGTCACTTTCGAGGTTCGAGTTGAACGGGCCATCGCCAAGATCGCATATCGAGAGGTTGGGTGTTTCTTCGTCGAAAACGATGAAAATGCAGGTTTCGATCGTTTTAGAATGAATTTCAACGAAATTCGAGAAATTTTCATGTTGCAAGTCACTGTCGAGGTTCCAGTCGAAGGTACCCTCGGCAAGAAGTCGTATCGAGAGATGATTTGATGTTTCTTCGTCGAAAACGATGAAAATGCAGATTTCGACTGTTTTTGAATGAATTTCAACGAAAATCGAGAAATTTTCATGTTGCGAGTCTCTTTCGAGGTCTCAGTCGAACGGACCCTCGACAAGAAACCATATCGAGAGATTGGGTGTTAGTTCGTCTAAAACGTTGTAAATGCAGGTTTCGACTGTTTTTGACTGCGTTTCAAAGAAAAGCGAGAAATTTTCTTGTTGCGAGTCACTTTCGAGGTTCGAGTTGAACGGGCCATCGCCAAGATCGCATATCGAGAGGTTGGGTGTTTCTTCGTCGAAAACGATGAAAATGCAGGTTTCGATCGTTTTAGAATGAATTTCAACGAAATTCGAGAAATTTTCATGTTGCAAGTCACTGTCGAGGTTCCAGTCGAAGGGACCCTCGGCAAGAAGTCTTATCGAGAGATTGGATGTTTCTTCGTCGAAAACGATGAAAATGCAGATTTCGACCGTTTTTGAATGAATTTAAACGAAAATCGAGAAATTTTCATCTTGTGAGTCACTTTCGAGGTTCCAGTCGAACGGACCCTCGACAAGAAATCATATCGAGAGATTGGGTGTTAGTTCGTCTAAAACGTTGTAAATGCAGGTTTCGACTGTTTTTGACTGCGTTTCAAAGAAAAGCGAGAAATTTTCTTGTTGCGAGTCACTTTCGAGGTTCGAGTTGAACGGGCCATCGCCAAGATCGCATATCGAGAGGTTGGGTGTTTCTTCGTCGAAAACGATGAAAATGAAGGTTTCGACTGTTTTTGACTGCGTTTCAAAGAAAAGCGAGAAATTTTCTTGTTGCGAGTCACATTCGAGGTTCGAGTTGAACGGGCCATCGCCAAGATCGCATATCGAGAGGTTGGGTGTTTCTTCGTCGAAAACGATGAAAATGCAGCTTTCGACCGTTTTAGAATGAATTTCAACGAAAATCGAGAAATTTTCATGTTGCGAGTCTCTTTCGAGGTCTCAGTCGAACGGACCCTCGACAAGAAACCATATCGAGAGATTGGGTGTTAGTTCGTCTAAAACGTTGTAAATGCAGGTTTCGACTGTTTTTGACTGCGTTTCAAAGAAAAGCGAGAAATTTTCTTGTTGCGAGTCACTTTCGAGGTTCGAGTTGAACGGGCCATCGCCAAGATCGCATATCGAGAGGTTGGGTGTTTCTTCGTCGAAAACGATGAAAATGCAGGTTTCGATCGTTTTAGAATGAATTTCAACGAAATTCGAGAAATTTTCATGTTGCAAGTCACTGTCGAGGTTCCAGTCGAAGGGACCCTCGGCAAGAAGTCTTATCGAGAGATTGGATGTTTCTTCGTCGAAAACGATGAAAATGCAGATTTCGACCGTTTTTGAATGAATTTAAACGAAAATCGAGAAATTTTCATCTTGTGAGTCACTTTCGAGGTTCCAGTCGAACGGACCCTCGACAAGAAATCATATCGAGAGATTGGGTGTTAGTTCGTCTAAAGCGATATACATGCAGGTTTCGACCGTTTTTGAATGAATTTAAACGAAAATCGAGAAATTTTCATCTTGTGAGTCACTTTCGAGGTTCCAGTCGAACGGACCCTCGACAAGAAATCATATCGAGAGATTGGGTGTTAGTTCGTCTAAAACGTTGTAAATGCAGGTTTCGACTGTTTTTGAATCAATTTAAACGAAAATCGAGAAATTTTCATGTTGCGAGTCTCTTTCGAGGTTTCAGTCGAACGGACCCTCGTCAAGAAAGCATATCGAGAGATTGGGTGTTAGTTCGTCTAAAACGATGAAAATGGACGTTTCGACTGTTTTTGACAGCGTTTCAAAGAAAAGCGAGAAATTTTCATGTTGCGAGTCACTTTCGAGGTTTCAGTCGAACGGACCCTCGACAAGAAAGCATATCGAGAGATTGGGTGTTAGTTCGTCTAAAACGTTGTAAATGCAGGTTTCGACTGTTTTTGACTGCGTTTCAAAGAAAAGGGAGAAATTTTCATGTTGCGAGTCACTTTCGAGGTTCGAGTTGAACGGGCCATCGCCAAGATCGCATATCGAGAGGTTGGGTGTTTCTTCGTCGAAAACGATGAAAATGCAGCTTTCGACCGTTTTTGAATGAATTTAAACGAAAATCGAGAAATTTTCATCTTGCGAGTCACTTTCGAGGTTCGAGTTGAACGGGCCATCGACAAGAAAGCATATCGAGAGATTGGGTGTTAGTTCGTCCAAATCGATGAAACGGCAGGATTCGACTGTTTTTGATTGAATTTCAACGAAAATCGCGAAATTTTCATGTTGCAAGTCACTGTCGAGGTTCCAGTCGAACGGACCCTCGGCAAAAAGTAGTATCGAGAGATTGGATGTTAGTTCGTCTAAAGCGATGTACATGCAGGTTTCGACTGCTTTTGACTGCGTTTCAAAGAAAAGCGAGAAATTTTCATGTTGCGAGTCACTGTCGAGGTTCCAGTCGAAGGGACCCTCGGCAAGAAGTCTTATCGAGAGATTGGATGTTTCTTCGTCGAAAACGATGAAAATGCAGATTTCGACCGTTTTTGAATGAATTTAAACGAAAATCGAGAAATTTTCATCTTGTGAGTCACTTTCGAGGTTCCAGTCGAACGGACCCTCGACAAGAAATCATATCGAGAGATTGGGTGTTAGTTCGTCTAAAGCGATATACATGCAGGTTTCGACCGTTTTTGAATGAATTTAAACGAAAATCGAGAAATTTACATCTTGTGAGTCACTTTCGAGGTTCCAGTCGAACGGACCCTCGACAAGAAATCATATCGACAGATTGGGTGTTAGTTCGTCTAAAACGTTGTAAATGCAGGTTTCGACTGTTTTTGAATCAATTTAAACGAAAATCGAGAAATTTTCATGTTGCGAGTCTCTTTCGAGGTTTCAGTCGAACGGACCCTCGTCAAGAAAGCATATCGAGAGATTGGGTGTTAGTTCGTCTAAAACGATGAAAATGGACGTTTCGACTGTTTTGGACAGCGTTTCAAAGAAAAGCGAGAAATTTTCATGTTGCGAGTCACTTTCGAGGTTTCAGTCGAACGGACCCTCGACAAGAAAGCATATCGAGAGATTGGGTGTTAGTTGGTCTAAAACGTTGTAAATGCAGGTTTCGACTGTTTTTGATTGAATTTCAACGAAATTCGAGAAATTTTCATGTTGCGAGTCACTTTCGAGGTTTCAGTCGAACGGACTCTCGACAAGGAAGCATATCGATAGATTGGGTGTTGGTTCGTCTAAAACGTTGTAAATGCAGGTTTCGACTGTTTTCGACTGAATTTCAACGAAATTCGAGAAATTTTCTTGTTGCGAGTCACTTTCAAGGTTCGAGTAGAACGGGCCATCGCCAAGATCGCATATCGAGAGGTTGGGTGTTTCTTCGTCGAAAACGATGAAAATGCAGCTTTCGACCGTTTTAGAATGAATTTCAACGAAAATCGAGAAATTTTCATCTTGCGAGTCACTTTCGAGGTTCCAGTCGAACGGACCCTCGACAAGATAGCATATCGAGAGATTGGGTGTTAGTTCGTCCAAAACGATGAAAATGCAGGTTTCGACTGTTTTTGACTGAATTTCAACGAAATTCGAGAAATTTTCATGTTGCGAGTCACTTTCGAGGTTTCAGTCGAACGGACTCTCGACAAGTATGCATATCGAGAGATTGGGTGTTAGTTCGTCCAAATCGATGAAACGGCAGGATTCGACTGTTTTTGATTGAATTTCAACGAAAATCGAGAAATTTTCATGTTGCAAGTCACTGTCGAGGTTCCAGTCGAACGGACCCTCGGCAAAAAGTCGTATCGAGAGATTGGATGTTAGTTCGTCTAAAGCGATGTACATGCAGGTTTCGACTGCTTTTGACTGCGTTTCAAAGAAAAGCGAGAAATTTTCATGTTGCGAGTCACTTTCGAGGTTTCAGTCGAACGGACCCTCGACAAGAAAGCATATCTAGAGATTGGGTGTTAGTTCGTCTAACACGTTGTAAATGCAGGTTTCGACTGTTTGTGACTGCGTTTCAAAGAAAAGGGAGAAATTTTCATGTTGCGAGTCACTTTCGAGGTTCGAGTTGAACGGACTCTCGACAAGGAAGCATATCGATAGATTGGGTGTTGGTTCGTCCAAATCGATGAAACTGCAGGTTTCGACCGTTTTTGAATGAATTTAATGGAAAATCGAGAAATTTTCATGTTGCGAGTCTCTTTCGAGGTTTCAGTCGAACGGACCCTCGACAAGCAACCATATCGAGAGATTGGGTTAGTTCGTCGAAAACGTTGTAAATGCAGGTTTCGACTGTTTTTGACTGCGTTTCAAAGAAAAGCGAGAAATTTTCATGTTGCGAGTCACTTTAGAGGTTCGAGTTGAACGGACCATCGCCAAAATCGCATATCGAGTCGTTGGGTGTTTCTTCGTCGAAAACGATGAAAATGCAGGTTTCGACCGTTTTAGAATGAATTTCTACGAAAATCGAGAAATTTTCATCTTGCGAGTCACTTTCGAGGTTCGAGTTGAACGGACCCTCGACAAGAAAGCATATCGAGAGATTGGATGTTTCTTCGTCGAAAACGATGAAAATGCAGATTTCGACCGTTTTTGAATGAATTTAAACGAAAATCGAGAAATTTTCATCTTGCGAGTCACTTTCGAGGTTCGAGTTGAACGGGCCATCGACAAGAAAGCATATCGAGAGATTGGGTGTTAGTTCGTCCAAATCGATGAAACGGCAGGATTCGACTGTTTTTGATTGAATTTCAACGAAAATCGCGAAATTTTCATGTTGCAAGTCACTGTCGAGGTTCCAGTCGAACGGACCCTCGGCAAAAAGTAGTATCGAGAGATTGGATGTTAGTTCGTCTAAAGCGATGTACATGCAGGTTTCGACTGCTTTTGACTGCGTTTCAAAGAAAAGCGAGAAATTTTCATGTTGCGAGTCACTTTCGAGGTTTCAGTCGAACGGACCCTCGACAAGAAAGCATATCGAGAGATTGGGTGTTAGTTCGTCTAAAACGTTGTAAATGCAGGTTTCGACTGTTTTTGACTGCGTTTCAAAGAAAAGGGAGAAATTTTCATGTTGCGAGTCACTTTCGAGGTTCGAGTTGAACGGGCCATCGCCAAGATCGCATATCGAGAGGTTGGGTGTTTCTTCGTCGAAAACGATGAAAATGCAGCTTTCGACCGTTTTAGAATGAATTTCAACGAAAATCGAGAAATTTTCATGTTGCGAGTCTCTTTCGAGGTCTCAGTCGAACGGACCCTCGACAAGAAACCATATCGAGAGATTGGGTGTTAGTTCGTCTAAAACGTTGTAAATGCAGGTTTCGACTGTTTTTGACTGCGTTTCAAAGAAAAGCGAGAAATTTTCTTGTTGCGAGTCACTTTCGAGGTTCGAGTTGAACGGGCCATCGCCAAGATCGCATATCGAGAGGTTGGGTGTTTCTTCGTCGAAAACGATGAAAATGCAGCTTTCGACCGTTTTAGAATGAATTTCAACGAAAATCGAGAAATTTTCATGTTGCGAGTCTCTTTCGAGGTCTCAGTCGAACGGACCCTCGACAAGAAACCATATCGAGAGATTGGGTGTTAGTTCGTCTAAAACGTTGTAAATGCAGGTTTCGACTGTTTTTGACTGCGTTTCAAAGAAAAGCGAGAAATTTTCTTGTTGCGAGTCACTTTCGAGGTTCGAGTTGAACGGGCCATCGCCAAGATCGCATATCGAGAGGTTGGGTGTTTCTTCGTCGAAAACGATGAAAATGCAGGTTTCGATCGTTTTAGAATGAATTTCAACGAAATTCGAGAAATTTTCATGTTGCAAGTCACTGTCGAGGTTCCAGTCGAAGGTACCCTCGGCAAGAAGTCGTATCGAGAGATGATTTGATGTTTCTTCGTCGAAAACGATGAAAATGCAGATTTCGACTGTTTTTGAATGAATTTCAACGAAAATCGAGAAATTTTCATGTTGCGAGTCTCTTTCGAGGTCTCAGTCGAACGGACCCTCGACAAGAAACCATATCGAGAGATTGGGTGTTAGTTCGTCTAAAACGTTGTAAATGCAGGTTTCGACTGTTTTTGACTGCGTTTCAAAGAAAAGCGAGAAATTTTCTTGTTGCGAGTCACTTTCGAGGTTCGAGTTGAACGGGCCATCGCCAAGATCGCATATCGAGAGGTTGGGTGTTTCTTCGTCGAAAACGATGAAAATGCAGGTTTCGATCGTTTTAGAATGAATTTCAACGAAATTCGAGAAATTTTCATGTTGCAAGTCACTGTCGAGGTTCCAGTCGAAGGGACCCTCGGCAAGAAGTCTTATCGAGAGATTGGATGTTTCTTCGTCGAAAACGATGAAAATGCAGATTTCGACCGTTTTTGAATGAATTTAAACGAAAATCGAGAAATTTTCATCTTGTGAGTCACTTTCGAGGTTCCAGTCGAACGGACCCTCGACAAGAAATCATATCGAGAGATTGGGTGTTAGTTCGTCTAAAACGTTGTAAATGCAGGTTTCGACTGTTTTTGACTGCGTTTCAAAGAAAAGCGAGAAATTTTCTTGTTGCGAGTCACTTTCGAGGTTCGAGTTGAACGGACTCTCGACAAGGAAGCATATCGATAGATTGGGTGTTGGTTCGTCCAAATCGATGAAACTGCAGGTTTCGACCGTTTTTGAATGAATTTAATCGAAAATCGAGAAATTTTCATCTTGCGAGTCACTTTCGATGTTCGAGTTGAACGGACCCTCGACAAGAAAGCATATCGAGAGATTGGGTGTTAGTTCGTCTAAAACGTTGTAAATGCAGGTTTCGACTGTTTTTGACTGCGTTTCAAAGAAAAGGGAGAAATTTTCATGTTGCGAGTCACTTTCGAGGTTCGAGTTGAACGGACTCTCGACTAGGAAGCATATCGATAGATTGGGTGTTGGTTCGTCCAAATCGATGAAACTGCAGGTTTCGACCGTTTTTGAATGAATTTAATCGAAAATCGAGAAATTTTCATGTTGCGAGTCTCTTTCGAGGTTTCAGTCGAACGGACCCTCGACAAGCAACCATATCGAGAGATTGGGTTAGTTCGTCTAAAACGTTGTAAATGCAGGTTTCAACTGTTTTTGACTGCGTTTCAAAGAAAAGCGAGAAATTTTCATGTTGCGAGTCACTTTCGAGGTTCGAGTTGAACGGGCCATCGCCAAGATCGCATATCGAGAGGTTGGGTGTTAGTTCGTCAAAATCGATGAAACGGCAGGTTTCGACCGGTTTAGAATGAATTTCAACGAAAATCGAGAAATTTTCATGTTGCGAGTCACTTTCGAGGTTCCAGTCGAACGGACTCTCGGCAAAAAGTCGTATCGAGAGATTGGGTGTTAGTTCGTCAAAATCGATGAAAATGAAGGTTTCGACTGTTTTTGATTGAATTTCAACGAAAATCGAGAAATGTTCATGTTGCGAGTCACTTTCGAGGTTCCAGTCGAACGGACCCTCGTCAAGAAAGCATATCGAGAGATTGGGTGTTAGTTCGTCTAAAACGTTGTAAATGCAGGTTTCGACTGTTTTTGACTGCGTTTCAAAGAAAAGCGAGAAATTTTCATGTTGCGAGTCACTTTCGAGGTTCGAGTTGAACGGGCCATCGCCAAGATCGCATATCGAGAGGTTGGGTGTTTCTTCGTCGAAAACGATGAAAATGCAGGTTTCGACCGTTTTAGAATGAATTTAAACGAAAATCGAGAAATTTTCATCTTGCGAGTCACTTTCGAGGTTCCAGTCGAACGGACCCTCGTCAAGATAGCATATCGAGAGATTGGGTGTTAGTTCGTCTAAAACGATGAAAATGCAGGTTTCGACTGTTTTTGACTGAATTTCAACGAAATTCGAGAAATTTTCATGTTGCGAGTCACTTTCGAGGTTCCAGTCGAACGGACCCTCGACAAGAAAGCATATCTAGAGATTGGGTGTTAGTTCGTCTAAAACGTTGTAAATGCAGGTTTCGACTGTTTGTGACTGCGTTTCAAAGAAAAGGGAGAAATTTTCATGTTGCGAGTCACTTTCGAGGTTCGAGTTGAGCGGACTCTCGACAAGGAAGCATATCGATAGATTGGGTGTTAGTTCGTCTAAAACGATGAAACTGCAGGTTTCGACTGTTTTTGAATGAATTTCAACGAAAATCGAGAAATTTTCATGTTGCGAGTCACTTTCGAGGTTCCAGTCGAACGGACCCTCGACAAGAAAGCATATCTAGAGATTGGGTGTTAGTTCGTCTAAAACGTTGTAAATGCAGGTTTCGACTGTTTGTAACTGCGTTTCAAAGAAAAGGGAGAAATTTTCATGTTGCGAGTCACTTTCGAGGTTCGAGTTGAGCGGACTCTCGACAAGGAAGCATATCGATAGATTGGGTGTTGGTTCGTCCAAATCGATGAAACTGCAGGTTTCGACCGTTTTTGAATGAATTTAATCGAAAATCGAGAAATTTTCATCTTGCGAGTCACTTTCGATGTTCGAGTTGAACGGACCCTCGACAAGAAAGCATATCGAGAGATTGGGTGTTAGTTCGTCTAAAACGTTGTAAATGCAGGTTTCGACTGTTTTTGACTGCGTTTCAAAGAAAAGGGAGAAATTTTCATGTTGCGAGTCACTTTCGAGGTTCGAGTTGAACGGACTCTCGACTAGGAAGCATATCGATAGATTGGGTGTTGGTTCGTCCAAATCGATGAAACTGCAGGTTTCGACCGTTTTTGAATGAATTTAATCGAAAATCGAGAAATTTTCATGTTGCGAGTCTCTTTCGAGGTTTCAGTCGAACGGACCCTCGACAAGCAACCATATCGAGAGATTGGGTTAGTTCGTCTAAAACGTTGTAAATGCAGGTTTCAACTGTTTTTGACTGCGTTTCAAAGAAAAGCGAGAAATTTTCATGTTGCGAGTCACTTTCGAGGTTCGAGTTGAACGGACCATCGCCAAAATCGCATATCGAGAGGTTCGGTGTTTCTTCGTCGAAAACGATGAAAATGCAGGTTTCGACCGTTTTAGAATGAATTTAAACGAAAATCGAGAAATTTTCATCTTGCGAGTCACTTTCGAGGTTCGAGTTGAACGGACCATCGCCAAAATCGCGTATCGAGAGGTTCGGTGTTTCTTCGTCGAAAACGATGAAAATGCAGGTTTCGACCGTTTTAGAATGAATTTCAACGAAAATCGAGAAATTTTCATCTTGCGAGTCACTTTCGAGGTTCGAGTTGAACGGACCCTCGACAAGAAAGCATATCGAGAGATTGGGTGTTAGTTCGTCTAAAACGTTGTAAATGCAGGTTTCGACTGTTTTTGACTGCGTTTCAAAGAAAAGGGAGAAATTTTCATGTTGCGAGTCACTTTCGAGGTTCGAGTTGAACGGACTCTCGACAAGGAAGCATATCGATAGATTGGGTGTTGGTTCGTCCAAATCGATGAAACTGCAGGTTTCGACTGTTTTTGAATCAATTTAAACGAAAATCGAGAAATTTTCATGTTCCGAGTCACTTTCGAGGTATCAGTCGAACGGACTCTCGACAAGGAAGCATATCGATAGATTGGGTGTTAGTTTGTCCAAATCGATGAAACAGCAGGTTTCGACTGCTTTTGACTGCGTTTCAAAGAAAAGCGAGAAATTTTCATGTTGCGAGTCACTTTCGAGGTTCGAGTTGAACGGACTCTCGACAAGGAAGCATATCGATAGATTGGGTGTTGGTTCGTCCAAATCGATGAAACTGCAGGTTTCGACTGTTTTTGAATCAATTTAAACGAAAATCGAGAAATTTTCATGTTCCGAGTCACTTTCGAGGTATCAGTCGAACGGACTCTCGACAAGGAAGCATATCGATAGATTGGGTGTTAGTTCGTCCAAATCGATGAAACGGCAGGATTCGACTGTTTTTGATTGAATTTCAACGAAAATCGAGAAATTTTCATGTTGCAAGTCACTTTCGAGGTTCCAGTCGAACGGACCCTCGGCAAAAAGTCGTATCGAGAGATTGGATGTTAGTTCGTCTAAAGCGATGTACATGCAGGTTTCGACTGCTTTTGACTGCGTTTCAAAGAAAAGCGAGAAATTTTCATGTTGCGAGTCACTTTCGAGGTTTCAGTCGAACGGACCCTCGACAAGAAAGCATATCTAGAGATTGGGTGTTAGTTCGTCTAAAACGTTGTAAATGCAGGTTTCGACTGTTTTTGACTGAATTTCAACGAAATTCGAGGAATTTTCTTGTTGCGAGTCACTTTCGAGGTTCGAGTTGAACGGGCCATCGCCAAGATCGCATATTGAGAGGTTGGGTGTTTCTTCGTCGAAAACGATGAAAATGAAGGTTTCGACTGTTTTTGACTGAATTTCAACGAAATTCGAGAAATGTTCATGTTGCGAGTCACTTTTGAGGTTTCAGTCGAACGGACCCTCGACAAGCAACCATATCGAGAGATTGGGTTAGTTCGTCTATAACGTTGTAAATGCAGGTTACGACTGTTCTTGACTGCGTTTCAAAGAAAAGCGAGAAATTTTCATGTTGCGAGTCACTTTCGAGGTTCGAGTTGAACGGGCCATCGCCAAGATCGCATATCGAGAGGTTGGGTGTTTCTTCGTCGAAAACGATGAAAATGCAGCTTTCGACCGTTTTAGAATGAATTTCAACGAAAATCGCGAAATTTTCAAGTTGCGAGTCACTTTCAAGTTTTCAGTCGAACGGACCCTCGACAAGAAAGCATATCGAGAGATTGGATGTTTCTTCGTCGAAAACGATGAAAATGCAGATTTCGACCGTTTTTGAATGAATTTAAACGAAAATCGAGAAATTTTCATCTTGCGAGTCACTTTCGAGGTTCGAGTTGAACGGGCCATCGACAAGAAAGCATATCGAGAGATTGGGTGTTAGTTCGTCCAAATCGATGAAACGGCAGGATTCGACTGTTTTTGATTGAATTTCAACGAAAATCGAGAAATTTTCATGTTGCAAGTCACTGTCGAGGTTCCAGTCGAACGGACCCTCGGCAAAAAGTCGTATCGAGAGATTGGATGTTAGTTCGTCTAAAGCGATGTACATGCAGGTTTCGACTGCTTTTGACTGCGTTTCAAAGAAAAGGGAGAAATTTTCATGTTGCGAGTCTCTTTCGAGGTTTCAGTCGAACGGACCCTCGACAAGCAACCATATCGAGAGATTGGGTTAGTTCGTCGAAAACGTTGTAAATGCAGGTTTCGACTGTTTTTGACTGCGTTTCAAAGAAAAGCGAGAAATTTTCATGTTGCGAGTCACTTTCGAGGTTTCAGTCGAACGGACCCTCGACAAGAAAGCATATCGAGAGATTGGGTGTTAGTTCGTCTAAAACGTTGTAAATGCAGGTTTCGACTGTTTTTGACTGCGTTTCAAAGAAAAGCGAGAAATTTTCTTGTTGCGAGTCACTTTCGAGGTTCGAGTTGAACGGGCCATCGCCAAGATCGCATATCGAGAGGTTGGGTGTTTCTTCGTCGAAAACGATGAAAATGCAGCTTTCGACCGTTTTAGAATGAATTTCAACGAAAATCGAGAAATTTTCATGTTGCGAGTCTCTTTCGAGGTCTCAGTCGAACGGACCCTCGACAAGAAACCATATCGAGAGATTGGGTGTTAGTTCGTCTAAAACGTTGTAAATGCAGGTTTCGACTGTTTTCGACTGAATTTCAACGAAATTCGAGAAATTTTCTTGTTGCGAGTCACTGTCGAGGTTCCAGTCGAAGGGACCCTCGGCAAGAAGTCTTATCGAGAGATTGGATGTTTCTTCGTCGAAAACGATGAAAATGCAGATTTCGACCGTTTTTGAATGAATTTAAACGAAAATCGAGAAATTTTCATCTTGTGAGTCACTTTCGAGGTTCCAGTCGAACGGACCCTCGACAAGAAATCATATCGAGAGATTGGGTGTTAGTTCGTCTAAAGCGATATACATGCAGGTTTCGACCGTTTTTGAATGAATTTAAACGAAAATCGAGAAATTTACATCTTGTGAGTCACTTTCGAGGTTCCAGTCGAACGGACCCTCGACAAGAAATCATATCGAGAGATTGGGTGTTAGTTCGTCTAAAACGTTGTAAATGCAGGTTTCGACTGTTTTTGAATCAATTTAAACGAAAATCGAGAAATTTTCATGTTGCGAGTCTCTTTCGAGGTTTCAGTCGAACGGACCCTCGTCAAGAAAGCATATCGAGAGATTGGGTGTTAGTTCGTCTAAAACGATGAAAATGGACGTTTCGACTGTTTTGGACAGCGTTTCAAAGAAAAGCGAGAAATTTTCATGTTGCGAGTCACTTTCGAGGTTTCAGTCGAACGGACCCTCGACAAGAAAGCATATCGAGAGATTGGGTGTTAGTTGGTCTAAAACGTTGTAAATGCAGGTTTCGACTGTTTTTGATTGAATTTCAACGAAATTCGAGAAATTTTCATGTTGCGAGTCACTTTCGAGGTTTCAGTCGAACGGACTCTCGACAAGGAAGCATATCGATAGATTGGGTGTTGGTTCGTCTAAAACGTTGTAAATGCAGGTTTCGACTGTTTTCGACTGAATTTCAACGAAATTCGAGAAATTTTCTTGTTGCGAGTCACTTTCAAGGTTCGAGTTGAACGGGCCATCGCCAAGATCGCATATCGAGAGGTTGGGTGTTTCTTCGTCGAAAACGATGAAAATGCAGCTTTCGACCGTTTTAGAATGAATTTCAACGAAAATCGAGAAATTTTCATCTTGCGAGTCACTTTCGAGGTTCCAGTCGAACGGACCCTCGACAAGATAGCATATCGAGAGATTGGGTGTTAGTTCGTCCAAAACGATGAAAATGCAGGTTTCGACTGTTTTTGACTGAATTTCAACGAAATTCGAGAAATTTTCATGTTGCGAGTCACTTTCGAGGTTTCAGTCGAACGGACTCTCGACAAGTATGCATATCGAGAGATTGGGTGTTAGTTCGTCCAAATCGATGAAACGGCAGGATTCGACTGTTTTTGATTGAATTTCAACGAAAATCGAGAAATTTTCATGTTGCAAGTCACTGTCGAGGTTCCAGTCGAACGGACCCTCGGCAAAAAGTCGTATCGAGAGATTGGATGTTAGTTCGTCTAAAGCGATGTACATGCAGGTTTCGACTGCTTTTGACTGCGTTTCAAAGAAAAGCGAGAAATTTTCATGTTGCGAGTCACTTTCGAGGTTTCAGTCGAACGGACCCTCGACAAGAAAGCATATCTAGAGATTGGGTGTTAGTTCGTCTAACACGTTGTAAATGCAGGTTTCGACTGTTTGTGACTGCGTTTCAAAGAAAAGGGAGAAATTTTCATGTTGCGAGTCACTTTCGAGGTTCGAGTTGAACGGACTCTCGACAAGGAAGCATATCGATAGATTGGGTGTTGGTTCGTCCAAATCGATGAAACTGCAGGTTTCGACCGTTTTTGAATGAATTTAATGGAAAATCGAGAAATTTTCATGTTGCGAGTCTCTTTCGAGGTTTCAGTCGAACGGACCCTCGACAAGCAACCATATCGAGAGATTGGGTTAGTTCGTCGAAAACGTTGTAAATGCAGGTTTCGACTGTTTTTGACTGCGTTTCAAAGAAAAGCGAGAAATTTTCATGTTGCGAGTCACTTTAGAGGTTCGAGTTGAACGGACCATCGCCAAAATCGCATATCGAGTCGTTGGGTGTTTCTTCGTCGAAAACGATGAAAATGCAGGTTTCGACCGTTTTAGAATGAATTTCTACGAAAATCGAGAAATTTTCATCTTGCGAGTCACTTTCGAGGTTCGAGTTGAACGGACCCTCGACAAGAAAGCATATCGAGAGATTGGATGTTTCTTCGTCGAAAACGATGAAAATGCAGGTTTCGACCGTTTTAGAATGAATTTCTACGAAAATCGAGAAATTTTCATCTTGCGAGTCACTTTCGAGGTTCGAGTTGAACGGACCCTCGACAAGAAAGCATATCGAGAGATTGGATGTTTCTTCGTCGAAAACGATGAAAATGCAGATTTCGACCGTTTTTGAATGAATTTAAACGAAAATCGAGAAATTTTCATCTTGCGAGTCACTTTCGAGGTTCGAGTTGAACGGGCCATCGACAAGAAAGCATATCGAGAGATTGGGTGTTAGTTCGTCCAAATCGATGAAACGGCAGGATTCGACTGTTTTTGATTGAATTTCAACGAAAATCGCGAAATTTTCATGTTGCAAGTCACTGTCGAGGTTCCAGTCGAACGGACCCTCGGCAAAAAGTAGTATCGAGAGATTGGATGTTAGTTCGTCTAAAGCGATGTACATGCAGGTTTCGACTGCTTTTGACTGCGTTTCAAAGAAAAGCGAGAAATTTTCATGTTGCGAGTCACTTTCGAGGTTTCAGTCGAACGGACCCTCGACAAGAAAGCATATCGAGAGATTGGGTGTTAGTTCGTCTAAAACGTTGTAAATGCAGGTTTCGACTGTTTTTGACTGCGTTTCAAAGAAAAGGGAGAAATTTTCATGTTGCGAGTCACTTTCGAGGTTCGAGTTGAACGGGCCATCGCCAAGATCGCATATCGAGAGGTTGGGTGTTTCTTCGTCGAAAACGATGAAAATGCAGCTTTCGACCGTTTTAGAATGAATTTCAACGAAAATCGAGAAATTTTCATGTTGCGAGTCTCTTTCGAGGTCTCAGTCGAACGGACCCTCGACAAGAAACCATATCGAGAGATTGGGTGTTAGTTCGTCTAAAACGTTGTAAATGCAGGTTTCGACTGTTTTTGACTGCGTTTCAAAGAAAAGCGAGAAATTTTCTTGTTGCGAGTCACTTTCGAGGTTCGAGTTGAACGGGCCATCGCCAAGATCGCATATCGAGAGGTTGGGTGTTTCTTCGTCGAAAACGATGAAAATGCAGCTTTCGACCGTTTTAGAATGAATTTCAACGAAAATCGAGAAATTTTCATGTTGCGAGTCTCTTTCGAGGTCTCAGTCGAACGGACCCTCGACAAGAAACCATATCGAGAGATTGGGTGTTAGTTCGTCTAAAACGTTGTAAATGCAGGTTTCGACTGTTTTTGACTGCGTTTCAAAGAAAAGCGAGAAATTTTCTTGTTGCGAGTCACTTTCGAGGTTCGAGTTGAACGGGCCATCGCCAAGATCGCATATCGAGAGGTTGGGTGTTTCTTCGTCGAAAACGATGAAAATGCAGGTTTCGATCGTTTTAGAATGAATTTCAACGAAATTCGAGAAATTTTCATGTTGCAAGTCACTGTCGAGGTTCCAGTCGAAGGTACCCTCGGCAAGAAGTCGTATCGAGAGATGATTTGATGTTTCTTCGTCGAAAACGATGAAAATGCAGATTTCGACTGTTTTTGACTGAATTTCAACGAAATTCGAGAAATTTTCATCTTGCGAGTCACTTTCGAGGTTCGAGTTGAACGGGCCATCGACAAGAAAGCATATCGAGAGATTGGGTGTTAGTTCGTCCAAATCGATGAAACGGCAGGATTCGACTGTTTTTGATTGAATTTCAACGAAAATCGCGAAATTTTCATGTTGCAAGTCACTGTCGAGGTTCCAGTCGAACGGACCCTCGGCAAAAAGTAGTATCGAGAGATTGGATGTTAGTTCGTCTAAAGCGATGTACATGCAGGTTTCGACTGCTTTTGACTGCGTTTCAAAGAAAAGCGAGAAATTTTCATGTTGCGAGTCACTGTCGAGGTTCCAGTCGAAGGGACCCTCGGCAAGAAGTCTTATCGAGAGATTGGATGTTTCTTCGTCGAAAACGATGAAAATGCAGATTTCGACCGTTTTTGAATGAATTTAAACGAAAATCGAGAAATTTCCATCTTGTGAGTCACTTTCGAGGTTCCAGTCGAACGGACCCTCGACAAGAAATCATATCGAGAGATTGGGTGTTAGTTCGTCTAAAGCGATATACATGCAGGTTTCGACCGTTTTTGAATGAATTTAAACGAAAATCGAGAAATTTACATCTTGTGAGTCACTTTCGAGGTTCCAGTCGAACGGACCCTCGACAAGAAATCATATCGAGAGATTGGGTGTTAGTTCGTCTAAAACGTTGTAAATGCAGGTTTCGACTGTTTTTGAATCAATTTAAACGAAAATCGAGAAATTTTCATGTTGCGAGTCTCTTTCGAGGTTTCAGTCGAACGGACCCTCGTCAAGAAAGCATATCGAGAGATTGGGTGTTAGTTCGTCTAAAACGATGAAAATGGACGTTTCGACTGTTTTGGACAGCGTTTCAAAGAAAAGCGAGAAATTTTCATGTTGCGAGTCACTTTCGAGGTTTCAGTCGAACGGACCCTCGACAAGAAAGCATATCGAGAGATTGGGTGTTAGTTGGTCTAAAACGTTGTAAATGCAGGTTTCGACTGTTTTTGATTGAATTTCAACGAAATTCGAGAAATTTTCATGTTGCGAGTCTCTTTCGAGGTCTCAGTCGAACGGACCCTCGACAAGAAACCATATCGAGAGATTGGGTGTTAGTTCGTCTAAAACGTTGTAAATGCAGGTTTCGACTGTTTTTGACTGCGTTTCAAAGAAAAGCGAGAAATTTTCTTGTTGCGAGTCACTTTCGAGGTTCGAGTTGAACGGGCCATCGCCAAGATCGCATATCGAGAGGTTGGGTGTTTCTTCGTCGAAAACGATGAAAATGCAGATTTCGACTGTTTTTGAATGAATTTCAACGAAAATCGAGAAATTTTCATGTTGCGAGTCTCTTTCGAGGTCTCAGTCGAACGGACCCTCGACAAGAAACCATATCGAGAGATTGGGTGTTAGTTCGTCTAAAACGTTGTAAATGCAGGTTTCGACTGTTTTTGACTGCGTTTCAAAGAAAAGCGAGAAATTTTCTTGTTGCGAGTCACTTTCGAGGTTCGAGTTGAACGGGCCATCGCCAAGATCGCATATCGAGAGGTTGGGTGTTTCTTCGTCGAAAACGATGAAAATGCAGCTTTCGACCGTTTTAGAATGAATTTCAACGAAAATCGAGAAATTTTCATGTTGCGAGTCTCTTTCGAGGTCTCAGTCGAACGGACCCTCGACAAGAAACCATATCGAGAGATTGGGTGTTAGTTCGTCTAAAACGTTGTAAATGCAGGTTTCGACTGTTTTTGACTGCGTTTCAAAGAAAAGCGAGAAATTTTCTTGTTGCGAGTCACTTTCGAGGTTCGAGTTGAACGGGCCATCGCCAAGATCGCATATCGAGAGGTTGGGTGTTTCTTCGTCGAAAACGATGAAAATGCAGCTTTCGACCGTTTTAGAATGAATTTCAACGAAAATCGAGAAATTTTCATGTTGCGAGTCTCTTTCGAGGTCTCAGTCGAACGGACCCTCGACAAGAAACCATATCGAGAGATTGGGTGTTAGTTCGTCTAAAACGTTGTAAATGCAGGTTTCGACTGTTTTTGACTGCGTTTCAAAGAAAAGCGAGAAATTTTCTTGTTGCGAGTCACTTTCGAGGTTCGAGTTGAACGGGCCATCGCCAAGATCGCATATCGAGAGGTTGGGTGTTTCTTCGTCGAAAACGATGAAAATGCAGGTTTCGATCGTTTTAGAATGAATTTCAACGAAATTCGAGAAATTTTCATGTTGCAAGTCACTGTCGAGGTTCCAGTCGAAGGTACCCTCGGCAAGAAGTCGTATCGAGAGATGATTTGATGTTTCTTCGTCGAAAACGATGAAAATGCAGATTTCGACTGTTTTTGAATGAATTTCAACGAAAATCGAGAAATTTTCATGTTGCGAGTCTCTTTCGAGGTCTCAGTCGAACGGACCCTCGACAAGAAACCATATCGAGAGATTGGGTGTTAGTTCGTCTAAAACGTTGTAAATGCAGGTTTCGACTGTTTTTGACTGCGTTTCAAAGAAAAGCGAGAAATTTTCTTGTTGCGAGTCACTTTCGAGGTTCGAGTTGAACGGGCCATCGCCAAGATCGCATATCGAGAGGTTGGGTGTTTCTTCGTCGAAAACGATGAAAATGCAGGTTTCGATCGTTTTAGAATGAATTTCAACGAAATTCGAGAAATTTTCATGTTGCAAGTCACTGTCGAGGTTCCAGTCGAAGGGACCCTCGGCAAGAAGTCTTATCGAGAGATTGGATGTTTCTTCGTCGAAAACGATGAAAATGCAGATTTCGACCGTTTTTGAATGAATTTAAACGAAAATCGAGAAATTTTCATCTTGTGAGTCACTTTCGAGGTTCCAGTCGAACGGACCCTCGACAAGAAATCATATCGAGAGATTGGGTGTTAGTTCGTCTAAAACGTTGTAAATGCAGGTTTCGACTGTTTTTGACTGCGTTTCAAAGAAAAGCGAGAAATTTTCTTGTTGCGAGTCACTTTCGAGGTTCGAGTTGAACGGGCCATCGCCAAGATCGCATATCGAGAGGTTGGGTGTTTCTTCGTCGAAAACGATGAAAATGAAGGTTTCGACTGTTTTTGACTGAATTTCAACGAAATTCGAGAAATGTTCATGTTGCGAGTCACTTTTGAGGTTTCAGTCGAACGGACCCTCGACAAGCAACCATATCGAGAGATTGGGTTAGTTCGTCTATAACGTTGTAAATGCAGGTTACGACTGTTCTTGACTGCGTTTCAAAGAAAAGCGAGAAATTTTCATGTTGCGAGTCACTTTCGAGGTTCGAGTTGAACGGGCCATCGCCAAGATCGCATATCGAGAGGTTGGGTGTTTCTTCGTCGAAAACGATGAAAATGCAGCTTTCGACCGTTTTAGAATGAATTTCAACGAAAATCGCGAAATTTTCAAGTTGCGAGTCACTTTCAAGTTTTCAGTCGAACGGACCCTCGACAAGAAAGCATATCGAGAGATTGGATGTTTCTTCGTCGAAAACGATGAAAATGCAGATTTCGACCGTTTTTGAATGAATTTAAACGAAAATCGAGAAATTTTCATCTTGCGAGTCACTTTCGAGGTTCGAGTTGAACGGGCCATCGACAAGAAAGCATATCGAGAGATTGGGTGTTAGTTCGTCCAAATCGATGAAACGGCAGGATTCGACTGTTTTTGATTGAATTTCAACGAAAATCGAGAAATTTTCATCTTGCGAGTCACTTTCGAGGTTCGAGTTGAACGGGCCATCGACAAGAAAGCATATCGAGAGATTGGGTGTTAGTTCGTCCAAATCGATGAAACGGCAGGATTCGACTGTTTTTGATTGAATTTCAACGAAAATCGAGAAATTTTCATGTTGCAAGTCACTGTCGAGGTTCCAGTCGAACGGACCCTCGGCAAAAAGTCGTATCGAGAGATTGGATGTTAGTTCGTCTAAAGCGATGTACATGCAGGTTTCGACTGCTTTTGACTGCGTTTCAAAGAAAAGGGAGAAATTTTCATGTTGCGAGTCTCTTTCGAGGTTTCAGTCGAACGGACCCTCGACAAGCAACCATATCGAGAGATTGGGTTAGTTCGTCGAAAACGTTGTAAATGCAGGTTTCGACTGTTTTTGACTGCGTTTCAAAGAAAAGCGAGAAATTTTCATGTTGCGAGTCACTTTCGAGGTTCCAGTCGAACGGACCCTCGACAAGAAATCATATCGAGAGATTGGGTGTTAGTTCGTCTAAAGCGATATACATGCAGGTTTCGACCGTTTTTGAATGAATTTAAACGAAAATCGAGAAATTTTCATCTTGTGAGTCACTTTCGAGGTTCCAGTCGAACGGACCCTCGACAAGAAATCATATCGAGAGATTGGGTGTTAGTTGGTCTAAAACGTTGTAAATGCAGGTTTCGACTGTTTTTGACTGCGTTTCAAAGAAAAGGGAGAAATTTTCATGTTGCGAGTCACTTTCGAGGTTCGAGTTGAAGGGACCCTCTCCAAGAAGTCGTATCGAGAGATGATTGGATGTTTCTTCGTCGAAAACGATGAAAATACAGATTTCGACCGTTTTTGAATGAATTTAAACGAAAATCGAGAAATTTTCATGTTGCGAGTCTCTTTCGAGGTTTCAGTCGAACGGACCCTCGACAAGCAACCATATCGAGAGATTGGGTTAGTTCGTCTATAACGTTGTAAATGCAGGTTACGACTGTTCTTGACTGCGTTTCAAAGAAAAGCGAGAAATTTTCATGTTGCGAGTCACTTTCGAGGTTCGAGTTGAACGGGCCATCGCCAAGATCGCATATCGAGAGGTTGGGTGTTTCTTCGTCGAAAACGATGAAAATGCAGCTTTCGACCGTTTTAGAATGAATTTCAACGAAAATCGAGAAATTTTCATCTTGCGAGTCACTTTCGAGGTTCCAGTCGAACGGACCCTCGACAAGATAGCATATCGAGAGATTGGGTGTTAGTTCGTCCAAAACGATGAAAATGCAGGTTTCGACTGTTTTTTACTGAATTTCAACGAAATTCGAGAAATTTTCATGTTGCGAGTCACTTTCGAGGTTTCAGTCGAACGGACTCTCGACAAGTATGCATGTCGATAGATCGGGTGTTAGTTCGTCCAAATCAATGAAACTGCAGATTTCGACTGTTTTTGAATCAATTTAAACGAAAATCGAGAAATTTTCATGTTGCGAGTCTCTTTCGAGGTTTCAGTCGAACGGACCCTCGTCAAGAAAGCATATCGAGAGATTGGGTGTTAGTTCGTCTAAAACGATGAAAATGGACGTTTCGACTGTTTTTGACAGCGTTTCAAAGAAAAGCGAGAAATTTTCATGTTGCGAGTCACTTTCGAGGTTTCAGTCGAACGGACCCTCGACAAGATAGCATATCGAGAGATTGGGTGTTAGTTCGTCTAAAACGATGAAAATGCAGGTTTCGACTGTTTTTGACTGAATTTCAACGAAATTCGAGAAATTTTCATGTTGCGAGTCACTTTCGAGGTTTCAGTCGAACGGACTCTCGACAAGTATGCATGTCGCTATCGAGTGTTAGTTCGTCCAAACCAATGAAACTGCAGGTTTCGACTGTTTTTGAATCAATTTAAACGAAAATCGAGAAATTTTCATCTTGCGATTCACTTTCGAGGTTCCAGTCGAACGGACCCTCGTCAAGAAAGCATATCGAGAGATTGGGTGTTAGTTCGTCTAAAACGATGAAAATGAAGGTTTCGACTGTTTTTGACTGAATTTCAACGAAATTCGAGAAATTTTCATGTTGCAAGTCACTGTCGAGGTTCCAGTCGAAGGGACCCTCGGCAAGAAGTCGTATCGAGAGGATTGGATGTTTCTTCGTCGAAAACGATGAAAATGCAGATTTCGACCGGTTTTGAATCAATTTAATCGAAAATCGAGAAATTTTCATGTTGTGAGTCTCTTTCGAGGTTTCAGTCGAACGGACCCTCGTCAAGAAAGCATATCGAGAGATTGGGTGTTAGTTCGTCTAAAACGATGAAAATGGACGTTTCGACTGTTTTTGACAGCGTTTCAAAGAAAAGCGAGAAATTTTCATGTTGCGAGTCACTTTCGAGCTTTCAGTCGAACGGACCCTCGACAAGAAAGCATATCGAGAGATTGGGTGTTAGTTGGTCTAAAACGTTGTAAATGCAGGTTTCGACAGTTTTTGACTGCGTTTCAAAGAAAAGGGAGAAATTTTCATGTTGCGAATCACTTTCGAGGTTCGAGTTGAACGGGCCATCGACAAGAAAGCATATCGACAGATTGGGTGTTAGTTCGTCCAAATCGATGAAACGGCAGGATTCGACTGTTTTTGATTGAATTTCAACGAAAATCGAGAAATTTTCATGTTGCAAGTCACTGTCGAGGTACCAGTCGAAGGGACCCTCGGCAAGAAGTCTTATCGAGAAATTGGATGTTTCTTCGTCGAAAACGATGAAAATGCAGATTTCTACCGTTTTTGAATGAATTTAAACGAAAATCGAGAAATTTTCATCTTGCCAGTCACTTTCGAGGTTCCAGTCGAAGGGACCCTCTCCAAGAAGTCGTATCGAGAGATGATTGGATGTTTCTTCGTCGAAAACGATGAAAATACAGATTTCGACCGTTTTTGAATGAATTTAAACGAAAATCGAGAAATTTTCATGTTGCGAGTCTCTTTCGAGGTTTCAGTCGAACGGACCCTCGACAAGAAAGCATATCGAGAGATTGGGTGTTAGTTCGTCTAAAACGTTGTAAATGCAGGTTTCGACTGTTTTTGACTGAATTTCAACGAAATTCGAGAAATTTTCTTGTTGCGAGTCACTTTCGAGGTTCGAGTTGAACGGGCCATCGCCAAGATCGCATATTGAGAGGTTGGGTGTTTCTTCGTCGAAAACGATGAAAATGAAGGTTTCGACTGTTTTTGACTGAATTTCAACGAAATTCGAGAAATGTTCATGTTGCGAGTCACTGTTGAGGTTTCAGTCGAACGGACCCTCGACAAGCAACCATATCGAGAGATTGGGTTAGTTCGTCTATAACGTTGTAAATGCAGGTTACGACTGTTCTTGACTGCGTTTCAAAGAAAAGCGAGAAATTTTCATGTTGCGAGTCACTTTCGAGGTTCGAGTTGAACGGGCCATCGCCAAGATCGCATATCGAGAGGTTGGGTGTTTCTTCGTCGAAAACGATGAAAATGCAGATTTCGACTGTTTTTGAATGAATTTCAACGAAAATCGAGAAATTTTCATGTTGCGAGTCACTTTCGAGGTTCCAGTCGAACGGACCCTCGACAAGAAGTCTTATCGAGAGATTGGATGTTTCTTCGTCGAAAACGATGAAAATGCAGATTTCGACCGTTTTTGAATGAATTTAAACGAAAATCGAGAAATTTTCATCTTGCGAGTCACTTTCGAGGTTCGAGTTGAACGGGCCATCGACAAGAAAGCATATCGAGAGATTGGGTGTTAGTTCGTCCAAATCGATGAAACGGCAGGATTCGACTGTTTTTGATTGAATTTCAACGAAAATCGAGAAATTTTCATGTTGCAAGTCACTGTCGAGGTTCCAGTCGAACGGACCCTCGGCAAAAAGTCGTATCGAGAGATTGGATGTTAGTTCGTCTAAAGCGATGTACATGCAGGTTTCGACTGCTTTTGACTGCGTTTCAAAGAAAAGGGAGAAATTTTCATGTTGCGAGTCTCTTTCGAGGTTTCAGTCGAACGGACCCTCGACAAGAAAGCATATCGAGAGATTGGGTGTTAGTTCGTCTAAAACGTTGTAAATGCAGGTTTCGACTGTTTTTGACTGCGTTTCAAAGAAAAGCGAGAAATTTTCTTGTTGCGAGTCACTTTCGAGGTTCGAGTTGAACGGGCCATCGCCAAGATCGCATATCGAGAGGTTGGGTGTTTCTTCGTCGAAAACGATGAAAATGCAGCTTTCGACCGTTTTAGAATGAATTTCAACGAAAATCGAGAAATTTTCATGTTGCGAGTCTCTTTCGAGGTCTCAGTCGAACGGACCCTCGACAAGAAACCATATCGAGAGATTGGGTGTTAGTTCGTCTAAAACGTTGTAAATGCAGGTTTCGACTGTTTTCGACTGAATTTCAACGAAATTCGAGAAATTTTCTTGTTGCGAGTCACTGTCGAGGTTCCAGTCGAAGGGATCCTCGGCAAGAAGTCTTATCGAGAGATTGGATGTTTCTTCGTCGAAAACGATGAAAATGCAGATTTCGACCGTTTTTGAATGAATTTAAACGAAAATCGAGAAATTTTCATCTTGTGAGTCACTTTCGAGGTTCCAGTCGAACGGACCCTCGACAAGAAATCATATCGAGAGATTGGGTGTTAGTTCGTCTAAAGCGATATACATGCAGGTTTCGACCGTTTTTGAATGAATTTAAACGAAAATCGAGAAATTTACATCTTGTGAGTCTCTTTCGAGGTTCCAGTCGAACGGACCCTCGACAAGAAATCATATCGAGAGATTGGGTGTTAGTTCGTCTAAAACGTTGTAAATGCAGGTTTCGACTGTTTTTGAATCAATTTAAACGAAAATCGAGAAATTTTCATGTTGCGAGTCTCTTTCGAGGTTTCAGTCGAACGGACCCTCGTCAAGAAAGCATATCGAGAGATTGGGTGTTAGTTCGTCTAAAACGATGAAAATGGACGTTTCGACTGTTTTGGACAGCGTTTCAAAGAAAAGCGAGAAATTTTCATGTTGCGAGTCACTTTCGAGGTTTCAGTCGAACGGACCCTCGACAAGAAAGCATATCGAGAGATTGGGTGTTAGTTCGTCCAAATCGATGAAACGGCAGGATTCGACTGTTTTTGATTGAATTTCAACGAAAATCGAGAAATTTTCATGTTGCAAGTCACTGTCGAGGTTCCAGTCGAACGGACCCTCGGCAAAAAGTCGTATCGAGAGATTGGGTGTTAGTTCGTCTAAAACGTTGTAAATGCAGGTTTCGACTGTTTTTGAATCAATTTAAACGAAAATCGAGAAATTTTCATGTTGCGAGTCACTTTCGAGGTTCCAGTCGAACGGACCCTCGACAAGATAGCATATCGAGAGATTGGGTGTTAGTTCGTCCAAAACGATGAAAATGCAGGTTTCGACTGTTTTTGACTGAATTTCAACGAAATTCGAGAAATTTTCATGTTGCGAGTCACTTTCGAGGTTTCAGTCGAACGGACTCTCGACAAGTATGCATATCGAGAGATTGGGTGTTAGTTCGTCCAAATCGATGAAACGGCAGGATTCGACTGTTTTTGATTGAATTTCAACGAAAATCGAGAAATTTTCATGTTGCAAGTCACTGTCGAGGTTCCAGTCGAACGGACCCTCGGCAAAAAGTCGTATCGAGAGATTGGATGTTAGTTCGTCTAAAGCGATGTACATGCAGGTTTCGACTGCTTTTGACTGCGTTTCAAAGAAAAGCGAGAAATTTTCATGTTGCGAGTCACTTTCGAGGTTTCAGTCGAACGGACCCTCGACAAGAAAGCATATCTAGAGATTGGGTGTTAGTTCGTCTAACACGTTGTAAATGCAGGTTTCGACTGTTTGTGACTGCGTTTCAAAGAAAAGGGAGAAATTTTCATGTTGCGAGTCACTTTCGAGGTTCGAGTTGAACGGACTCTCGACAAGGAAGCATATCGATAGATTGGGTGTTGGTTCGTCCAAATCGATGAAACTGCAGGTTTCGACCGTTTTTGAATGAATTTAATGGAAAATCGAGAAATTTTCATGTTGCGAGTCTCTTTCGAGGTTTCAGTCGAACGGACCCTCGACAAGCAACCATATCGAGAGATTGGGTTAGTTCGTCGAAAACGTTGTAAATGCAGGTTTCGACTGTTTTTGACTGCGTTTCAAAGAAAAGCGAGAAATTTTCATGTTGCGAGTCACTTTAGAGGTTCGAGTTGAACGGACCATCGCCAAAATCGCATATCGAGTCGTTGGGTGTTTCTTCGTCGAAAACGATGAAAATGCAGGTTTCGACCGTTTTAGAATGAATTTCTACGAAAATCGAGAAATTTTCATCTTGCGAGTCACTTTCGAGGTTCGAGTTGAACGGACCCTCGACAAGAAAGCATATCGAGAGATTGGATGTTTCTTCGTCGAAAACGATGAAAATGCAGATTTCGACCGTTTTTGAATGAATTTAAACGAAAATCGAGAAATTTTCATCTTGCGAGTCACTTTCGAGGTTCGAGTTGAACGGGCCATCGACAAGAAAGCATATCGAGAGATTGGGTGTTAGTTCGTCCAAATCGATGAAACGGCAGGATTCGACTGTTTTTGATTGAATTTCAACGAAAATCGCGAAATTTTCATGTTGCAAGTCACTGTCGAGGTTCCAGTCGAACGGACCCTCGGCAAAAAGTAGTATCGAGAGATTGGATGTTAGTTCGTCTAAAGCGATGTACATGCAGGTTTCGACTGCTTTTGACTGCGTTTCAAAGAAAAGCGAGAAATTTTCATGTTGCGAGTCACTTTCGAGGTTTCAGTCGAACGGACCCTCGACAAGAAAGCATATCGAGAGATTGGGTGTTAGTTCGTCTAAAACGTTGTAAATGCAGGTTTCGACTGTTTTTGACTGCGTTTCAAAGAAAAGGGAGAAATTTTCATGTTGCGAGTCACTTTCGAGGTTCGAGTTGAACGGGCCATCGCCAAGATCGCATATCGAGAGGTTGGGTGTTTCTTCGTCGAAAACGATGAAAATGCAGCTTTCGACCGTTTTAGAATGAATTTCAACGAAAATCGAGAAATTTTCATGTTGCGAGTCTCTTTCGAGGTCTCAGTCGAACGGACCCTCGACAAGAAACCATATCGAGAGATTGGGTGTTAGTTCGTCTAAAACGTTGTAAATGCAGGTTTCGACTGTTTTTGACTGCGTTTCAAAGAAAAGCGAGAAATTTTCTTGTTGCGAGTCACTTTCGAGGTTCGAGTTGAACGGGCCATCGCCAAGATCGCATATCGAGAGGTTGGGTGTTTCTTCGTCGAAAACGATGAAAATGCAGCTTTCGACCGTTTTAGAATGAATTTCAACGAAAATCGAGAAATTTTCATGTTGCGAGTCTCTTTCGAGGTCTCAGTCGAACGGACCCTCGACAAGAAACCATATCGAGAGATTGGGTGTTAGTTCGTCTAAAACGTTGTAAATGCAGGTTTCGACTGTTTTTGACTGCGTTTCAAAGAAAAGCGAGAAATTTTCTTGTTGCGAGTCACTTTCGAGGTTCGAGTTGAACGGGCCATCGCCAAGATCGCATATCGAGAGGTTGGGTGTTTCTTCGTCGAAAACGATGAAAATGCAGGTTTCGATCGTTTTAGAATGAATTTCAACGAAATTCGAGAAATTTTCATGTTGCAAGTCACTGTCGAGGTTCCAGTCGAAGGTACCCTCGGCAAGAAGTCGTATCGAGAGATGATTTGATGTTTCTTCGTCGAAAACGATGAAAATGCAGATTTCGACTGTTTTTGAATGAATTTCAACGAAAATCGAGAAATTTTCATGTTGCGAGTCTCTTTCGAGGTCTCAGTCGAACGGACCCTCGACAAGAAACCATATCGAGAGATTGGGTGTTAGTTCGTCTAAAACGTTGTAAATGCAGGTTTCGACTGTTTTTGACTGCGTTTCAAAGAAAAGCGAGAAATTTTCTTGTTGCGAGTCACTTTCGAGGTTCGAGTTGAACGGGCCATCGCCAAGATCGCATATCGAGAGGTTGGGTGTTTCTTCGTCGAAAACGATGAAAATGCAGGTTTCGATCGTTTTAGAATGAATTTCAACGAAATTCGAGAAATTTTCATGTTGCAAGTCACTGTCGAGGTTCCAGTCGAAGGGACCCTCGGCAAGAAGTCTTATCGAGAGATTGGATGTTTCTTCGTCGAAAACGATGAAAATGCAGATTTCGACCGTTTTTGAATGAATTTAAACGAAAATCGAGAAATTTTCATCTTGTGAGTCACTTTCGAGGTTCCAGTCGAACGGACCCTCGACAAGAAATCATATCGAGAGATTGGGTGTTAGTTCGTCTAAAACGTTGTAAATGCAGGTTTCGACTGTTTTTGACTGCGTTTCAAAGAAAAGCGAGAAATTTTCTTGTTGCGAGTCACTTTCGAGGTTCGAGTTGAACGGGCCATCGCCAAGATCGCATATCGAGAGGTTGGGTGTTTCTTCGTCGAAAACGATGAAAATGCAGCTTTCGACCGTTTTTGAATGAATTTAAACGAAAATCGAGAAATTTTCATCTTGCGAGTCACTTTCGAGGTTCGAGTTGAACGGGCCATCGACAAGAAAGCATATCGAGAGATTGGGTGTTAGTTCGTCCAAATCGATGAAACGGCAGGATTCGACTGTTTTTGATTGAATTTCAACGAAAATCGCGAAATTTTCATGTTGCAAGTCACTGTCGAGGTTCCAGTCGAACGGACCCTCGGCAAAAAGTAGTATCGAGAGATTGGATGTTAGTTCGTCTAAAGCGATGTACATGCAGGTTTCGACTGCTTTTGACTGCGTTTCAAAGAAAAGCGAGAAATTTTCATGTTGCGAGTCACTGTCGAGGTTCCAGTCGAAGGGACCCTCGGCAAGAAGTCTTATCGAGAGATTGGATGTTTCTTCGTCGAAAACGATGAAAATGCAGATTTCGACCGTTTTTGAATGAATTTAAACGAAAATCGAGAAATTTTCATCTTGTGAGTCACTTTCGAGGTTCCAGTCGAACGGACCCTCGACAAGAAATCATATCGAGAGATTGGGTGTTAGTTCGTCTAAAGCGATATACATGCAGGTTTCGACCGTTTTTGAATGAATTTAAACGAAAATCGAGAAATTTACATCTTGTGAGTCACTTTCGAGGTTCCAGTCGAACGGACCCTCGACAAGAAATCATATCGAGAGATTGGGTGTTAGTTCGTCTAAAACGTTGTAAATGCAGGTTTCGACTGTTTTTGAATCAATTTAAACGAAAATCGAGAAATTTTCATGTTGCGAGTCTCTTTCGAGGTTTCAGTCGAACGGACCCTCGTCAAGAAAGCATATCGAGAGATTGGGTGTTAGTTCGTCTAAAACGATGAAAATGGACGTTTCGACTGTTTTGGACAGCGTTTCAAAGAAAAGCGAGAAATTTTCATGTTGCGAGTCACTTTCGAGGTTTCAGTCGAACGGACCCTCGACAAGAAAGCATATCGAGAGATTGGGTGTTAGTTGGTCTAAAACGTTGTAAATGCAGGTTTCGACTGTTTTTGATTGAATTTCAACGAAATTCGAGAAATTTTCATGTTGCGAGTCACTTTCGAGGTTTCAGTCGAACGGACTCTCGACAAGGAAGCATATCGATAGATTGGGTGTTGGTTCGTCTAAAACGTTGTAAATGCAGGTTTCGACTGTTTTCGACTGAATTTCAACGAAATTCGAGAAATTTTCTTGTTGCGAGTCACTTTCAAGGTTCGAGTTGAACGGGCCATCGCCAAGATCGCATATCGAGAGGTTGGGTGTTTCTTCGTCGAAAACGATGAAAATGCAGCTTTCGACCGTTTTAGAATGAATTTCAACGAAAATCGAGAAATTTTCATCTTGCGAGTCACTTTCGAGGTTCCAGTCGAACGGACCCTCGACAAGATAGCATATCGAGAGATTGGGTGTTAGTTCGTCCAAAACGATGAAAATGCAGGTTTCGACTGTTTTTGACTGAATTTCAACGAAATTCGAGAAATTTTCATGTTGCGAGTCACTTTCGAGGTTTCAGTCGAACGGACTCTCGACAAGTATGCATATCGAGAGATTGGGTGTTAGTTCGTCCAAATCGATGAAACGGCAGGATTCGACTGTTTTTGATTGAATTTCAACGAAAATCGAGAAATTTTCATGTTGCAAGTCACTGTCGAGGTTCCAGTCGAACGGACCCTCGGCAAAAAGTCGTATCGAGAGATTGGATGTTAGTTCGTCTAAAGCGATGTACATGCAGGTTTCGACTGCTTTTGACTGCGTTTCAAAGAAAAGCGAGAAATTTTCATGTTGCGAGTCACTTTCGAGGTTTCAGTCGAACGGACCCTCGACAAGAAAGCATATCTAGAGATTGGGTGTTAGTTCGTCTAACACGTTGTAAATGCAGGTTTCGACTGTTTGTGACTGCGTTTCAAAGAAAAGGGAGAAATTTTCATGTTGCGAGTCACTTTCGAGGTTCGAGTTGAACGGACTCTCGACAAGGAAGCATATCGATAGATTGGGTGTTGGTTCGTCCAAATCGATGAAACTGCAGGTTTCGACCGTTTTTGAATGAATTTAATGGAAAATCGAGAAATTTTCATGTTGCGAGTCTCTTTCGAGGTTTCAGTCGAACGGACCCTCGACAAGCAACCATATCGAGAGATTGGGTTAGTTCGTCGAAAACGTTGTAAATGCAGGTTTCGACTGTTTTTGACTGCGTTTCAAAGAAAAGCGAGAAATTTTCATGTTGCGAGTCACTTTAGAGGTTCGAGTTGAACGGACCATCGCCAAAATCGCATATCGAGTCGTTGGGTGTTTCTTCGTCGAAAACGATGAAAATGCAGGTTTCGACCGTTTTAGAATGAATTTCTACGAAAATCGAGAAATTTTCATCTTGCGAGTCACTTTCGAGGTTCGAGTTGAACGGACCCTCGACAAGAAAGCATATCGAGAGATTGGATGTTTCTTCGTCGAAAACGATGAAAATGCAGATTTCGACCGTTTTTGAATGAATTTAAACGAAAATCGAGAAATTTTCATCTTGCGAGTCACTTTCGAGGTTCGAGTTGAACGGGCCATCGACAAGAAAGCATATCGAGAGATTGGGTGTTAGTTCGTCCAAATCGATGAAACGGCAGGATTCGACTGTTTTTGATTGAATTTCAACGAAAATCGCGAAATTTTCATGTTGCAAGTCACTGTCGAGGTTCCAGTCGAACGGACCCTCGGCAAAAAGTAGTATCGAGAGATTGGATGTTAGTTCGTCTAAAGCGATGTACATGCAGGTTTCGACTGCTTTTGACTGCGTTTCAAAGAAAAGCGAGAAATTTTCATGTTGCGAGTCACTTTCGAGGTTTCAGTCGAACGGACCCTCGACAAGAAAGCATATCGAGAGATTGGGTGTTAGTTCGTCTAAAACGTTGTAAATGCAGGTTTCGACTGTTTTTGACTGCGTTTCAAAGAAAAGGGAGAAATTTTCATGTTGCGAGTCACTTTCGAGGTTCGAGTTGAACGGGCCATCGCCAAGATCGCATATCGAGAGGTTGGGTGTTTCTTCGTCGAAAACGATGAAAATGCAGCTTTCGACCGTTTTAGAATGAATTTCAACGAAAATCGAGAAATTTTCATGTTGCGAGTCTCTTTCGAGGTCTCAGTCGAACGGACCCTCGACAAGAAACCATATCGAGAGATTGGGTGTTAGTTCGTCTAAAACGTTGTAAATGCAGGTTTCGACTGTTTTTGACTGCGTTTCAAAGAAAAGCGAGAAATTTTCTTGTTGCGAGTCACTTTCGAGGTTCGAGTTGAACGGGCCATCGCCAAGATCGCATATCGAGAGGTTGGGTGTTTCTTCGTCGAAAACGATGAAAATGCAGCTTTCGACCGTTTTAGAATGAATTTCAACGAAAATCGAGAAATTTTCATGTTGCGAGTCTCTTTCGAGGTCTCAGTCGAACGGACCCTCGACAAGAAACCATATCGAGAGATTGGGTGTTAGTTCGTCTAAAACGTTGTAAATGCAGGTTTCGACTGTTTTTGACTGCGTTTCAAAGAAAAGCGAGAAATTTTCTTGTTGCGAGTCACTTTCGAGGTTCGAGTTGAACGGGCCATCGCCAAGATCGCATATCGAGAGGTTGGGTGTTTCTTCGTCGAAAACGATGAAAATGCAGGTTTCGATCGTTTTAGAATGAATTTCAACGAAATTCGAGAAATTTTCATGTTGCAAGTCACTGTCGAGGTTCCAGTCGAAGGTACCCTCGGCAAGAAGTCGTATCGAGAGATGATTTGATGTTTCTTCGTCGAAAACGATGAAAATGCAGATTTCGACTGTTTTTGAATGAATTTCAACGAAAATCGAGAAATTTTCATGTTGCGAGTCTCTTTCGAGGTCTCAGTCGAACGGACCCTCGACAAGAAACCATATCGAGAGATTGGGTGTTAGTTCGTCTAAAACGTTGTAAATGCAGGTTTCGACTGTTTTTGACTGCGTTTCAAAGAAAAGCGAGAAATTTTCTTGTTGCGAGTCACTTTCGAGGTTCGAGTTGAACGGGCCATCGCCAAGATCGCATATCGAGAGGTTGGGTGTTTCTTCGTCGAAAACGATGAAAATGCAGGTTTCGATCGTTTTAGAATGAATTTCAACGAAATTCGAGAAATTTTCATGTTGCAAGTCACTGTCGAGGTTCCAGTCGAAGGGACCCTCGGCAAGAAGTCTTATCGAGAGATTGGATGTTTCTTCGTCGAAAACGATGAAAATGCAGATTTCGACCGTTTTTGAATGAATTTAAACGAAAATCGAGAAATTTTCATCTTGTGAGTCACTTTCGAGGTTCCAGTCGAACGGACCCTCGACAAGAAATCATATCGAGAGATTGGGTGTTAGTTCGTCTAAAACGTTGTAAATGCAGGTTTCGACTGTTTTTGACTGCGTTTCAAAGAAAAGCGAGAAATTTTCTTGTTGCGAGTCACTTTCGAGGTTCGAGTTGAACGGGCCATCGCCAAGATCGCATATCGAGAGGTTGGGTGTTTCTTCGTCGAAAACGATGAAAATGAAGGTTTCGACTGTTTTTGACTGAATTTCAACGAAATTCGAGAAATGTTCATGTTGCGAGTCACTTTTGAGGTTTCAGTCGAACGGACCCTCGACAAGCAACCATATCGAGAGATTGGGTTAGTTCGTCTATAACGTTGTAAATGCAGGTTACGACTGTTCTTGACTGCGTTTCAAAGAAAAGCGAGAAATTTTCATGTTGCGAGTCACTTTCGAGGTTCGAGTTGAACGGGCCATCGCCAAGATCGCATATCGAGAGGTTGGGTGTTTCTTCGTCGAAAACGATGAAAATGCAGCTTTCGACCGTTTTAGAATGAATTTCAACGAAAATCGCGAAATTTTCAAGTTGCGAGTCACTTTCAAGTTTTCAGTCGAACGGACCCTCGACAAGAAAGCATATCGAGAGATTGGATGTTTCTTCGTCGAAAACGATGAAAATGCAGATTTCGACCGTTTTTGAATGAATTTAAACGAAAATCGAGAAATTTTCATCTTGCGAGTCACTTTCGAGGTTCGAGTTGAACGGGCCATCGACAAGAAAGCATATCGAGAGATTGGGTGTTAGTTCGTCCAAATCGATGAAACGGCAGGATTCGACTGTTTTTGATTGAATTTCAACGAAAATCGAGAAATTTTCATCTTGCGAGTCACTTTCGAGGTTCGAGTTGAACGGGCCATCGACAAGAAAGCATATCGAGAGATTGGGTGTTAGTTCGTCCAAATCGATGAAACGGCAGGATTCGACTGTTTTTGATTGAATTTCAACGAAAATCGAGAAATTTTCATGTTGCAAGTCACTGTCGAGGTTCCAGTCGAACGGACCCTCGGCAAAAAGTCGTATCGAGAGATTGGATGTTAGTTCGTCTAAAGCGATGTACATGCAGGTTTCGACTGCTTTTGACTGCGTTTCAAAGAAAAGGGAGAAATTTTCATGTTGCGAGTCTCTTTCGAGGTTTCAGTCGAACGGACCCTCGACAAGCAACCATATCGAGAGATTGGGTTAGTTCGTCGAAAACGTTGTAAATGCAGGTTTCGACTGTTTTTGACTGCGTTTCAAAGAAAAGCGAGAAATTTTCATGTTGCGAGTCACTTTCGAGGTTTCAGTCGAACGGACCCTCGACAAGAAAGCATATCGAGAGATTGGGTGTTAGTTCGTCTAAAACGTTGTAAATGCAGGTTTCGACTGTTTTTGACTGCGTTTCAAAGAAAAGCGAGAAATTTTCTTGTTGCGAGTCACATTCGAGGTTCGAGTTGAACGGGCCATCGCCAAGATCGCATATCGAGAGGTTGGGTGTTTCTTCGTCGAAAACGATGAAAATGCAGCTTTCGACCGTTTTAGAATGAATTTCAACGAAAATCGAGAAATTTTCATGTTGCGAGTCTCTTTCGAGGTCTCAGTCGAACGGACCCTCGACAAGAAACCATATCGAGAGATTGGGTGTTAGTTCGTCTAAAACGTTGTAAATGCAGGTTTCGACTGTTTTTGACTGCGTTTCAAAGAAAAGCGAGAAATTTTCTTGTTGCGAGTCACTTTCGAGGTTCGAGTTGAACGGGCCATCGCCAAGATCGCATATCGAGAGGTTGGGTGTTTCTTCGTCGAAAACGATGAAAATGCAGGTTTCGATCGTTTTAGAATGAATTTCAACGAAATTCGAGAAATTTTCATGTTGCAAGTCACTGTCGAGGTTCCAGTCGAAGGGACCCTCGGCAAGAAGTCTTATCGAGAGATTGGATGTTTCTTCGTCGAAAACGATGAAAATGCAGATTTCGACCGTTTTTGAATGAATTTAAACGAAAATCGAGAAATTTTCATCTTGTGAGTCACTTTCGAGGTTCCAGTCGAACGGACCCTCGACAAGAAATCATATCGAGAGATTGGGTGTTAGTTCGTCTAAAGCGATATACATGCAGGTTTCGACCGTTTTTGAATGAATTTAAACGAAAATCGAGAAATTTTCATCTTGTGAGTCACTTTCGAGGTTCCAGTCGAACGGACCCTCGACAAGAAATCATATCGAGAGATTGGGTGTTAGTTCGTCTAAAACGTTGTAAATGCAGGTTTCGACTGTTTTTGAATCAATTTAAACGAAAATCGAGAAATTTTCATGTTGCGAGTCTCTTTCGAGGTTTCAGTCGAACGGACCCTCGTCAAGAAAGCATATCGAGAGATTGGGTGTTAGTTCGTCTAAAACGATGAAAATGGACGTTTCGACTGTTTTTGACAGCGTTTCAAAGAAAAGCGAGAAATTTTCATGTTGCGAGTCACTTTCGAGGTTTCAGTCGAACGGACCCTCGACAAGAAAGCATATCGAGAGATTGGGTGTTAGTTGGTCTAAAACGTTGTAAATGCAGGTTTCGACTGTTTTTGACTGCGTTTCAAAGAAAAGGGAGAAATTTTCATGTTGCGAGTCACTTTCGAGGTTCGAGTTGAACGGGCCATCGACAAGAAAGCATATCGACAGATTGGGTGTTAGTTCGTCCAAATCGATGAAACGGCAGGATTCGACTGTTTTTGATTGAATTTCAACGAAAATCGAGAAATTTTCATGTTGCAAGTCACTGTCGAGGTACCAGTCGAAGGGACCCTCGGCAAGAAGTCTTATCGAGAAATTGGATGTTTCTTCGTCGAAAACGATGAAAATGCAGATTTCTACCGTTTTTGAATGAATTTAAACGAAAATCGAGAAATTTTCATCTTGCGAGTCACTTTCGAGGTTTCAGTCGAACGGACCCTCGACAAGAAATCATATCGAGAGATTGGGTGTTAGTTCGTCAAAATCGATGAAACGGCAGGTTTCGACTGTTTTTGATTGAATTTCAACGAAATTCGAGAAATTTTCATGTTGCGAGTCACTTTCGAGGTTTCAGTCGAACGGACTCTCGACAAGGAAGCATATCGATAGATTGGGTGTTGGTTCGTCTAAAACGTTGTAAATGCAGGTTTCGACTGTTTTCGACTGAATTTCAACGAAATTCGAGAAATTTTCTTGTTGCGAGTCACTTTCGAGGTTCGAGTTGAACGGGCAATCGCCAAGATCGCATATTGAGAGGTTGGGTGTTCCTTCGTCGAAAACGATGAAAATGAAGGTTTCGACTGTTTTTGACTGAATTTCAACGAAATTCGAGAAATGTTCATGTTGCGAGTCACTTTTGAGGTTTCAGTCGAACGGACCCTCGACAAGCAACCATATCGAGAGATTGGGTTAGTTCGTCTATAACGTTGTAAATGCAGGTTACGACTGTTCTTGACTGCGTTTCAAAGAAAAGCGAGAAATTTTCATGTTGCGAGTCACTTTCGAGGTTCGAGTTGAACGGGCCATCGCCAAGATCGCATATCCAGAGGTTGGGTGTTTCTTCGTCGAAAACGATGAAAATACAGGTTTCGACCGTTTTTGAATGAATTTAAACGAAAATCGAGAAATTTTCATCTTGCGAGTCACTTTCGAGGTTCCAGTCGAACGGACCCTCGACAAGAAATCATATCGAGAGATTGGGTGTTAGTTCGTCTAAAGCGATATACATGCAGGTTTCGACCGTTTTTGAATGAATTTAAACGAAAATCGAGAAATTTTCATCTTGTGAGTCACTTTCGAGGTTCCAGTCGAACGGACCCTCGACAAGAAATCATATCGAGAGATTGGGTGTTAGTTGGTCTAAAACGTTGTAAATGCAGGTTTCGACTGTTTTTGACTGCGTTTCAAAGAAAAGGGAGAAATTTTCATGTTGCGAGTCACTTTCGAGGTTCGAGTTGAAGGGACCCTCTCCAAGAAGTCGTATCGAGAGATGATTGGATGTTTCTTCGTCGAAAACGATGAAAATACAGATTTCGACCGTTTTTGAATGAATTTAAACGAAAATCGAGAAATTTTCATGTTGCGAGTCTCTTTCGAGGTTTCAGTCGAACGGACCCTCGACAAGCAACCATATCGAGAGATTGGGTTAGTTCGTCTATAACGTTGTAAATGCAGGTTACGACTGTTCTTGACTGCGTTTCAAAGAAAAGCGAGAAATTTTCATGTTGCGAGTCACTTTCGAGGTTCGAGTTGAACGGGCCATCGCCAAGATCGCATATCGAGAGGTTGGGTGTTTCTTCGTCGAAAACGATGAAAATGCAGCTTTCGACCGTTTTAGAATGAATTTCAACGAAAATCGAGAAATTTTCATCTTGCGAGTCACTTTCGAGGTTCCAGTCGAACGGACCCTCGACAAGATAGCATATCGAGAGATTGGGTGTTAGTTCGTCCAAAACGATGAAAATGCAGGTTTCGACTGTTTTTTACTGAATTTCAACGAAATTCGAGAAATTTTCATGTTGCGAGTCACTTTCGAGGTTTCAGTCGAACGGACTCTCGACAAGTATGCATGTCGATAGATCGGGTGTTAGTTCGTCCAAATCAATGAAACTGCAGATTTCGACTGTTTTTGAATCAATTTAAACGAAAATCGAGAAATTTTCATGTTGCGAGTCTCTTTCGAGGTTTCAGTCGAACGGACCCTCGTCAAGAAAGCATATCGAGAGATTGGGTGTTAGTTCGTCTAAAACGATGAAAATGGACGTTTCGACTGTTTTTGACAGCGTTTCAAAGAAAAGCGAGAAATTTTCATGTTGCGAGTCACATTCGAGGTTTCAGTCGAACGGACCCTCGACAAGATAGCATATCGAGAGATTGGGTGTTAGTTCGTCTAAAACGATGAAAATGCAGGTTTCGACTGTTTTTGACTGAATTTCAACGAAATTCGAGAAATTTTCATGTTGCGAGTCACTTTCGAGGTTTCAGTCGAACGGACTCTCGACAAGTATGCATGTCGCTATCGAGTGTTAGTTCGTCCAAACCAATGAAACTGCAGGTTTCGACTGTTTTTGAATCAATTTAAACGAAAATCGAGAAATTTTCATCTTGCGATTCACTTTCGAGGTTCCAGTCGAACGGACCCTCGTCAAGAAAGCATATCGAGAGATTGGGTGTTAGTTCGTCTAAAACGATGAAAATGAAGGTTTCGACTGTTTTTGACTGAATTTCAACGAAATTCGAGAAATTTTCATGTTGCAAGTCACTGTCGAGGTTCCAGTCGAAGGGACCCTCGGCAAGAAGTCGTATCGAGAGGATTGGATGTTTCTTCGTCGAAAACGATGAAAATGCAGATTTCGACCGGTTTTGAATCAATTTAATCGAAAATCGAGAAATTTTCATGTTGTGAGTCTCTTTCGAGGTTTCAGTCGAACGGACCCTCGTCAAGAAAGCATATCGAGAGATTGGGTGTTAGTTCGTCTAAAACGATGAAAATGGACGTTTCGACTGTTTTTGACAGCGTTTCAAAGAAAAGCGAGAAATTTTCATGTTGCGAGTCACTTTCGAGCTTTCAGTCGAACGGACCCTCGACAAGAAAGCATATCGAGAGATTGGGTGTTAGTTGGTCTAAAACGTTGTAAATGCAGGTTTCGACAGTTTTTGACTGCGTTTCAAAGAAAAGGGAGAAATTTTCATGTTGCGAATCACTTTCGAGGTTCGAGTTGAACGGGCCATCGACAAGAAAGCATATCGACAGATTGGGTGTTAGTTCGTCCAAATCGATGAAACGGCAGGATTCGACTGTTTTTGATTGAATTTCAACGAAAATCGAGAAATTTTCATGTTGCAAGTCACTGTCGAGGTACCAGTCGAAGGGACCCTCGGCAAGAAGTCTTATCGAGAAATTGGATGTTTCTTCGTCGAAAACGATGAAAATGCAGATTTCTACCGTTTTTGAATGAATTTAAACGAAAATCGAGAAATTTTCATCTTGCCAGTCACTTTCGAGGTTCCAGTCGAAGGGACCCTCTCCAAGAAGTCGTATCGAGAGATGATTGGATGTTTCTTCGTCGAAAACGATGAAAATACAGATTTCGACCGTTTTTGAATGAATTTAAACGAAAATCGAGAAATTTTCATGTTGCGAGTCTCTTTCGAGGTTTCAGTCGAACGGACCCTCGACAAGAAAGCATATCGAGAGATTGGGTGTTAGTTCGTCTAAAACGTTGTAAATGCAGGTTTCGACTGTTTTTGACTGAATTTCAACGAAATTCGAGAAATTTTCTTGTTGCGAGTCACTTTCGAGGTTCGAGTTGAACGGGCCATCGCCAAGATCGCATATTGAGAGGTTGGGTGTTTCTTCGTCGAAAACGATGAAAATGAAGGTTTCGACTGTTTTTGACTGAATTTCAACGAAATTCGAGAAATGTTCATGTTGCGAGTCACTGTTGAGGTTTCAGTCGAACGGACCCTCGACAAGCAACCATATCGAGAGATTGGGTTAGTTCGTCTATAACGTTGTAAATGCAGGTTACGACTGTTCTTGACTGCGTTTCAAAGAAAAGCGAGAAATTTTCATGTTGCGAGTCACTTTCGAGGTTCGAGTTGAACGGGCCATCGCCAAGATCGCATATCGAGAGGTTGGGTGTTTCTTCGTCGAAAACGATGAAAATGCAGATTTCGACTGTTTTTGAATGAATTTCAACGAAAATCGAGAAATTTTCATGTTGCGAGTCACTTTCGAGGTTCCAGTCGAACGGACCCTCGACAAGAAGTCTTATCGAGAGATTGGATGTTTCTTCGTCGAAAACGATGAAAATGCAGATTTCGACCGTTTTTGAATGAATTTAAACGAAAATCGAGAAATTTTCATCTTGCGAGTCACTTTCGAGGTTCGAGTTGAACGGGCCATCGACAAGAAAGCATATCGAGAGATTGGGTGTTAGTTCGTCCAAATCGATGAAACGGCAGGATTCGACTGTTTTTGATTGAATTTCAACGAAAATCGAGAAATTTTCATGTTGCAAGTCACTGTCGAGGTTCCAGTCGAACGGACCCTCGGCAAAAAGTCGTATCGAGAGATTGGATGTTAGTTCGTCTAAAGCGATGTACATGCAGGTTTCGACTGCTTTTGACTGCGTTTCAAAGAAAAGGGAGAAATTTTCATGTTGCGAGTCTCTTTCGAGGTTTCAGTCGAACGGACCCTCGTCAAGAAAGCATATCGAGAGATTGGGTGTTAGTTCGTCTAAAACGTTGTAAATGCAGGTTTCGACTGTTTTTGACTGAATTTCAACGAAATTCGAGGAATTTTCTTGTTGCGAGTCACTTTCGAGGTTCGAGTTGAACGGGCCATCGCCAAGATCGCATATTGAGAGGTTGGGTGTTTCTTCGTCGAAAACGATGAAAATGAAGGTTTCGACTGTTTTTGACTGAATTTCAACGAAATTCGAGAAATGTTCATGTTGCGAGTCACTTTTGAGGTTTCAGTCGAACGGACCCTCGACAAGCAACCATATCGAGAGATTGGGTTAGTTCGTCTATAACGTTGTAAATGCAGGTTACGACTGTTCTTGACTGCGTTTCAAAGAAAAGCGAGAAATTTTCATGTTGCGAGTCACTTTCGAGGTTCGAGTTGAACGGGCCATCGCCAAGATCGCATATCGAGAGGTTGGGTGTTTCTTCGTCGAAAACGATGAAAATGCAGCTTTCGACCGTTTTAGAATGAATTTCAGCGAAAATCGCGAAATTTTCAAGTTGCGAGTCACTTTCAAGTTTTCAGTCGAACGGACCCTCGACAAGAAAGCATATCGAGAGATTGGATGTTTCTTCGTCGAAAACGATGAAAATGCAGATTTCGACCGTTTTTTAATGAATTTAAACGAAAATCGAGAAATTTTCATCTTGCGAGTCACTTTCGAGGTTCGAGTTGAACGGGCCATCGACAAGAAAGCATATCGAGAGATTGGGTGTTAGTTCGTCCAAATCGATGAAACGGCAGGATTCGACTGTTTTTGATTGAATTTCAACGAAAATCGAGAAATTTTCATGTTGCAAGTCACTGTCGAGGTTCCAGTCGAACGGACCCTCGGCAAAAAGTCGTATCGAGAGATTGGATGTTAGTTCGTCTAAAGCGATGTACATGCAGGTTTCGACTGCTTTTGACTGCGTTTCAAAGAAAAGGGAGAAATTTTCATGTTGCGAGTCTCTTTCGAGGTTTCAGTCGAACGGACCCTCGACAAGCAACCATATCGAGAGATTGGGTTAGTTCGTCGAAAACGTTGTAAATGCAGGTTTCGACTGTTTTTGACTGCGTTTCAAAGAAAAGCGAGAAATTTTCATGTTGCGAGTCACTTTCGAGGTTTCAGTCGAACGGACCCTCGACAAGAAAGCATATCGAGAGATTGGGTGTTAGTTCGTCTAAAACGTTGTAAATGCAGGTTTCGACTGTTTTTGACTGCGTTTCAAAGAAAAGCGAGAAATTTTCTTGTTGCGAGTCACTTTCGAGGTTCGAGTTGAACGGGCCATCGCCAAGATCGCATATCGAGAGGTTGGGTGTTTCTTCGTCGAAAACGATGAAAATGCAGCTTTCGACCGTTTTAGAATGAATTTCAACGAAAATCGAGAAATTTTCATGTTGCGAGTCTCTTTCGAGGTCTCAGTCGAACGGACCCTCGACAAGAAACCATATCGAGAGATTGGGTGTTAGTTCGTCTAAAACGTTGTAAATGCAGGTTTCGACTGTTTTCGACTGAATTTCAACGAAATTCGAGAAATTTTCTTGTTGCGAGTCACTGTCGAGGTTCCAGTCGAAGGGACCCTCGGCAAGAAGTCTTATCGAGAGATTGGATGTTTCTTCGTCGAAAACGATGAAAATGCAGATTTCGACCGTTTTTGAATGAATTTAAACGAAAATCGAGAAATTTTCATCTTGTGAGTCACTTTCGAGGTTCCAGTCGAACGGACCCTCGACAAGAAATCATATCGAGAGATTGGGTGTTAGTTCGTCTAAAGCGATATACATGCAGGTTTCGACCGTTTTTGAATGAATTTAAACGAAAATCGAGAAATTTACATCTTGTGAGTCACTTTCGAGGTTCCAGTCGAACGGACCCTCGACAAGAAATCATATCGAGAGATTGGGTGTTAGTTCGTCTAAAACGTTGTAAATGCAGGTTTCGACTGTTTTTGAATCAATTTAAACGAAAATCGAGAAATTTTCATGTTGCGAGTCTCTTTCGAGGTTTCAGTCGAACGGACCCTCGTCAAGAAAGCATATCGAGAGATTGGGTGTTAGTTCGTCTAAAACGATGAAAATGGACGTTTCGACTGTTTTGGACAGCGTTTCAAAGAAAAGCGAGAAATTTTCATGTTGCGAGTCACTTTCGAGGTTTCAGTCGAACGGACCCTCGACAAGAAAGCATATCGAGAGATTGGGTGTTAGTTGGTCTAAAACGTTGTAAATGCAGGTTTCGACTGTTTTTGATTGAATTTCAACGAAATTCGAGAAATTTTCATGTTGCGAGTCACTTTCGAGGTTTCAGTCGAACGGACTCTCGACAAGGAAGCATATCGATAGATTGGGTGTTGGTTCGTCTAAAACGTTGTAAATGCAGGTTTCGACTGTTTTCGACTGAATTTCAACGAAATTCGAGAAATTTTCTTGTTGCGAGTCACTTTCAAGGTTCGAGTTGAACGGGCCATCGCCAAGATCGCATATCGAGAGGTTGGGTGTTTCTTCGTCGAAAACGATGAAAATGCAGCTTTCGACCGTTTTAGAATGAATTTCAACGAAAATCGAGAAATTTTCATCTTGCGAGTCACTTTCGAGGTTCCAGTCGAACGGACCCTCGACAAGATAGCATATCGAGAGATTGGGTGTTAGTTCGTCCAAAACGATGAAAATGCAGGTTTCGACTGTTTTTGACTGAATTTCAACGAAATTCGAGAAATTTTCATGTTGCGAGTCACTTTCGAGGTTTCAGTCGAACGGACTCTCGACAAGTATGCATATCGAGAGATTGGGTGTTAGTTCGTCCAAATCGATGAAACGGCAGGATTCGACTGTTTTTGATTGAATTTCAACGAAAATCGAGAAATTTTCATGTTGCAAGTCACTGTCGAGGTTCCAGTCGAACGGACCCTCGGCAAAAAGTCGTATCGAGAGATTGGATGTTAGTTCGTCTAAAGCGATGTACATGCAGGTTTCGACTGCTTTTGACTGCGTTTCAAAGAAAAGCGAGAAATTTTCATGTTGCGAGTCACTTTCGAGGTTTCAGTCGAACGGACCCTCGACAAGAAAGCATATCTAGAGATTGGGTGTTAGTTCGTCTAACACGTTGTAAATGCAGGTTTCGACTGTTTGTGACTGCGTTTCAAAGAAAAGGGAGAAATTTTCATGTTGCGAGTCACTTTCGAGGTTCGAGTTGAACGGACTCTCGACAAGGAAGCATATCGATAGATTGGGTGTTGGTTCGTCCAAATCGATGAAACTGCAGGTTTCGACCGTTTTTGAATGAATTTAATGGAAAATCGAGAAATTTTCATGTTGCGAGTCTCTTTCGAGGTTTCAGTCGAACGGACCCTCGACAAGCAACCATATCGAGAGATTGGGTTAGTTCGTCGAAAACGTTGTAAATGCAGGTTTCGACTGTTTTTGACTGCGTTTCAAAGAAAAGCGAGAAATTTTCATGTTGCGAGTCACTTTAGAGGTTCGAGTTGAACGGACCATCGCCAAAATCGCATATCGAGTCGTTGGGTGTTTCTTCGTCGAAAACGATGAAAATGCAGGTTTCGACCGTTTTAGAATGAATTTCTACGAAAATCGAGAAATTTTCATCTTGCGAGTCACTTTCGAGGTTCGAGTTGAACGGACCCTCGACAAGAAAGCATATCGAGAGATTGGATGTTTCTTCGTCGAAAACGATGAAAATGCAGATTTCGACCGTTTTTGAATGAATTTAAACGAAAATCGAGAAATTTTCATCTTGCGAGTCACTTTCGAGGTTCGAGTTGAACGGGCCATCGACAAGAAAGCATATCGAGAGATTGGGTGTTAGTTCGTCCAAATCGATGAAACGGCAGGTTTCGACTGTTTTTGACTGAATTTCAACGAAATTCGAGAAATTTTCATGTTGCGAGTCACTTTCGAGGTTTCAGTCGAACGGACTCTCGACAAGTATGCATATCGAGAGATTGGGTGTTAGTTCGTCCAAATCGATGAAACGGCAGGATTCGACTGTTTTTGATTGAATTTCAACGAAAATCGAGAAATTTTCATGTTGCAAGTCACTGTCGAGGTTCCAGTCGAACGGACCCTCGGCAAAAAGTCGTATCGAGAGATTGGATGTTAGTTCGTCTAAAGCGATGTACATGCAGGTTTCGACTGCTTTTGACTGCGTTTCAAAGAAAAGCGAGAAATTTTCATGTTGCGAGTCACTTTCGAGGTTTCAGTCGAACGGACCCTCGACAAGAAAGCATATCTAGAGATTGGGTGTTAGTTCGTCTAACACGTTGTAAATGCAGGTTTCGACTGTTTGTGACTGCGTTTCAAAGAAAAGGGAGAAATTTTCATGTTGCGAGTCACTTTCGAGGTTCGAGTTGAACGGACTCTCGACAAGGAAGCATATCGATAGATTGGGTGTTGGTTCGTCCAAATCGATGAAACTGCAGGTTTCGACCGTTTTTGAATGAATTTAATGGAAAATCGAGAAATTTTCATGTTGCGAGTCTCTTTCGAGGTTTCAGTCGAACGGACCCTCGACAAGCAACCATATCGAGAGATTGGGTTAGTTCGTCGAAAACGTTGTAAATGCAGGTTTCGACTGTTTTTGACTGCGTTTCAAAGAAAAGCGAGAAATTTTCATGTTGCGAGTCACTTTAGAGGTTCGAGTTGAACGGACCATCGCCAAAATCGCATATCGAGTCGTTGGGTGTTTCTTCGTCGAAAACGATGAAAATGCAGGTTTCGACCGTTTTAGAATGAATTTCTACGAAAATCGAGAAATTTTCATCTTGCGAGTCACTTTCGAGGTTCGAGTTGAACGGACCCTCGACAAGAAAGCATATCGAGAGATTGGATGTTTCTTCGTCGAAAACGATGAAAATGCAGATTTCGACCGTTTTTGAATGAATTTAAACGAAAATCGAGAAATTTTCATCTTGCGAGTCACTTTCGAGGTTCGAGTTGAACGGGCCATCGACAAGAAAGCATATCGAGAGATTGGGTGTTAGTTCGTCCAAATCGATGAAACGGCAGGATTCGACTGTTTTTGATTGAATTTCAACGAAAATCGCGAAATTTTCATGTTGCAAGTCACTGTCGAGGTTCCAGTCGAACGGACCCTCGGCAAAAAGTAGTATCGAGAGATTGGATGTTAGTTCGTCTAAAGCGATGTACATGCAGGTTTCGACTGCTTTTGACTGCGTTTCAAAGAAAAGCGAGAAATTTTCATGTTGCGAGTCACTTTCGAGGTTTCAGTCGAACGGACCCTCGACAAGAAAGCATATCGAGAGATTGGGTGTTAGTTCGTCTAAAACGTTGTAAATGCAGGTTTCGACTGTTTTTGACTGCGTTTCAAAGAAAAGGGAGAAATTTTCATGTTGCGAGTCACTTTCGAGGTTCGAGTTGAACGGGCCATCGCCAAGATCGCATATCGAGAGGTTGGGTGTTTCTTCGTCGAAAACGATGAAAATGCAGCTTTCGACCGTTTTAGAATGAATTTCAACGAAAATCGAGAAATTTTCATGTTGCGAGTCTCTTTCGAGGTCTCAGTCGAACGGACCCTCGACAAGAAACCATATCGAGAGATTGGGTGTTAGTTCGTCTAAAACGTTGTAAATGCAGGTTTCGACTGTTTTTGACTGCGTTTCAAAGAAAAGCGAGAAATTTTCTTGTTGCGAGTCACTTTCGAGGTTCGAGTTGAACGGGCCATCGCCAAGATCGCATATCGAGAGGTTGGGTGTTTCTTCGTCGAAAACGATGAAAATGCAGGTTTCGATCGTTTTAGAATGAATTTCAACGAAATTCGAGAAATTTTCATGTTGCAAGTCACTGTCGAGGTTCCAGTCGAAGGTACCCTCGGCAAGAAGTCGTATCGAGAGATGATTTGATGTTTCTTCGTCGAAAACGATGAAAATGCAGATTTCGACTGTTTTTGAATGAATTTCAACGAAAATCGAGAAATTTTCATGTTGCGAGTCTCTTTCGAGGTCTCAGTCGAACGGACCCTCGACAAGAAACCATATCGAGAGATTGGGTGTTAGTTCGTCTAAAACGTTGTAAATGCAGGTTTCGACTGTTTTTGACTGCGTTTCAAAGAAAAGCGAGAAATTTTCTTGTTGCGAGTCACTTTCGAGGTTCGAGTTGAACGGGCCATCGCCAAGATCGCATATCGAGAGGTTGGGTGTTTCTTCGTCGAAAACGATGAAAATGCAGCTTTCGACCGTTTTAGAATGAATTTCAACGAAAATCGAGAAATTTTCATGTTGCGAGTCTCTTTCGAGGTCTCAGTCGAACGGACCCTCGACAAGAAACCATATCGAGAGATTGGGTGTTAGTTCGTCTAAAACGTTGTAAATGCAGGTTTCGACTGTTTTTGACTGCGTTTCAAAGAAAAGCGAGAAATTTTCTTGTTGCGAGTCACTTTCGAGGTTCGAGTTGAACGGGCCATCGCCAAGATCGCATATCGAGAGGTTGGGTGTTTCTTCGTCGAAAACGATGAAAATGCAGGTTTCGATCGTTTTAGAATGAATTTCAACGAAATTCGAGAAATTTTCATGTTGCAAGTCACTGTCGAGGTTCCAGTCGAAGGGACCCTCGGCAAGAAGTCTTATCGAGAGATTGGATGTTTCTTCGTCGAAAACGATGAAAATGCAGATTTCGACCGTTTTTGAATGAATTTAAACGAAAATCGAGAAATTTTCATCTTGTGAGTCACTTTCGAGGTTCCAGTCGAACGGACCCTCGACAAGAAATCATATCGAGAGATTGGGTGTTAGTTCGTCTAAAGCGATATACATGCAGGTTTCGACCGTTTTTGAATGAATTTAAACGAAAATCGAGAAATTTTCATCTTGTGAGTCACTTTCGAGGTTCCAGTCGAACGGACCCTCGACAAGAAATCATATCGAGAGATTGGGTGTTAGTTCGTCTAAAACGTTGTAAATGCAGGTTTCGACTGTTTTTGAATCAATTTAAACGAAAATCGAGAAATTTTCATGTTGCGAGTCTCTTTCGAGGTTTCAGTCGAACGGACCCTCGTCAAGAAAGCATATCGAGAGATTGGGTGTTAGTTCGTCTAAAACGATGAAAATGGACGTTTCGACTGTTTTTGACAGCGTTTCAAAGAAAAGCGAGAAATTTTCATGTTGCGAGTCACTTTCGAGGTTTCAGTCGAACGGACCCTCGACAAGAAAGCATATCGAGAGATTGGGTGTTAGTTGGTCTAAAACGTTGTAAATGCAGGTTTCGACTGTTTTTGACTGCGTTTCAAAGAAAAGGGAGAAATTTTCATGTTGCGAGTCACTTTCGAGGTTCGAGTTGAACGGGCCATCGACAAGAAAGCATATCGACAGATTGGGTGTTAGTTCGTCCAAATCGATGAAACGGCAGGATTCGACTGTTTTTGATTGAATTTCAACGAAAATCGAGAAATTTTCATGTTGCAAGTCACTGTCGAGGTACCAGTCGAAGGGACCCTCGGCAAGAAGTCTTATCGAGAAATTGGATGTTTCTTCGTCGAAAACGATGAAAATGCAGATTTCTACCGTTTTTGAATGAATTTAAACGAAAATCGAGAAATTTTCATCTTGCGAGTCACTTTCGAGGTTTCAGTCGAACGGACCCTCGACAAGAAAGCATATCGAGAGATTGGGTGTTAGTTCGTCAAAATCGATGAAACGGCAGGTTTCGACTGTTTTTGATTGAATTTCAACGAAATTCGAGAAATTTTCATGTTGCGAGTCACTTTCGAGGTTTCAGTCGAACGGACTCTCGACAAGGAAGCATATCGATAGATTGGGTGTTGGTTCGTCTAAAACGTTGTAAATGCAGGTTTCGACTGTTTTCGACTGAATTTCAACGAAATTCGAGAAATTTTCTTGTTGCGAGTCACTTTCGAGGTTCGAGTTGAACGGGCAATCGCCAAGATCGCATATTGAGAGGTTGGGTGTTCCTTCGTCGAAAACGATGAAAATGAAGGTTTCGACTGTTTTTGACTGAATTTCAACGAAATTCGAGAAATGTTCATGTTGCGAGTCACTTTTGAGGTTTCAGTCGAACGGACCCTCGACAAGCAACCATATCGAGAGATTGGGTTAGTTCGTCTATAACGTTGTAAATGCAGGTTACGACTGTTCTTGACTGCGTTTCAAAGAAAAGCGAGAAATTTTCATGTTGCGAGTCACTTTCGAGGTTCGAGTTGAACGGGCCATCGCCAAGATCGCATATCCAGAGGTTGGGTGTTTCTTCGTCGAAAACGATGAAAATACAGGTTTCGACCGTTTTTGAATGAATTTAAACGAAAATCGAGAAATTTTCATCTTGCGAGTCACTTTCGAGGTTCCAGTCGAACGGACCCTCGACAAGAAATCATATCGAGAGATTGGGTGTTAGTTCGTCTAAAGCGATATACATGCAGGTTTCGACCGTTTTTGAATGAATTTAAACGAAAATCGAGAAATTTTCATCTTGTGAGTCACTTTCGAGGTTCCAGTCGAACGGACCCTCGACAAGAAATCATATCGAGAGATTGGGTGTTAGTTGGTCTAAAACGTTGTAAATGCAGGTTTCGACTGTTTTTGACTGCGTTTCAAAGAAAAGGGAGAAATTTTCATGTTGCGAGTCACTTTCGAGGTTCGAGTTGAAGGGACCCTCTCCAAGAAGTCGTATCGAGAGATGATTGGATGTTTCTTCGTCGAAAACGATGAAAATACAGATTTCGACCGTTTTTGAATGAATTTAAACGAAAATCGAGAAATTTTCATGTTGCGAGTCTCTTTCGAGGTTTCAGTCGAACGGACCCTCGACAAGCAACCATATCGAGAGATTGGGTTAGTTCGTCTATAACGTTGTAAATGCAGGTTACGACTGTTCTTGACTGCGTTTCAAAGAAAAGCGAGAAATTTTCATGTTGCGAGTCACTTTCGAGGTTCGAGTTGAACGGGCCATCGCCAAGATCGCATATCGAGAGGTTGGGTGTTTCTTCGTCGAAAACGATGAAAATGCAGCTTTCGACCGTTTTAGAATGAATTTCAACGAAAATCGAGAAATTTTCATCTTGCGAGTCACTTTCGAGGTTCCAGTCGAACGGACCCTCGACAAGATAGCATATCGAGAGATTGGGTGTTAGTTCGTCCAAAACGATGAAAATGCAGGTTTCGACTGTTTTTTACTGAATTTCAACGAAATTCGAGAAATTTTCATGTTGCGAGTCACTTTCGAGGTTTCAGTCGAACGGACTCTCGACAAGTATGCATGTCGATAGATCGGGTGTTAGTTCGTCCAAATCAATGAAACTGCAGATTTCGACTGTTTTTGAATCAATTTAAACGAAAATCGAGAAATTTTCATGTTGCGAGTCTCTTTCGAGGTTTCAGTCGAACGGACCCTCGTCAAGAAAGCATATCGAGAGATTGGGTGTTAGTTCGTCTAAAACGATGAAAATGGACGTTTCGACTGTTTTTGACAGCGTTTCAAAGAAAAGCGAGAAATTTTCATGTTGCGAGTCACTTTCGAGGTTTCAGTCGAACGGACCCTCGACAAGATAGCATATCGAGAGATTGGGTGTTAGTTCGTCTAAAACGATGAAAATGCAGGTTTCGACTGTTTTTGACTGAATTTCAACGAAATTCGAGAAATTTTCATGTTGCGAGTCACTTTCGAGGTTTCAGTCGAACGGACTCTCGACAAGTATGCATGTCGCTATCGAGTGTTAGTTCGTCCAAACCAATGAAACTGCAGGTTTCGACTGTTTTTGAATCAATTTAAACGAAAATCGAGAAATTTTCATCTTGCGATTCACTTTCGAGGTTCCAGTCGAACGGACCCTCGTCAAGAAAGCATATCGAGAGATTGGGTGTTAGTTCGTCTAAAACGATGAAAATGAAGGTTTCGACTGTTTTTGACTGAATTTCAACGAAATTCGAGAAATTTTCATGTTGCAAGTCACTGTCGAGGTTCCAGTCGAAGGGACCCTCGGCAAGAAGTCGTATCGAGAGGATTGGATGTTTCTTCGTCGAAAACGATGAAAATGCAGATTTCGACCGGTTTTGAATCAATTTAATCGAAAATCGAGAAATTTTCATGTTGTGAGTCTCTTTCGAGGTTTCAGTCGAACGGACCCTCGTCAAGAAAGCATATCGAGAGATTGGGTGTTAGTTCGTCTAAAACGATGAAAATGGACGTTTCGACTGTTTTTGACAGCGTTTCAAAGAAAAGCGAGAAATTTTCATGTTGCGAGTCACTTTCGAGCTTTCAGTCGAACGGACCCTCGACAAGAAAGCATATCGAGAGATTGGGTGTTAGTTGGTCTAAAACGTTGTAAATGCAGGTTTCGACAGTTTTTGACTGCGTTTCAAAGAAAAGGGAGAAATTTTCATGTTGCGAATCACTTTCGAGGTTCGAGTTGAACGGGCCATCGACAAGAAAGCATATCGACAGATTGGGTGTTAGTTCGTCCAAATCGATGAAACGGCAGGATTCGACTGTTTTTGATTGAATTTCAACGAAAATCGAGAAATTTTCATGTTGCAAGTCACTGTCGAGGTTCCAGTCGAACGGACCCTCGGCAAAAAGTCGTATCGAGAGATTGGATGTTAGTTCGTCGAAAACGATGAAAATGCAGCTTTCGACCGTTTTAGAATGAATTTCAACGAAAATCGAGAAATTTTCATGTTGCGAGTCTCTTTCGAGGTCTCAGTCGAACGGACCCTCGACAAGAAACCATATCGAGAGATTGGGTGTTAGTTCGTCTAAAACGTTGTAAATGCAGGTTTCGACTGTTTTTGACTGCGTTTCAAAGAAAAGCGAGAAATTTTCTTGTTGCGAGTCACTTTCGAGGTTCGAGTTGAACGGGCCATCGCCAAGATCGCATATCGAGAGGTTGGGTGTTTCTTCGTCGAAAACGATGAAAATGCAGATTTCGACTGTTTTTGAATGAATTTCAACGAAAATCGAGAAATTTTCATGTTGCGAGTCTCTTTCGAGGTCTCAGTCGAACGGACCCTCGACAAGAAACCATATCGAGAGATTGGGTGTTAGTTCGTCTAAAACGTTGTAAATGCAGGTTTCGACTGTTTTTGACTGCGTTTCAAAGAAAAGCGAGAAATTTTCTTGTTGCGAGTCACTTTCGAGGTTCGAGTTGAACGGGCCATCGCCAAGATCGCATATCGAGAGGTTGGGTGTTTCTTCGTCGAAAACGATGAAAATGCAGCTTTCGACCGTTTTAGAATGAATTTCAACGAAAATCGAGAAATTTTCATGTTGCGAGTCTCTTTCGAGGTCTCAGTCGAACGGACCCTCGACAAGAAACCATATCGAGAGATTGGGTGTTAGTTCGTCTAAAACGTTGTAAATGCAGGTTTCGACTGTTTTTGACTGCGTTTCAAAGAAAAGCGAGAAATTTTCTTGTTGCGAGTCACTTTCGAGGTTCGAGTTGAACGGGCCATCGCCAAGATCGCATATCGAGAGGTTGGGTGTTTCTTCGTCGAAAACGATGAAAATGCAGCTTTCGACCGTTTTAGAATGAATTTCAACGAAAATCGAGAAATTTTCATGTTGCGAGTCTCTTTCGAGGTCTCAGTCGAACGGACCCTCGACAAGAAACCATATCGAGAGATTGGGTGTTAGTTCGTCTAAAACGTTGTAAATGCAGGTTTCGACTGTTTTTGACTGCGTTTCAAAGAAAAGCGAGAAATTTTCTTGTTGCGAGTCACTTTCGAGGTTCGAGTTGAACGGGCCATCGCCAAGATCGCATATCGAGAGGTTGGGTGTTTCTTCGTCGAAAACGATGAAAATGCAGGTTTCGATCGTTTTAGAATGAATTTCAACGAAATTCGAGAAATTTTCATGTTGCAAGTCACTGTCGAGGTTCCAGTCGAAGGTACCCTCGGCAAGAAGTCGTATCGAGAGATGATTTGATGTTTCTTCGTCGAAAACGATGAAAATGCAGATTTCGACTGTTTTTGAATGAATTTCAACGAAAATCGAGAAATTTTCATGTTGCGAGTCTCTTTCGAGGTCTCAGTCGAACGGACCCTCGACAAGAAACCATATCGAGAGATTGGGTGTTAGTTCGTCTAAAACGTTGTAAATGCAGGTTTCGACTGTTTTTGACTGCGTTTCAAAGAAAAGCGAGAAATTTTCTTGTTGCGAGTCACTTTCGAGGTTCGAGTTGAACGGGCCATCGCCAAGATCGCATATCGAGAGGTTGGGTGTTTCTTCGTCGAAAACGATGAAAATGCAGGTTTCGATCGTTTTAGAATGAATTTCAACGAAATTCGAGAAATTTTCATGTTGCAAGTCACTGTCGAGGTTCCAGTCGAAGGGACCCTCGGCAAGAAGTCTTATCGAGAGATTGGATGTTTCTTCGTCGAAAACGATGAAAATGCAGATTTCGACCGTTTTTGAATGAATTTAAACGAAAATCGAGAAATTTTCATCTTGTGAGTCACTTTCGAGGTTCCAGTCGAACGGACCCTCGACAAGAAATCATATCGAGAGATTGGGTGTTAGTTCGTCTAAAACGTTGTAAATGCAGGTTTCGACTGTTTTTGACTGCGTTTCAAAGAAAAGCGAGAAATTTTCTTGTTGCGAGTCACTTTCGAGGTTCGAGTTGAACGGGCCATCGCCAAGATCGCATATCGAGAGGTTGGGTGTTTCTTCGTCGAAAACGATGAAAATGAAGGTTTCGACTGTTTTTGACTGAATTTCAACGAAATTCGAGAAATGTTCATGTTGCGAGTCACTTTTGAGGTTTCAGTCGAACGGACCCTCGACAAGCAACCATATCGAGAGATTGGGTTAGTTCGTCTATAACGTTGTAAATGCAGGTTACGACTGTTCTTGACTGCGTTTCAAAGAAAAGCGAGAAATTTTCATGTTGCGAGTCACTTTCGAGGTTCGAGTTGAACGGGCCATCGCCAAGATCGCATATCGAGAGGTTGGGTGTTTCTTCGTCGAAAACGATGAAAATGCAGCTTTCGACCGTTTTAGAATGAATTTCAACGAAAATCGCGAAATTTTCAAGTTGCGAGTCACTTTCAAGTTTTCAGTCGAACGGACCCTCGACAAGAAAGCATATCGAGAGATTGGATGTTTCTTCGTCGAAAACGATGAAAATGCAGATTTCGACCGTTTTTGAATGAATTTAAACGAAAATCGAGAAATTTTCATCTTGCGAGTCACTTTCGAGGTTCGAGTTGAACGGGCCATCGACAAGAAAGCATATCGAGAGATTGGGTGTTAGTTCGTCCAAATCGATGAAACGGCAGGATTCGACTGTTTTTGATTGAATTTCAACGAAAATCGAGAAATTTTCATCTTGCGAGTCACTTTCGAGGTTCGAGTTGAACGGGCCATCGACAAGAAAGCATATCGAGAGATTGGGTGTTAGTTCGTCCAAATCGATGAAACGGCAGGATTCGACTGTTTTTGATTGAATTTCAACGAAAATCGAGAAATTTTCATGTTGCAAGTCACTGTCGAGGTTCCAGTCGAACGGACCCTCGGCAAAAAGTCGTATCGAGAGATTGGATGTTAGTTCGTCTAAAGCGATGTACATGCAGGTTTCGACTGCTTTTGACTGCGTTTCAAAGAAAAGGGAGAAATTTTCATGTTGCGAGTCTCTTTCGAGGTTTCAGTCGAACGGACCCTCGACAAGCAACCATATCGAGAGATTGGGTTAGTTCGTCGAAAACGTTGTAAATGCAGGTTTCGACTGTTTTTGACTGCGTTTCAAAGAAAAGCGAGAAATTTTCATGTTGCGAGTCACTTTCGAGGTTCCAGTCGAACGGACCCTCGACAAGAAATCATATCGAGAGATTGGGTGTTAGTTCGTCTAAAGCGATATACATGCAGGTTTCGACCGTTTTTGAATGAATTTAAACGAAAATCGAGAAATTTTCATCTTGTGAGTCACTTTCGAGGTTCCAGTCGAACGGACCCTCGACAAGAAATCATATCGAGAGATTGGGTGTTAGTTGGTCTAAAACGTTGTAAATGCAGGTTTCGACTGTTTTTGACTGCGTTTCAAAGAAAAGGGAGAAATTTTCATGTTGCGAGTCACTTTCGAGGTTCGAGTTGAAGGGACCCTCTCCAAGAAGTCGTATCGAGAGATGATTGGATGTTTCTTCGTCGAAAACGATGAAAATACAGATTTCGACCGTTTTTGAATGAATTTAAACGAAAATCGAGAAATTTTCATGTTGCGAGTCTCTTTCGAGGTTTCAGTCGAACGGACCCTCGACAAGCAACCATATCGAGAGATTGGGTTAGTTCGTCTATAACGTTGTAAATGCAGGTTACGACTGTTCTTGACTGCGTTTCAAAGAAAAGCGAGAAATTTTCATGTTGCGAGTCACTTTCGAGGTTCGAGTTGAACGGGCCATCGCCAAGATCGCATATCGAGAGGTTGGGTGTTTCTTCGTCGAAAACGATGAAAATGCAGCTTTCGACCGTTTTAGAATGAATTTCAACGAAAATCGAGAAATTTTCATCTTGCGAGTCACTTTCGAGGTTCCAGTCGAACGGACCCTCGACAAGATAGCATATCGAGAGATTGGGTGTTAGTTCGTCCAAAACGATGAAAATGCAGGTTTCGACTGTTTTTTACTGAATTTCAACGAAATTCGAGAAATTTTCATGTTGCGAGTCACTTTCGAGGTTTCAGTCGAACGGACTCTCGACAAGTATGCATGTCGATAGATCGGGTGTTAGTTCGTCCAAATCAATGAAACTGCAGATTTCGACTGTTTTTGAATCAATTTAAACGAAAATCGAGAAATTTTCATGTTGCGAGTCTCTTTCGAGGTTTCAGTCGAACGGACCCTCGTCAAGAAAGCATATCGAGAGATTGGGTGTTAGTTCGTCTAAAACGATGAAAATGGACGTTTCGACTGTTTTTGACAGCGTTTCAAAGAAAAGCGAGAAATTTTCATGTTGCGAGTCACTTTCGAGGTTTCAGTCGAACGGACCCTCGACAAGATAGCATATCGAGAGATTGGGTGTTAGTTCGTCTAAAACGATGAAAATGCAGGTTTCGACTGTTTTTGACTGAATTTCAACGAAATTCGAGAAATTTTCATGTTGCGAGTCACTTTCGAGGTTTCAGTCGAACGGACTCTCGACAAGTATGCATGTCGCTATCGAGTGTTAGTTCGTCCAAACCAATGAAACTGCAGGTTTCGACTGTTTTTGAATCAATTTAAACGAAAATCGAGAAATTTTCATCTTGCGATTCACTTTCGAGGTTCCAGTCGAACGGACCCTCGTCAAGAAAGCATATCGAGAGATTGGGTGTTAGTTCGTCTAAAACGATGAAAATGAAGGTTTCGACTGTTTTTGACTGAATTTCAACGAAATTCGAGAAATTTTCATGTTGCAAGTCACTGTCGAGGTTCCAGTCGAAGGGACCCTCGGCAAGAAGTCGTATCGAGAGGATTGGATGTTTCTTCGTCGAAAACGATGAAAATGCAGATTTCGACCGGTTTTGAATCAATTTAATCGAAAATCGAGAAATTTTCATGTTGTGAGTCTCTTTCGAGGTTTCAGTCGAACGGACCCTCGTCAAGAAAGCATATCGAGAGATTGGGTGTTAGTTCGTCTAAAACGATGAAAATGGACGTTTCGACTGTTTTTGACAGCGTTTCAAAGAAAAGCGAGAAATTTTCATGTTGCGAGTCACTTTCGAGCTTTCAGTCGAACGGACCCTCGACAAGAAAGCATATCGAGAGATTGGGTGTTAGTTGGTCTAAAACGTTGTAAATGCAGGTTTCGACAGTTTTTGACTGCGTTTCAAAGAAAAGGGAGAAATTTTCATGTTGCGAATCACTTTCGAGGTTCGAGTTGAACGGGCCATCGACAAGAAAGCATATCGACAGATTGGGTGTTAGTTCGTCCAAATCGATGAAACGGCAGGATTCGACTGTTTTTGATTGAATTTCAACGAAAATCGAGAAATTTTCATGTTGCAAGTCACTGTCGAGGTACCAGTCGAAGGGACCCTCGGCAAGAAGTCTTATCGAGAAATTGGATGTTTCTTCGTCGAAAACGATGAAAATGCAGATTTCTACCGTTTTTGAATGAATTTAAACGAAAATCGAGAAATTTTCATCTTGCCAGTCACTTTCGAGGTTCCAGTCGAAGGGACCCTCTCCAAGAAGTCGTATCGAGAGATGATTGGATGTTTCTTCGTCGAAAACGATGAAAATGCAGATTTCGACCGTTTTTGAATGAATTTAAACGAAAATCGAGAAATTTTCATCTTGCGAGTCACTTTCGAGGTTCGAGTTGAACGGGCCATCGACAAGAAAGCATATCGAGAGATTGGGTGTTAGTTCGTCCAAATCGATGAAACGGCAGGATTCGACTGTTTTTGATTGAATTTCAACGAAAATCGAGAAATTTTCATGTTGCAAGTCACTGTCGAGGTTCCAGTCGAACGGACCCTCGGCAAAAAGTCGTATCGAGAGATTGGATGTTAGTTCGTCTAAAGCGATGTACATGCAGGTTTCGACTGCTTTTGACTGCGTTTCAAAGAAAAGGGAGAAATTTTCATGTTGCGAGTCTCTTTCGAGGTTTCAGTCGAACGGACCCTCGACAAGAAAGCATATCGAGAGATTGGGTGTTAGTTCGTCTAAAACGTTGTAAATGCAGGTTTCGACTGTTTTTGACTGCGTTTCAAAGAAAAGCGAGAAATTTTCTTGTTGCGAGTCACTTTCGAGGTTCGAGTTGAACGGGCCATCGCCAAGATCGCATATCGAGAGGTTGGGTGTTTCTTCGTCGAATACGATGAAAATGCAGCTTTCGACCGTTTTAGAATGAATTTCAACGAAAATCGAGAAATTTTCATGTTGCGAGTCTCTTTCGAGGTCTCAGTCGAACGGACCCTCGACAAGAAACCATATCGAGAGATTGGGTGTTAGTTCGTCTAAAACGTTGTAAATGCAGGTTTCGACTGTTTTCGACTGAATTTCAACGAAATTCGAGAAATTTTCTTGTTGCGAGTCACTGTCGAGGTTCCAGTCGAAGGGACCCTCGGCAAGAAGTCTTATCGAGAGATTGGATGTTTCTTCGTCGAAAACGATGAAAATGCAGATTTCGACCGTTTTTGAATGAATTTAAACGAAAATCGAGAAATTTTCATCTTGTGAGTCACTTTCGAGGTTCCAGTCGAACGGACCCTCGACAAGAAATCATATCGAGAGATTGGGTGTTAGTTCGTCTAAAGCGATATACATGCAGGTTTCGACCGTTTTTGAATGAATTTAAACGAAAATCGAGAAATTTACATCTTGTGAGTCACTTTCGAGGTTCCAGTCGAACGGACCCTCGACAAGAAATCATATCGAGAGATTGGGTGTTAGTTCGTCTAAAACGTTGTAAATGCAGGTTTCGACTGTTTTTGAATCAATTTAAACGAAAATCGAGAAATTTTCATGTTGCGAGTCTCTTTCGAGGTTTCAGTCGAACGGACCCTCGTCAAGAAAGCATATCGAGAGATTGGGTGTTAGTTCGTCTAAAACGATGAAAATGGACGTTTCGACTGTTTTGGACAGCGTTTCAAAGAAAAGCGAGAAATTTTCATGTTGCGAGTCACTTTCGAGGTTTCAGTCGAACGGACCCTCGACAAGAAAGCATATCGAGAGATTGGGTGTTAGTTCGTCCAAATCGATGAAACGGCAGGATTCGACTGTTTTTGATTGAATTTCAACGAAAATCGAGAAATTTTCATGTTGCAAGTCACTGTCGAGGTTCCAGTCGAACGGACCCTCGGCAAAAAGTCGTATCGAGAGATTGGGTGTTAGTTCGTCTAAAACGTTGTAAATGCAGGTTTCGACTGTTTTTGAATCAATTTAAACGAAAATCGAGAAATTTTCATGTTGCGAGTCACTTTCGAGGTTCCAGTCGAACGGACCCTCGACAAGATAGCATATCGAGAGATTGGGTGTTAGTTCGTCCAAAACGATGAAAATGCAGGTTTCGACTGTTTTTGACTGAATTTCAACGAAATTCGAGAAATTTTCATGTTGCGAGTCACTTTCGAGGTTTCAGTCGAACGGACTCTCGACAAGTATGCATATCGAGAGATTGGGTGTTAGTTCGTCCAAATCGATGAAACGGCAGGATTCGACTGTTTTTGATTGAATTTCAACGAAAATCGAGAAATTTTCATGTTGCAAGTCACTGTCGAGGTTCCAGTCGAACGGACCCTCGGCAAAAAGTCGTATCGAGAGATTGGATGTTAGTTCGTCTAAAGCGATGTACATGCAGGTTTCGACTGCTTTTGACTGCGTTTCAAAGAAAAGCGAGAAATTTTCATGTTGCGAGTCACTTTCGAGGTTTCAGTCGAACGGACCCTCGACAAGAAAGCATATCTAGAGATTGGGTGTTAGTTCGTCTAACACGTTGTAAATGCAGGTTTCGACTGTTTGTGACTGCGTTTCAAAGAAAAGGGAGAAATTTTCATGTTGCGAGTCACTTTCGAGGTTCGAGTTGAACGGACTCTCGACAAGGAAGCATATCGATAGATTGGGTGTTGGTTCGTCCAAATCGATGAAACTGCAGGTTTCGACCGTTTTTGAATGAATTTAATGGAAAATCGAGAAATTTTCATGTTGCGAGTCTCTTTCGAGGTTTCAGTCGAACGGACCCTCGACAAGCAACCATATCGAGAGATTGGGTTAGTTCGTCGAAAACGTTGTAAATGCAGGTTTCGACTGTTTTTGACTGCGTTTCAAAGAAAAGCGAGAAATTTTCATGTTGCGAGTCACTTTAGAGGTTCGAGTTGAACGGACCATCGCCAAAATCGCATATCGAGTCGTTGGGTGTTTCTTCGTCGAAAACGATGAAAATGCAGGTTTCGACCGTTTTAGAATGAATTTCTACGAAAATCGAGAAATTTTCATCTTGCGAGTCACTTTCGAGGTTCGAGTTGAACGGACCCTCGACAAGAAAGCATATCGAGAGATTGGATGTTTCTTCGTCGAAAACGATGAAAATGCAGATTTCGACCGTTTTTGAATGAATTTAAACGAAAATCGAGAAATTTTCATCTTGCGAGTCACTTTCGAGGTTCGAGTTGAACGGGCCATCGACAAGAAAGCATATCGAGAGATTGGGTGTTAGTTCGTCCAAATCGATGAAACGGCAGGATTCGACTGTTTTTGATTGAATTTCAACGAAAATCGCGAAATTTTCATGTTGCAAGTCACTGTCGAGGTTCCAGTCGAACGGACCCTCGGCAAAAAGTAGTATCGAGAGATTGGATGTTAGTTCGTCTAAAGCGATGTACATGCAGGTTTCGACTGCTTTTGACTGCGTTTCAAAGAAAAGCGAGAAATTTTCATGTTGCGAGTCACTTTCGAGGTTTCAGTCGAACGGACCCTCGACAAGAAAGCATATCGAGAGATTGGGTGTTAGTTCGTCTAAAACGTTGTAAATGCAGGTTTCGACTGTTTTTGACTGCGTTTCAAAGAAAAGGGAGAAATTTTCATGTTGCGAGTCACTTTCGAGGTTCGAGTTGAACGGGCCATCGCCAAGATCGCATATCGAGAGGTTGGGTGTTTCTTCGTCGAAAACGATGAAAATGCAGCTTTCGACCGTTTTAGAATGAATTTCAACGAAAATCGAGAAATTTTCATGTTGCGAGTCTCTTTCGAGGTCTCAGTCGAACGGACCCTCGACAAGAAACCATATCGAGAGATTGGGTGTTAGTTCGTCTAAAACGTTGTAAATGCAGGTTTCGACTGTTTTTGACTGCGTTTCAAAGAAAAGCGAGAAATTTTCTTGTTGCGAGTCACTTTCGAGGTTCGAGTTGAACGGGCCATCGCCAAGATCGCATATCGAGAGGTTGGGTGTTTCTTCGTCGAAAACGATGAAAATGCAGGTTTCGATCGTTTTAGAATGAATTTCAACGAAATTCGAGAAATTTTCATGTTGCAAGTCACTGTCGAGGTTCCAGTCGAAGGGACCCTCGGCAAGAAGTCTTATCGAGAGATTGGATGTTTCTTCGTCGAAAACGATGAAAATGCAGATTTCGACCGTTTTTGAATGAATTTAAACGAAAATCGAGAAATTTTCATCTTGTGAGTCACTTTCGAGGTTCCAGTCGAACGGACCCTCGACAAGAAATCATATCGAGAGATTGGGTGTTAGTTCGTCTAAAACGTTGTAAATGCAGGTTTCGACTGTTTTTGACTGCGTTTCAAAGAAAAGCGAGAAATTTTCTTGTTGCGAGTCACTTTCGAGGTTCGAGTTGAACGGGCCATCGCCAAGATCGCATATCGAGAGGTTGGGTGTTTCTTCGTCGAAAACGATGAAAATGAAGGTTTCGACTGTTTTTGACTGAATTTCAACGAAATTCGAGAAATGTTCATGTTGCGAGTCACTTTTGAGGTTTCAGTCGAACGGACCCTCGACAAGCAACCATATCGAGAGATTGGGTTAGTTCGTCTATAACGTTGTAAATGCAGGTTACGACTGTTCTTGACTGCGTTTCAAAGAAAAGCGAGAAATTTTCATGTTGCGAGTCACTTTCGAGGTTCGAGTTGAACGGGCCATCGCCAAGATCGCATATCGAGAGGTTAGGTGTTTCTTCGTCGAAAACGATGAAAATGCAGCTTTCGACCGTTTTAGAATGAATTTCAACGAAAATCGCGAAATTTTCAAGTTGCGAGTCACTTTCAAGTTTTCAGTCGAACGGACCCTCGACAAGAAAGCATATCGAGAGATTGGATGTTTCTTCGTCGAAAACGATGAAAATGCAGATTTCGACCGTTTTTGAATGAATTTAAACGAAAATCGAGAAATTTTCATCTTGCGAGTCACTTTCGAGGTTCGAGTTGAACGGGCCATCGACAAGAAAGCATATCGAGAGATTGGGTGTTAGTTCGTCCAAATCGATGAAACGGCAGGATTCGACTGTTTTTGATTGAATTTCAACGAAAATCGAGAAATTTTCATCTTGCGAGTCACTTTCGAGGTTCGAGTTGAACGGGCCATCGACAAGAAAGCATATCGAGAGATTGGGTGTTAGTTCGTCCAAATCGATGAAACGGCAGGATTCGACTGTTTTTGATTGAATTTCAACGAAAATCGAGAAATTTTCATGTTGCAAGTCACTGTCGAGGTTCCAGTCGAACGGACCCTCGGCAAAAAGTCGTATCGAGAGATTGGATGTTAGTTCGTCTAAAGCGATGTACATGCAGGTTTCGACTGCTTTTGACTGCGTTTCAAAGAAAAGGGAGAAATTTTCATGTTGCGAGTCTCTTTCGAGGTTTCAGTCGAACGGACCCTCGACAAGCAACCATATCGAGAGATTGGGTTAGTTCGTCGAAAACGTTGTAAATGCAGGTTTCGACTGTTTTTGACTGCGTTTCAAAGAAAAGCGAGAAATTTTCATGTTGCGAGTCACTTTCGAGGTTTCAGTCGAACGGACCCTCGACAAGAAAGCATATCGAGAGATTGGGTGTTAGTTCGTCTAAAACGTTGTAAATGCAGGTTTCGACTGTTTTTGACTGCGTTTCAAAGAAAAGCGAGAAATTTTCTTGTTGCGAGTCACATTCGAGGTTCGAGTTGAACGGGCCATCGCCAAGATCGCATATCGAGAGGTTGGGTGTTTCTTCGTCGAAAACGATGAAAATGCAGCTTTCGACCGTTTTAGAATGAATTTCAACGAAAATCGAGAAATTTTCATGTTGCGAGTCTCTTTCGAGGTCTCAGTCGAACGGACCCTCGACAAGAAACCATATCGAGAGATTGGGTGTTAGTTCGTCTAAAACGTTGTAAATGCAGGTTTCGACTGTTTTTGACTGCGTTTCAAAGAAAAGCGAGAAATTTTCTTGTTGCGAGTCACTTTCGAGGTTCGAGTTGAACGGGCCATCGCCAAGATCGCATATCGAGAGGTTGGGTGTTTCTTCGTCGAAAACGATGAAAATGCAGGTTTCGATCGTTTTAGAATGAATTTCAACGAAATTCGAGAAATTTTCATGTTGCAAGTCACTGTCGAGGTTCCAGTCGAAGGGACCCTCGGCAAGAAGTCTTATCGAGAGATTGGATGTTTCTTCGTCGAAAACGATGAAAATGCAGATTTCGACCGTTTTTGAATGAATTTAAACGAAAATCGAGAAATTTTCATCTTGTGAGTCACTTTCGAGGTTCCAGTCGAACGGACCCTCGACAAGAAATCATATCGAGAGATTGGGTGTTAGTTCGTCTAAAGCGATATACATGCAGGTTTCGACCGTTTTTGAATGAATTTAAACGAAAATCGAGAAATTTTCATCTTGTGAGTCACTTTCGAGGTTCCAGTCGAACGGACCCTCGACAAGAAATCATATCGAGAGATTGGGTGTTAGTTCGTCTAAAACGTTGTAAATGCAGGTTTCGACTGTTTTTGAATCAATTTAAACGAAAATCGAGAAATTTTCATGTTGCGAGTCTCTTTCGAGGTTTCAGTCGAACGGACCCTCGTCAAGAAAGCATATCGAGAGATTGGGTGTTAGTTCGTCTAAAACGATGAAAATGGACGTTTCGACTGTTTTTGACAGCGTTTCAAAGAAAAGCGAGAAATTTTCATGTTGCGAGTCACTTTCGAGGTTTCAGTCGAACGGACCCTCGACAAGAAAGCATATCGAGAGATTGGGTGTTAGTTGGTCTAAAACGTTGTAAATGCAGGTTTCGACTGTTTTTGACTGCGTTTCAAAGAAAAGGGAGAAATTTTCATGTTGCGAGTCACTTTCGAGGTTCGAGTTGAACGGGCCATCGACAAGAAAGCATATCGACAGATTGGGTGTTAGTTCGTCCAAATCGATGAAACGGCAGGATTCGACTGTTTTTGATTGAATTTCAACGAAAATCGAGAAATTTTCATGTTGCAAGTCACTGTCGAGGTACCAGTCGAAGGGACCCTCGGCAAGAAGTCTTATCGAGAAATTGGATGTTTCTTCGTCGAAAACGATGAAAATGCAGATTTCTACCGTTTTTGAATGAATTTAAACGAAAATCGAGAAATTTTCATCTTGCGAGTCACTTTCGAGGTTTCAGTCGAACGGACCCTCGACAAGAAATCATATCGAGAGATTGGGTGTTAGTTCGTCAAAATCGATGAAACGGCAGGTTTCGACTGTTTTTGATTGAATTTCAACGAAATTCGAGAAATTTTCATGTTGCGAGTCACTTTCGAGGTTTCAGTCGAACGGACTCTCGACAAGGAAGCATATCGATAGATTGGGTGTTGGTTCGTCTAAAACGTTGTAAATGCAGGTTTCGACTGTTTTCGACTGAATTTCAACGAAATTCGAGAAATTTTCTTGTTGCGAGTCACTTTCGAGGTTCGAGTTGAACGGGCAATCGCCAAGATCGCATATTGAGAGGTTGGGTGTTCCTTCGTCGAAAACGATGAAAATGAAGGTTTCGACTGTTTTTGACTGAATTTCAACGAAATTCGAGAAATGTTCATGTTGCGAGTCACTTTTGAGGTTTCAGTCGAACGGACCCTCGACAAGCAACCATATCGAGAGATTGGGTTAGTTCGTCTATAACGTTGTAAATGCAGGTTACGACTGTTCTTGACTGCGTTTCAAAGAAAAGCGAGAAATTTTCATGTTGCGAGTCACTTTCGAGGTTCGAGTTGAACGGGCCATCGCCAAGATCGCATATCCAGAGGTTGGGTGTTTCTTCGTCGAAAACGATGAAAATACAGGTTTCGACCGTTTTTGAATGAATTTAAACGAAAATCGAGAAATTTTCATCTTGCGAGTCACTTTCGAGGTTCCAGTCGAACGGACCCTCGACAAGAAATCATATCGAGAGATTGGGTGTTAGTTCGTCTAAAGCGATATACATGCAGGTTTCGACCGTTTTTGAATGAATTTAAACGAAAATCGAGAAATTTTCATCTTGTGAGTCACTTTCGAGGTTCCAGTCGAACGGACCCTCGACAAGAAATCATATCGAGAGATTGGGTGTTAGTTGGTCTAAAACGTTGTAAATGCAGGTTTCGACTGTTTTTGACTGCGTTTCAAAGAAAAGGGAGAAATTTTCATGTTGCGAGTCACTTTCGAGGTTCGAGTTGAAGGGACCCTCTCCAAGAAGTCGTATCGAGAGATGATTGGATGTTTCTTCGTCGAAAACGATGAAAATACAGATTTCGACCGTTTTTGAATGAATTTAAACGAAAATCGAGAAATTTTCATGTTGCGAGTCTCTTTCGAGGTTTCAGTCGAACGGACCCTCGACAAGCAACCATATCGAGAGATTGGGTTAGTTCGTCTATAACGTTGTAAATGCAGGTTACGACTGTTCTTGACTGCGTTTCAAAGAAAAGCGAGAAATTTTCATGTTGCGAGTCACTTTCGAGGTTCGAGTTGAACGGGCCATCGCCAAGATCGCATATCGAGAGGTTGGGTGTTTCTTCGTCGAAAACGATGAAAATGCAGCTTTCGACCGTTTTAGAATGAATTTCAACGAAAATCGAGAAATTTTCATCTTGCGAGTCACTTTCGAGGTTCCAGTCGAACGGACCCTCGACAAGATAGCATATCGAGAGATTGGGTGTTAGTTCGTCCAAAACGATGAAAATGCAGGTTTCGACTGTTTTTTACTGAATTTCAACGAAATTCGAGAAATTTTCATGTTGCGAGTCACTTTCGAGGTTTCAGTCGAACGGACTCTCGACAAGTATGCATGTCGATAGATCGGGTGTTAGTTCGTCCAAATCAATGAAACTGCAGATTTCGACTGTTTTTGAATCAATTTAAACGAAAATCGAGAAATTTTCATGTTGCGAGTCTCTTTCGAGGTTTCAGTCGAACGGACCCTCGTCAAGAAAGCATATCGAGAGATTGGGTGTTAGTTCGTCTAAAACGATGAAAATGGACGTTTCGACTGTTTTTGACAGCGTTTCAAAGAAAAGCGAGAAATTTTCATGTTGCGAGTCACATTCGAGGTTTCAGTCGAACGGACCCTCGACAAGATAGCATATCGAGAGATTGGGTGTTAGTTCGTCTAAAACGATGAAAATGCAGGTTTCGACTGTTTTTGACTGAATTTCAACGAAATTCGAGAAATTTTCATGTTGCGAGTCACTTTCGAGGTTTCAGTCGAACGGACTCTCGACAAGTATGCATGTCGCTATCGAGTGTTAGTTCGTCCAAACCAATGAAACTGCAGGTTTCGACTGTTTTTGAATCAATTTAAACGAAAATCGAGAAATTTTCATCTTGCGATTCACTTTCGAGGTTCCAGTCGAACGGACCCTCGTCAAGAAAGCATATCGAGAGATTGGGTGTTAGTTCGTCTAAAACGATGAAAATGAAGGTTTCGACTGTTTTTGACTGAATTTCAACGAAATTCGAGAAATTTTCATGTTGCAAGTCACTGTCGAGGTTCCAGTCGAAGGGACCCTCGGCAAGAAGTCGTATCGAGAGGATTGGATGTTTCTTCGTCGAAAACGATGAAAATGCAGATTTCGACCGGTTTTGAATCAATTTAATCGAAAATCGAGAAATTTTCATGTTGTGAGTCTCTTTCGAGGTTTCAGTCGAACGGACCCTCGTCAAGAAAGCATATCGAGAGATTGGGTGTTAGTTCGTCTAAAACGATGAAAATGGACGTTTCGACTGTTTTTGACAGCGTTTCAAAGAAAAGCGAGAAATTTTCATGTTGCGAGTCACTTTCGAGCTTTCAGTCGAACGGACCCTCGACAAGAAAGCATATCGAGAGATTGGGTGTTAGTTGGTCTAAAACGTTGTAAATGCAGGTTTCGACAGTTTTTGACTGCGTTTCAAAGAAAAGGGAGAAATTTTCATGTTGCGAATCACTTTCGAGGTTCGAGTTGAACGGGCCATCGACAAGAAAGCATATCGACAGATTGGGTGTTAGTTCGTCCAAATCGATGAAACGGCAGGATTCGACTGTTTTTGATTGAATTTCAACGAAAATCGAGAAATTTTCATGTTGCAAGTCACTGTCGAGGTACCAGTCGAAGGGACCCTCGGCAAGAAGTCTTATCGAGAAATTGGATGTTTCTTCGTCGAAAACGATGAAAATGCAGATTTCTACCGTTTTTGAATGAATTTAAACGAAAATCGAGAAATTTTCATCTTGCCAGTCACTTTCGAGGTTCCAGTCGAAGGGACCCTCTCCAAGAAGTCGTATCGAGAGATGATTGGATGTTTCTTCGTCGAAAACGATGAAAATACAGATTTCGACCGTTTTTGAATGAATTTAAACGAAAATCGAGAAATTTTCATGTTGCGAGTCTCTTTCGAGGTTTCAGTCGAACGGACCCTCGACAAGAAAGCATATCGAGAGATTGGGTGTTAGTTCGTCTAAAACGTTGTAAATGCAGGTTTCGACTGTTTTTGACTGAATTTCAACGAAATTCGAGAAATTTTCTTGTTGCGAGTCACTTTCGAGGTTCGAGTTGAACGGGCCATCGCCAAGATCGCATATTGAGAGGTTGGGTGTTTCTTCGTCGAAAACGATGAAAATGAAGGTTTCGACTGTTTTTGACTGAATTTCAACGAAATTCGAGAAATGTTCATGTTGCGAGTCACTGTTGAGGTTTCAGTCGAACGGACCCTCGACAAGCAACCATATCGAGAGATTGGGTTAGTTCGTCTATAACGTTGTAAATGCAGGTTACGACTGTTCTTGACTGCGTTTCAAAGAAAAGCGAGAAATTTTCATGTTGCGAGTCACTTTCGAGGTTCGAGTTGAACGGGCCATCGCCAAGATCGCATATCGAGAGGTTGGGTGTTTCTTCGTCGAAAACGATGAAAATGCAGATTTCGACTGTTTTTGAATGAATTTCAACGAAAATCGAGAAATTTTCATGTTGCGAGTCACTTTCGAGGTTCCAGTCGAACGGACCCTCGACAAGAAGTCTTATCGAGAGATTGGATGTTTCTTCGTCGAAAACGATGAAAATGCAGATTTCGACCGTTTTTGAATGAATTTAAACGAAAATCGAGAAATTTTCATCTTGCGAGTCACTTTCGAGGTTCGAGTTGAACGGGCCATCGACAAGAAAGCATATCGAGAGATTGGGTGTTAGTTCGTCCAAATCGATGAAACGGCAGGATTCGACTGTTTTTGATTGAATTTCAACGAAAATCGAGAAATTTTCATGTTGCAAGTCACTGTCGAGGTTCCAGTCGAACGGACCCTCGGCAAAAAGTCGTATCGAGAGATTGGATGTTAGTTCGTCTAAAGCGATGTACATGCAGGTTTCGACTGCTTTTGACTGCGTTTCAAAGAAAAGGGAGAAATTTTCATGTTGCGAGTCTCTTTCGAGGTTTCAGTCGAACGGACCCTCGTCAAGAAAGCATATCGAGAGATTGGGTGTTAGTTCGTCTAAAACGTTGTAAATGCAGGTTTCGACTGTTTTTGACTGAATTTCAACGAAATTCGAGGAATTTTCTTGTTGCGAGTCACTTTCGAGGTTCGAGTTGAACGGGCCATCGCCAAGATCGCATATTGAGAGGTTGGGTGTTTCTTCGTCGAAAACGATGAAAATGAAGGTTTCGACTGTTTTTGACTGAATTTCAACGAAATTCGAGAAATGTTCATGTTGCGAGTCACTTTTGAGGTTTCAGTCGAACGGACCCTCGACAAGCAACCATATCGAGAGATTGGGTTAGTTCGTCTATAACGTTGTAAATGCAGGTTACGACTGTTCTTGACTGCGTTTCAAAGAAAAGCGAGAAATTTTCATGTTGCGAGTCACTTTCGAGGTTCGAGTTGAACGGGCCATCGCCAAGATCGCATATCGAGAGGTTGGGTGTTTCTTCGTCGAAAACGATGAAAATGCAGCTTTCGACCGTTTTAGAATGAATTTCAGCGAAAATCGCGAAATTTTCAAGTTGCGAGTCACTTTCAAGTTTTCAGTCGAACGGACCCTCGACAAGAAAGCATATCGAGAGATTGGATGTTTCTTCGTCGAAAACGATGAAAATGCAGATTTCGACCGTTTTTTAATGAATTTAAACGAAAATCGAGAAATTTTCATCTTGCGAGTCACTTTCGAGGTTCGAGTTGAACGGGCCATCGACAAGAAAGCATATCGAGAGATTGGGTGTTAGTTCGTCCAAATCGATGAAACGGCAGGATTCGACTGTTTTTGATTGAATTTCAACGAAAATCGAGAAATTTTCATGTTGCAAGTCACTGTCGAGGTTCCAGTCGAACGGACCCTCGGCAAAAAGTCGTATCGAGAGATTGGATGTTAGTTCGTCTAAAGCGATGTACATGCAGGTTTCGACTGCTTTTGACTGCGTTTCAAAGAAAAGGGAGAAATTTTCATGTTGCGAGTCTCTTTCGAGGTTTCAGTCGAACGGACCCTCGACAAGCAACCATATCGAGAGATTGGGTTAGTTCGTCGAAAACGTTGTAAATGCAGGTTTCGACTGTTTTTGACTGCGTTTCAAAGAAAAGCGAGAAATTTTCATGTTGCGAGTCACTTTCGAGGTTTCAGTCGAACGGACCCTCGACAAGAAAGCATATCGAGAGATTGGGTGTTAGTTCGTCTAAAACGTTGTAAATGCAGGTTTCGACTGTTTTTGACTGCGTTTCAAAGAAAAGCGAGAAATTTTCTTGTTGCGAGTCACTTTCGAGGTTCGAGTTGAACGGGCCATCGCCAAGATCGCATATCGAGAGGTTGGGTGTTTCTTCGTCGAAAACGATGAAAATGCAGCTTTCGACCGTTTTAGAATGAATTTCAACGAAAATCGAGAAATTTTCATGTTGCGAGTCTCTTTCGAGGTCTCAGTCGAACGGACCCTCGACAAGAAACCATATCGAGAGATTGGGTGTTAGTTCGTCTAAAACGTTGTAAATGCAGGTTTCGACTGTTTTCGACTGAATTTCAACGAAATTCGAGAAATTTTCTTGTTGCGAGTCACTGTCGAGGTTCCAGTCGAAGGGACCCTCGGCAAGAAGTCTTATCGAGAGATTGGATGTTTCTTCGTCGAAAACGATGAAAATGCAGATTTCGACCGTTTTTGAATGAATTTAAACGAAAATCGAGAAATTTTCATCTTGTGAGTCACTTTCGAGGTTCCAGTCGAACGGACCCTCGACAAGAAATCATATCGAGAGATTGGGTGTTAGTTCGTCTAAAGCGATATACATGCAGGTTTCGACCGTTTTTGAATGAATTTAAACGAAAATCGAGAAATTTACATCTTGTGAGTCACTTTCGAGGTTCCAGTCGAACGGACCCTCGACAAGAAATCATATCGAGAGATTGGGTGTTAGTTCGTCTAAAACGTTGTAAATGCAGGTTTCGACTGTTTTTGAATCAATTTAAACGAAAATCGAGAAATTTTCATGTTGCGAGTCTCTTTCGAGGTTTCAGTCGAACGGACCCTCGTCAAGAAAGCATATCGAGAGATTGGGTGTTAGTTCGTCTAAAACGATGAAAATGGACGTTTCGACTGTTTTGGACAGCGTTTCAAAGAAAAGCGAGAAATTTTCATGTTGCGAGTCACTTTCGAGGTTTCAGTCGAACGGACCCTCGACAAGAAAGCATATCGAGAGATTGGGTGTTAGTTGGTCTAAAACGTTGTAAATGCAGGTTTCGACTGTTTTTGATTGAATTTCAACGAAATTCGAGAAATTTTCATGTTGCGAGTCACTTTCGAGGTTTCAGTCGAACGGACTCTCGACAAGGAAGCATATCGATAGATTGGGTGTTGGTTCGTCTAAAACGTTGTAAATGCAGGTTTCGACTGTTTTCGACTGAATTTCAACGAAATTCGAGAAATTTTCTTGTTGCGAGTCACTTTCAAGGTTCGAGTTGAACGGGCCATCGCCAAGATCGCATATCGAGAGGTTGGGTGTTTCTTCGTCGAAAACGATGAAAATGCAGCTTTCGACCGTTTTAGAATGAATTTCAACGAAAATCGAGAAATTTTCATCTTGCGAGTCACTTTCGAGGTTCCAGTCGAACGGACCCTCGACAAGATAGCATATCGAGAGATTGGGTGTTAGTTCGTCCAAAACGATGAAAATGCAGGTTTCGACTGTTTTTGACTGAATTTCAACGAAATTCGAGAAATTTTCATGTTGCGAGTCACTTTCGAGGTTTCAGTCGAACGGACTCTCGACAAGTATGCATATCGAGAGATTGGGTGTTAGTTCGTCCAAATCGATGAAACGGCAGGATTCGACTGTTTTTGATTGAATTTCAACGAAAATCGAGAAATTTTCATGTTGCAAGTCACTGTCGAGGTTCCAGTCGAACGGACCCTCGGCAAAAAGTCGTATCGAGAGATTGGATGTTAGTTCGTCTAAAGCGATGTACATGCAGGTTTCGACTGCTTTTGACTGCGTTTCAAAGAAAAGCGAGAAATTTTCATGTTGCGAGTCACTTTCGAGGTTTCAGTCGAACGGACCCTCGACAAGAAAGCATATCTAGAGATTGGGTGTTAGTTCGTCTAACACGTTGTAAATGCAGGTTTCGACTGTTTGTGACTGCGTTTCAAAGAAAAGGGAGAAATTTTCATGTTGCGAGTCACTTTCGAGGTTCGAGTTGAACGGACTCTCGACAAGGAAGCATATCGATAGATTGGGTGTTGGTTCGTCCAAATCGATGAAACTGCAGGTTTCGACCGTTTTTGAATGAATTTAATGGAAAATCGAGAAATTTTCATGTTGCGAGTCTCTTTCGAGGTTTCAGTCGAACGGACCCTCGACAAGCAACCATATCGAGAGATTGGGTTAGTTCGTCGAAAACGTTGTAAATGCAGGTTTCGACTGTTTTTGACTGCGTTTCAAAGAAAAGCGAGAAATTTTCATGTTGCGAGTCACTTTAGAGGTTCGAGTTGAACGGACCATCGCCAAAATCGCATATCGAGTCGTTGGGTGTTTCTTCGTCGAAAACGATGAAAATGCAGGTTTCGACCGTTTTAGAATGAATTTCTACGAAAATCGAGAAATTTTCATCTTGCGAGTCACTTTCGAGGTTCGAGTTGAACGGACCCTCGACAAGAAAGCATATCGAGAGATTGGATGTTTCTTCGTCGAAAACGATGAAAATGCAGATTTCGACCGTTTTTGAATGAATTTAAACGAAAATCGAGAAATTTTCATCTTGCGAGTCACTTTCGAGGTTCGAGTTGAACGGGCCATCGACAAGAAAGCATATCGAGAGATTGGGTGTTAGTTCGTCCAAATCGATGAAACGGCAGGTTTCGACTGTTTTTGACTGAATTTCAACGAAATTCGAGAAATTTTCATGTTGCGAGTCACTTTCGAGGTTTCAGTCGAACGGACTCTCGACAAGTATGCATATCGAGAGATTGGGTGTTAGTTCGTCCAAATCGATGAAACGGCAGGATTCGACTGTTTTTGATTGAATTTCAACGAAAATCGAGAAATTTTCATGTTGCAAGTCACTGTCGAGGTTCCAGTCGAACGGACCCTCGGCAAAAAGTCGTATCGAGAGATTGGATGTTAGTTCGTCTAAAGCGATGTACATGCAGGTTTCGACTGCTTTTGACTGCGTTTCAAAGAAAAGCGAGAAATTTTCATGTTGCGAGTCACTTTCGAGGTTTCAGTCGAACGGACCCTCGACAAGAAAGCATATCTAGAGATTGGGTGTTAGTTCGTCTAACACGTTGTAAATGCAGGTTTCGACTGTTTGTGACTGCGTTTCAAAGAAAAGGGAGAAATTTTCATGTTGCGAGTCACTTTCGAGGTTCGAGTTGAACGGACTCTCGACAAGGAAGCATATCGATAGATTGGGTGTTGGTTCGTCCAAATCGATGAAACTGCAGGTTTCGACCGTTTTTGAATGAATTTAATGGAAAATCGAGAAATTTTCATGTTGCGAGTCTCTTTCGAGGTTTCAGTCGAACGGACCCTCGACAAGCAACCATATCGAGAGATTGGGTTAGTTCGTCGAAAACGTTGTAAATGCAGGTTTCGACTGTTTTTGACTGCGTTTCAAAGAAAAGCGAGAAATTTTCATGTTGCGAGTCACTTTAGAGGTTCGAGTTGAACGGACCATCGCCAAAATCGCATATCGAGTCGTTGGGTGTTTCTTCGTCGAAAACGATGAAAATGCAGGTTTCGACCGTTTTAGAATGAATTTCTACGAAAATCGAGAAATTTTCATCTTGCGAGTCACTTTCGAGGTTCGAGTTGAACGGACCCTCGACAAGAAAGCATATCGAGAGATTGGATGTTTCTTCGTCGAAAACGATGAAAATGCAGATTTCGACCGTTTTTGAATGAATTTAAACGAAAATCGAGAAATTTTCATCTTGCGAGTCACTTTCGAGGTTCGAGTTGAACGGGCCATCGACAAGAAAGCATATCGAGAGATTGGGTGTTAGTTCGTCCAAATCGATGAAACGGCAGGATTCGACTGTTTTTGATTGAATTTCAACGAAAATCGCGAAATTTTCATGTTGCAAGTCACTGTCGAGGTTCCAGTCGAACGGACCCTCGGCAAAAAGTAGTATCGAGAGATTGGATGTTAGTTCGTCTAAAGCGATGTACATGCAGGTTTCGACTGCTTTTGACTGCGTTTCAAAGAAAAGCGAGAAATTTTCATGTTGCGAGTCACTTTCGAGGTTTCAGTCGAACGGACCCTCGACAAGAAAGCATATCGAGAGATTGGGTGTTAGTTCGTCTAAAACGTTGTAAATGCAGGTTTCGACTGTTTTTGACTGCGTTTCAAAGAAAAGGGAGAAATTTTCATGTTGCGAGTCACTTTCGAGGTTCGAGTTGAACGGGCCATCGCCAAGATCGCATATCGAGAGGTTGGGTGTTTCTTCGTCGAAAACGATGAAAATGCAGCTTTCGACCGTTTTAGAATGAATTTCAACGAAAATCGAGAAATTTTCATGTTGCGAGTCTCTTTCGAGGTCTCAGTCGAACGGACCCTCGACAAGAAACCATATCGAGAGATTGGGTGTTAGTTCGTCTAAAACGTTGTAAATGCAGGTTTCGACTGTTTTTGACTGCGTTTCAAAGAAAAGCGAGAAATTTTCTTGTTGCGAGTCACTTTCGAGGTTCGAGTTGAACGGGCCATCGCCAAGATCGCATATCGAGAGGTTGGGTGTTTCTTCGTCGAAAACGATGAAAATGCAGGTTTCGATCGTTTTAGAATGAATTTCAACGAAATTCGAGAAATTTTCATGTTGCAAGTCACTGTCGAGGTTCCAGTCGAAGGTACCCTCGGCAAGAAGTCGTATCGAGAGATGATTTGATGTTTCTTCGTCGAAAACGATGAAAATGCAGATTTCGACTGTTTTTGAATGAATTTCAACGAAAATCGAGAAATTTTCATGTTGCGAGTCTCTTTCGAGGTCTCAGTCGAACGGACCCTCGACAAGAAACCATATCGAGAGATTGGGTGTTAGTTCGTCTAAAACGTTGTAAATGCAGGTTTCGACTGTTTTTGACTGCGTTTCAAAGAAAAGCGAGAAATTTTCTTGTTGCGAGTCACTTTCGAGGTTCGAGTTGAACGGGCCATCGCCAAGATCGCATATCGAGAGGTTGGGTGTTTCTTCGTCGAAAACGATGAAAATGCAGCTTTCGACCGTTTTAGAATGAATTTCAACGAAAATCGAGAAATTTTCATGTTGCGAGTCTCTTTCGAGGTCTCAGTCGAACGGACCCTCGACAAGAAACCATATCGAGAGATTGGGTGTTAGTTCGTCTAAAACGTTGTAAATGCAGGTTTCGACTGTTTTTGACTGCGTTTCAAAGAAAAGCGAGAAATTTTCTTGTTGCGAGTCACTTTCGAGGTTCGAGTTGAACGGGCCATCGCCAAGATCGCATATCGAGAGGTTGGGTGTTTCTTCGTCGAAAACGATGAAAATGCAGGTTTCGATCGTTTTAGAATGAATTTCAACGAAATTCGAGAAATTTTCATGTTGCAAGTCACTGTCGAGGTTCCAGTCGAAGGGACCCTCGGCAAGAAGTCTTATCGAGAGATTGGATGTTTCTTCGTCGAAAACGATGAAAATGCAGATTTCGACCGTTTTTGAATGAATTTAAACGAAAATCGAGAAATTTTCATCTTGTGAGTCACTTTCGAGGTTCCAGTCGAACGGACCCTCGACAAGAAATCATATCGAGAGATTGGGTGTTAGTTCGTCTAAAGCGATATACATGCAGGTTTCGACCGTTTTTGAATGAATTTAAACGAAAATCGAGAAATTTTCATCTTGTGAGTCACTTTCGAGGTTCCAGTCGAACGGACCCTCGACAAGAAATCATATCGAGAGATTGGGTGTTAGTTCGTCTAAAACGTTGTAAATGCAGGTTTCGACTGTTTTTGAATCAATTTAAACGAAAATCGAGAAATTTTCATGTTGCGAGTCTCTTTCGAGGTTTCAGTCGAACGGACCCTCGTCAAGAAAGCATATCGAGAGATTGGGTGTTAGTTCGTCTAAAACGATGAAAATGGACGTTTCGACTGTTTTTGACAGCGTTTCAAAGAAAAGCGAGAAATTTTCATGTTGCGAGTCACTTTCGAGGTTTCAGTCGAACGGACCCTCGACAAGAAAGCATATCGAGAGATTGGGTGTTAGTTGGTCTAAAACGTTGTAAATGCAGGTTTCGACTGTTTTTGACTGCGTTTCAAAGAAAAGGGAGAAATTTTCATGTTGCGAGTCACTTTCGAGGTTCGAGTTGAACGGGCCATCGACAAGAAAGCATATCGACAGATTGGGTGTTAGTTCGTCCAAATCGATGAAACGGCAGGATTCGACTGTTTTTGATTGAATTTCAACGAAAATCGAGAAATTTTCATGTTGCAAGTCACTGTCGAGGTACCAGTCGAAGGGACCCTCGGCAAGAAGTCTTATCGAGAAATTGGATGTTTCTTCGTCGAAAACGATGAAAATGCAGATTTCTACCGTTTTTGAATGAATTTAAACGAAAATCGAGAAATTTTCATCTTGCGAGTCACTTTCGAGGTTTCAGTCGAACGGACCCTCGACAAGAAAGCATATCGAGAGATTGGGTGTTAGTTCGTCAAAATCGATGAAACGGCAGGTTTCGACTGTTTTTGATTGAATTTCAACGAAATTCGAGAAATTTTCATGTTGCGAGTCACTTTCGAGGTTTCAGTCGAACGGACTCTCGACAAGGAAGCATATCGATAGATTGGGTGTTGGTTCGTCTAAAACGTTGTAAATGCAGGTTTCGACTGTTTTCGACTGAATTTCAACGAAATTCGAGAAATTTTCTTGTTGCGAGTCACTTTCGAGGTTCGAGTTGAACGGGCAATCGCCAAGATCGCATATTGAGAGGTTGGGTGTTCCTTCGTCGAAAACGATGAAAATGAAGGTTTCGACTGTTTTTGACTGAATTTCAACGAAATTCGAGAAATGTTCATGTTGCGAGTCACTTTTGAGGTTTCAGTCGAACGGACCCTCGACAAGCAACCATATCGAGAGATTGGGTTAGTTCGTCTATAACGTTGTAAATGCAGGTTACGACTGTTCTTGACTGCGTTTCAAAGAAAAGCGAGAAATTTTCATGTTGCGAGTCACTTTCGAGGTTCGAGTTGAACGGGCCATCGCCAAGATCGCATATCCAGAGGTTGGGTGTTTCTTCGTCGAAAACGATGAAAATACAGGTTTCGACCGTTTTTGAATGAATTTAAACGAAAATCGAGAAATTTTCATCTTGCGAGTCACTTTCGAGGTTCCAGTCGAACGGACCCTCGACAAGAAATCATATCGAGAGATTGGGTGTTAGTTCGTCTAAAGCGATATACATGCAGGTTTCGACCGTTTTTGAATGAATTTAAACGAAAATCGAGAAATTTTCATCTTGTGAGTCACTTTCGAGGTTCCAGTCGAACGGACCCTCGACAAGAAATCATATCGAGAGATTGGGTGTTAGTTGGTCTAAAACGTTGTAAATGCAGGTTTCGACTGTTTTTGACTGCGTTTCAAAGAAAAGGGAGAAATTTTCATGTTGCGAGTCACTTTCGAGGTTCGAGTTGAAGGGACCCTCTCCAAGAAGTCGTATCGAGAGATGATTGGATGTTTCTTCGTCGAAAACGATGAAAATACAGATTTCGACCGTTTTTGAATGAATTTAAACGAAAATCGAGAAATTTTCATGTTGCGAGTCTCTTTCGAGGTTTCAGTCGAACGGACCCTCGACAAGCAACCATATCGAGAGATTGGGTTAGTTCGTCTATAACGTTGTAAATGCAGGTTACGACTGTTCTTGACTGCGTTTCAAAGAAAAGCGAGAAATTTTCATGTTGCGAGTCACTTTCGAGGTTCGAGTTGAACGGGCCATCGCCAAGATCGCATATCGAGAGGTTGGGTGTTTCTTCGTCGAAAACGATGAAAATGCAGCTTTCGACCGTTTTAGAATGAATTTCAACGAAAATCGAGAAATTTTCATCTTGCGAGTCACTTTCGAGGTTCCAGTCGAACGGACCCTCGACAAGATAGCATATCGAGAGATTGGGTGTTAGTTCGTCCAAAACGATGAAAATGCAGGTTTCGACTGTTTTTTACTGAATTTCAACGAAATTCGAGAAATTTTCATGTTGCGAGTCACTTTCGAGGTTTCAGTCGAACGGACTCTCGACAAGTATGCATGTCGATAGATCGGGTGTTAGTTCGTCCAAATCAATGAAACTGCAGATTTCGACTGTTTTTGAATCAATTTAAACGAAAATCGAGAAATTTTCATGTTGCGAGTCTCTTTCGAGGTTTCAGTCGAACGGACCCTCGTCAAGAAAGCATATCGAGAGATTGGGTGTTAGTTCGTCTAAAACGATGAAAATGGACGTTTCGACTGTTTTTGACAGCGTTTCAAAGAAAAGCGAGAAATTTTCATGTTGCGAGTCACTTTCGAGGTTTCAGTCGAACGGACCCTCGACAAGATAGCATATCGAGAGATTGGGTGTTAGTTCGTCTAAAACGATGAAAATGCAGGTTTCGACTGTTTTTGACTGAATTTCAACGAAATTCGAGAAATTTTCATGTTGCGAGTCACTTTCGAGGTTTCAGTCGAACGGACTCTCGACAAGTATGCATGTCGCTATCGAGTGTTAGTTCGTCCAAACCAATGAAACTGCAGGTTTCGACTGTTTTTGAATCAATTTAAACGAAAATCGAGAAATTTTCATCTTGCGATTCACTTTCGAGGTTCCAGTCGAACGGACCCTCGTCAAGAAAGCATATCGAGAGATTGGGTGTTAGTTCGTCTAAAACGATGAAAATGAAGGTTTCGACTGTTTTTGACTGAATTTCAACGAAATTCGAGAAATTTTCATGTTGCAAGTCACTGTCGAGGTTCCAGTCGAAGGGACCCTCGGCAAGAAGTCGTATCGAGAGGATTGGATGTTTCTTCGTCGAAAACGATGAAAATGCAGATTTCGACCGGTTTTGAATCAATTTAATCGAAAATCGAGAAATTTTCATGTTGTGAGTCTCTTTCGAGGTTTCAGTCGAACGGACCCTCGTCAAGAAAGCATATCGAGAGATTGGGTGTTAGTTCGTCTAAAACGATGAAAATGGACGTTTCGACTGTTTTTGACAGCGTTTCAAAGAAAAGCGAGAAATTTTCATGTTGCGAGTCACTTTCGAGCTTTCAGTCGAACGGACCCTCGACAAGAAAGCATATCGAGAGATTGGGTGTTAGTTGGTCTAAAACGTTGTAAATGCAGGTTTCGACAGTTTTTGACTGCGTTTCAAAGAAAAGGGAGAAATTTTCATGTTGCGAATCACTTTCGAGGTTCGAGTTGAACGGGCCATCGACAAGAAAGCATATCGACAGATTGGGTGTTAGTTCGTCCAAATCGATGAAACGGCAGGATTCGACTGTTTTTGATTGAATTTCAACGAAAATCGAGAAATTTTCATGTTGCAAGTCACTGTCGAGGTACCAGTCGAAGGGACCCTCGGCAAGAAGTCTTATCGAGAAATTGGATGTTTCTTCGTCGAAAACGATGAAAATGCAGATTTCTACCGTTTTTGAATGAATTTAAACGAAAATCGAGAAATTTTCATCTTGCCAGTCACTTTCGAGGTTCCAGTCGAAGGGACCCTCTCCAAGAAGTCGTATCGAGAGATGATTGGATGTTTCTTCGTCGAAAACGATGAAAATACAGATTTCGACCGTTTTTGAATGAATTTAAACGAAAATCGAGAAATTTTCATGTTGCGAGTCTCTTTCGAGGTTTCAGTCGAACGGACCCTCGACAAGAAAGCATATCGAGAGATTGGGTGTTAGTTCGTCTAAAACGTTGTAAATGCAGGTTTCGACTGTTTTTGACTGAATTTCAACGAAATTCGAGAAATTTTCTTGTTGCGAGTCACTTTCGAAGTTCGAGTTGAACGGGCCATCGCCAAGATCGCATATTGAGAGGTTGGGTGTTTCTTCGTCGAAAACGATGAAAATGAAGGTTTCGACTGTTTTTGACTGAATTTCAACGAAATTCGAGAAATGTTCATGTTGCGAGTCACTGTTGAGGTTTCAGTCGAACGGACCCTCGACAAGCAACCATATCGAGAGATTGGGTTAGTTCGTCTATAACGTTGTAAATGCAGGTTACGACTGTTCTTGACTGCGTTTCAAAGAAAAGCGAGAAATTTTCATGTTGCGAGTCACTTTCGAGGTTCGAGTTGAACGGGCCATCGCCAAGATCGCATATCGAGAGGTTGGGTGTTTCTTCGTCGAAAACGATGAAAATGCAGATTTCGACTGTTTTTGAATGAATTTCAACGAAAATCGAGAAATTTTCATGTTGCGAGTCACTTTCGAGGTTCCAGTCGAACGGACCCTCGACAAGAAGTCTTATCGAGAGATTGGATGTTTCTTCGTCGAAAACGATGAAAATGCAGATTTCGACCGTTTTTGAATGAATTTAAACGAAAATCGAGAAATTTTCATCTTGCGAGTCACTTTCGAGGTTCGAGTTGAACGGGCCATCGACAAGAAAGCATATCGAGAGATTGGGTGTTAGTTCGTCCAAATCGATGAAACGGCAGGATTCGACTGTTTTTGATTGAATTTCAACGAAAATCGAGAAATTTTCATGTTGCAAGTCACTGTCGAGGTTCCAGTCGAACGGACCCTCGGCAAAAAGTCGTATCGAGAGATTGGATGTTAGTTCGTCTAAAGCGATGTACATGCAGGTTTCGACTGCTTTTGACTGCGTTTCAAAGAAAAGGGAGAAATTTTCATGTTGCGAGTCTCTTTCGAGGTTTCAGTCGAACGGACCCTCGTCAAGAAAGCATATCGAGAGATTGGGTGTTAGTTCGTCTAAAACGTTGTAAATGCAGGTTTCGACTGTTTTTGACTGAATTTCAACGAAATTCGAGGAATTTTCTTGTTGCGAGTCACTTTCGAGGTTCGAGTTGAACGGGCCATCGCCAAGATCGCATATTGAGAGGTTGGGTGTTTCTTCGTCGAAAACGATGAAAATGAAGGTTTCGACTGTTTTTGACTGAATTTCAACGAAATTCGAGAAATGTTCATGTTGCGAGTCACTTTTGAGGTTTCAGTCGAACGGACCCTCGACAAGCAACCATATCGAGAGATTGGGTTAGTTCGTCTATAACGTTGTAAATGCAGGTTACGACTGTTCTTGACTGCGTTTCAAAGAAAAGCGAGAAATTTTCATGTTGCGAGTCACTTTCGAGGTTCGAGTTGAACGGGCCATCGCCAAGATCGCATATCGAGAGGTTGGGTGTTTCTTCGTCGAAAACGATGAAAATGCAGCTTTCGACCGTTTTAGAATGAATTTCAGCGAAAATCGCGAAATTTTCAAGTTGCGAGTCACTTTCAAGTTTTCAGTCGAACGGACCCTCGACAAGAAAGCATATCGAGAGATTGGATGTTTCTTCGTCGAAAACGATGAAAATGCAGATTTCGACCGTTTTTGAATGAATTTAAACGAAAATCGAGAAATTTTCATCTTGCGAGTCACTTTCGAGGTTCGAGTTGAACGGGCCATCGACAAGAAAGCATATCGAGAGATTGGGTGTTAGTTCGTCCAAATCGATGAAACGGCAGGATTCGACTGTTTTTGATTGAATTTCAACGAAAATCGAGAAATTTTCATGTTGCAAGTCACTGTCGAGGTTCCAGTCGAACGGACCCTCGGCAAAAAGTCGTATCGAGAGATTGGATGTTAGTTCGTCTAAAGCGATGTACATGCAGGTTTCGACTGCTTTTGACTGCGTTTCAAAGAAAAGGGAGAAATTTTCATGTTGCGAGTCTCTTTCGAGGTTTCAGTCGAACGGACCCTCGACAAGCAACCATATCGAGAGATTGGGTTAGTTCGTCGAAAACGTTGTAAATGCAGGTTTCGACTGTTTTTGACTGCGTTTCAAAGAAAAGCGAGAAATTTTCATGTTGCGAGTCACTTTCGAGGTTTCAGTCGAACGGACCCTCGACAAGAAAGCATATCGAGAGATTGGGTGTTAGTTCGTCTAAAACGTTGTAAATGCAGGTTTCGACTGTTTTTGACTGCGTTTCAAAGAAAAGCGAGAAATTTTCTTGTTGCGAGTCACTTTCGAGGTTCGAGTTGAACGGGCCATCGCCAAGATCGCATATCGAGAGGTTGGGTGTTTCTTCGTCGAAAACGATGAAAATGCAGCTTTCGACCGTTTTAGAATGAATTTCAACGAAAATCGAGAAATTTTCATGTTGCGAGTCTCTTTCGAGGTCTCAGTCGAACGGACCCTCGACAAGAAACCATATCGAGAGATTGGGTGTTAGTTCGTCTAAAACGTTGTAAATGCAGGTTTCGACTGTTTTCGACTGAATTTCAACGAAATTCGAGAAATTTTCTTGTTGCGAGTCACTGTCGAGGTTCCAGTCGAAGGGACCCTCGGCAAGAAGTCTTATCGAGAGATTGGATGTTTCTTCGTCGAAAACGATGAAAATGCAGATTTCGACCGTTTTTGAATGAATTTAAACGAAAATCGAGAAATTTTCATCTTGTGAGTCACTTTCGAGGTTCCAGTCGAACGGACCCTCGACAAGAAATCATATCGAGAGATTGGGTGTTAGTTCGTCTAAAGCGATATACATGCAGGTTTCGACCGTTTTTGAATGAATTTAAACGAAAATCGAGAAATTTACATCTTGTGAGTCACTTTCGAGGTTCCAGTCGAACGGACCCTCGACAAGAAATCATATCGAGAGATTGGGTGTTAGTTCGTCTAAAACGTTGTAAATGCAGGTTTCGACTGTTTTTGAATCAATTTAAACGAAAATCGAGAAATTTTCATGTTGCGAGTCTCTTTCGAGGTTTCAGTCGAACGGACCCTCGTCAAGAAAGCATATCGAGAGATTGGGTGTTAGTTCGTCTAAAACGATGAAAATGGACGTTTCGACTGTTTTGGACAGCGTTTCAAAGAAAAGCGAGAAATTTTCATGTTGCGAGTCACTTTCGAGGTTTCAGTCGAACGGACCCTCGACAAGAAAGCATATCGAGAGATTGGGTGTTAGTTGGTCTAAAACGTTGTAAATGCAGGTTTCGACTGTTTTTGATTGAATTTCAACGAAATTCGAGAAATTTTCATGTTGCGAGTCACTTTCGAGGTTTCAGTCGAACGGACTCTCGACAAGGAAGCATATCGATAGATTGGGTGTTGGTTCGTCTAAAACGTTGTAAATGCAGGTTTCGACTGTTTTCGACTGAATTTCAACGAAATTCGAGAAATTTTCTTGTTGCGAGTCACTTTCAAGGTTCGAGTTGAACGGGCCATCGCCAAGATCGCATATCGAGAGGTTGGGTGTTTCTTCGTCGAAAACGATGAAAATGCAGCTTTCGACCGTTTTAGAATGAATTTCAACGAAAATCGAGAAATTTTCATCTTGCGAGTCACTTTCGAGGTTCCAGTCGAACGGACCCTCGACAAGATAGCATATCGAGAGATTGGGTGTTAGTTCGTCCAAAACGATGAAAATGCAGGTTTCGACTGTTTTTGACTGAATTTCAACGAAATTCGAGAAATTTTCATGTTGCGAGTCACTTTCGAGGTTTCAGTCGAACGGACTCTCGACAAGTATGCATATCGAGAGATTGGGTGTTAGTTCGTCCAAATCGATGAAACGGCAGGATTCGACTGTTTTTGATTGAATTTCAACGAAAATCGAGAAATTTTCATGTTGCAAGTCACTGTCGAGGTTCCAGTCGAACGGACCCTCGGCAAAAAGTCGTATCGAGAGATTGGATGTTAGTTCGTCTAAAGCGATGTACATGCAGGTTTCGACTGCTTTTGACTGCGTTTCAAAGAAAAGCGAGAAATTTTCATGTTGCGAGTCACTTTCGAGGTTTCAGTCGAACGGACCCTCGACAAGAAAGCATATCTAGAGATTGGGTGTTAGTTCGTCTAACACGTTGTAAATGCAGGTTTCGACTGTTTGTGACTGCGTTTCAAAGAAAAGGGAGAAATTTTCATGTTGCGAGTCACTTTCGAGGTTCGAGTTGAACGGACTCTCGACAAGGAAGCATATCGATAGATTGGGTGTTGGTTCGTCCAAATCGATGAAACTGCAGGTTTCGACCGTTTTTGAATGAATTTAATGGAAAATCGAGAAATTTTCATGTTGCGAGTCTCTTTCGAGGTTTCAGTCGAACGGACCCTCGACAAGCAACCATATCGAGAGATTGGGTTAGTTCGTCGAAAACGTTGTAAATGCAGGTTTCGACTGTTTTTGACTGCGTTTCAAAGAAAAGCGAGAAATTTTCATGTTGCGAGTCACTTTAGAGGTTCGAGTTGAACGGACCATCGCCAAAATCGCATATCGAGTCGTTGGGTGTTTCTTCGTCGAAAACGATGAAAATGCAGGTTTCGACCGTTTTAGAATGAATTTCTACGAAAATCGAGAAATTTTCATCTTGCGAGTCACTTTCGAGGTTCGAGTTGAACGGACCCTCGACAAGAAAGCATATCGAGAGATTGGATGTTTCTTCGTCGAAAACGATGAAAATGCAGATTTCGACCGTTTTTGAATGAATTTAAACGAAAATCGAGAAATTTTCATCTTGCGAGTCACTTTCGAGGTTCGAGTTGAACGGGCCATCGACAAGAAAGCATATCGAGAGATTGGGTGTTAGTTCGTCCAAATCGATGAAACGGCAGGATTCGACTGTTTTTGATTGAATTTCAACGAAAATCGCGAAATTTTCATGTTGCAAGTCACTGTCGAGGTTCCAGTCGAACGGACCCTCGGCAAAAAGTAGTATCGAGAGATTGGATGTTAGTTCGTCTAAAGCGATGTACATGCAGGTTTCGACTGCTTTTGACTGCGTTTCAAAGAAAAGCGAGAAATTTTCATGTTGCGAGTCACTTTCGAGGTTTCAGTCGAACGGACCCTCGACAAGAAAGCATATCGAGAGATTGGGTGTTAGTTCGTCTAAAACGTTGTAAATGCAGGTTTCGACTGTTTTTGACTGCGTTTCAAAGAAAAGGGAGAAATTTTCATGTTGCGAGTCACTTTCGAGGTTCGAGTTGAACGGGCCATCGCCAAGATCGCATATCGAGAGGTTGGGTGTTTCTTCGTCGAAAACGATGAAAATGCAGGTTTCGACCGTTTTAGAATGAATTTCTACGAAAATCGAGAAATTTTCATCTTGCGAGTCACTTTCGAGGTTCGAGTTGAACGGACCCTCGACAAGAAAGCATATCGAGAGATTGGATGTTTCTTCGTCGAAAACGATGAAAATGCAGATTTCGACCGTTTTTGAATGAATTTAAACGAAAATCGAGAAATTTTCATCTTGCGAGTCACTTTCGAGGTTCGAGTTGAACGGGCCATCGACAAGAAAGCATATCGAGAGATTGGGTGTTAGTTCGTCCAAATCGATGAAACGGCAGGATTCGACTGTTTTTGATTGAATTTCAACGAAAATCGCGAAATTTTCATGTTGCAAGTCACTGTCGAGGTTCCAGTCGAACGGACCCTCGGCAAAAAGTAGTATCGAGAGATTGGATGTTAGTTCGTCTAAAGCGATGTACATGCAGGTTTCGACTGCTTTTGACTGCGTTTCAAAGAAAAGCGAGAAATTTTCATGTTGCGAGTCACTTTCGAGGTTTCAGTCGAACGGACCCTCGACAAGAAAGCATATCGAGAGATTGGGTGTTAGTTCGTCTAAAACGTTGTAAATGCAGGTTTCGACTGTTTTTGACTGCGTTTCAAAGAAAAGGGAGAAATTTTCATGTTGCGAGTCACTTTCGAGGTTCGAGTTGAACGGGCCATCGCCAAGATCGCATATCGAGAGGTTGGGTGTTTCTTCGTCGAAAACGATGAAAATGCAGCTTTCGACCGTTTTAGAATGAATTTCAACGAAAATCGAGAAATTTTCATGTTGCGAGTCTCTTTCGAGGTCTCAGTCGAACGGACCCTCGACAAGAAACCATATCGAGAGATTGGGTGTTAGTTCGTCTAAAACGTTGTAAATGCAGGTTTCGACTGTTTTTGACTGCGTTTCAAAGAAAAGCGAGAAATTTTCTTGTTGCGAGTCACTTTCGAGGTTCGAGTTGAACGGGCCATCGCCAAGATCGCATATCGAGAGGTTGGGTGTTTCTTCGTCGAAAACGATGAAAATGCAGGTTTCGATCGTTTTAGAATGAATTTCAACGAAATTCGAGAAATTTTCATGTTGCAAGTCACTGTCGAGGTTCCAGTCGAAGGTACCCTCGGCAAGAAGTCGTATCGAGAGATGATTTGATGTTTCTTCGTCGAAAACGATGAAAATGCAGATTTCGACTGTTTTTGAATGAATTTCAACGAAAATCGAGAAATTTTCATGTTGCGAGTCTCTTTCGAGGTCTCAGTCGAACGGACCCTCGACAAGAAACCATATCGAGAGATTGGGTGTTAGTTCGTCTAAAACGTTGTAAATGCAGGTTTCGACTGTTTTTGACTGCGTTTCAAAGAAAAGCGAGAAATTTTCTTGTTGCGAGTCACTTTCGAGGTTCGAGTTGAACGGGCCATCGCCAAGATCGCATATCGAGAGGTTGGGTGTTTCTTCGTCGAAAACGATGAAAATGCAGGTTTCGATCGTTTTAGAATGAATTTCAACGAAATTCGAGAAATTTTCATGTTGCGAGTCACTTTTGAGGTTTCAGTCGAACGGACCCTCGACAAGCAACCATATCGAGAGATTGGGTTAGTTCGTCTATAACGTTGTAAATGCAGGTTACGACTGTTCTTGACTGCGTTTCAAAGAAAAGCGAGAAATTTTCATGTTGCGAGTCACTTTCGAGGTTCGAGTTGAACGGGCCATCGCCAAGATCGCATATCGAGAGGTTGGGTGTTTCTTCGTCGAAAACGATGAAAATGCAGCTTTCGACCGTTTTAGAATGAATTTCAACGAAAATCGCGAAATTTTCAAGTTGCGAGTCACTTTCAAGTTTTCAGTCGAACGGACCCTCGACAAGAAAGCATATCGAGAGATTGGATGTTTCTTCGTCGAAAACGATGAAAATGCAGATTTCGACCGTTTTTGAATGAATTTAAACGAAAATCGAGAAATTTTCATCTTGCGAGTCACTTTCGAGGTTCGAGTTGAACGGGCCATCGACAAGAAAGCATATCGAGAGATTGGGTGTTAGTTCGTCCAAATCGATGAAACGGCAGGATTCGACTGTTTTTGATTGAATTTCAACGAAAATCGAGAAATTTTCATCTTGCGAGTCACTTTCGAGGTTCGAGTTGAACGGGCCATCGACAAGAAAGCATATCGAGAGATTGGGTGTTAGTTCGTCCAAATCGATGAAACGGCAGGATTCGACTGTTTTTGATTGAATTTCAACGAAAATCGAGAAATTTTCATGTTGCAAGTCACTGTCGAGGTTCCAGTCGAACGGACCCTCGGCAAAAAGTCGTATCGAGAGATTGGATGTTAGTTCGTCTAAAGCGATGTACATGCAGGTTTCGACTGCTTTTGACTGCGTTTCAAAGAAAAGGGAGAAATTTTCATGTTGCGAGTCTCTTTCGAGGTTTCAGTCGAACGGACCCTCGACAAGCAACCATATCGAGAGATTGGGTTAGTTCGTCGAAAACGTTGTAAATGCAGGTTTCGACTGTTTTTGACTGCGTTTCAAAGAAAAGCGAGAAATTTTCATGTTGCGAGTCACTTTCGAGGTTTCAGTCGAACGGACCCTCGACAAGAAAGCATATCGAGAGATTGGGTGTTAGTTCGTCTAAAACGTTGTAAATGCAGGTTTCGACTGTTTTTGACTGCGTTTCAAAGAAAAGCGAGAAATTTTCTTGTTGCGAGTCACATTCGAGGTTCGAGTTGAACGGGCCATCGCCAAGATCGCATATCGAGAGGTTGGGTGTTTCTTCGTCGAAAACGATGAAAATGCAGCTTTCGACCGTTTTAGAATGAATTTCAACGAAAATCGAGAAATTTTCATGTTGCGAGTCTCTTTCGAGGTCTCAGTCGAACGGACCCTCGACAAGAAACCATATCGAGAGATTGGGTGTTAGTTCGTCTAAAACGTTGTAAATGCAGGTTTCGACTGTTTTTGACTGCGTTTCAAAGAAAAGCGAGAAATTTTCTTGTTGCGAGTCACTTTCGAGGTTCGAGTTGAACGGGCCATCGCCAAGATCGCATATCGAGAGGTTGGGTGTTTCTTCGTCGAAAACGATGAAAATGCAGGTTTCGATCGTTTTAGAATGAATTTCAACGAAATTCGAGAAATTTTCATGTTGCAAGTCACTGTCGAGGTTCCAGTCGAAGGGACCCTCGGCAAGAAGTCTTATCGAGAGATTGGATGTTTCTTCGTCGAAAACGATGAAAATGCAGATTTCGACCGTTTTTGAATGAATTTAAACGAAAATCGAGAAATTTTCATCTTGTGAGTCACTTTCGAGGTTCCAGTCGAACGGACCCTCGACAAGAAATCATATCGAGAGATTGGGTGTTAGTTCGTCTAAAGCGATATACATGCAGGTTTCGACCGTTTTTGAATGAATTTAAACGAAAATCGAGAAATTTTCATCTTGTGAGTCACTTTCGAGGTTCCAGTCGAACGGACCCTCGACAAGAAATCATATCGAGAGATTGGGTGTTAGTTCGTCTAAAACGTTGTAAATGCAGGTTTCGACTGTTTTTGAATCAATTTAAACGAAAATCGAGAAATTTTCATGTTGCGAGTCTCTTTCGAGGTTTCAGTCGAACGGACCCTCGTCAAGAAAGCATATCGAGAGATTGGGTGTTAGTTCGTCTAAAACGATGAAAATGGACGTTTCGACTGTTTTTGACAGCGTTTCAAAGAAAAGCGAGAAATTTTCATGTTGCGAGTCACTTTCGAGGTTTCAGTCGAACGGACCCTCGACAAGAAAGCATATCGAGAGATTGGGTGTTAGTTGGTCTAAAACGTTGTAAATGCAGGTTTCGACTGTTTTTGACTGCGTTTCAAAGAAAAGGGAGAAATTTTCATGTTGCGAGTCACTTTCGAGGTTCGAGTTGAACGGGCCATCGACAAGAAAGCATATCGACAGATTGGGTGTTAGTTCGTCCAAATCGATGAAACGGCAGGATTCGACTGTTTTTGATTGAATTTCAACGAAAATCGAGAAATTTTCATGTTGCAAGTCACTGTCGAGGTACCAGTCGAAGGGACCCTCGGCAAGAAGTCTTATCGAGAAATTGGATGTTTCTTCGTCGAAAACGATGAAAATGCAGATTTCTACCGTTTTTGAATGAATTTAAACGAAAATCGAGAAATTTTCATCTTGCGAGTCACTTTCGAGGTTTCAGTCGAACGGACCCTCGACAAGAAATCATATCGAGAGATTGGGTGTTAGTTCGTCAAAATCGATGAAACGGCAGGTTTCGACTGTTTTTGATTGAATTTCAACGAAATTCGAGAAATTTTCATGTTGCGAGTCACTTTCGAGGTTTCAGTCGAACGGACTCTCGACAAGGAAGCATATCGATAGATTGGGTGTTGGTTCGTCTAAAACGTTGTAAATGCAGGTTTCGACTGTTTTCGACTGAATTTCAACGAAATTCGAGAAATTTTCTTGTTGCGAGTCACTTTCGAGGTTCGAGTTGAACGGGCAATCGCCAAGATCGCATATTGAGAGGTTGGGTGTTCCTTCGTCGAAAACGATGAAAATGAAGGTTTCGACTGTTTTTGACTGAATTTCAACGAAATTCGAGAAATGTTCATGTTGCGAGTCACTTTTGAGGTTTCAGTCGAACGGACCCTCGACAAGCAACCATATCGAGAGATTGGGTTAGTTCGTCTATAACGTTGTAAATGCAGGTTACGACTGTTCTTGACTGCGTTTCAAAGAAAAGCGAGAAATTTTCATGTTGCGAGTCACTTTCGAGGTTCGAGTTGAACGGGCCATCGCCAAGATCGCATATCCAGAGGTTGGGTGTTTCTTCGTCGAAAACGATGAAAATACAGGTTTCGACCGTTTTTGAATGAATTTAAACGAAAATCGAGAAATTTTCATCTTGCGAGTCACTTTCGAGGTTCCAGTCGAACGGACCCTCGACAAGAAATCATATCGAGAGATTGGGTGTTAGTTCGTCTAAAGCGATATACATGCAGGTTTCGAACGTTTTTGAATGAATTTAAACGAAAATCGAGAAATTTTCATCTTGTGAGTCACTTTCGAGGTTCCAGTCGAACGGACCCTCGACAAGAAATCATATCGAGAGATTGGGTGTTAGTTGGTCTAAAACGTTGTAAATGCAGGTTTCGACTGTTTTTGACTGCGTTTCAAAGAAAAGGGAGAAATTTTCATGTTGCGAGTCACTTTCGAGGTTCGAGTTGAAGGGACCCTCTCCAAGAAGTCGTATCGAGAGATGATTGGATGTTTCTTCGTCGAAAACGATGAAAATACAGATTTCGACCGTTTTTGAATGAATTTAAACGAAAATCGAGAAATTTTCATGTTGCGAGTCTCTTTCGAGGTTTCAGTCGAACGGACCCTCGACAAGCAACCATATCGAGAGATTGGGTTAGTTCGTCTATAACGTTGTAAATGCAGGTTACGACTGTTCTTGACTGCGTTTCAAAGAAAAGCGAGAAATTTTCATGTTGCGAGTCACTTTCGAGGTTCGAGTTGAACGGGCCATCGCCAAGATCGCATATCGAGAGGTTGGGTGTTTCTTCGTCGAAAACGATGAAAATGCAGCTTTCGACCGTTTTAGAATGAATTTCAACGAAAATCGAGAAATTTTCATCTTGCGAGTCACTTTCGAGGTTCCAGTCGAACGGACCCTCGACAAGATAGCATATCGAGAGATTGGGTGTTAGTTCGTCCAAAACGATGAAAATGCAGGTTTCGACTGTTTTTTACTGAATTTCAACGAAATTCGAGAAATTTTCATGTTGCGAGTCACTTTCGAGGTTTCAGTCGAACGGACTCTCGACAAGTATGCATGTCGATAGATCGGGTGTTAGTTCGTCCAAATCAATGAAACTGCAGATTTCGACTGTTTTTGAATCAATTTAAACGAAAATCGAGAAATTTTCATGTTGCGAGTCTCTTTCGAGGTTTCAGTCGAACGGACCCTCGTCAAGAAAGCATATCGAGAGATTGGGTGTTAGTTCGTCTAAAACGATGAAAATGGACGTTTCGACTGTTTTTGACAGCGTTTCAAAGAAAAGCGAGAAATTTTCATGTTGCGAGTCACTTTCGAGGTTTCAGTCGAACGGACCCTCGACAAGATAGCATATCGAGAGATTGGGTGTTAGTTCGTCTAAAACGATGAAAATGCAGGTTTCGACTGTTTTTGACTGAATTTCAACGAAATTCGAGAAATTTTCATGTTGCGAGTCACTTTCGAGGTTTCAGTCGAACGGACTCTCGACAAGTATGCATGTCGCTATCGAGTGTTAGTTCGTCCAAACCAATGAAACTGCAGGTTTCGACTGTTTTTGAATCAATTTAAACGAAAATCGAGAAATTTTCATCTTGTGATTCACTTTCGAGGTTCCAGTCGAACGGACCCTCGTCAAGAAAGCATATCGAGAGATTGGGTGTTAGTTCGTCTAAAACGATGAAAATGAAGGTTTCGACTGTTTTTGACTGAATTTCAACGAAATTCGAGAAATTTTCATGTTGCAAGTCACTGTCGAGGTTCCAGTCGAAGGGACCCTCGGCAAGAAGTCGTATCGAGAGGATTGGATGTTTCTTCGTCGAAAACGATGAAAATGCAGATTTCGACCGGTTTTGAATCAATTTAATCGAAAATCGAGAAATTTTCATGTTGTGAGTCTCTTTCGAGGTTTCAGTCGAACGGACCCTCGTCAAGAAAGCATATCGAGAGATTGGGTGTTAGTTCGTCTAAAACGATGAAAATGGACGTTTCGACTGTTTTTGACAGCGTTTCAAAGAAAAGCGAGAAATTTTCATGTTGCGAGTCACTTTCGAGCTTTCAGTCGAACGGACCCTCGACAAGAAAGCATATCGAGAGATTGGGTGTTAGTTGGTCTAAAACGTTGTAAATGCAGGTTTCGACAGTTTTTGACTGCGTTTCAAAGAAAAGGGAGAAATTTTCATGTTGCGAATCACTTTCGAGGTTCGAGTTGAACGGGCCATCGACAAGAAAGCATATCGACAGATTGGGTGTTAGTTCGTCCAAATCGATGAAACGGCAGGATTCGACTGTTTTTGATTGAATTTCAACGAAAATCGAGAAATTTTCATGTTGCAAGTCACTGTCGAGGTACCAGTCGAAGGGACCCTCGGCAAGAAGTCTTATCGAGAAATTGGATGTTTCTTCGTCGAAAACGATGAAAATGCAGATTTCTACCGTTTTTGAATGAATTTAAACGAAAATCGAGAAATTTTCATCTTGCCAGTCACTTTCGAGGTTCCAGTCGAAGGGACCCTCTCCAAGAAGTCGTATCGAGAGATGATTGGATGTTTCTTCGTCGAAAACGATGAAAATACAGATTTCGACCGTTTTTGAATGAATTTAAACGAAAATCGAGAAATTTTCATGTTGCGAGTCTCTTTCGAGGTTTAAGTCGAACGGACCCTCGACAAGAAAGCATATCGAGAGATTGGGTGTTAGTTCGTCTAAAACGTTGTAAATGCAGGTTTCGACTGTTTTTGACTGAATTTCAACGAAATTCGAGAAATTTTCTTGTTGCGAGTCACTTTCGAGGTTCGAGTTGAACGGGCCATCGCCAAGATCGCATATTGAGAGGTTGGGTGTTTCTTCGTCGAAAACGATGAAAATGAAGGTTTCGACTGTTTTTGACTGAATTTCAACGAAATTCGAGAAATGTTCATGTTGCGAGTCACTGTTGAGGTTTCAGTCGAACGGACCCTCGACAAGCAACCATATCGAGAGATTGGGTTAGTTCGTCTATAACGTTGTAAATGCAGGTTACGACTGTTCTTGACTGCGTTTCAAAGAAAAGCGAGAAATTTTCATGTTGCGAGTCACTTTCGAGGTTCGAGTTGAACGGGCCATCGCCAAGATCGCATATCGAGAGGTTGGGTGTTTCTTCGTCGAAAACGATGAAAATGCAGATTTCGACTGTTTTTGAATGAATTTCAACGAAAATCGAGAAATTTTCATGTTGCGAGTCACTTTCGAGGTTCCAGTCGAACGGACCCTCGACAAGAAGTCTTATCGAGAGATTGGATGTTTCTTCGTCGAAAACGATGAAAATGCAGATTTCGACCGTTTTTGAATGAATTTAAACGAAAATCGAGAAATTTTCATCTTGCGAGTCACTTTCGAGGTTCGAGTTGAACGGGCCATCGACAAGAAAGCATATCGAGAGATTGGGTGTTAGTTCGTCCAAATCGATGAAACGGCAGGATTCGACTGTTTTTGATTGAATTTCAACGAAAATCGAGAAATTTTCATGTTGCAAGTCACTGTCGAGGTTCCAGTCGAACGGACCCTCGGCAAAAAGTCGTATCGAGAGATTGGATGTTAGTTCGTCTAAAGCGATGTACATGCAGGTTTCGACTGCTTTTGACTGCGTTTCAAAGAAAAGGGAGAAATTTTCATGTTGCGAGTCTCTTTCGAGGTTTCAGTCGAACGGACCCTCGTCAAGAAAGCATATCGAGAGATTGGGTGTTAGTTCGTCTAAAACGTTGTAAATGCAGGTTTCGACTGTTTTTGACTGAATTTCAACGAAATTCGAGGAATTTTCTTGTTGCGAGTCACTTTCGAGGTTCGAGTTGAACGGGCCATCGCCAAGATCGCATATTGAGAGGTTGGGTGTTTCTTCGTCGAAAACGATGAAAATGAAGGTTTCGACTGTTTTTGACTGAATTTCAACGAAATTCGAGAAATGTTCATGTTGCGAGTCACTTTTGAGGTTTCAGTCGAACGGACCCTCGACAAGCAACCATATCGAGAGATTGGGTTAGTTCGTCTATAACGTTGTAAATGCAGGTTACGACTGTTCTTGACTGCGTTTCAAAGAAAAGCGAGAAATTTTCATGTTGCGAGTCACTTTCGAGGTTCGAGTTGAACGGGCCATCGCCAAGATCGCATATCGAGAGGTTGGGTGTTTCTTCGTCGAAAACGATGAAAATGCAGCTTTCGACCGTTTTAGAATGAATTTCAACGAAAATCGAGAAATTTTCATGTTGCGAGTCTCTTTCGAGGTCTCAGTCGAACGGACCCTCGACAAGAAACCATATCGAGAGATTGGGTGTTAGTTCGTCTAAAACGTTGTAAATGCAGGTTTCGACTGTTTTCGACTGAATTTCAACGAAATTCGAGAAATTTTCTTGTTGCGAGTCACTGTCGAGGTTCCAGTCGAAGGGACCCTCGGCAAGAAGTCTTATCGAGAGATTGGATGTTTCTTCGTCGAAAACGATGAAAATGCAGATTTCGACCGTTTTTGAATGAATTTAAACGAAAATCGAGAAATTTTCATCTTGTGAGTCACTTTCGAGGTTCCAGTCGAACGGACCCTCGACAAGAAATCATATCGAGAGATTGGGTGTTAGTTCGTCTAAAGCGATATACATGCAGGTTTCGACCGTTTTTGAATGAATTTAAACGAAAATCGAGAAATTTACATCTTGTGAGTCACTTTCGAGGTTCCAGTCGAACGGACCCTCGACAAGAAATCATATCGAGAGATTGGGTGTTAGTTCGTCTAAAACGTTGTAAATGCAGGTTTCGACTGTTTTTGAATCAATTTAAACGAAAATCGAGAAATTTTCATGTTGCGAGTCTCTTTCGAGGTTTCAGTCGAACGGACCCTCGTCAAGAAAGCATATCGAGAGATTGGGTGTTAGTTCGTCTAAAACGATGAAAATGGACGTTTCGACTGTTTTGGACAGCGTTTCAAAGAAAAGCGAGAAATTTTCATGTTGCGAGTCACTTTCGAGGTTTCAGTCGAACGGACCCTCGACAAGAAAGCATATCGAGAGATTGGGTGTTAGTTGGTCTAAAACGTTGTAAATGCAGGTTTCGACTGTTTTTGATTGAATTTCAACGAAATTCGAGAAATTTTCATGTTGCGAGTCACTTTCGAGGTTTCAGTCGAACGGACTCTCGACAAGGAAGCATATCGATAGATTGGGTGTTGGTTCGTCTAAAACGTTGTAAATGCAGGTTTCGACTGTTTTCGACTGAATTTCAACGAAATTCGAGAAATTTTCTTGTTGCGAGTCACTTTCAAGGTTCGAGTTGAACGGGCCATCGCCAAGATCGCATATCGAGAGGTTGGGTGTTTCTTCGTCGAAAACGATGAAAATGCAGCTTTCGACCGTTTTAGAATGAATTTCAACGAAAATCGAGAAATTTTCATCTTGCGAGTCACTTTCGAGGTTCCAGTCGAACGGACCCTCGACAAGATAGCATATCGAGAGATTGGGTGTTAGTTCGTCCAAAACGATGAAAATGCAGGTTTCGACTGTTTTTGACTGAATTTCAACGAAATTCGAGAAATTTTCATGTTGCGAGTCACTTTCGAGGTTTCAGTCGAACGGACTCTCGACAAGTATGCATATCGAGAGATTGGGTGTTAGTTCGTCCAAATCGATGAAACGGCAGGATTCGACTGTTTTTGATTGAATTTCAACGAAAATCGAGAAATTTTCATGTTGCAAGTCACTGTCGAGGTTCCAGTCGAACGGACCCTCGGCAAAAAGTCGTATCGAGAGATTGGATGTTAGTTCGTCTAAAGCGATGTACATGCAGGTTTCGACTGCTTTTGACTGCGTTTCAAAGAAAAGCGAGAAATTTTCATGTTGCGAGTCACTTTCGAGGTTTCAGTCGAACGGACCCTCGACAAGAAAGCATATCTAGAGATTGGGTGTTAGTTCGTCTAACACGTTGTAAATGCAGGTTTCGACTGTTTGTGACTGCGTTTCAAAGAAAAGGGAGAAATTTTCATGTTGCGAGTCACTTTCGAGGTTCGAGTTGAACGGACTCTCGACAAGGAAGCATATCGATAGATTGGGTGTTGGTTCGTCCAAATCGATGAAACTGCAGGTTTCGACCGTTTTTGAATGAATTTAATGGAAAATCGAGAAATTTTCATGTTGCGAGTCTCTTTCGAGGTTTCAGTCGAACGGACCCTCGACAAGCAACCATATCGAGAGATTGGGTTAGTTCGTCGAAAACGTTGTAAATGCAGGTTTCGACTGTTTTTGACTGCGTTTCAAAGAAAAGCGAGAAATTTTCATGTTGCGAGTCACTTTAGAGGTTCGAGTTGAACGGACCATCGCCAAAATCGCATATCGAGTCGTTGGGTGTTTCTTCGTCGAAAACGATGAAAATGCAGGTTTCGACCGTTTTAGAATGAATTTCTACGAAAATCGAGAAATTTTCATCTTGCGAGTCACTTTCGAGGTTCGAGTTGAACGGACCCTCGACAAGAAAGCATATCGAGAGATTGGATGTTTCTTCGTCGAAAACGATGAAAATGCAGATTTCGACCGTTTTTGAATGAATTTAAACGAAAATCGAGAAATTTTCATCTTGCGAGTCACTTTCGAGGTTCGAGTTGAACGGGCCATCGACAAGAAAGCATATCGAGAGATTGGGTGTTAGTTCGTCCAAATCGATGAAACGGCAGGATTCGACTGTTTTTGATTGAATTTCAACGAAAATCGCGAAATTTTCATGTTGCAAGTCACTGTCGAGGTTCCAGTCGAACGGACCCTCGGCAAAAAGTAGTATCGAGAGATTGGATGTTAGTTCGTCTAAAGCGATGTACATGCAGGTTTCGACTGCTTTTGACTGCGTTTCAAAGAAAAGCGAGAAATTTTCATGTTGCGAGTCACTTTCGAGGTTTCAGTCGAACGGACCCTCGACAAGAAAGCATATCGAGAGATTGGGTGTTAGTTCGTCTAAAACGTTGTAAATGCAGGTTTCGACTGTTTTTGACTGCGTTTCAAAGAAAAGGGAGAAATTTTCATGTTGCGAGTCACTTTCGAGGTTCGAGTTGAACGGGCCATCGCCAAGATCGCATATCGAGAGGTTGGGTGTTTCTTCGTCGAAAACGATGAAAATGCAGCTTTCGACCGTTTTAGAATGAATTTCAACGAAAATCGAGAAATTTTCATGTTGCGAGTCTCTTTCGAGGTCTCAGTCGAACGGACCCTCGACAAGAAACCATATCGAGAGATTGGGTGTTAGTTCGTCTAAAACGTTGTAAATGCAGGTTTCGACTGTTTTTGACTGCGTTTCAAAGAAAAGCGAGAAATTTTCTTGTTGCGAGTCACTTTCGAGGTTCGAGTTGAACGGGCCATCGCCAAGATCGCATATCGAGAGGTTGGGTGTTTCTTCGTCGAAAACGATGAAAATGCAGGTTTCGATCGTTTTAGAATGAATTTCAACGAAATTCGAGAAATTTTCATGTTGCAAGTCACTGTCGAGGTTCCAGTCGAAGGTACCCTCGGCAAGAAGTCGTATCGAGAGATGATTTGATGTTTCTTCGTCGAAAACGATGAAAATGCAGATTTCGACTGTTTTTGAATGAATTTCAACGAAAATCGAGAAATTTTCATGTTGCGAGTCTCTTTCGAGGTCTCAGTCGAACGGACCCTCGACAAGAAACCATATCGAGAGATTGGGTGTTAGTTCGTCTAAAACGTTGTAAATGCAGGTTTCGACTGTTTTTGACTGCGTTTCAAAGAAAAGCGAGAAATTTTCTTGTTGCGAGTCACTTTCGAGGTTCGAGTTGAACGGGCCATCGCCAAGATCGCATATCGAGAGGTTGGGTGTTTCTTCGTCGAAAACGATGAAAATGCAGCTTTCGACCGTTTTAGAATGAATTTCAACGAAAATCGAGAAATTTTCATGTTGCGAGTCTCTTTCGAGGTCTCAGTCGAACGGACCCTCGACAAGAAACCATATCGAGAGATTGGGTGTTAGTTCGTCTAAAACGTTGTAAATGCAGGTTTCGACTGTTTTTGACTGCGTTTCAAAGAAAAGCGAGAAATTTTCTTGTTGCGAGTCACTTTCGAGGTTCGAGTTGAACGGGCCATCGCCAAGATCGCATATCGAGAGGTTGGGTGTTTCTTCGTCGAAAACGATGAAAATGCAGGTTTCGATCGTTTTAGAATGAATTTCAACGAAATTCGAGAAATTTTCATGTTGCAAGTCACTGTCGAGGTTCCAGTCGAAGGGACCCTCGGCAAGAAGTCTTATCGAGAGATTGGATGTTTCTTCGTCGAAAACGATGAAAATGCAGATTTCGACCGTTTTTGAATGAATTTAAACGAAAATCGAGAAATTTTCATCTTGTGAGTCACTTTCGAGGTTCCAGTCGAACGGACCCTCGACAAGAAATCATATCGAGAGATTGGGTGTTAGTTCGTCTAAAGCGATATACATGCAGGTTTCGACCGTTTTTGAATGAATTTAAACGAAAATCGAGAAATTTTCATCTTGTGAGTCACTTTCGAGGTTCCAGTCGAACGGACCCTCGACAAGAAATCATATCGAGAGATTGGGTGTTAGTTCGTCTAAAACGTTGTAAATGCAGGTTTCGACTGTTTTTGAATCAATTTAAACGAAAATCGAGAAATTTTCATGTTGCGAGTCTCTTTCGAGGTTTCAGTCGAACGGACCCTCGTCAAGAAAGCATATCGAGAGATTGGGTGTTAGTTCGTCTAAAACGATGAAAATGGACGTTTCGACTGTTTTTGACAGCGTTTCAAAGAAAAGCGAGAAATTTTCATGTTGCGAGTCACTTTCGAGGTTTCAGTCGAACGGACCCTCGACAAGAAAGCATATCGAGAGATTGGGTGTTAGTTGGTCTAAAACGTTGTAAATGCAGGTTTCGACTGTTTTTGACTGCGTTTCAAAGAAAAGGGAGAAATTTTCATGTTGCGAGTCACTTTCGAGGTTCGAGTTGAACGGGCCATCGACAAGAAAGCATATCGACAGATTGGGTGTTAGTTCGTCCAAATCGATGAAACGGCAGGATTCGACTGTTTTTGATTGAATTTCAACGAAAATCGAGAAATTTTCATGTTGCAAGTCACTGTCGAGGTACCAGTCGAAGGGACCCTCGGCAAGAAGTCTTATCGAGAAATTGGATGTTTCTTCGTCGAAAACGATGAAAATGCAGATTTCTACCGTTTTTGAATGAATTTAAACGAAAATCGAGAAATTTTCATCTTGCGAGTCACTTTCGAGGTTTCAGTCGAACGGACCCTCTCCAAGAAGTCGTATCGAGAGATGATTGGATGTTTCTTCGTCGAAAACGATGAAAATACAGATTTCGACCGTTTTTGAATGAATTTAAACGAAAATCGAGAAATTTTCATGTTGCGAGTCTCTTTCGAGGTTTCAGTCGAACGGACCCTCGACAAGAAAGCATATCGAGAGATTGGGTGTTAGTTCGTCTAAAACGTTGTAAATGCAGGTTTCGACTGTTTTTGACTGAATTTCAACGAAATTCGAGAAATTTTCTTGTTGCGAGTCACTTTCGAGGTTCGAGTTGAACGGGCCATCGCCAAGATCGCATATTGAGAGGTTGGGTGTTTCTTCGTCGAAAACGATGAAAATGAAGGTTTCGACTGTTTTTGACTGAATTTCAACGAAATTCGAGAAATGTTCATGTTGCGAGTCACTGTTGAGGTTTCAGTCGAACGGACCCTCGACAAGCAACCATATCGAGAGATTGGGTTAGTTCGTCTATAACGTTGTAAATGCAGGTTACGACTGTTCTTGACTGCGTTTCAAAGAAAAGCGAGAAATTTTCATGTTGCGAGTCACTTTCGAGGTTCGAGTTGAACGGGCCATCGCCAAGATCGCATATCGAGAGGTTGGGTGTTTCTTCGTCGAAAACGATGAAAATGCAGATTTCGACTGTTTTTGAATGAATTTCAACGAAAATCGAGAAATTTTCATGTTGCGAGTCACTTTCGAGGTTCCAGTCGAACGGACCCTCGACAAGAAGTCTTATCGAGAGATTGGATGTTTCTTCGTCGAAAACGATGAAAATGCAGATTTCGACCGTTTTTGAATGAATTTAAACGAAAATCGAGAAATTTTCATCTTGCGAGTCACTTTCGAGGTTCGAGTTGAACGGGCCATCGACAAGAAAGCATATCGAGAGATTGGGTGTTAGTTCGTCCAAATCGATGAAACGGCAGGATTCGACTGTTTTTGATTGAATTTCAACGAAAATCGAGAAATTTTCATGTTGCAAGTCACTGTCGAGGTTCCAGTCGAACGGACCCTCGGCAAAAAGTCGTATCGAGAGATTGGATGTTAGTTCGTCTAAAGCGATGTACATGCAGGTTTCGACTGCTTTTGACTGCGTTTCAAAGAAAAGGGAGAAATTTTCATGTTGCGAGTCTCTTTCGAGGTTTCAGTCGAACGGACCCTCGTCAAGAAAGCATATCGAGAGATTGGGTGTTAGTTCGTCTAAAACGTTGTAAATGCAGGTTTCGACTGTTTTTGACTGAATTTCAACGAAATTCGAGGAATTTTCTTGTTGCGAGTCACTTTCGAGGTTCCAGTCGAACGGACCCTCGGCAAAAAGTCGTATCGAGAGATTGGATGTTAGTTCGTCTAAAGCGATGTACATGCAGGTTTCGACTGCTTTTGACTGCGTTTCAAAGAAAAGGGAGAAATTTTCATGTTGCGAGTCTCTTTCGAGGTTTCAGTCGAACGGACCCTCGACAAGCAACCATATCGAGAGATTGGGTTAGTTCGTCGAAAACGTTGTAAATGCAGGTTTCGACTGTTTTTGACTGCGTTTCAAAGAAAAGCGAGAAATTTTCATGTTGCGAGTCACTTTCGAGGTTTCAGTCGAACGGACCCTCGACAAGAAAGCATATCGAGAGATTGGGTGTTAGTTCGTCTAAAACGTTGTAAATGCAGGTTTCGACTGTTTTTGACTGCGTTTCAAAGAAAAGCGAGAAATTTTCTTGTTGCGAGTCACTTTCGAGGTTCGAGTTGAACGGGCCATCGCCAAGATCGCATATCGAGAGGTTGGGTGTTTCTTCGTCGAAAACGATGAAAATGCAGCTTTCGACCGTTTTAGAATGAATTTCAACGAAAATCGAGAAATTTTCATGTTGCGAGTCTCTTTCGAGGTCTCAGTCGAACGGACCCTCGACAAGAAACCATATCGAGAGATTGGGTGTTAGTTCGTCTAAAACGTTGTAAATGCAGGTTTCGACTGTTTTCGACTGAATTTCAACGAAATTCGAGAAATTTTCTTGTTGCGAGTCACTGTCGAGGTTCCAGTCGAAGGGACCCTCGGCAAGAAGTCTTATCGAGAGATTGGATGTTTCTTCGTCGAAAACGATGAAAATGCAGATTTCGACCGTTTTTGAATGAATTTAAACGAAAATCGAGAAATTTTCATCTTGTGAGTCACTTTCGAGGTTCCAGTCGAACGGACCCTCGACAAGAAATCATATCGAGAGATTGGGTGTTAGTTCGTCTAAAGCGATATACATGCAGGTTTCGACCGTTTTTGAATGAATTTAAACGAAAATCGAGAAATTTACATCTTGTGAGTCACTTTCGAGGTTCCAGTCGAACGGACCCTCGACAAGAAATCATATCGAGAGATTGGGTGTTAGTTCGTCTAAAACGTTGTAAATGCAGGTTTCGACTGTTTTTGAATCAATTTAAACGAAAATCGAGAAATTTTCATGTTGCGAGTCTCTTTCGAGGTTTCAGTCGAACGGACCCTCGTCAAGAAAGCATATCGAGAGATTGGGTGTTAGTTCGTCTAAAACGATGAAAATGGACGTTTCGACTGTTTTGGACAGCGTTTCAAAGAAAAGCGAGAAATTTTCATGTTGCGAGTCACTTTCGAGGTTTCAGTCGAACGGACCCTCGACAAGAAAGCATATCGAGAGATTGGGTGTTAGTTGGTCTAAAACGTTGTAAATGCAGGTTTCGACTGTTTTTGATTGAATTTCAACGAAATTCGAGAAATTTTCATGTTGCGAGTCACTTTCGAGGTTTCAGTCGAACGGACTCTCGACAAGGAAGCATATCGATAGATTGGGTGTTGGTTCGTCTAAAACGTTGTAAATGCAGGTTTCGACTGTTTTCGACTGAATTTCAACGAAATTCGAGAAATTTTCTTGTTGCGAGTCACTTTCAAGGTTCGAGTTGAACGGGCCATCGCCAAGATCGCATATCGAGAGGTTGGGTGTTTCTTCGTCGAAAACGATGAAAATGCAGCTTTCGACCGTTTTAGAATGAATTTCAACGAAAATCGAGAAATTTTCATCTTGCGAGTCACTTTCGAGGTTCCAGTCGAACGGACCCTCGACAAGATAGCATATCGAGAGATTGGGTGTTAGTTCGTCCAAAACGATGAAAATGCAGGTTTCGACTGTTTTTGACTGAATTTCAACGAAATTCGAGAAATTTTCATGTTGCGAGTCACTTTCGAGGTTTCAGTCGAACGGACTCTCGACAAGTATGCATATCGAGAGATTGGGTGTTAGTTCGTCCAAATCGATGAAACGGCAGGATTCGACTGTTTTTGATTGAATTTCAACGAAAATCGAGAAATTTTCATGTTGCAAGTCACTGTCGAGGTTCCAGTCGAACGGACCCTCGGCAAAAAGTCGTATCGAGAGATTGGATGTTAGTTCGTCTAAAGCGATGTACATGCAGGTTTCGACTGCTTTTGACTGCGTTTCAAAGAAAAGCGAGAAATTTTCATGTTGCGAGTCACTTTCGAGGTTTCAGTCGAACGGACCCTCGACAAGAAAGCATATCTAGAGATTGGGTGTTAGTTCGTCTAACACGTTGTAAATGCAGGTTTCGACTGTTTGTGACTGCGTTTCAAAGAAAAGGGAGAAATTTTCATGTTGCGAGTCACTTTCGAGGTTCGAGTTGAACGGACTCTCGACAAGGAAGCATATCGATAGATTGGGTGTTGGTTCGTCCAAATCGATGAAACTGCAGGTTTCGACCGTTTTTGAATGAATTTAATGGAAAATCGAGAAATTTTCATGTTGCGAGTCTCTTTCGAGGTTTCAGTCGAACGGACCCTCGACAAGCAACCATATCGAGAGATTGGGTTAGTTCGTCGAAAACGTTGTAAATGCAGGTTTCGACTGTTTTTGACTGCGTTTCAAAGAAAAGCGAGAAATTTTCATGTTGCGAGTCACTTTAGAGGTTCGAGTTGAACGGACCATCGCCAAAATCGCATATCGAGTCGTTGGGTGTTTCTTCGTCGAAAACGATGAAAATGCAGGTTTCGACCGTTTTAGAATGAATTTCTACGAAAATCGAGAAATTTTCATCTTGCGAGTCACTTTCGAGGTTCGAGTTGAACGGACCCTCGACAAGAAAGCATATCGAGAGATTGGATGTTTCTTCGTCGAAAACGATGAAAATGCAGATTTCGACCGTTTTTGAATGAATTTAAACGAAAATCGAGAAATTTTCATCTTGCGAGTCACTTTCGAGGTTCGAGTTGAACGGGCCATCGACAAGAAAGCATATCGAGAGATTGGGTGTTAGTTCGTCCAAATCGATGAAACGGCAGGATTCGACTGTTTTTGATTGAATTTCAACGAAAATCGCGAAATTTTCATGTTGCAAGTCACTGTCGAGGTTCCAGTCGAACGGACCCTCGGCAAAAAGTAGTATCGAGAGATTGGATGTTAGTTCGTCTAAAGCGATGTACATGCAGGTTTCGACTGCTTTTGACTGCGTTTCAAAGAAAAGCGAGAAATTTTCATGTTGCGAGTCACTTTCGAGGTTTCAGTCGAACGGACCCTCGACAAGAAAGCATATCGAGAGATTGGGTGTTAGTTCGTCTAAAACGTTGTAAATGCAGGTTTCGACTGTTTTTGACTGCGTTTCAAAGAAAAGGGAGAAATTTTCATGTTGCGAGTCACTTTCGAGGTTCGAGTTGAACGGGCCATCGCCAAGATCGCATATCGAGAGGTTGGGTGTTTCTTCGTCGAAAACGATGAAAATGCAGCTTTCGACCGTTTTAGAATGAATTTCAACGAAAATCGAGAAATTTTCATGTTGCGAGTCTCTTTCGAGGTCTCAGTCGAACGGACCCTCGACAAGAAACCATATCGAGAGATTGGGTGTTAGTTCGTCTAAAACGTTGTAAATGCAGGTTTCGACTGTTTTTGACTGCGTTTCAAAGAAAAGCGAGAAATTTTCTTGTTGCGAGTCACTTTCGAGGTTCGAGTTGAACGGGCCATCGCCAAGATCGCATATCGAGAGGTTGGGTGTTTCTTCGTCGAAAACGATGAAAATGCAGGTTTCGATCGTTTTAGAATGAATTTCAACGAAATTCGAGAAATTTTCATGTTGCAAGTCACTGTCGAGGTTCCAGTCGAAGGTACCCTCGGCAAGAAGTCGTATCGAGAGATGATTTGATGTTTCTTCGTCGAAAACGATGAAAATGCAGATTTCGACTGTTTTTGAATGAATTTCAACGAAAATCGAGAAATTTTCATGTTGCGAGTCTCTTTCGAGGTCTCAGTCGAACGGACCCTCGACAAGAAACCATATCGAGAGATTGGGTGTTAGTTCGTCTAAAACGTTGTAAATGCAGGTTTCGACTGTTTTTGACTGCGTTTCAAAGAAAAGCGAGAAATTTTCTTGTTGCGAGTCACTTTCGAGGTTCGAGTTGAACGGGCCATCGCCAAGATCGCATATCGAGAGGTTGGGTGTTTCTTCGTCGAAAACGATGAAAATGCAGGTTTCGATCGTTTTAGAATGAATTTCAACGAAATTCGAGAAATTTTCATGTTGCAAGTCACTGTCGAGGTTCCAGTCGAAGGGACCCTCGGCAAGAAGTCTTATCGAGAGATTGGATGTTTCTTCGTCGAAAACGATGAAAATGCAGATTTCGACCGTTTTTGAATGAATTTAAACGAAAATCGAGAAATTTTCATCTTGTGAGTCACTTTCGAGGTTCCAGTCGAACGGACCCTCGACAAGAAATCATATCGAGAGATTGGGTGTTAGTTCGTCTAAAACGTTGTAAATGCAGGTTTCGACTGTTTTTGACTGCGTTTCAAAGAAAAGCGAGAAATTTTCTTGTTGCGAGTCACTTTCGAGGTTCGAGTTGAACGGGCCATCGCCAAGATCGCATATCGAGAGGTTGGGTGTTTCTTCGTCGAAAACGATGAAAATGAAGGTTTCGACTGTTTTTGACTGAATTTCAACGAAATTCGAGAAATGTTCATGTTGCGAGTCACTTTTGAGGTTTCAGTCGAACGGACCCTCGACAAGCAACCATATCGAGAGATTGGGTTAGTTCGTCTATAACGTTGTAAATGCAGGTTACGACTGTTCTTGACTGCGTTTCAAAGAAAAGCGAGAAATTTTCATGTTGCGAGTCACTTTCGAGGTTCGAGTTGAACGGGCCATCGCCAAGATCGCATATCGAGAGGTTGGGTGTTTCTTCGTCGAAAACGATGAAAATGCAGCTTTCGACCGTTTTAGAATGAATTTCAACGAAAATCGCGAAATTTTCAAGTTGCGAGTCACTTTCAAGTTTTCAGTCGAACGGACCCTCGACAAGAAAGCATATCGAGAGATTGGATGTTTCTTCGTCGAAAACGATGAAAATGCAGATTTCGACCGTTTTTGAATGAATTTAAACGAAAATCGAGAAATTTTCATCTTGCGAGTCACTTTCGAGGTTCGAGTTGAACGGGCCATCGACAAGAAAGCATATCGAGAGATTGGGTGTTAGTTCGTCCAAATCGATGAAACGGCAGGATTCGACTGTTTTTGATTGAATTTCAACGAAAATCGAGAAATTTTCATCTTGCGAGTCACTTTCGAGGTTCGAGTTGAACGGGCCATCGACAAGAAAGCATATCGAGAGATTGGGTGTTAGTTCGTCCAAATCGATGAAACGGCAGGATTCGACTGTTTTTGATTGAATTTCAACGAAAATCGAGAAATTTTCATGTTGCAAGTCACTGTCGAGGTTCCAGTCGAACGGACCCTCGGCAAAAAGTCGTATCGAGAGATTGGATGTTAGTTCGTCTAAAGCGATGTACATGCAGGTTTCGACTGCTTTTGACTGCGTTTCAAAGAAAAGGGAGAAATTTTCATGTTGCGAGTCTCTTTCGAGGTTTCAGTCGAACGGACCCTCGACAAGCAACCATATCGAGAGATTGGGTTAGTTCGTCGAAAACGTTGTAAATGCAGGTTTCGACTGTTTTTGACTGCGTTTCAAAGAAAAGCGAGAAATTTTCATGTTGCGAGTCACTTTCGAGGTTTCAGTCGAACGGACCCTCGACAAGAAAGCATATCGAGAGATTGGGTGTTAGTTCGTCTAAAACGTTGTAAATGCAGGTTTCGACTGTTTTTGACTGCGTTTCAAAGAAAAGCGAGAAATTTTCTTGTTGCGAGTCACATTCGAGGTTCGAGTTGAACGGGCCATCGCCAAGATCGCATATCGAGAGGTTGGGTGTTTCTTCGTCGAAAACGATGAAAATGCAGCTTTCGACCGTTTTAGAATGAATTTCAACGAAAATCGAGAAATTTTCATGTTGCGAGTCTCTTTCGAGGTCTCAGTCGAACGGACCCTCGACAAGAAACCATATCGAGAGATTGGGTGTTAGTTCGTCTAAAACGTTGTAAATGCAGGTTTCGACTGTTTTTGACTGCGTTTCAAAGAAAAGCGAGAAATTTTCTTGTTGCGAGTCACTTTCGAGGTTCGAGTTGAACGGGCCATCGCCAAGATCGCATATCGAGAGGTTGGGTGTTTCTTCGTCGAAAACGATGAAAATGCAGGTTTCGATCGTTTTAGAATGAATTTCAACGAAATTCGAGAAATTTTCATGTTGCAAGTCACTGTCGAGGTTCCAGTCGAAGGGACCCTCGGCAAGAAGTCTTATCGAGAGATTGGATGTTTCTTCGTCGAAAACGATGAAAATGCAGATTTCGACCGTTTTTGAATGAATTTAAACGAAAATCGAGAAATTTTCATCTTGTGAGTCACTTTCGAGGTTCCAGTCGAACGGACCCTCGACAAGAAATCATATCGAGAGATTGGGTGTTAGTTCGTCTAAAGCGATATACATGCAGGTTTCGACCGTTTTAGAATGAATTTCAACGAAAATCGAGAAATTTTCATGTTGCGAGTCTCTTTCGAGGTCTCAGTCGAACGGACCCTCGACAAGAAACCATATCGAGAGATTGGGTGTTAGTTCGTCTAAAACGTTGTAAATGCAGGTTTCGACTGTTTTCGACTGAATTTCAACGAAATTCGAGAAATTTTCTTGTTGCGAGTCACTGTCGAGGTTCCAGTCGAAGGGACCCTCGGCAAGAAGTCTTATCGAGAGATTGGATGTTTCTTCGTCGAAAACGATGAAAATGCAGATTTCGACCGTTTTTGAATGAATTTAAACGAAAATCGAGAAATTTTCATGTTGCGAGTCTCTTTCGAGGTTTCAGTCGAACGGACCCTCGTCAAGAAAGCATATCGAGAGATTGGGTGTTAGTTCGTCTAAAACGATGAAAATGGACGTTTCGACTGTTTTGGACAGCGTTTCAAAGAAAAGCGAGAAATTTTCATGTTGCGAGTCACTTTCGAGGTTTCAGTCGAACGGACCCTCGACAAGAAAGCATATCGAGAGATTGGGTGTTAGTTGGTCTAAAACGTTGTAAATGCAGGTTTCGACTGTTTTTGATTGAATTTCAACGAAATTCGAGAAATTTTCATGTTGCGAGTCACTTTCGAGGTTTCAGTCGAACGGACTCTCGACAAGGAAGCATATCGATAGATTGGGTGTTGGTTCGTCTAAAACGTTGTAAATGCAGGTTTCGACTGTTTTCGACTGAATTTCAACGAAATTCGAGAAATTTTCTTGTTGCGAGTCACTTTCAAGGTTCGAGTTGAACGGGCCATCGCCAAGATCGCATATCGAGAGGTTGGGTGTTTCTTCGTCGAAAACGATGAAAATGCAGCTTTCGACCGTTTTAGAATGAATTTCAACGAAAATCGAGAAATTTTCATCTTGCGAGTCACTTTCGAGGTTCCAGTCGAACGGACCCTCGACAAGATAGCATATCGAGAGATTGGGTGTTAGTTCGTCCAAAACGATGAAAATGCAGGTTTCGACTGTTTTTGACTGAATTTCAACGAAATTCGAGAAATTTTCATGTTGCGAGTCACTTTCGAGGTTTCAGTCGAACGGACTCTCGACAAGTATGCATATCGAGAGATTGGGTGTTAGTTCGTCCAAATCGATGAAACGGCAGGATTCGACTGTTTTTGATTGAATTTCAACGAAAATCGAGAAATTTTCATGTTGCAAGTCACTGTCGAGGTTCCAGTCGAACGGACCCTCGGCAAAAAGTCGTATCGAGAGATTGGATGTTAGTTCGTCTAAAGCGATGTACATGCAGGTTTCGACTGCTTTTGACTGCGTTTCAAAGAAAAGCGAGAAATTTTCATGTTGCGAGTCACTTTCGAGGTTTCAGTCGAACGGACCCTCGACAAGAAAGCATATCTAGAGATTGGGTGTTAGTTCGTCTAAAACGTTGTAAATGCAGGTTTCGACTGTTTTTGACTGCGTTTCAAAGAAAAGGGAGAAATTTTCATGTTGCGAGTCACTTTCGAGGTTCGAGTTGAACGGGCCATCGCCAAGATCGCATATCGAGAGGTTGGGTGTTTCTTCGTCGAAAACGATGAAAATGCAGCTTTCGACCGTTTTAGAATGAATTTCAACGAAAATCGAGAAATTTTCATGTTGCGAGTCTCTTTCGAGGTCTCAGTCGAACGGACCCTCGACAAGAAACCATATCGAGAGATTGGGTGTTAGTTCGTCTAAAACGTTGTAAATGCAGGTTTCGACTGTTTTTGACTGCGTTTCAAAGAAAAGCGAGAAATTTTCTTGTTGCGAGTCACTTTCGAGGTTCGAGTTGAACGGGCCATCGCCAAGATCGCATATCGAGAGGTTGGGTGTTTCTTCGTCGAAAACGATGAAAATGCAGGTTTCGATCGTTTTAGAATGAATTTCAACGAAATTCGAGAAATTTTCATGTTGCAAGTCACTGTCGAGGTTCCAGTCGAAGGTACCCTCGGCAAGAAGTCGTATCGAGAGATGATTTGATGTTTCTTCGTCGAAAACGATGAAAATGCAGATTTCGACTGTTTTTGAATGAATTTCAACGAAAATCGAGAAATTTTCATGTTGCGAGTCTCTTTCGAGGTCTCAGTCGAACGGACCCTCGACAAGAAACCATATCGAGAGATTGGGTGTTAGTTCGTCTAAAACGTTGTAAATGCAGGTTTCGACTGTTTTTGACTGCGTTTCAAAGAAAAGCGAGAAATTTTCTTGTTGCGAGTCACTTTCGAGGTTCGAGTTGAACGGGCCATCGCCAAGATCGCATATCGAGAGGTTGGGTGTTTCTTCGTCGAAAACGATGAAAATGCAGGTTTCGATCGTTTTAGAATGAATTTCAACGAAATTCGAGAAATTTTCATGTTGCAAGTCACTGTCGAGGTTCCAGTCGAAGGGACCCTCGGCAAGAAGTCTTATCGAGAGATTGGATGTTTCTTCGTCGAAAACGATGAAAATGCAGATTTCGACCGTTTTTGAATGAATTTAAACGAAAATCGAGAAATTTTCATCTTGTGAGTCACTTTCGAGGTTCCAGTCGAACGGACCCTCGACAAGAAATCATATCGAGAGATTGGGTGTTAGTTCGTCTAAAACGTTGTAAATGCAGGTTTCGACTGTTTTTGACTGCGTTTCAAAGAAAAGCGAGAAATTTTCTTGTTGCGAGTCACTTTCGAGGTTCGAGTTGAACGGGCCATCGCCAAGATCGCATATCGAGAGGTTGGGTGTTTCTTCGTCGAAAACGATGAAAATGAAGGTTTCGACTGTTTTTGACTGAATTTCAACGAAATTCGAGAAATGTTCATGTTGCGAGTCACTTTTGAGGTTTCAGTCGAACGGACCCTCGACAAGCAACCATATCGAGAGATTGGGTTAGTTCGTCTATAACGTTGTAAATGCAGGTTACGACTGTTCTTGACTGCGTTTCAAAGAAAAGCGAGAAATTTTCATGTTGCGAGTCACTTTCGAGGTTCGAGTTGAACGGGCCATCGCCAAGATCGCATATCGAGAGGTTGGGTGTTTCTTCGTCGAAAACGATGAAAATGCAGCTTTCGACCGTTTTAGAATGAATTTCAACGAAAATCGCGAAATTTTCAAGTTGCGAGTCACTTTCAAGTTTTCAGTCGAACGGACCCTCGACAAGAAAGCATATCGAGAGATTGGATGTTTCTTCGTTGAAAACGATGAAAATGCAGATTTCGACCGTTTTTGAATGAATTTAAACGAAAATCGAGAAATTTTCATCTTGCGAGTCACTTTCGAGGTTCGAGTTGAACGGGCCATCGACAAGAAAGCATATCGAGAGATTGGGTGTTAGTTCGTCCAAATCGATGAAACGGCAGGATTCGACTGTTTTTGATTGAATTTCAACGAAAATCGAGAAATTTTCATCTTGCGAGTCACTTTCGAGGTTCGAGTTGAACGGGCCATCGACAAGAAAGCATATCGAGAGATTGGGTGTTAGTTCGTCCAAATCGATGAAACGGCAGGATTCGACTGTTTTTGATTGAATTTCAACGAAAATCGAGAAATTTTCATGTTGCAAGTCACTGTCGAGGTTCCAGTCGAACGGACCCTCGGCAAAAAGTCGTATCGAGAGATTGGATGTTAGTTCGTCTAAAGCGATGTACATGCAGGTTTCGACTGCTTTTGACTGCGTTTCAAAGAAAAGGGAGAAATTTTCATGTTGCGAGTCTCTTTCGAGGTTTCAGTCGAACGGACCCTCGACAAGCAACCATATCGAGAGATTGGGTTAGTTCGTCGAAAACGTTGTAAATGCAGGTTTCGACTGTTTTTGACTGCGTTTCAAAGAAAAGCGAGAAATTTTCATGTTGCGAGTCACTTTCGAGGTTTCAGTCGAACGGACCCTCGACAAGAAAGCATATCGAGAGATTGGGTGTTAGTTCGTCTAAAACGTTGTAAATGCAGGTTTCGACTGTTTTTGACTGCGTTTCAAAGAAAAGCGAGAAATTTTCTTGTTGCGAGTCACATTCGAGGTTCGAGTTGAACGGGCCATCGCCAAGATCGCATATCGAGAGGTTGGGTGTTTCTTCGTCGAAAACGATGAAAATGCAGCTTTCGACCGTTTTAGAATGAATTTCAACGAAAATCGAGAAATTTTCATGTTGCGAGTCTCTTTCGAGGTCTCAGTCGAACGGACCCTCGACAAGAAACCATATCGAGAGATTGGGTGTTAGTTCGTCTAAAACGTTGTAAATGCAGGTTTCGACTGTTTTTGAATCAATTTAAACGAAAATCGAGAAATTTTCATGTTGCGAGTCTCTTTCGAGGTTTCAGTCGAACGGACCCTCGTCAAGAAAGCATATCGAGAGATTGGGTGTTAGTTCGTCTAAAACGATGAAAATGGACGTTTCGACTGTTTTTGACAGCGTTTCAAAGAAAAGCGAGAAATTTTCATGTTGCGAGTCACTTTCGAGGTTTCAGTCGAACGGACCCTCGACAAGAAAGCATATCGAGAGATTGGGTGTTAGTTCGTCTAAAACGTTGTAAATGCAGGTTTCGACTGTTTTTGACTGCGTTTCAAAGAAAAGGGAGAAATTTTCATGTTGCGAGTCACTTTCGAGGTTCGAGTTGAACGGGCCATCGCCAAGATCGCATATCGAGAGGTTGGGTGTTTCTTCGTCGAAAACGATGAAAATGCAGCTTTCGACCGTTTTTGAATGAATTTAAACGAAAATCGAGAAATTTTCATCTTGCGAGTCACTTTCGAGGTTCGAGTTGAACGGGCCATCGACAAGAAAGCATATCGAGAGATTGGGTGTTAGTTCGTCCAAATCGATGAAACGGCAGGATTCGACTGTTTTTGATTGAATTTCAACGAAAATCGCGAAATTTTCATGTTGCAAGTCACTGTCGAGGTTCCAGTCGAACGGACCCTCGGCAAAAAGTAGTATCGAGAGATTGGATGTTAGTTCGTCTAAAGCGATGTACATGCAGGTTTCGACTGCTTTTGACTGCGTTTCAAAGAAAAGCGAGAAATTTTCATGTTGCGAGTCACTGTCGAGGTTCCAGTCGAAGGGACCCTCGGCAAGAAGTCTTATCGAGAGATTGGATGTTTCTTCGTCGAAAACGATGAAAATGCAGATTTCGACCGTTTTTGAATGAATTTAAACGAAAATCGAGAAATTTTCATCTTGTGAGTCACTTTCGAGGTTCCAGTCGAACGGACCCTCGACAAGAAATCATATCGAGAGATTGGGTGTTAGTTCGTCTAAAGCGATATACATGCAGGTTTCGACCGTTTTTGAATGAATTTAAACGAAAATCGAGAAATTTACATCTTGTGAGTCACTTTCGAGGTTCCAGTCGAACGGACCCTCGACAAGAAATCATATCGAGAGATTGGGTGTTAGTTCGTCTAAAACGTTGTAAATGCAGGTTTCGACTGTTTTTGAATCAATTTAAACGAAAATCGAGAAATTTTCATGTTGCGAGTCTCTTTCGAGGTTTCAGTCGAACGGACCCTCGTCAAGAAAGCATATCGAGAGATTGGGTGTTAGTTCGTCTAAAACGATGAAAATGGACGTTTCGACTGTTTTGGACAGCGTTTCAAAGAAAAGCGAGAAATTTTCATGTTGCGAGTCACTTTCGAGGTTTCAGTCGAACGGACCCTCGACAAGAAAGCATATCGAGAGATTGGGTGTTAGTTGGTCTAAAACGTTGTAAATGCAGGTTTCGACTGTTTTTGATTGAATTTCAACGAAATTCGAGAAATTTTCATGTTGCGAGTCACTTTCGAGGTTTCAGTCGAACGGACTCTCGACAAGGAAGCATATCGATAGATTGGGTGTTGGTTCGTCTAAAACGTTGTAAATGCAGGTTTCGACTGTTTTCGACTGAATTTCAACGAAATTCGAGAAATTTTCTTGTTGCGAGTCACTTTCAAGGTTCGAGTTGAACGGGCCATCGCCAAGATCGCATATCGAGAGGTTGGGTGTTTCTTCGTCGAAAACGATGAAAATGCAGCTTTCGACCGTTTTAGAATGAATTTCAACGAAAATCGAGAAATTTTCATCTTGCGAGTCACTTTCGAGGTTCCAGTCGAACGGACCCTCGACAAGATAGCATATCGAGAGATTGGGTGTTAGTTCGTCCAAAACGATGAAAATGCAGGTTTCGACTGTTTTTGACTGAATTTCAACGAAATTCGAGAAATTTTCATGTTGCGAGTCACTTTCGAGGTTTCAGTCGAACGGACTCTCGACAAGTATGCATATCGAGAGATTGGGTGTTAGTTCGTCCAAATCGATGAAACGGCAGGATTCGACTGTTTTTGATTGAATTTCAACGAAAATCGAGAAATTTTCATGTTGCAAGTCACTGTCGAGGTTCCAGTCGAACGGACCCTCGGCAAAAAGTCGTATCGAGAGATTGGATGTTAGTTCGTCTAAAGCGATGTACATGCAGGTTTCGACTGCTTTTGACTGCGTTTCAAAGAAAAGCGAGAAATTTTCATGTTGCGAGTCACTTTCGAGGTTTCAGTCGAACGGACCCTCGACAAGAAAGCATATCTAGAGATTGGGTGTTAGTTCGTCTAACACGTTGTAAATGCAGGTTTCGACTGTTTGTGACTGCGTTTCAAAGAAAAGGGAGAAATTTTCATGTTGCGAGTCACTTTCGAGGTTCGAGTTGAACGGACTCTCGACAAGGAAGCATATCGATAGATTGGGTGTTGGTTCGTCCAAATCGATGAAACTGCAGGTTTCGACCGTTTTTGAATGAATTTAATGGAAAATCGAGAAATTTTCATGTTGCGAGTCTCTTTCGAGGTTTCAGTCGAACGGACCCTCGACAAGCAACCATATCGAGACATTGGGTTAGTTCGTCGAAAACGTTGTAAATGCAGGTTTCGACTGTTTTTGACTGCGTTTCAAAGAAAAGCGAGAAATTTTCATGTTGCGAGTCACTTTAGAGGTTCGAGTTGAACGGACCATCGCCAAAATCGCATATCGATTCGTTGGGTGTTTCTTCGTCGAAAACGATGAAAATGCAGGTTTCGACCGTTTTAGAATGAATTTCTACGAAAATCGAGAAATTTTCATCTTGCGAGTCACTTTCGAGGTTCGAGTTGAACGGACCCTCGACAAGAAAGCATATCGAGAGATTGGATGTTTCTTCGTCGAAAACGATGAAAATGCAGATTTCGACCGTTTTTGAATGAATTTAAACGAAAATCGAGAAATTTTCATCTTGCGAGTCACTTTCGAGGTTCGAGTTGAACGGGCCATCGACAAGAAAGCATATCGAGAGATTGGGTGTTAGTTCGTCCAAATCGATGAAACGGCAGGATTCGACTGTTTTTGATTGAATTTCAACGAAAATCGCGAAATTTTCATGTTGCAAGTCACTTTCGAGGTTTCAGTCGAACGGACTCTCGACAAGGAAGCATATCGATAGATTGGGTGTTGGTTCGTCTAAAACGTTGTAAATGCAGGTTTCGACTGTTTTCGACTGAATTTCAACGAAATTCGAGAAATTTTCTTGTTGCGAGTCACTTTCAAGGTTCGAGTTGAACGGGCCATCGCCAAGATCGCATATCGAGAGGTTGGGTGTTTCTTCGTCGAAAACGATGAAAATGCAGCTTTCGACCGTTTTAGAATGAATTTCAACGAAAATCGAGAAATTTTCATCTTGCGAGTCACTTTCGAGGTTCCAGTCGAACGGACCCTCGACAAGATAGCATATCGAGAGATTGGGTGTTAGTTCGTCCAAAACGATGAAAATGCAGGTTTCGACTGTTTTTGACTGAATTTCAACGAAATTCGAGAAATTTTCATGTTGCGAGTCACTTTCGAGGTTTCAGTCGAACGGACTCTCGACAAGTATGCATATCGAGAGATTGGGTGTTAGTTCGTCCAAATCGATGAAACGGCAGGATTCGACTGTTTTTGATTGAATTTCAACGAAAATCGAGAAATTTTCATGTTGCAAGTCACTGTCGAGGTTCCAGTCGAACGGACCCTCGGCAAAAAGTCGTATCGAGAGATTGGATGTTAGTTCGTCTAAAGCGATGTACATGCAGGTTTCGACTGCTTTTGACTGCGTTTCAAAGAAAAGCGAGAAATTTTCATGTTGCGAGTCACTTTCGAGGTTTCAGTCGAACGGACCCTCGACAAGAAAGCATATCTAGAGATTGGGTGTTAGTTCGTCTAACACGTTGTAAATGCAGGTTTCGACTGTTTGTGACTGCGTTTCAAAGAAAAGGGAGAAATTTTCATGTTGCGAGTCACTTTCGAGGTTCGAGTTGAACGGACTCTCGACAAGGAAGCATATCGATAGATTGGGTGTTGGTTCGTCCAAATCGATGAAACTGCAGGTTTCGACCGTTTTTGAATGAATTTAATGGAAAATCGAGAAATTTTCATGTTGCGAGTCTCTTTCGAGGTTTCAGTCGAACGGACCCTCGACAAGCAACCATATCGAGACATTGGGTTAGTTCGTCGAAAACGTTGTAAATGCAGGTTTCGACTGTTTTTGACTGCGTTTCAAAGAAAAGCGAGAAATTTTCATGTTGCGAGTCACTTTAGAGGTTCGAGTTGAACGGACCATCGCCAAAATCGCATATCGATTCGTTGGGTGTTTCTTCGTCGAAAACGATGAAAATGCAGGTTTCGACCGTTTTAGAATGAATTTCTACGAAAATCGAGAAATTTTCATCTTGCGAGTCACTTTCGAGGTTCGAGTTGAACGGACCCTCGACAAGAAAGCATATCGAGAGATTGGATGTTTCTTCGTCGAAAACGATGAAAATGCAGATTTCGACCGTTTTTGAATGAATTTAAACGAAAATCGAGAAATTTTCATCTTGCGAGTCACTTTCGAGGTTCGAGTTGAACGGGCCATCGACAAGAAAGCATATCGAGAGATTGGGTGTTAGTTCGTCCAAATCGATGAAACGGCAGGATTCGACTGTTTTTGATTGAATTTCAACGAAAATCGCGAAATTTTCATGTTGCAAGTCACTGTCGAGGTTCCAGTCGAACGGACCCTCGGCAAAAAGTAGTATCGAGAGATTGGATGTTAGTTCGTCTAAAGCGATGTACATGCAGGTTTCGACTGCTTTTGACTGCGTTTCAAAGAAAAGCGAGAAATTTTCATGTTGCGTGTCACTTTCGAGGTTTCAGTCGAACGGACCCTCGACAAGAAATCATATCGAGAGATTGGGTGTTAGTTCGTCTAAAACGTTGTAAATGCAGGTTTCGACTGTTTTTGAATCAATTTAAACGAAAATCGAGAAATTTTCATGTTGCGAGTCTCTTTCGAGGTTTCAGTCGAACGGACCCTCGTCAAGAAAGCATATCGAGAGATTGGGTGTTAGTTCGTCTAAAACGATGAAAATGGACGTTTCGACTGTTTTTGACAGCGTTTCAAAGAAAAGCGAGAAATTTTCATGTTGCGAGTCACTTTCGAGGTTTCAGTCGAACGGACCCTCGACAAGAAAGCATATCGAGAGATTGGGTGTTAGTTGGTCTAAAACGTTGTAAATGCAGGTTTCGACTGTTTTTGACTGCGTTTCAAAGAAAAGGGAGAAATTTTCATGTTGCGAGTCACTTTCGAGGTTCGAGTTGAACGGGCCATCGACAAGAAAGCATATCGACAGATTGGGTGTTAGTTCGTCCAAATCGATGAAACGGCAGGATTCGACTGTTTTTGATTGAATTTCAACGAAAATCGAGAAATTTTCATGTTGCAAGTCACTGTCGAGGTACCAGTCGAAGGGACCCTCGGCAAGAAGTCTTATCGAGAAATTGGATGTTTCTTCGTCGAAAACGATGAAAATGCAGATTTCTACCGTTTTTGAATGAATTTAAACGAAAATCGAGAAATTTTCATCTTGCGAGTCACTTTCGAGGTTTCAGTCGAACGGACCCTCGACAAGAAAGCATATCGAGAGATTGGGTGTTAGTTCGTCAAAATCGATGAAACGGCAGGTTTCGACTGTTTTTGATTGAATTTCAACGAAATTCGAGAAATTTTCATGTTGCGAGTCACTTTCGAGGTTTCAGTCGAACGGACTCTCGACAAGGAAGCATATCGATAGATTGGGTGTTCCTTCGTCGAAAACGATGAAAATGAAGGTTTCGACTGTTTTTGACTGAATTTCAACGAAATTCGAGAAATGTTCATGTTGCGAGTCACTTTTGAGGTTTCAGTCGAACGGACCCTCGACAAGCAACCATATCGAGAGATTGGGTTAGTTCGTCTATAACGTTGTAAATGCAGGTTACGACTGTTCTTGACTGCGTTTCAAAGAAAAGCGAGAAATTTTCATGTTGCGAGTCACTTTCGAGGTTCGAGTTGAACGGGCCATCGCCAAGATCGCATATCCAGAGGTTGGGTGTTTCTTCGTCGAAAACGATGAAAATACAGGTTTCGACCGTTTTTGAATGAATTTAAACGAAAATCGAGAAATTTTCATCTTGCGAGTCACTTTCGAGGTTCCAGTCGAACGGACCCTCGACAAGAAATCATATCGAGAGATTGGGTGTTAGTTCGTCTAAAGCGATATACATGCAGGTTTCGACCGTTTTTGAATGAATTTAAACGAAAATCGAGAAATTTTCATCTTGTGAGTCACTTTCGAGGTTCCAGTCGAACGGACCCTCGACAAGAAATCATATCGAGAGATTGGGTGTTAGTTGGTCTAAAACGTTGTAAATGCAGGTTTCGACTGTTTTTGACTGCGTTTCAAAGAAAAGGGAGAAATTTTCATGTTGCGAGTCACTTTCGAGGTTCGAGTTGAAGGGACCCTCTCCAAGAAGTCGTATCGAGAGATGATTGGATGTTTCTTCGTCGAAAACGATGAAAATACAGATTTCGACCGTTTTTGAATGAATTTAAACGAAAATCGAGAAATTTTCATGTTGCGAGTCTCTTTCGAGGTTTCAGTCGAACGGACCCTCGACAAGCAACCATATCGAGAGATTGGGTTAGTTCGTCTATAACGTTGTAAATGCAGGTTACGACTGTTCTTGACTGCGTTTCAAAGAAAAGCGAGAAATTTTCATGTTGCGAGTCACTTTCGAGGTTCGAGTTGAACGGGCCATCGCCAAGATCGCATATCGAGAGGTTGGGTGTTTCTTCGTCGAAAACGATGAAAATGCAGCTTTCGACCGTTTTAGAATGAATTTCAACGAAAATCGAGAAATTTTCATCTTGCGAGTCACTTTCGAGGTTCCAGTCGAACGGACCCTCGACAAGATAGCATATCGAGAGATTGGGTGTTAGTTCGTCCAAAACGATGAAAATGCAGGTTTCGACTGTTTTTTACTGAATTTCAACGAAATTCGAGAAATTTTCATGTTGCGAGTCACTTTCGAGGTTTCAGTCGAACGGACTCTCGACAAGTATGCATGTCGATAGATCGGGTGTTAGTTCGTCCAAATCAATGAAACTGCAGATTTCGACTGTTTTTGAATCAATTTAAACGAAAATCGAGAAATTTTCATGTTGCGAGTCTCTTTCGAGGTTTCAGTCGAACGGACCCTCGTCAAGAAAGCATATCGAGAGATTGGGTGTTAGTTCGTCTAAAACGATGAAAATGGACGTTTCGACTGTTTTTGACAGCGTTTCAAAGAAAAGCGAGAAATTTTCATGTTGCGAGTCACTTTCGAGGTTTCAGTCGAACGGACCCTCGACAAGATAGCATATCGAGAGATTGGGTGTTAGTTCGTCTAAAACGATGAAAATGCAGGTTTCGACTGTTTTTGACTGAATTTCAACGAAATTCGAGAAATTTTCATGTTGCGAGTCACTTTCGAGGTTTCAGTCGAACGGACTCTCGACAAGTATGCATGTCGCTATCGAGTGTTAGTTCGTCCAAACCAATGAAACTGCAGGTTTCGACTGTTTTTGAATCAATTTAAACGAAAATCGAGAAATTTTCATCTTGCGATTCACTTTCGAGGTTCCAGTCGAACGGACCCTCGTCAAGAAAGCATATCGAGAGATTGGGTGTTAGTTCGTCTAAAACGATGAAAATGAAGGTTTCGACTGTTTTTGACTGAATTTCAACGAAATTCGAGAAATTTTCATGTTGCAAGTCACTGTCGAGGTTCCAGTCGAAGGGACCCTCGGCAAGAAGTCGTATCGAGAGGATTGGATGTTTCTTCGTCGAAAACGATGAAAATGCAGATTTCGACCGGTTTTGAATCAATTTAATCGAAAATCGAGAAATTTTCATGTTGTGAGTCTCTTTCGAGGTTTCAGTCGAACGGACCCTCGTCAAAAAAGCATATCGAGAGATTGGGTGTTAGTTCGTCTAAAACGATGAAAATGGACGTTTCGACTGTTTTTGACAGCGTTTCAAAGAAAAGCGAGAAATTTTCATGTTGCGAGTCACTTTCGAGCTTTCAGTCGAACGGACCCTCGACAAGAAAGCATATCGAGAGATTGGGTGTTAGTTGGTCTAAAACGTTGTAAATGCAGGTTTCGACAGTTTTTGACTGCGTTTCAAAGAAAAGGGAGAAATTTTCATGTTGCGAATCACTTTCGAGGTTCGAGTTGAACGGGCCATCGACAAGAAAGCATATCGACAGATTGGGTGTTAGTTCGTCCAAATCGATGAAACGGCAGGATTCGACTGTTTTTGATTGAATTTCAACGAAAATCGAGAAATTTTCATGTTGCAAGTCACTGTCGAGGTACCAGTCGAAGGGACCCTCGGCAAGAAGTCTTATCGAGAAATTGGATGTTTCTTCGTCGAAAACGATGAAAATGCAGATTTCTACCGTTTTTGAATGAATTTAAACGAAAATCGAGAAATTTTCATCTTGCCAGTCACTTTCGAGGTTCCAGTCGAAGGGACCCTCTCCAAGAAGTCGTATCGAGAGATGATTGGATGTTTCTTCGTCGAAAACGATGAAAATACAGATTTCGACCGTTTTTGAATGAATTTAAACGAAAATCGAGAAATTTTCATGTTGCGAGTCTCTTTCGAGGTTTCAGTCGAACGGACCCTCGACAAGAAAGCATATCGAGAGATTGGGTGTTAGTTCGTCTAAAACGTTGTAAATGCAGGTTTCGACTGTTTTTGACTGAATTTCAACGAAATTCGAGAAATTTTCTTGTTGCGAGTCACTTTCGAGGTTCGAGTTGAACGGGCCATCGCCAAGATCGCATATTGAGAGGTTGGGTGTTTCTTCGTCGAAAACGATGAAAATGAAGGTTTCGACTGTTTTTGACTGAATTTCAACGAAATTCGAGAAATGTTCATGTTGCGAGTCACTGTTGAGGTTTCAGTCGAACGGACCCTCGACAAGCAACCATATCGAGAGATTGGGTTAGTTCGTCTATAACGTTGTAAATGCAGGTTACGACTGTTCTTGACTGCGTTTCAAAGAAAAGCGAGAAATTTTCATGTTGCGAGTCACTTTCGAGGTTCGAGTTGAACGGGCCATCGCCAAGATCGCATATCGAGAGGTTGGGTGTTTCTTCGTCGAAAACGATGAAAATGCAGATTTCGACTGTTTTTGAATGAATTTCAACGAAAATCGAGAAATTTTCATGTTGCGAGTCACTTTCGAGGTTCCAGTCGAACGGACCCTCGACAAGAAGTCTTATCGAGAGATTGGATGTTTCTTCGTCGAAAACGATGAAAATGCAGATTTCGACCGTTTTTGAATGAATTTAAACGAAAATCGAGAAATTTTCATCTTGCGAGTCACTTTCGAGGTTCGAGTTGAACGGGCCATCGACAAGAAAGCATATCGAGAGATTGGGTGTTAGTTCGTCCAAATCGATGAAACGGCAGGATTCGACTGTTTTTGATTGAATTTCAACGAAAATCGAGAAATTTTCATGTTGCAAGTCACTGTCGAGGTTCCAGTCGAACGGACCCTCGGCAAAAAGTCGTATCGAGAGATTGGATGTTAGTTCGTCTAAAGCGATGTACATGCAGGTTTCGACTGCTTTTGACTGCGTTTCAAAGAAAAGGGAGAAATTTTCATGTTGCGAGTCTCTTTCGAGGTTTCAGTCGAACGGACCCTCGACAAGCAACCATATCGAGAGATTGGGTTAGTTCGTCGAAAACGTTGTAAATGCAGGTTTCGACTGTTTTTGACTGCGTTTCAAAGAAAAGCGAGAAATTTTCATGTTGCGAGTCACTTTCGAGGTTTCAGTCGAACGGACCCTCGACAAGAAAGCATATCGAGAGATTGGGTGTTAGTTCGTCTAAAACGTTGTAAATGCAGGTTTCGACTGTTTTTGACTGCGTTTCAAAGAAAAGCGAGAAATTTTCTTGTTGCGAGTCACATTCGAGGTTCGAGTTGAACGGGCCATCGCCAAGATCGCATATCGAGAGGTTGGGTGTTTCTTCGTCGAAAACGATGAAAATGCAGCTTTCGACCGTTTTAGAATGAATTTCAACGAAAATCGAGAAATTTTCATGTTGCGAGTCTCTTTCGAGGTCTCAGTCGAACGGACCCTCGACAAGAAACCATATCGAGAGATTGGGTGTTAGTTCGTCTAAAACGTTGTAAATGCAGGTTTCGACTGTTTTTGAATCAATTTAAACGAAAATCGAGAAATTTTCATGTTGCGAGTCTCTTTCGAGGTTTCAGTCGAACGGACCCTCGTCAAGAAAGCATATCGAGAGATTGGGTGTTAGTTCGTCTAAAACGATGAAAATGGACGTTTCGACTGTTTTTGACAGCGTTTCAAAGAAAAGCGAGAAATTTTCATGTTGCGAGTCACTTTCGAGGTTTCAGTCGAACGGACCCTCGACAAGAAAGCATATCGAGAGATTGGGTGTTAGTTCGTCTAAAACGTTGTAAATGCAGGTTTCGACTGTTTTTGACTGCGTTTCAAAGAAAAGGGAGAAATTTTCATGTTGCGAGTCACTTTCGAGGTTCGAGTTGAACGGGCCATCGCCAAGATCGCATATCGAGAGGTTGGGTGTTTCTTCGTCGAAAACGATGAAAATGCAGCTTTCGACCGTTTTTGAATGAATTTAAACGAAAATCGAGAAATTTTCATCTTGCGAGTCACTTTCGAGGTTCGAGTTGAACGGGCCATCGACAAGAAAGCATATCGAGAGATTGGGTGTTAGTTCGTCCAAATCGATGAAACGGCAGGATTCGACTGTTTTTGATTGAATTTCAACGAAAATCGCGAAATTTTCATGTTGCAAGTCACTGTCGAGGTTCCAGTCGAACGGACCCTCGGCAAAAAGTAGTATCGAGAGATTGGATGTTAGTTCGTCTAAAGCGATGTACATGCAGGTTTCGACTGCTTTTGACTGCGTTTCAAAGAAAAGCGAGAAATTTTCATGTTGCGAGTCACTGTCGAGGTTCCAGTCGAAGGGACCCTCGGCAAGAAGTCTTATCGAGAGATTGGATGTTTCTTCGTCGAAAACGATGAAAATGCAGATTTCGACCGTTTTTGAATGAATTTAAACGAAAATCGAGAAATTTTCATCTTGTGAGTCACTTTCGAGGTTCCAGTCGAACGGACCCTCGACAAGAAATCATATCGAGAGATTGGGTGTTAGTTCGTCTAAAGCGATATACATGCAGGTTTCGACCGTTTTTGAATGAATTTAAACGAAAATCGAGAAATTTACATCTTGTGAGTCACTTTCGAGGTTCCAGTCGAACGGACCCTCGACAAGAAATCATATCGAGAGATTGGGTGTTAGTTCGTCTAAAACGTTGTAAATGCAGGTTTCGACTGTTTTTGAATCAATTTAAACGAAAATCGAGAAATTTTCATGTTGCGAGTCTCTTTCGAGGTTTCAGTCGAACGGACCCTCGTCAAGAAAGCATATCGAGAGATTGGGTGTTAGTTCGTCTAAAACGATGAAAATGGACGTTTCGACTGTTTTGGACAGCGTTTCAAAGAAAAGCGAGAAATTTTCATGTTGCGAGTCACTTTCGAGGTTTCAGTCGAACGGACCCTCGACAAGAAAGCATATCGAGAGATTGGGTGTTAGTTGGTCTAAAACGTTGTAAATGCAGGTTTCGACTGTTTTTGATTGAATTTCAACGAAATTCGAGAAATTTTCATGTTGCGAGTCACTTTCGAGGTTTCAGTCGAACGGACTCTCGACAAGGAAGCATATCGATAGATTGGGTGTTGGTTCGTCTAAAACGTTGTAAATGCAGGTTTCGACTGTTTTCGACTGAATTTCAACGAAATTCGAGAAATTTTCTTGTTGCGAGTCACTTTCAAGGTTCGAGTTGAACGGGCCATCGCCAAGATCGCATATCGAGAGGTTGGGTGTTTCTTCGTCGAAAACGATGAAAATGCAGCTTTCGACCGTTTTAGAATGAATTTCAACGAAAATCGAGAAATTTTCATCTTGCGAGTCACTTTCGAGGTTCCAGTCGAACGGACCCTCGACAAGATAGCATATCGAGAGATTGGGTGTTAGTTCGTCCAAAACGATGAAAATGCAGGTTTCGACTGTTTTTGACTGAATTTCAACGAAATTCGAGAAATTTTCATGTTGCGAGTCACTTTCGAGGTTTCAGTCGAACGGACTCTCGACAAGTATGCATATCGAGAGATTGGGTGTTAGTTCGTCCAAATCGATGAAACGGCAGGATTCGACTGTTTTTGATTGAATTTCAACGAAAATCGAGACATTTTCATGTTGCAAGTCACTGTCGAGGTTCCAGTCGAACGGACCCTCGGCAAAAAGTCGTATCGAGAGATTGGATGTTAGTTCGTCTAAAGCGATGTACATGCAGGTTTCGACTGCTTTTGACTGCGTTTCAAAGAAAAGCGAGAAATTTTCATGTTGCGAGTCACTTTCGAGGTTTCAGTCGAACGGACCCTCGACAAGAAAGCATATCTAGAGATTGGGTGTTAGTTCGTCTAACACGTTGTAAATGCAGGTTTCGACTGTTTGTGACTGCGTTTCAAAGAAAAGGGAGAAATTTTCATGTTGCGAGTCACTTTCGAGGTTCGAGTTGAACGGACTCTCGACAAGGAAGCATATCGATAGATTGGGTGTTGGTTCGTCCAAATCGATGAAACTGCAGGTTTCGACCGTTTTTGAATGAATTTAATGGAAAATCGAGAAATTTTCATGTTGCGAGTCTCTTTCGAGGTTTCAGTCGAACGGACCCTCGACAAGCAACCATATCGAGACATTGGGTTAGTTCGTCGAAAACGTTGTAAATGCAGGTTTCGACTGTTTTTGACTGCGTTTCAAAGAAAAGCGAGAAATTTTCATGTTGCGAGTCACTTTAGAGGTTCGAGTTGAACGGACCATCGCCAAAATCGCATATCGATTCGTTGGGTGTTTCTTCGTCGAAAACGATGAAAATGCAGGTTTCGACCGTTTTAGAATGAATTTCTACGAAAATCGAGAAATTTTCATCTTGCGAGTCACTTTCGAGGTTCGAGTTGAACGGACCCTCGACAAGAAAGCATATCGAGAGATTGGATGTTTCTTCGTCGAAAACGATGAAAATGCAGATTTCGACCGTTTTTGAATGAATTTAAACGAAAATCGAGAAATTTTCATCTTGCGAGTCACTTTCGAGGTTCGAGTTGAACGGGCCATCGACAAGAAAGCATATCGAGAGATTGGGTGTTAGTTCGTCCAAATCGATGAAACGGCAGGATTCGACTGTTTTTGATTGAATTTCAACGAAAATCGCGAAATTTTCATGTTGCAAGTCACTGTCGAGGTTCCAGTCGAACGGACCCTCGGCAAAAAGTAGTATCGAGAGATTGGATGTTAGTTCGTCTAAAGCGATGTACATGCAGGTTTCGACTGCTTTTGACTGCGTTTCAAAGAAAAGCGAGAAATTTTCATGTTGCGTGTCACTTTCGAGGTTTCAGTCGAACGGACCCTCGACAAGAAATCATATCGAGAGATTGGGTGTTAGTTCGTCTAAAACGTTGTAAATGCAGGTTTCGACTGTTTTTGAATCAATTTAAACGAAAATCGAGAAATTTTCATGTTGCGAGTCTCTTTCGAGGTTTCAGTCGAACGGACCCTCGTCAAGAAAGCATATCGAGAGATTGGGTGTTAGTTCGTCTAAAACGATGAAAATGGACGTTTCGACTGTTTTTGACAGCGTTTCAAAGAAAAGCGAGAAATTTTCATGTTGCGAGTCACTTTCGAGGTTTCAGTCGAACGGACCCTCGACAAGAAAGCATATCGAGAGATTGGGTGTTAGTTGGTCTAAAACGTTGTAAATGCAGGTTTCGACTGTTTTTGACTGCGTTTCAAAGAAAAGGGAGAAATTTTCATGTTGCGAGTCACTTTCGAGGTTCGAGTTGAACGGGCCATCGACAAGAAAGCATATCGACAGATTGGGTGTTAGTTCGTCCAAATCGATGAAACGGCAGGATTCGACTGTTTTTGATTGAATTTCAACGAAAATCGAGAAATTTTCATGTTGCAAGTCACTGTCGAGGTACCAGTCGAAGGGACCCTCGGCAAGAAGTCTTATCGAGAAATTGGATGTTTCTTCGTCGAAAACGATGAAAATGCAGATTTCTACCGTTTTTGAATGAATTTAAACGAAAATCGAGAAATTTTCATCTTGCGAGTCACTTTCGAGGTTTCAGTCGAACGGACCCTCGACAAGAAAGCATATCGAGAGATTGGGTGTTAGTTCGTCAAAATCGATGAAACGGCAGGTTTCGACTGTTTTTGATTGAATTTCAACGAAATTCGAGAAATTTTCATGTTGCGAGTCACTTTCGAGGTTTCAGTCGAACGGACTCTCGACAAGGAAGCATATCGATAGATTGGGTGTTCCTTCGTCGAAAACGATGAAAATGAAGGTTTCGACTGTTTTTGACTGAATTTCAACGAAATTCGAGAAATGTTCATGTTGCGAGTCACTTTTGAGGTTTCAGTCGAACGGACCCTCGACAAGCAACCATATCGAGAGATTGGGTTAGTTCGTCTATAACGTTGTAAATGCAGGTTACGACTGTTCTTGACTGCGTTTCAAAGAAAAGCGAGAAATTTTCATGTTGCGAGTCACTTTCGAGGTTCGAGTTGAACGGGCCATCGCCAAGATCGCATATCCAGAGGTTGGGTGTTTCTTCGTCGAAAACGATGAAAATACAGGTTTCGACCGTTTTTGAATGAATTTAAACGAAAATCGAGAAATTTTCATCTTGCGAGTCACTTTCGAGGTTCCAGTCGAACGGACCCTCGACAAGAAATCATATCGAGAGATTGGGTGTTAGTTCGTCTAAAGCGATATACATGCAGGTTTCGACCGTTTTTGAATGAATTTAAACGAAAATCGAGAAATTTTCATCTTGTGAGTCACTTTCGAGGTTCCAGTCGAACGGACCCTCGACAAGAAATCATATCGAGAGATTGGGTGTTAGTTGGTCTAAAACGTTGTAAATGCAGGTTTCGACTGTTTTTGACTGCGTTTCAAAGAAAAGGGAGAAATTTTCATGTTGCGAGTCACTTTCGAGGTTCGAGTTGAAGGGACCCTCTCCAAGAAGTCGTATCGAGAGATGATTGGATGTTTCTTCGTCGAAAACGATGAAAATACAGATTTCGACCGTTTTTGAATGAATTTAAACGAAAATCGAGAAATTTTCATGTTGCGAGTCTCTTTCGAGGTTTCAGTCGAACGGACCCTCGACAAGCAACCATATCGAGAGATTGGGTTAGTTCGTCTATAACGTTGTAAATGCAGGTTACGACTGTTCTTGACTGCGTTTCAAAGAAAAGCGAGAAATTTTCATGTTGCGAGTCACTTTCGAGGTTCGAGTTGAACGGGCCATCGCCAAGATCGCATATCGAGAGGTTGGGTGTTTCTTCGTCGAAAACGATGAAAATGCAGCTTTCGACCGTTTTAGAATGAATTTCAACGAAAATCGAGAAATTTTCATCTTGCGAGTCACTTTCGAGGTTCCAGTCGAACGGACCCTCGACAAGATAGCATATCGAGAGATTGGGTGTTAGTTCGTCCAAAACGATGAAAATGCAGGTTTCGACTGTTTTTTACTGAATTTCAACGAAATTCGAGAAATTTTCATGTTGCGAGTCACTTTCGAGGTTTCAGTCGAACGGACTCTCGACAAGTATGCATGTCGATAGATCGGGTGTTAGTTCGTCCAAATCAATGAAACTGCAGATTTCGACTGTTTTTGAATCAATTTAAACGAAAATCGAGAAATTTTCATGTTGCGAGTCTCTTTCGAGGTTTCAGTCGAACGGACCCTCGTCAAGAAAGCATATCGAGAGATTGGGTGTTAGTTCGTCTAAAACGATGAAAATGGACGTTTCGACTGTTTTTGACAGCGTTTCAAAGAAAAGCGAGAAATTTTCATGTTGCGAGTCACTTTCGAGGTTTCAGTCGAACGGACCCTCGACAAGATAGCATATCGAGAGATTGGGTGTTAGTTCGTCTAAAACGATGAAAATGCAGGTTTCGACTGTTTTTGACTGAATTTCAACGAAATTCGAGAAATTTTCATGTTGCGAGTCACTTTCGAGGTTTCAGTCGAACGGACTCTCGACAAGTATGCATGTCGCTATCGAGTGTTAGTTCGTCCAAACCAATGAAACTGCAGGTTTCGACTGTTTTTGAATCAATTTAAACGAAAATCGAGAAATTTTCATCTTGCGATTCACTTTCGAGGTTCCAGTCGAACGGACCCTCGTCAAGAAAGCATATCGAGAGATTGGGTGTTAGTTCGTCTAAAACGATGAAAATGAAGGTTTCGACTGTTTTTGACTGAATTTCAACGAAATTCGAGAAATTTTCATGTTGCAAGTCACTGTCGAGGTTCCAGTCGAAGGGACCCTCGGCAAGAAGTCGTATCGAGAGGATTGGATGTTTCTTCGTCGAAAACGATGAAAATGCAGATTTCGACCGGTTTTGAATCAATTTAATCGAAAATCGAGAAATTTTCATGTTGTGAGTCTCTTTCGAGGTTTCAGTCGAACGGACCCTCGTCAAAAAAGCATATCGAGAGATTGGGTGTTAGTTCGTCTAAAACGATGAAAATGGACGTTTCGACTGTTTTTGACAGCGTTTCAAAGAAAAGCGAGAAATTTTCATGTTGCGAGTCACTTTCGAGCTTTCAGTCGAACGGACCCTCGACAAGAAAGCATATCGAGAGATTGGGTGTTAGTTGGTCTAAAACGTTGTAAATGCAGGTTTCGACAGTTTTTGACTGCGTTTCAAAGAAAAGGGAGAAATTTTCATGTTGCGAATCACTTTCGAGGTTCGAGTTGAACGGGCCATCGACAAGAAAGCATATCGACAGATTGGGTGTTAGTTCGTCCAAATCGATGAAACGGCAGGATTCGACTGTTTTTGATTGAATTTCAACGAAAATCGAGAAATTTTCATGTTGCAAGTCACTGTCGAGGTACCAGTCGAAGGGACCCTCGGCAAGAAGTCTTATCGAGAAATTGGATGTTTCTTCGTCGAAAACGATGAAAATGCAGATTTCTACCGTTTTTGAATGAATTTAAACGAAAATCGAGAAATTTTCATCTTGCCAGTCACTTTCGAGGTTCCAGTCGAAGGGACCCTCTCCAAGAAGTCGTATCGAGAGATGATTGGATGTTTCTTCGTCGAAAACGATGAAAATACAGATTTCGACCGTTTTTGAATGAATTTAAACGAAAATCGAGAAATTTTCATGTTGCGAGTCTCTTTCGAGGTTTCAGTCGAACGGACCCTCGACAAGAAAGCATATCGAGAGATTGGGTGTTAGTTCGTCTAAAACGTTGTAAATGCAGGTTTCGACTGTTTTTGACTGAATTTCAACGAAATTCGAGAAATTTTCTTGTTGCGAGTCACTTTCGAGGTTCGAGTTGAACGGGCCATCGCCAAGATCGCATATTGAGAGGTTGGGTGTTTCTTCGTCGAAAACGATGAAAATGAAGGTTTCGACTGTTTTTGACTGAATTTCAACGAAATTCGAGAAATGTTCATGTTGCGAGTCACTGTTGAGGTTTCAGTCGAACGGACCCTCGACAAGCAACCATATCGAGAGATTGGGTTAGTTCGTCTATAACGTTGTAAATGCAGGTTACGACTGTTCTTGACTGCGTTTCAAAGAAAAGCGAGAAATTTTCATGTTGCGAGTCACTTTCGAGGTTCGAGTTGAACGGGCCATCGCCAAGATCGCATATCGAGAGGTTGGGTGTTTCTTCGTCGAAAACGATGAAAATGCAGATTTCGACTGTTTTTGAATGAATTTCAACGAAAATCGAGAAATTTTCATGTTGCGAGTCACTTTCGAGGTTCCAGTCGAACGGACCCTCGACAAGAAGTCTTATCGAGAGATTGGATGTTTCTTCGTCGAAAACGATGAAAATGCAGATTTCGACCGTTTTTGAATGAATTTAAACGAAAATCGAGAAATTTTCATCTTGCGAGTCACTTTCGAGGTTCGAGTTGAACGGGCCATCGACAAGAAAGCATATCGAGAGATTGGGTGTTAGTTCGTCCAAATCGATGAAACGGCAGGATTCGACTGTTTTTGATTGAATTTCAACGAAAATCGAGAAATTTTCATGTTGCAAGTCACTGTCGAGGTTCCAGTCGAACGGACCCTCGGCAAAAAGTCGTATCGAGAGATTGGATGTTAGTTCGTCTAAAGCGATGTACATGCAGGTTTCGACTGCTTTTGACTGCGTTTCAAAGAAAAGGGAGAAATTTTCATGTTGCGAGTCTCTTTCGAGGTTTCAGTCGAACGGACCCTCGTCAAGAAAGCATATCGAGAGATTGGGTGTTAGTTCGTCTAAAACGTTGTAAATGCAGGTTTCGACTGTTTTTGACTGAATTTCAACGAAATTCGAGGAATTTTCTTGTTGCGAGTCACTTTCGAGGTTCGAGTTGAACGGGCCATCGCCAAGATCGCATATTGAGAGGTTGGGTGTTTCTTCGTCGAAAACGATGAAAATGAAGGTTTCGACTGTTTTTGACTGAATTTCAACGAAATTCGAGAAATGTTCATGTTGCGAGTCACTTTTGAGGTTTCAGTCGAACGGACCCTCGACAAGCAACCATATCGAGAGATTGGGTTAGTTCGTCTATAACGTTGTAAATGCAGGTTACGACTGTTCTTGACTGCGTTTCAAAGAAAAGCGAGAAATTTTCATGTTGCGAGTCACTTTCGAGGTTCGAGTTGAACGGGCCATCGCCAAGATCGCATATCGAGAGGTTGGGTGTTTCTTCGTCGAAAACGATGAAAATGCAGCTTTCGACCGTTTTAGAATGAATTTCAGCGAAAATCGCGAAATTTTCAAGTTGCGAGTCACTTTCAAGTTTTCAGTCGAACGGACCCTCGACAAGAAAGCATATCGAGAGATTGGATGTTTCTTCGTCGAAAACGATGAAAATGCAGATTTCGACCGTTTTTGAATGAATTTAAACGAAAATCGAGAAATTTTCATCTTGCGAGTCACTTTCGAGGTTCGAGTTGAACGGGCCATCGACAAGAAAGCATATCGAGAGATTGGGTGTTAGTTCGTCCAAATCGATGAAACGGCAGGATTCGACTGTTTTTGATTGAATTTCAACGAAAATCGAGAAATTTTCATGTTGCAAGTCACTGTCGAGGTTCCAGTCGAACGGACCCTCGGCAAAAAGTCGTATCGAGAGATTGGATGTTAGTTCGTCTAAAGCGATGTACATGCAGGTTTCGACTGCTTTTGACTGCGTTTCAAAGAAAAGGGAGAAATTTTCATGTTGCGAGTCTCTTTCGAGGTTTCAGTCGAACGGACCCTCGACAAGCAACCATATCGAGAGATTGGGTTAGTTCGTCGAAAACGTTGTAAATGCAGGTTTCGACTGTTTTTGACTGCGTTTCAAAGAAAAGCGAGAAATTTTCATGTTGCGAGTCACTTTCGAGGTTTCAGTCGAACGGACCCTCGACAAGAAAGCATATCGAGAGATTGGGTGTTAGTTCGTCTAAAACGTTGTAAATGCAGGTTTCGACTGTTTTTGACTGCGTTTCAAAGAAAAGCGAGAAATTTTCTTGTTGCGAGTCACTTTCGAGGTTCGAGTTGAACGGGCCATCGCCAAGATCGCATATCGAGAGGTTGGGTGTTTCTTCGTCGAAAACGATGAAAATGCAGCTTTCGACCGTTTTAGAATGAATTTCAACGAAAATCGAGAAATTTTCATGTTGCGAGTCTCTTTCGAGGTCTCAGTCGAACGGACCCTCGACAAGAAACCATATCGAGAGATTGGGTGTTAGTTCGTCTAAAACGTTGTAAATGCAGGTTTCGACTGTTTTCGACTGAATTTCAACGAAATTCGAGAAATTTTCTTGTTGCGAGTCACTGTCGAGGTTCCAGTCGAAGGGACCCTCGGCAAGAAGTCTTATCGAGAGATTGGATGTTTCTTCGTCGAAAACGATGAAAATGCAGATTTCGACCGTTTTTGAATGAATTTAAACGAAAATCGAGAAATTTTCATCTTGTGAGTCACTTTCGAGGTTCCAGTCGAACGGACCCTCGACAAGAAATCATATCGATAGATTGGGTGTTAGTTCGTCTAAAGCGATATACATGCAGGTTTCGACCGTTTTTGAATGAATTTAAACGAAAATCGAGAAATTTACATCTTGTGAGTCACTTTCGAGGTTCCAGTCGAACGGACCCTCGACAAGAAATCATATCGAGAGATTGGGTGTTAGTTCGTCTAAAACGTTGTAAATGCAGGTTTCGACTGTTTTTGAATCAATTTAAACGAAAATCGAGAAATTTTCATGTTGCGAGTCTCTTTCGAGGTTTCAGTCGAACGGACCCTCGTCAAGAAAGCATATCGAGAGATTGGGTGTTAGTTCGTCTAAAACGATGAAAATGGACGTTTCGACTGTTTTGGACAGCGTTTCAAAGAAAAGCGAGAAATTTTCATGTTGCGAGTCACTTTCGAGGTTTCAGTCGAACGGACCCTCGACAAGAAAGCATATCGAGAGATTGGGTGTTAGTTGGTCTAAAACGTTGTAAATGCAGGTTTCGACTGTTTTTGATTGAATTTCAACGAAATTCGAGAAATTTTCATGTTGCGAGTCACTTTCGAGGTTTCAGTCGAACGGACTCTCGACAAGGAAGCATATCGATAGATTGGGTGTTGGTTCGTCTAAAACGTTGTAAATGCAGGTTTCGACTGTTTTCGACTGAATTTCAACGAAATTCGAGAAATTTTCTTGTTGCGAGTCACTTTCAAGGTTCGAGTTGAACGGGCCATCGCCAAGATCGCATATCGAGAGGTTGGGTGTTTCTTCGTCGAAAACGATGAAAATGCAGCTTTCGACCGTTTTAGAATGAATTTCAACGAAAATCGAGAAATTTTCATCTTGCGAGTCACTTTCGAGGTTCCAGTCGAACGGACCCTCGACAAGATAGCATATCGAGAGATTGGGTGTTAGTTCGTCCAAAACGATGAAAATGCAGGTTTCGACTGTTTTTGACTGAATTTCAACGAAATTCGAGAAATTTTCATGTTGCGAGTCACTTTCGAGGTTTCAGTCGAACGGACTCTCGACAAGTATGCATATCGAGAGATTGGGTGTTAGTTCGTCCAAATCGATGAAACGGCAGGATTCGACTGTTTTTGATTGAATTTCAACGAAAATCGAGAAATTTTCATGTTGCAAGTCACTGTCGAGGTTCCAGTCGAACGGACCCTCGGCAAAAAGTCGTATCGAGAGATTGGATGTTAGTTCGTCTAAAGCGATGTACATGCAGGTTTCGACTGCTTTTGACTGCGTTTCAAAGAAAAGCGAGAAATTTTCATGTTGCGAGTCACTTTCGAGGTTTCAGTCGAACGGACCCTCGACAAGAAAGCATATCTAGAGATTGGGTGTTAGTTCGTCTAACACGTTGTAAATGCAGGTTTCGACTGTTTGTGACTGCGTTTCAAAGAAAAGGGAGAAATTTTCATGTTGCGAGTCACTTTCGAGGTTCGAGTTGAACGGACTCTCGACAAGGAAGCATATCGATAGATTGGGTGTTGGTTCGTCCAAATCGATGAAACTGCAGGTTTCGACCGTTTTTGAATGAATTTAATGGAAAATCGAGAAATTTTCATGTTGCGAGTCTCTTTCGAGGTTTCAGTCGAACGGACCCTCGACAAGCAACCATATCGAGAGATTGGGTTAGTTCGTCGAAAACGTTGTAAATGCAGGTTTCGACTGTTTTTGACTGCGTTTCAAAGAAAAGCGAGAAATTTTCATGTTGCGAGTCACTTTAGAGGTTCGAGTTGAACGGACCATCGCCAAAATCGCATATCGAGTCGTTGGGTGTTTCTTCGTCGAAAACGATGAAAATGCAGGTTTCGACCGTTTTAGAATGAATTTCTACGAAAATCGAGAAATTTTCATCTTGCGAGTCACTTTCGAGGTTCGAGTTGAACGGACCCTCGACAAGAAAGCATATCGAGAGATTGGATGTTTCTTCGTCGAAAACGATGAAAATGCAGATTTCGACCGTTTTTGAATGAATTTAAACGAAAATCGAGAAATTTTCATCTTGCGAGTCACTTTCGAGGTTCGAGTTGAACGGGCCATCGACAAGAAAGCATATCGAGAGATTGGGTGTTAGTTCGTCCAAATCGATGAAACGGCAGGATTCGACTGTTTTTGATTGAATTTCAACGAAAATCGCGAAATTTTCATGTTGCAAGTCACTGTCGAGGTTCCAGTCGAACGGACCCTCGGCAAAAAGTAGTATCGAGAGATTGGATGTTAGTTCGTCTAAAGCGATGTACATGCAGGTTTCGACTGCTTTTGACTGCGTTTCAAAGAAAAGCGAGAAATTTTCATGTTGCGAGTCACTTTCGAGGTTTCAGTCGAACGGACCCTCGACAAGAAAGCATATCGAGAGATTGGGTGTTAGTTCGTCTAAAACGTTGTAAATGCAGGTTTCGACTGTTTTTGACTGCGTTTCAAAGAAAAGGGAGAAATTTTCATGTTGCGAGTCACTTTCGAGGTTCGAGTTGAACGGGCCATCGCCAAGATCGCATATCGAGAGGTTGGGTGTTTCTTCGTCGAAAACGATGAAAATGCAGCTTTCGACCGTTTTAGAATGAATTTCAACGAAAATCGAGAAATTTTCATGTTGCGAGTCTCTTTCGAGGTCTCAGTCGAACGGACCCTCGACAAGAAACCATATCGAGAGATTGGGTGTTAGTTCGTCTAAAACGTTGTAAATGCAGGTTTCGACTGTTTTTGACTGCGTTTCAAAGAAAAGCGAGAAATTTTCTTGTTGCGAGTCACTTTCGAGGTTCGAGTTGAACGGGCCATCGCCAAGATCGCATATCGAGAGGTTGGGTGTTTCTTCGTCGAAAACGATGAAAATGCAGGTTTCGATCGTTTTAGAATGAATTTCAACGAAATTCGAGAAATTTTCATGTTGCAAGTCACTGTCGAGGTTCCAGTCGAAGGTACCCTCGGCAAGAAGTCGTATCGAGAGATGATTTGATGTTTCTTCGTCGAAAACGATGAAAATGCAGATTTCGACTGTTTTTGAATGAATTTCAACGAAAATCGAGAAATTTTCATGTTGCGAGTCTCTTTCGAGGTCTCAGTCGAACGGACCCTCGACAAGAAACCATATCGAGAGATTGGGTGTTAGTTCGTCTAAAACGTTGTAAATGCAGGTTTCGACTGTTTTTGACTGCGTTTCAAAGAAAAGCGAGAAATTTTCTTGTTGCGAGTCACTTTCGAGGTTCGAGTTGAACGGGCCATCGCCAAGATCGCATATCGAGAGGTTGGGTGTTTCTTCGTCGAAAACGATGAAAATGCAGGTTTCGATCGTTTTAGAATGAATTTCAACGAAATTCGAGAAATTTTCATGTTGCAAGTCACTGTCGAGGTTCCAGTCGAAGGGACCCTCGGCAAGAAGTCTTATCGAGAGATTGGATGTTTCTTCGTCGAAAACGATGAAAATGCAGATTTCGACCGTTTTTGAATGAATTTAAACGAAAATCGAGAAATTTTCATCTTGTGAGTCACTTTCGAGGTTCCAGTCGAACGGACCCTCGACAAGAAATCATATCGAGAGATTGGGTGTTAGTTCGTCTAAAACGTTGTAAATGCAGGTTTCGACTGTTTTTGACTGCGTTTCAAAGAAAAGCGAGAAATTTTCTTGTTGCGAGTCACTTTCGAGGTTCGAGTTGAACGGGCCATCGCCAAGATCGCATATCGAGAGGTTGGGTGTTTCTTCGTCGAAAACGATGAAAATGAAGGTTTCGACTGTTTTTGACTGAATTTCAACGAAATTCGAGAAATGTTCATGTTGCGAGTCACTTTTGAGGTTTCAGTCGAACGGACCCTCGACAAGCAACCATATCGAGAGATTGGGTTAGTTCGTCTATAACGTTGTAAATGCAGGTTACGACTGTTCTTGACTGCGTTTCAAAGAAAAGCGAGAAATTTTCATGTTGCGAGTCACTTTCGAGGTTCGAGTTGAACGGGCCATCGCCAAGATCGCATATCGAGAGGTTGGGTGTTTCTTCGTCGAAAACGATGAAAATGCAGCTTTCGACCGTTTTAGAATGAATTTCAACGAAAATCGCGAAATTTTCAAGTTGCGAGTCACTTTCAAGTTTTCAGTCGAACGGACCCTCGACAAGAAAGCATATCGAGAGATTGGATGTTTCTTCGTCGAAAACGATGAAAATGCAGATTTCGACCGTTTTTGAATGAATTTAAACGAAAATCGAGAAATTTTCATCTTGCGAGTCACTTTCGAGGTTCGAGTTGAACGGGCCATCGACAAGAAAGCATATCGAGAGATTGGGTGTTAGTTCGTCCAAATCGATGAAACGGCAGGATTCGACTGTTTTTGATTGAATTTCAACGAAAATCGAGAAATTTTCATCTTGCGAGTCACTTTCGAGGTTCGAGTTGAACGGGCCATCGACAAGAAAGCATATCGAGAGATTGGGTGTTAGTTCGTCCAAATCGATGAAACGGCAGGATTCGACTGTTTTTGATTGAATTTCAACGAAAATCGAGAAATTTTCATGTTGCAAGTCACTGTCGAGGTTCCAGTCGAACGGACCCTCGGCAAAAAGTCGTATCGAGAGATTGGATGTTAGTTCGTCTAAAGCGATGTACATGCAGGTTTCGACTGCTTTTGACTGCGTTTCAAAGAAAAGGGAGAAATTTTCATGTTGCGAGTCTCTTTCGAGGTTTCAGTCGAACGGACCCTCGACAAGCAACCATATCGAGAGATTGGGTTAGTTCGTCGAAAACGTTGTAAATGCAGGTTTCGACTGTTTTTGACTGCGTTTCAAAGAAAAGCGAGAAATTTTCATGTTGCGAGTCACTTTCGAGGTTTCAGTCGAACGGACCCTCGACAAGAAAGCATATCGAGAGATTGGGTGTTAGTTCGTCTAAAACGTTGTAAATGCAGGTTTCGACTGTTTTTGACTGCGTTTCAAAGAAAAGCGAGAAATTTTCTTGTTGCGAGTCACATTCGAGGTTCGAGTTGAACGGGCCATCGCCAAGATCGCATATCGAGAGGTTGGGTGTTTCTTCGTCGAAAACGATGAAAATGCAGCTTTCGACCGTTTTAGAATGAATTTCAACGAAAATCGAGAAATTTTCATGTTGCGAGTCTCTTTCGAGGTCTCAGTCGAACGGACCCTCGACAAGAAACCATATCGAGAGATTGGGTGTTAGTTCGTCTAAAACGTTGTAAATGCAGGTTTCGACTGTTTTTGACTGCGTTTCAAAGAAAAGCGAGAAATTTTCTTGTTGCGAGTCACTTTCGAGGTTCGAGTTGAACGGGCCATCGCCAAGATCGCATATCGAGAGGTTGGGTGTTTCTTCGTCGAAAACGATGAAAATGCAGGTTTCGATCGTTTTAGAATGAATTTCAACGAAATTCGAGAAATTTTCATGTTGCAAGTCACTGTCGAGGTTCCAGTCGAAGGGACCCTCGGCAAGAAGTCTTATCGAGAGATTGGATGTTTCTTCGTCGAAAACGATGAAAATGCAGATTTCGACCGTTTTTGA